>CM024957.1:11629821-12229821 GCA_014282245.1 Rhododendron simsii | reverse complement strand
TATATTCCTTGAATATAAGTTATCATGTGCCAAAGCCAAAGCGCCATGAGGGTGAAACCTGTCAAGGCCTCTGAAATAGAAGGGTCTAGATGAGGGTTTGAATCTTATCATCACACACCATTCCTGCTTTTCAGTACTTGTCTAGTTAACTAGAAGGCAAAAGTATTAGGGAAGGAGCTAGAGGAGCCCAACAGCTTGTCAGAGTCTTTGCATATCTCGGCAGGAAACCAAAGAGAGAAGAAAAACATATTCACGTTGACCCATCCATTTAGAAATGAGGCAGAGAGATAGAAGGCATAATGCAAGGCCACAGTGATTGGGTACTGGACAATCAAAGAAGTAAAGCAACATAGGTGGCAAACTACGCAGAAGCCATCCGCAAAGCTAGCTCTAACTCTACCGGTTAGCTGACAAGTGCATCATCTCAAGTACTATATTGAGGTACTCCTTAATCATAAACCTAGAAGGAACACAACCTGATCCTTCTTTTCAATGATATATGACATGATTTCTTATACACCCTCCATATATGAGAGGGCATTTGTTTCATGTCTGTTTGTAGGAAACTGATTCTAATAGTTTTAGCCACCCACCTCAGATTTCTCAGCTTTAGTGCACTTTAATATTAAGAATGTTAGATAGTTCTTCATTCTAAAACATGTGTATTCATCTAGCAGGTTCCTTGAACATTAAATTCTCACTCTTCTTGAACCAAAATGAGTATTTCAAGCCAGGTTTTAAATAGACTTCTGTTCTCTTTGTTTGAAAGAGAACGATATAAGAGTCCGACTATGACAACCATGTACGACCCTTATTTTTTTCTAAATAGTAGCATAGCGTGATACCTATTAACAGGAGCAAAACACAATCTTCTAGGTTCCAATCTTGCTATGACTTCCAGACCCACTATTAAGGGTATGACAAGTTACTGAACAGAAAACTAAGTAATCCTGCAATATTCTGTTATGCTTCTACCAGAGTCATGTTTTAGAACGTACCATCAACGAGCACATGCTATATAAAAAGATGAACCGGAAACCACAACAATCAATTGGATCAATACTGACAATTGAAAATTCAACATTCAGAATCATTGAACACAATTAAATATACAATACCTCTGCACTATTTCTCTGCACCAACAAGGCAGCTTCAGTCCTAGCATTTACAAACCGCCATTGCAAGTGTCGATTGTACAAAAGCCTCAACAAGTGTGCATCCCCAAGGCGATTCTCCCCCACCTTCCCTCTCCGAACATCAACAGCAAAACTGAGAACCGAAGGCGTCTCACCAAAACTACTACTAATGGTTCCAGAGACTGAACTCCTGACCCTGGATGGACTAGTCATACCCCTTGCTGGAGATGGTGTCATAGTTTTACTTGGTGATGCAGGCCTAATACCACCTCCCCTAATAGGAGAAGACATTGTCCGTGGAGACGACAACGTGCTATCACTTGGGAACTTTTTCGATTGACCAAATTTGGGTGGCACCACCATTTTCGCAGGACTGGTCGATAACAACGGTGAGCCCGGATCGTTCAACCTCCTCAACCGACTATTCGTCTCTTGCCAAAACCTAGCCGAAACAGCAATCCCCCGAGGGGCATTTCGCCCTTTCATACTACCAGGACCACCGCCGCCGCATTCTTGAACTCCTGAAGTACTACCCGAAGAGACACTATCTCTATCCGAATCAGACGCGGCAAGATCAGAAACCACATAGGACTCGCTCACCGAATTATTCCCATTCGGCCCCTTCTGAATGGCTCTCAAAAGCTCGGCACTACCCAAATCAAGACTCAACCTACCGTCAAACGACGCCCTCCTACCCTCATCGAAAACCATGGACTTCTGCAACGCCCTAACCACGTTATTCCCATTTTTTCCAGATCCAATCAGTTTCATCTTATCCTCCGGACAATCCAAGCTCCTAGACAGCGAATTCGGCTGCTGCATCTGCCGGTTCCTGCCCGGCCACCGGTGTTGATCAATCGACTTCGCCAGACTCTCCGCCGCCTGATCTCCACCCCTGACAGGAGTACTAGCCCTAGCACTAGTACTAGTACCATTACTATTACCATTACTACTACTAACACTACGCCGTTCCGGCGTGCCTTTTCTTACATTACTAACCGTTGGCGCCGCCTTGGTCTTACTAATCGGGAGCGAAAACGCCTCGCCTTGAAACGAGACCGACAGACTCCGAGTGGAAGTGACCAGGAGCTTGGTAGCGGCCGACACCTCACCGGCATTGCTTAGCCTCGGCTCGAACCGTGACGGGGTCGTCGGCCGCCTCCGGTCGGCCGAGACGGCCCGTTTCGGGGCCGGAATCGGGGTGTTGGGGGCCGGATTCGAGTTGCGGGAGACCAGGGGGGAGGGGCAGCGGCGGGTAGGGGTAGAATTGGAAGAAGCAACCGAGGCGGAGGAGGAGGAAGGGGACATGTAGCGGGAGGAGACTTGCCTGGATTTGAACGGGGGTCGTTTGTTAGGGTTTTGCTGCTGCTGCTGCTGGCCGTCATTCTGAGATTTGTTGTTAGGGTTTTGGGGATCGGCTGCTGCTGCTGCGCCGGTGACGGCAGCGACCATCATCACGCACGGGGAGCACATACACGGGAGGATTTGGAGGGCAAAACGACGTCACATTGTCTCGCCGTCTTTCCCTCTGGAAAGAGAATGAACAGATTTGGAGAGAGAGAAGCCTGCGGGGGAGATTGGGGAATCTCGGGGGGATGTCGGAATAGTGGTTTAAAGTGGGGTGGGGAGGAGGAGGCCGCGTTTTGAAGGAAGGTATAATGTGTGGGATGATTACAGTGGGGAGGAGAGAGAAAGAGAGCGGGGGGGGGGGGGGGGGGGGGGGGGGGGGGGGGGGGGGGAGAGAGAGAGAGAGAAGGGGGGGGGGGGAGGGATGTGCTTTTTCCGGCGAGAATAGTGGCCCAGAGAGAGAGAGAGAGAGAGAGAGAGAGTTGTTGGGGGTAGAGAGAGAGAGAGGGAGAGGGGGGGTGAGATTTGGAGTTTTTACCGAACTTGGGGTTTGGAAATTAATTTACCGAAAGTATTGTCTAGCGTAGCTGATAGCTGATGGCTGGCGCTCCCCTCCCCACTGACTCTCTTCTTCGTCTTCTTTTGGGAGGAATTTTTTAATTTTCCTTTTTCGAAATTATAGCTATAAATTAAGGTATATAGGCGATAAAATTGGAAAAATTTATTCATGGTATTAAAGGCACATTTGTTAGTAGTTGTTAAAAGGCATTTTAAAATCTATGAATTTACAATAGAAAATAGATTTCTACACTTTCCAAATTGATGCACACACTCCTTTTTCCGTCTTTTAGCGGGTGAATTTACTCAAAATTCCTTGCGTGCATACTTTTTATAAATTTCAAGGACTGTTTCGTAAATTCACCCACTAAAAAGACAGAAAAAGAGTTTGCATCAATTTGGAAAGTGTAGAAATCAATTTCCTTTACAATAATATCGTAGAAGTTCATCTTTTAGCGAGTGAAATTTACGAAACAATCCCTGCATATTTACACTTTTAACAAATTTTAAGCACTATTTTGTAAATTCACCTACTAAAAGACGAAAAAAATTGTTTGTATCAATTTGGAGAGTGTAAAAATCAATTTTCTTTACGATAATATCGTAAAATGTATGTTGAGTTTGAAATTTTTGCGACGTTATATGGGGGTATTGTTCATTGGTCATTGAGGCCCTGTTTCGCTAAGGGAAATAAGTATTTATTTTTTTCAATTAAAGGTGATAAATTGTAACAGAATGGTTTGTCTCGTAAAATGAAAAATAATTAGTACTTAAAAAAATAATATAACCTTAGCAGAATGAGGCCTGAGCAAGTGTTGCGGAATAATTGAATTTAAAAAACTAATTCATTTTTAATCCAATTATTTTCTTTTTTACTTCCTCAAGTGAACCATAGAAATGGGGAAATAGGTTATGCCATTTCATATAAGGTAACTTAAGCCCCGTTCCAGAACACCTATTTCATTTTTTAAACACTTATTTCACATTTTTAAACTCAAAAATAATGTAAATAAAAAAATATTTTTTTTATTTTTTTTGCACCGTATAAAAAGATCTCAATAAGATCTATCAAACAAGATCCATATTGCTAGAACAATTATTTGCGTAAACACATTATTTTTTAGTTTGAAATTTCCTTCTTAAAAAATAAGTTCGTAAAATGAATTTCGGAACGAATCCTTAAAGTACTTTTATCAAAACAATGTAATATCCTGCATTCTCAAAGAAAGAAGCCGAAAATTATAGAAAGCGTTGGCCGAGCGGGAAAAAAGAAACTAAAAAATTAATACAATTTTATATATCATAAACATTTTTAGGTGGTACCTATGGAAATCATTTGATGATTGTACTTGTAGTTCCTCTTTAAGAGAGAGAGAGAGAGAGAAGCCTTCTTTTAAATCATGATTTAAACACTAGCTAGAACGTTTCAAATCATTCAAAATACTTTTTGTAGGATTAAAATGCTTATGTTGTCAAGCCTGAGTCGGTGACAAATGAACTGAAAGCCCTCACATTGTCATTGAAAAGAAGATTAATCTAACTAAAATATAGTCAGGCTCTAGTAAAAAGTAGGGGGGAAAGTAAAAACTGGTAAATCGGACCGAAAATCGAAATCGGACCAAACTGGTCGTTTGATTTGGTTTCTACAGGTAATCAGTTTGGTTCGGTTTGAGTTTGGCTTTTAGCCAAGCCGAAAAAAATTGGTTTGGTTCGGTTCGGCCCCGTTCCAAAACACCTTCTTAAAAAATAAGTACTTATTTCATATTTTCAAACTCAGAAATAATGTAAATGAAAAATAATTTTTTAATTTTTTTGCATCGTATAAAAGATCTCAATGAGATCTATCAAATAAGATCCATATTGATAGAAAAATTATTTGCGTACGCACGTGATATTTTAGCTTGAAATTGTCTTGTCAAAAAATAAATACTTATTTCTCTTTCGGGAACGGGGCCTAAGTAACCTTCCATATTTATGTCCACTGATTATGTCACTCAAAATATTCATACCATATTTATGTCCATTGATTGTGCCACTAAAATTGCTTCCAAGCAATAGGTATAAAACTTGATGTTAGATTCTCAAATGTCAGGAATACCAACAAAATGAAACATTTATGTGTGAAAAATAGGGAGGGTCATGCTACAAAGAGTCTTTTACTGCCAAGGTCAAACAAGAAGTGACTAGTAGACCAATATTTTATATAAAATGGGCATCAAACCGATATATTGGTAATGGGGCAGCACTTAGTTTAATGGGACATTAATCTGGATTTAATTAATAATTAAGGACCTGCAGATTATCTTCCTCCTGAAATTCATAGGTTAAAAAAAAAAATCGGAGTATGAAACCCACCAAATCTGTGTCAATATGGAGGGTCATTCTACTTTGGCGTAATAAAATGCACTTCGAAAGTTGTCTCTTAGTACTTAAAATATGGAAAAATATGCAACACACCGTATTTATGAATTTTGTGGCCAATTTTATAAATTGTTGTGCCTCATTTCATGGATTTTGTGGCTTATTGTATTGTTGAGTGTGTGGTGTAGACCTAATAAAAAAGGCAAAAGTACATAAACATCCCCTCAACTATCACTTTTTTTCATGGAGACCCCCTCACATTTAAAATCACCCATACAGACCTCCTCAACTACTGAAAAAGAAAAAAATGCTAACTCCGTTAACGGAATGAAAGAAATGACTAAGATACCCTTTTTTAATAAGGCGAAAGTACATAAACACCCCCCTCAACATCACTTTGTTCCACGGAGATTCCCTAACATTTATATTATACCCTTATTCTATCAATCGTTTTCATTGTTTTTTTTTTGTTTTATATAATTTCTTTTTTCCTTACATCAATTATTTTAAAAAGAACCTTCTGTATATAACCATAAAAAATAGCGCGAAAACCATTGAGCGATGGCAGCAAGTGCTACGGTGGTTCTTTTACTGATAAGAAATGAGAAGGGAAGAAGATGAAGGAAAAAAGAGAGATGTGGGAGAAGAAAAATCGAGGAGAATGGTGGTGGCAGTTGACAGCACCTGCTGCGTTACTTTTTCCATTTCTATTTTTTTAACTTTTCTTTAGAGAGAGTGTGTGTGTGTATTGGAGGAGAGAGAAAAAAAAGTCACCGGAACCAGTGGTTAGTCGGTTAGGGTATAGAAAGACTATGATTGAGAAAGGGGAGGAGCATACAGTTCTTTTAAGTTTTAATCCAATCATTGATTTTAATGGTTGAGATAAAGTGGTTTTTTTTTTTTTAATTGTGGTTGGATCTCAATATCAGGAATACCAACAAAATGAAACATTTATGTGTGAAAAATAGGGAGGGTCATGCTACAAAGAGTCTTTTACTGCCAAGGTCAAACAAGAAGTGACTAGTAGACCAATATTTTATATAAAATGGGCATCAAACCGATATATTGGTAATGGGGCAGCACTTAGTTTAATGGGACATTAATCTGGATTTAATTAATAATTAAGGACCTGCAGATTATCTTCCTCCTGAAATTCATAGGTAAAAAAAAAAACAGGAGTATGAAACCCACCAAATCTGTGTCAATATGGAGGGTCATTCTACTTTGGCATAATAAAATGCACTTCGAAAGCTGTCTCTTAGTACTTAAAATGTGGAAAAGTATGCAGGACACACCGTATTTACGAATTTTGTGGCTAATTTATAAATTGTTGTGCCTCATTTTATGGATTTTGTGGCTTATTGAATTGTTGAGTTTGTGGTGTAGACCTTTTAAAAAATCTGGTGCTCATTGTCTGCATTTTCATGCCTCATTTTGTGTATTTTTATGCCTCATTCTATTTTATTTTCATCGGCAGCAGTGGTGGCTCATTTTATGAGTTTTGTGGCCCCATATATGATTTTTGTGGTAGTTGATTTTATGAATTTTTGTGGTGTTGCTTACGAATTTTGTGGTGTTGTTTACGAATTTCTGTGACCTAATATACTGATTTTTTGTTGTACATTTATAGTAGTATTTTACTCCAGTTTTGTTTTATGTATAAAAATTTCATTCATAATTCTCTAAGAAATATACTATAATTATTCCCAGTACACCGAGTTTTGTGATCTGCAAATGATAATTTACCATTTCACTAAGGTACCGTGTGTCAATGTCACATCATATTCAACAAATATCATATTTTTGTTCTTCAATTTTTGAAAAAAATAGTAAACTATAAACTTTGAAAAACCAAAACTAATACTTAAATACCGTTAAACTCTTATCAAGTCTGAATTCAGACTCCGCCAATACACCTAAGTAGATATCAAACATGATTCTCCAGAGTACACTCTTCTAAATTTAAACTCAAGATCTATGCTTTTCCGAGACGCTTATCACAACTTAATTCACTATTCAAGTGATTGTTAGAGGTTTCAATTATGATCTACTCCATTGATGGTTTGGTAAGTTCATCATTGTGTAACTCTTATTAGATTGAGTAAAATTGGCTTAGGCTATTCATTTAAAAATATGGCATTGGTATATAAAAATATCTATAGGTGAACAACATCATATGACGTAGGTATATAAAAATAAGTCTCCAAAGAAAATACGACACACCCTATGACATAGGTATAACTAGACCAGATGTAAAAACAATTAGGGTAAATTTCATTGACACCCTCTGAGGTTTACCTTAATAACGGATACACCCCTTACGTATGAAAAATAACGATAAATTTTCTATAGTTACCACGTGCATTTCATCGACACCTCCAATCAAACATTTGTATGTCAAAATACGCGATAAAATGAGCTAAAAGTGACCTATATCTAAAAAATTCACCATTTTTTGATAATTATAAAGTTAAAAAAAAGTTACTATCAACTATCACTTATATTGAATCAAAATGACTTCTTTTTTTTCTCATTGGAGGAGCTATTTTGATCAACTAGCTAGGGTCAAATTCAATAATAACTACTTATACATGTTTTACTGCTCGAAAAAATGTTTTTTTGGTTGTTGCTAGAAATGAAAATTTATTACTTTTGGTTTAAAAAAACTGAGTATTGTCTGCTTTTTAGTATTTTCTATTACTAAAAAGATTGAATTTGTCAACACAAGTCACTTGTGGCTAATTTCACCACGCGTTAGGTCGAACATTTGTTGGATGGGTGTTGGTAAAGCGAACAATGAAACCACAAAGAGTTTATAGTCATTTCTCATACAATATGGGGTATCTATTATTAAGCCAAACCTTAGGAGATGTCGATAAAATGTCCCCTGAAAAATATAAGGGTGTGTTTTTTTAAATAATTACTTATTTTTTGAATTAGAGGTAATGTATTGGGAAAAAATGACCTATCTTGAAACTGAAAATTACTTACTTAAAAAATAAGAACCCAAACAAACCGGGGCTTAGCGCGGATCAAAAAAAAGCACCTGGCCTAGCTAAGTCCCCAAAGAAAATAAATTCCAATATGGCTTCAAGATCACGGTTTTTGTCCCCTTTTCGGCATCAGTCCTTTTTACGATTGTGGGATGCATTTGCCCTTTTCCCAATCTCATCGATGCGTTTAGCTATCTAATAATATCTGTAAGTCGGTGGAAAATGACTTACAAATGGCATTTCTGTGCAGAAAAATGCTATGATAATGAGTGTTTTTTTAATTTCAAAAAAAAAAGAAGAAGAAAAAAGACAACAAAAAATCACATCATCCTTTTCAAAAATTACGTGAATTACTTACCTAATCACCACACCACCTCTCTCAAGGGAGATGTGGCTTTTAGCCCATCTGGTTGTACTTCATACCTTGCAAGAGGATAGGTCCGGGCTAACCCGTTGATATATACAATATTGGCACCTCTCCCAAGGGCATAGTGGGATGGAAACGCAAGAGTTTAGACCAAATCAATTATTCTCCTAGACAGTAGCTAATTAGTTTTCTTATTGGGGTTTTTTTTTTTTTTAAACTTTTGATCAAAATACTCGACTGTTTGAAGGCATCAGAATCGGAAAAATTAAACAAATGAACCAAATTAGAAAAAAAGTTCAGAAAAGCTGTAAATAATCCAACATCAATCGGTATACTTTGAGTTATTCTTTAAGTATCATATTATTGTAATATTTAGTCCGAAGTTTATACTTTTTTTTATTTCTTTAGTCGCAACGCATCGAAAAAGCAAAAAGAAAATCGATACAAATCCAAACAAAAGATCCCAAAAAAAAAGTACTTTTAGGCCAACCCATGTTTTTAGTGCTTCAAAATCATGTTTTCATGGGACCTCAAATAAAAGAGGTACAAGTAATTTTTTCAAGTTAAATATCGCCCTATTCATTTCACTTTCAGTAAAACAAGGCATTATCACACTCACTCTCTCTCTCTCTCTCTCTCTCTCTCTCAAACATACATCTGCACAATGACCCTCTCTCCTCTGATAGATGAATTCACCTAAATATCTGGAACAATAAATGAAGAAAAAGAAGAGTAGAAAATAACACATTTATCACAGCTTCTATTCAGGAAAGTGATTTAAATTACCCGAGGAATTGAAGGCTTCAATTGATGAGCTAGAAATTGTACTATAGTACTGTCTCCACAAAAGAGCTCTGAAGCAACAGAACAGTTGGTGATGGTGCCAAATAAAATTCCAAGAAAAGTTTACACTACTTTATGTCATAACACCAATTTCCCTTTGAACTTTTTCAAGCTAAGACATGACTCACATCGTGTCCTTAAATCGGCCACCTAATTCTCGCCTAAGCGTTAAGACGGTGGTTCTACGCCTAAATCAGGCGGCCGAGTAGTCAGTCGGCGCCTAGTCCTCACCTAGGCGATAGTAGGTCTTTTTTGCTTGACTAGTATCTACCGATTTCCTAGGATACTCTGTCTACTTCTGTCCCCCTCTCCTCCATTTTCCTTGCTTTCAACCAATTTTGGTGCTTTTTGTGATTACTCCGCCACGTCATTTATCTATCTTTGTTTTATGCCTCTGCAGCCACAAACTATATGAGATCGAGCTGGAGTACTACGTACTCGTGTTTGGTTAAATAAAAGTATGTTCGAATTAACTTTGTTTTTGTATAAGTATATATCTAAGTTTAAAATATATATTTTTTGAGATACTTGAGTTCTCAAAAAAAATTGAACGCTTCACTACTTGGAAAAACCAAGATATATAAAAGTTCGTTGGAATTAGAGCATCTCCGATGGAATAGCTAAAGAGTAGTTTTTGAGAAAAATAGGACCCACTTATAAATTAAAAGTGGTCATTTTAGTTTATTGAGTGAGTGATCACTTCAATGGAATAGCTAAATTTTATTGTACGGAACAAAATATTATATTTTCTTTTAAAAAAAACAAAATATTATATTAGGAAAGTTTAGCATGATAAAGTGATTTAATTTATTGGCTATTCAATTTTAGCCAAACCATTGGAGAGATGCTCTCACTAGCTAAAATTTTAGCTATTCAACCTAAATGAGTGTATTATAGGGTCCACTGGAGATGCTCTTAGTTACATTAGCAAATCCAAATTGAAATATATTTTACAAGATATACTTTAATTTTTTGAATCAAATTGAATAATTCACTGGTCGATTTGATAAGCTTATACAGTGCTTCCAAAAAACAAGATACTAAAGCTCGACACTTGATCAGCTCGACTAAAGTTCATTTCTAATCGGACTATTAAATACTTTAAATTTTCATATATTTCAAGAATTCGTTAAGTTTATATATACTATCACATTCACATAAACAACACTGTGGTGCTCTAACTTCACTCAACTGACCCATGGGCTCCAAAAGAACATCGAAAGTCCAGTGAGGGCTAAGGGGTTTGACCGAGTGAACATAAAGTTTGGGACAACATAAAGTTTGTCTAGTCGCTAACTTTAGGGTCTCGGCATTAGTGATCAAGGTGCGCGCAAATTGCCCTAGTATTCATAGCCTGGACATAATCTAGTCAGTGTTTTAAAAGTTGACCACCTAGGCCGACTACTCCCCACCTAGGCGCTAGGGGCAATGGTCCCAATGCCTAGATAGATTAGGCAGCCGACTAGTTGGCGCCTAGTCCCCGTCTGGGCGCTTAAGTGACCGACTAGTCGGTGCCTAGGCGTTAGGAGACCCTTTTCCGCCCGACTAGCACCTAGCAACTTTTAAAACATTTTATTTAGTGCGCACAAACTGGTCTAGAAACAAACTATTCATATTACTTGTTTATGTATGTGGAGTTTAGTTCAGACTTCAGACACCCTACCGGACTTCCCATTGGGACGAATCACAAGAGATTTTGTGCCATACTCACAATCCACCATCACATAATGCACACAATATGTGTCCATTGCATGTAGTTATATTGTCACCAGACATAGCATTTGCCAGGTGCATGTACACCAAATTGTTCTCCTTTCTTATTATTATTTTTTTATTCCAGGTCTGAGCCAGTTATGTGTATCATGACTAATCTATGGGACCAATCCCATCATCCACTTGCAAGATTCTCCTTAATTTCTTATTTCTTATTGAAAAAGGAAAAGAAATTTAGAGAAAGAGTTACACTTTGCTTGACACAACACATACAAATAATTATACCAAAATATGATTATAACCATGTTTTCTTGTGCACGTGGATTAATTTAACCACTACAAATGGCTTCTCCATGAAAATGTTTAGATGTCCGTATAGAATACCAATACTTTTTCAATATTTATGCACATATATTTCAAATAGTATCCACAATATATAGGACTGTTTTTCCCCCTAAAAGTATCGGATTCGTTTCAAATACTTTTGGTCATTTATCTGATTTTTATAAAATTAATATTGTGGCACATTTTGCGTAGCATTAGAGTAAAATTGTTCAGCATTAGTCAAGAAAAATATACCTACTTTACAGAGAGGAAGATACAAGGATCGAGATGAAAATTGTTCAATTTTTAAGCTCTAATGTAACCCAGTCGTACCTGTATTCTATGTTTTTTGACTTTCTTGTGTAATCGTATTCATGACATATCATATTGATATCCCTTATAAGGACAAGAAGGCAATAATGTACTTTCAAGTCTAATTTTGTAATTATGAAAGGGTGCCAAATCAAAAGTAGAAAAGGAGTTGGACAAGACACAACAAACTAAGCTTTGAGTGATTAGTTTTTTTTGCACTAGTGTGTAAACAGGTAATCTAACAAATTGACCACATAACAAACAGACATAGTAATTGCAAGCTAATCAGAACCAGCCAATGAATCCATTAGCTCCCTTTGTAAACATCAATGACTTTTTTGATGCTATTTTTGGATCTTAAACTTTGTTGGAAATTAAAGAAACTTAAGAAGGGTAAGAAAGAGAAAATGATTAGGAAAGAAAATGTGAAGAAAGTGTAGGAAAACTCATGCATTGCGCAATGCTTTGATTTGTTATTGTCGCGTCTTTTTCTTTTCAAACCAAACAATAGAAGATTCAGTTCAAGAGAGAGAGAGAAAAAAACAAATACTTGAACGTCACTTTTTTAATCCTCCTCCTTCTTTCCTTCCTTGAGTACCAAACAAGCCCACACACGTAAAAGGAATAAGAGATTTGTCAAAACAAATGTTTTTCAGTTACCCATACAAATAGTAGAAATGATTAGTTTCAATTTTCTATCAATGACAAATTCGAAATCTAAACACATGGTCTGGTTTAGTTGCATGAAAAAGATGAAAAATTTAACTTTCTAGCTGGCACTTTTCTTTGGTATTCAATTACCAAGAAAAGTCGAAGGACTCACAACTTTAATTTTTCCACCGAAAAACACTTTTTTGCAGAATACATAACTCCTCCCGCAAAGCTCTTTGTCAACAGAACACATACGAGAAAATAAATTTTCCTTTCGTTTAATTCACTTCACTTCACCTTTCTTGTTAATAAATTTCCCATACAATATTCTCGGCAATTGAATGAAGGTAAAGTACTCCTTCCGTCCCTTTTTCAGTGTTTAGTTTCGTAATTTCAACTTATTAAAAGAAATATCATCATTACATATTTCACATCAACTTCTATCTCCACTTTTCCTACTTATCCTTTACGAAAATAGTATCATCATTACATTTTTACTCACTAACTTTTTAAAATGAAATCTACGTTTAGGAGAAAAATGGAAAATGTACCATTTTTTACTTACTAACTTTACAAAACGGACACTTATTAAGGAATAATCCAAAATAAAATACTGAACTCTAAAAAAGGGACGAAGGAAGTATCAAATAGCAAATGATCATAAGTACATGATAGGAAATTTTGAAGCCATTTAACTTGAGAAACACTCCATGGTTGGGTTCAAAAGCAACACCTCAACTAACAAGCTAGGATGTTTCTAATATAGTAATTAGTTAGCTTACTTTCAAAGTGATTGCAACCTTTCCAACTTTTTCTAAAATATGTATTAGTAGAATGATTTTTTTCCCCCACACAGACTCATGCGTAGCCTTCAACTTGGCTTCTCCTTTCAGCTTCAAGCACGTGAGGAACTTTGGGTTGGTGCTTTGTAGTAAGTTGCACAGCACTAAGTTATGTACTTTCGAGCTGTCGGATCGTGCATCCGACGGTTTGGATCTCATCTCAGCAACCAACGATCGAAAGTCGTTTATTATCGAGATGAGATCCGAGCCGTCGGATGCACTATCCGATGGTTCGGAAGAACGCACCACGATGCTATGCACACTACTGCATAACACCATCTCCAATTTGACAAGAATTGCCCTTACTGAAAGAATGAGAAATCTTAAAAAATGTTGGGTTGTCAATTGTCTTAGCCTTACTTTTCCCTTTTTTTTAATAAAAAATTAGATACGCAAATATGCTACTCCATATATCACTCAGGTATAGTTATGTTTTTACTTTTTCATCTCTTCTTATTGGTTAGTGACTAATTAACAATTTGGAAATGCCACTGGTATCAATTTTTTTTAAATCTCCAGCTATCAAAAAGATAAATAAATGCATCACTTTATCATGCGGTACTCCACCAATCTATCAGGTGAATCTACATTTTGGCACGATAATCCATTATTTATCGTCCTTACAGTTGTTTTGGGGTCACAGAACTCCCGGACATAATCTTCAATAAATTTTCTCTATCTTCTCCATCTACTTATTACTTTAAAAAATCTCTCTCAAAATCCAAACCAAAACAAGGCCTAAATATGCCTCTACATTTAAGTAAATTCCTATCGTTATACTATATGTTATTTTGCCTTCGTTTATCTTCAACAGAAGTTATTCCTACCATTTAACAAACATTTTTATTTAGGTACCCCATTCTGAGTCTTATAATAACCAAATACTGCGGGAGGTCCTCAACAATGAAATCAAACCCAAGAAATAATCCCTCACCAGAAAGAAAATAACCTGTCAACTAATGACCCTTAAACAAGCAGAATTTGTACGGAGAATTGCCTTAAGCTTCCTCTACAAAGACAAAATAACCAGAATCTGCTAAGGTGTCTTTTACATTTCTTCTAGGTTTTCTTTATAAGGTTTAGCTCTGTTTCTATGGTTTTCTACGTAAGGCTGATGTCTTGTCCTGTGAGTACGAGGGACTTCTCATTAACTGAAATACCTTTGTTGTTCCAAGTCTTGTGCACTCTACTTTTGGAATAAACAACAGCAGAGAAGAGTAGAACCAAATAGTAACCGAGCCAATTCCTCATACAAGAATTCTTGGTCCAGCAATCAAACCAAATTCAACATTAAACCAAGAAAAGAAATGTCATTTTCCTAATATAAAAGGCTTGTAGCAGCCAGAGACACATGACAAAGACAACCAGAAAGGTACTTGAATCGCTTAAAAACAAAAACGCAGCATATGCTTGGGCGAAACCCTCTTTTCTTGTAGAACCAGCAAAATCCTTTAGCGATACTGCAAAGAGAAGAAGAAATGACACAATGAATATTCACCCCAAAGAATGAACAGCAGGTAACCAAAAACTAAATACGAACCAGAAATAAACTAGCTAAAGGTAAACTGTCAAGCAAAAAAAGAGGAAGTCGGGGTAGAGGGCAACTCGAAAATATGCACACGGAGCTTTCCTTTCTGTGATTGTGTTTGTGGGTGTGCCCTGAGCAGTGTATTGGAGGCCTTTCGCAGAGGAGCTCTAGGGTTTACCTTAATAAAGCCAATTTCCTTGGCATTGCTGCGGAAGCACTGTCTGCAGCACATCAGCCCGTACTTTCGGATAATTCCATGAGGGTTCCCACACACACGACTGCCAACAGCATAAATTGTCAAATGAATAATGCATCACAATCTATGACTAAAAGATGCCAATTTTCTATCTATTCTAACCACACATTTCAGACGTTCCGAATGGCTGAGCCATAAAACAAAGAGTAATCAACGGCCCACTCGGTTTCTGAGAAACAACGAAACAAAGAATTACAAACAATCCAAGACTTTATCCACGACACCTTACAAGCTTTTAGCTTCATTGGGAAAGGGGTGATTTAAATGAAGGAATTTGGACTTATTATCCAACAACAACGAGAATACCCCAAGTTTAGGTTCGAAAGCAAACACATTATTCCTACATTTCATGGTAGTGATTCACTGATTCCAAATCAGTCATTACAAAAATACTATAGTATTTCAAGGATCCCAGAAAAATGCATCACTCCTACCCCAAATCTATCTTCCACCCTAGTTATTCCTATACCTTAACCCTATCGTTTCTGTTGAAATTGAACCTAAACTCCCTTCATTGGGAACTTAGTTGCAGGAATCGCCCAAACAGGAGGCGTTTCTCACTCAGAAACGCAATTCTGCGTTTCTCACTAAGAAACGCATCGGGAGCGCGTTTCCCTTGAGACGGGATCGCGCTCCGACAGGAGATGGGAGCTTGCGCGCGGGCGCGAGAGAGAGAGAGAGAGAGACCTGCTGCTGTGACACCGGTGTTGATCTTCGTCTCTGACTTAAACACAGAGAGAGAGGGAGAGAGAGAGAGAGAGAGAGAGAGAGAGAGAGAGAGAGAGAGAGAGCGCTGCTGCTATGATGCCGGCGTTGATCTTTGTCGCTGACTTGAGCAGTAATCGCTGTTTTATCTTCTAGGGTTACCAAAGTTCTCCTTACTTTTTGGTTGGGCCATCTATTAATGCTCCTCCAAATTCTGCCGGACTTATTCTTTTATATTTATGGTTTGGGGCACTTATGTGGACTTTGGGCCATCTTTATTGTTTGGGCACTGTTGTATTATGTTATGTTATTTTTCTTGTAATTAGATACATGTTTCTTTAATCTCTAGATTGACATGGCAACATAAAATACATATGTTTTTTATATAACATAAATAAAAAAATCTGAAAAGTACCAAAAATAAAAATAAATATATGGTATTATTTGAAATATATATAAAATAAAATATACATAGGCGCTCCCAATCGTAGGAGCTTCTGGGTACTTCCGCTCCCCCGCCCCCGCCCCTGCCCCCGCTCCCGCTCCCGCTCCATGCAACTAAGATTGGGAATCCCCTTCCATCGAACCGTATCTTAAGATAAACCAAGATGACTTTCCCATTTTCATATACTAATAGTTTCTCTAGTTCTGTCCGAACAACTAAAAAAATTAACACATGTAACTACAACATATTCAGCCGAAAACAGAGAGGATCATCAATCACAAGATACTTGTGGGAAGTATGTAAAAAAATTTATATGATTGGTGATTTTTTTTGTTTTTTGATTCGATGGTCAGGGTGTTCGGGTCAGCTTACGCCCACCTCAACTAATCTCCTTTCCGGTCTGGTCAAAGGCATGCCATCACGCTGCCTGACCCAAGAATCGAACCCTGGTCAATTGTGTGAAAAGCAAACCCACCAACCACTAGACTAACCCTTGGGGCTTACATGATTGGTAATTCACCAACCAATTAAACTAGTTCAAACTGAAATGTCTTCCCTCAAAATAAGAGACGAGGAAACAAACGAAAGAAGAATAAATCACGATAACAATAACTACAACCAGATAAACTTTACCAGCAGACAAGTCAAAACCAAGGCCAAATGAGTTCGATAGATAAAAATCAAACAAATCTGAAACATCCAAACGAAGAATAACAAATTGCGTAGAAACCACCTAGCGAATCAAAGTTACTACATTCTTTTCTGTTTTTCCGTCCATTTTCTCAGCAACCAAACGAGGCAAGGTGAAGAAGCTAGTTACCATGTGCGAGAGCCGGGGCCGTAGTTCTTCGGATGCGCGTTCCAGATGTTCGAGTGACCCATGGTTTTTCCTCTTTCTGAATCAGTAGACGAGGGAGGCTCCAACTACAAGCAGCTGAAGGCTCTGATTTGGAAACCCTAGTTGCGAAGAAGTGCGGCCTCGGCAAAGTTGGTTCTTATAGGAGTTTGATGGTTTGCGAAGCCCTAATTTTGCTAAGTTGCGCTGGTAGCCCGGCCCAATGAAATTCCTGACTGAAGCCCAGTTGATTATTTCTCTGGACTCAAATTAGTTCTGTTCACATCTGAATGGACCTAGGCCCCAGTTGGACTTTTGGGGATGTTTTTAACAATATTTAGATATAAGTAAAAAAAATAAAAAATAGTTTTTCAATTTCTCTCGTTGAGACGAATCAATAAATCATAAAAGATTGACGCAAAACTAACAAATGCAATTTTTTTAATAAAGGCAAAATCAAAAAACCCCCAAAAAGCCAACACAAAAAGCTAAGGAAAACAACACCTGAACAATAGACATCGATGCCAAAACCTCGATATCAGAATCTAAAGCTAAAATTTTACCACGTGAAATAGTGTTAGGAGTATATAAACATAGCAAAATTCCTAATCACATTTGTATGAGCGGAGGGGTAATGGCATTGCCCTGCAGCACCCTTAATTGTTCTTTTTTTTTTTTTGAACAAACTCAGAATTTTTTGATTACTCAAAATCTGCCCAAAGGGCTACACACTCCAAACCAGAGCCCATCGATGGGAACAAACCCACAATAAGGGTTATCCATATGGTTTGGATAAGAATACTCTGAGTACAGAAAACACTACTCAAAAGTGGTAGAGAAAGTTTCATGCAGGGAGTGGACGTAGACGCAAACAGAGAAGAGGACGGCAACTGTAATTTGACGCGCCTCACCGTCCTCTTCTCCGACCAACTCTCAACGGAAACAGAAACACCCACAAAGGGTAGAAAAAGTTCCACACAGGGAACAACCCTCTTTGAAACCGGAGAAGGAGAAGACAAGCAAAAACTAAAAACAAGAAAAAACACCTCAGTAGCCGGACCCTTAATTGTTCACACTACCACTTTTTATTACTTCCATCGTTATTCAAAGTTTTGTCTAAATTTTAAACATGGTTTCAATTTCATCAAAACTTTAAACCTGCAAAAATCATCGAATAAAACCTGTCAAGTAAAATATGAACTTGATCAAAAAAAAAAAAAAAATTGAAACAGAAATGGGGGTTGATTAAAATTAAAATCTTAATGTACCTATCGAGATTTCACCGGTCTGATTTTTGCGCTGATATACTATTCTACGATTCTTAAAAAATTTCAGATTACTGGCTTACTGCCAAAAATACGCGGTGGACTTGCAACAGGGTTGGAATGGAGTATGCTCCGTGCACCGGAATTGGGAAAAGTAGCCTTCAGTAAAAGGAGATTGGCTCTGTTCAAGAGAAAAAAGCAAAAATGCTATTGTTACAGCAATTACTATACAGACAGAGCGTACAATGCATTTTTTGAGCCCGTCTCGAGTTTAAAAAAGATAATTGGAGTCGTTCATTTTATTTAAAATATTGTTTTAGAGTTCCTGTTAAAAATCAGCTCCACCCGATATTGTTAAAGGCGTTTACAAAATGTCCATATTTGCTAGCATAAATTTTGAAGCAAAATTGGATATTTCATAAACGCCTTTGCTAATATCGGATATAGCTGATTTTTTACGGAAATGCTAAACAAAATATTTTGAACAAAATTAGCAGTTTCGATTATCTTTTTTAAACCCGATACGGGCCAAAAAATGCACTACGCACATTGTCTGTACAGCAGTTGCTGTACCAGGACCAGCTCTCTACATAGGGAGATTGACTAGAAACAGTCATGCTACTTGCACATACATTTTTGCACATATGTTGTACATACATTTTTATGGGGCCCACCTCGGGTCCCACCAATATGATCGAACCGTTTATTATTTTTAAAATAATTTTTAAAGAGTTTCTGTAATAAATCGACTTGATAGGATATCGGTAAGGGTTTTTTCAAAAATTATAGGCTGAAACAGTTTGATTCGCACTGCAATTTCTGAAAAAACCCTTACCGATATCCTATCGAGTTGATTTTTTACAGAAACTCTTAAAACATTATTTTAAAAATAATGAGCGGTTGGATCATATTGGTGGGACCCCATAAGAGCGTATGTGTAAGATATGTGTACAAATGTATGTGTCCTTAGCATTTTTGGACTAGAAAGTCTACACACAGCAGATCTGTGCACAGATTGTACACAGATTTTATTGTGGGATCCATCACGGATTCCACACAAATCATCTAAGCCGTTCATTAAATGTAAAACATTTTTTCAAAGGTCTCAATAAAAAACAAGCTCAATCCGATTACTACAAGTACTCGATCCAACCATATAACTTTCTATTATCCGAAAATCTGAATGAAAAGTTAGATGATTGGATGAAGCACTTATAAGTATCGGATTGAGCTTATTTTTTATGGAGATCCCTGAAAAAATATTTTATATTTAATGAACGGCTTGAATGATATGTGTGAGATCCGTGGTGGGTCCTGCAATGAAATCTGTGCACATTTCGTGCCATTCCGTTGTTATTTGTGTTTATACATGTAAATAACAAAATTAAATACCACTGCAAGCGAAAATCTGAACCCCAGCAGGAGAGCAGCAATCAAAGGCCCGTCAATGGCGAACGAAGCTCCGTCCTCGTCGTCTGTTCCTCCGCTGGAAGAAGATAGAGAGGAGTTCGTACACGGGTCGGAGTCGGGCTGGGTCGACGCCCGCACCAGTTGCGACCACCTGACCGCCGCTTTGTCTTCAGATCTCACTCATATCCCCGCCCCAGATACTCACTGCAGCAGGTATGTCATACAAACCCAAAAAATATAAAGGGAGATTCAGTGATAGGTCACTGTAGATATGAATATTTCATAAGCCCACAACTATATCTAATAGTTTTTGTAAAGCGACAAGTCCACACAACTTAAACAATAGGTGTAAACTTAAACAATAGGATACACCCTGAGATATTCTATAAAAATGCGTAAAATCTTAAATCTTATGAAAGCGTCTAAACAAGTTCTATAATAGAAAAATGCACTATAAAACCCTATAAAAGTTTTTAAACCCTAAAATACCCTAAAATACCCTACGTTAAGATAATTTACCCTGTCTTGTAATAAAAAGTTCACCCTAAAATTTTATAAAAGTGTCTAAATCTTAAGATACCCTATCATATCCTATTATACTCTAAGGTGTCATAAAATGGACTTTAGACCCTCCAAAATTAATTGATGGACTTATGGGCTTATGAAGTTCACATAATGGACCAAGACTAATTTTCTAAAAAACTTGTATGATTATCTTAATCTGTCTTGTGGCTCTTTGATGCATGCTCTTATGCATTTTTCTGTGTGTTTGGATGCTCATATCATATTTATTTATACTTTCATTGCCGAAAAAACAAGAAATGTTTACAACCGCACCCAAAATACACACCTCAAATAGGCGCCACACATTTTAATTACGAGATGGACCCCACACATATATGAGAGACGTGTGGTCGGGAAGTGGTTGATAGGAGCATTCCTGGACTTATTGAATGCCCAAACATATGTAAGAGGCCACACGTTTGTTTGTGCATTTGGGTGTGGTTGTGAACTTTTCTTATTTTTCCCCAAGAAAGAGCAAAAACTTCAATTGATAATATAAGCAGTTCACAGGATAAGACAAGTACAAATAAAAGCTACGTAGGAATAGACAATGATACACTAGTTCTATCCAAAAATTTCTGTCCTCCTGTAACTGGATACTACATGAAGAAGTCTGGTAGAGCTCTCCTAACCAAGCGGTGGGCATGGTCAATATCTTTGCACTGAAGCTTCGAGATGCTACAAAATGAAAGCTTGGAAATCTCCCTCTTGAGGTTGTGCAACAAAAAAAAATGTCGGAGTAGTGGGAATCACTCTTCCCTCCAATCTGCATAACGGTCGTAGATTTGTTGGTGGAACAAATGCTGTGACGCACACCCTCACAATCAGGAAGTGGGTCCTACAGTGGTTGTGATGCCGTGTGCAAATTTTGTGTGCACTTGTATTTGTCTTTCGACCATAATTGTTCATTGTGTACGATTCTGGGGAGAAGAAAAACTCTATTCACCTGTAATAGCCTTACGGTGTCTAATTGTGGAAGGAACAAATTGCTGCTTGTTTAAGTTTTGGATGAGAAGTGATGACATAAAAGACGAGAGCAGTAAAGAAAGAAAAGAACACAAGAGAACATATGTGGTTCGGCATGTCGTGGTTATGCTCACTGATCATATGATTACAACTCTCATTTTAGGGCTTTGTGATTGATACAAGAAGGATATAAACGACCATATTTATGGGATAAAGAAAATAATTACCCTCAATCAAATGGGTGTTACAACTCAAAGTTTCATTTCAATTCACTATGTTGGGGGGTTAGAGTGGATAATAGACCCAAGCTTTGGTTTTTACTTGCACATGCCATAAAGGGCTCTAATCATATTATTGGACCCTCAATTCAATGCTCGTTAGCTTGAGATTTTATAATTACATTAGGCAGTAGCTATGAAGCACTGACACCTCTAGAGGTGGACGCATTATAGTGTCGGACACGGCGGGGACATATATAATTTAATTTAAATTTTTGAGAGAGACACGGCTGGGGACACGGGGGGACACTGATGGGGACACGGCGGGGGGTCAAAGTATAATGGTTTTTGAAAAAATTTGGGGTCAAATTGCAATTTTTAAAACTTTTCAGGGGTCAAACTATAATTTTTCAATAGGGTTGTATTGAACTTATGGATGTCTTGTTTTGTTTGAATGGTATTGGAACTATAGATTTTTTGTTTTGTCCACATTTTGCCATTTAAATTTGGAAAAAAATTGAAAAAAGTATAAACAAATAAATAAATATACACGTGGCGTGTCCATGTCCGTGCATGTAGCAACCCAGACACTTGTCAATTTTGTTTCATCCTTGCCTTTTGATTTACGTTAGGCCTATATTAAGTCATTGGATTTCACATGCAGTGCTGATAATTTAGCTGAAGTTTCTGCCAATCCTGCCTTTCCCTCTCGTAGTAATGGTTATTGACCTTTATACATATGATAGGATATGCTTCCGTAGGCTAATTATGTTTGAAACTCGGATGAAGTTTTCATGTTAATGTGATCTAGTTATTTTTGGGTAATTGATGTGATATAGTTGTTGGTTAATCTGTATGAGCTCATTCACTCTCAAAATCGTGATGTGATAATCGATGAAACTTTCCAGTTTCCAATCTTCTGTGCTAAAACTGGTTGCCTATAGATTCAACTGGTTGTAAGCAAACTTGTTATTAATGCACTTTTTATGTACCAACTGATGCCTTAACGATATTAGTCTGGAAGCTGCTGTTCAGTATTTGTGCTAGAAGACTTGGATTGATATCTTGTTTTAGATTTCTTACTCATATGCAGACACATGCATTTTCTTACCTATTTTCCAACTTGCT
This sequence comes from Rhododendron simsii, assembly GCA_014282245.1. NCBI lineage: Eukaryota > Viridiplantae > Streptophyta > Magnoliopsida > Ericales > Ericaceae > Rhododendron > Rhododendron simsii. The sequence goes on along the minus strand of CM024957.1, from coordinate 12,207,054 downwards.
GAAGGTGCCACCACCCCAATGAGAATTGGCTATGTTTATGCTGCAAGGATGTTCTTTGTAGCCGTTTTATCAACAGGCACATGCTTGAGCATTATCAGGAGACAACCACTCATTGTGTGGCTCTCAGCTACAGGTACTCTTTTAACATTTGGGAAAAAACATCGCTTCAAGCATTAATGTTTTCCTTTATCAGCCAATTTATTTAATTAGTTTGCCCTTTAATATCCCTTCGTTTCACTTTTCAAAGCAGTGATCTGTCCGTTTGGTGTTTCTCCTGCGATGCATATTTGGATGCTCAAGTGATTTTGCCATTGCGACCCGTTTATGAAACTGCCTACTTGCTGAAATTTGGCGAAGCACCACCGCTGCGGTCAGTTGAATATGTTGTGCAAGCCTGAAATATTCATGCTGAGAGCTCAACTTCGGGGAAATAGATTTTATGTTTTCTCTATGCTTCCAAAATTTTCATCCTGGTAGTGCTTACGAAGTTTTGCTCAAGGAGATTGCATGTGTAGCTTCAGCCTCTTCGCATTGCTAATTTCCTGTAGTTATGGCTATGGACTTAATTTGATATTTCTGCACATGCATCTCTCTCTCTCTTCCTGTAGTTATGGCTATGGACTTAATTTGATATTTCTGCACATGCATCTCTCTCTCTCTCTCTCTCTCTCTCTCTCTGTATGTATGTATCCAAGGTGCAGATGAAAGTTCAAGCACCACGATGGTGAGCCAATCTTCTTAGATGTGCAAGTTAGCTAATAAACAGAAGTTTATTGCTGAAAAGCGCGAATAAGTATTCAAATGGTGTCAAAATCCATCATTCCCTATTACACTCAGGGTCAATTCCATGTTGAGAAATAGCAATACCCCTATATTTAGAGCCTGTATTAGAGAGTGGAACATGGACTTCAATTGAAAAGAAGCACTTCCCAAATTGGAAAACCAAGCTCTACATATCCAAACTTATAGCAACAAAGACATAAGACACACACCAAAACAATAACAAAGATATTTTTCAGAAATTGCCTTAAGCCAAATATGTGGACATAAAATTCTATTGCATTCTGTCACCAAAAATCTTTGTATTTCCTTGTAGGTCACATGCGCGCTGCTCACAGTCCAATTTGCCCCACCTTGCATCTACTTGCTCACATGAGAACACCACCTTGCCAAGGCTGTCAAAACAAGAATCACTACAGATAAGGACTTGCACAGGTTTTCCAATGCAGCAAGATTACTTTGGTTTTAGGGTTCCAGCTCAAACATAAGCCCTTGATGAACCACTCCAATCCAATTGGTCAAACAGTTGCCGGATAGACGAAAAATGGCACTGAAGTGTTGCTACGATTACTAGCGAATTCATCTGCTAGAGATTTTTTTGTGGTTTTATCATGTAGAAGTGCCCACAATTCATTGCCAAATTACGTCATCTCAATGTGACGCTAAAAAAAACCTAAATTCTGCATAAATCATCTGATAAGAAGGATTGATGTTACCTTCTGTTCACAACATTGTGTACATGACATAACCACTGGGAAAACTCAGCTTGAGATCCAACCTGTACAGGATTTGCTCTGTTGAACCACGTAAATCATCCATCAATTAGGAAAGTTATCACAGAAAGTTATTGGATGATTCCATTTTAGTTGGCATTTTCTTCAATCTACTTTTTCTTTGCAGCTGAAGAACCAAAAAGTGTTCTTTTTTTCGCCTATATATCAAAAAAAAAAAGTGTTCTTTTCCCCCCAAGTAAAGAAAAAAAAACACCATTTCATACACCGTAGTATTATAGACAAAATGGAGACCACCCAAATTGACAAAGAAATTTGGACTTGTTCCTTGAAGTGATCACATGATCCTAGACATGCAAAACATCAAAAAAGTTGTTTGTCTTTTATCTATCATGTAAACAAATATATGCTTGTCTAAAGTTGTAAGATATCATATGCTTGTCTAAAGCCATACGTCATGCTTGTCATGCTTCTCCTTTTGGGCAAAATCCATGAAGAAGTTAAGAAAACAGACCAAAGTCAAGATATTGGACAAAATCATGTCTTTCATTATCTCATTGAAATACACTTCAATTTTTTTCTATCAAATTCATATGATTTCAGACCAGTGGAGATAGCTTGGCCCTGTCAACATTTTTACGTGGCAGTTGCAATGTTGCAAATAATAATCGTAAATGAAGCCATCCACGAAAATGTAGCCACCATGGTGTAATGTAAAAAAGGGTATTGTCACCTTTGAACTAAAATTCTAATACTATGGTGCGTGCACCAAAAGTCATTTTACAATCGAGGGCTGAAAAATGCATCCAAGCTGTGCCCGAAAGAGAGGGGCACAGGGACAACTGCAAAAATTTATTACATTGGCATAATATGGCCATGATTTAAGTTTAGTTACTAGAAACACAGTTATAAGCTTTCCATTGGATGCTCGAGAATCCTGTTGTCACTTGCTAGGCATTACGTAAAACTATTCACCTTATAGCCAGCCCTCTGTGAAGAAGTTGGCCTAAACAGGAAAGGATGGCTTGTTGGACACGGATCCATTTTTAGCTTTATACTGGCCTCTTACATGAAATCCGAGTTTCACATAATAACCATTCAAATACCAACAGCGTGTGCGTTGATGCTAACCTCAAAATTTCTTTAAAGTGATCTGCACATTCCTTGCAAGGGTACATTCGAGATAATATATCCATCTGCACACCAAATCGGACAATGTTAATAACCATGATTGGCAACAAGAACAACTTGACTTTGAATACGATTGCATACAATGGAATTTATTGTGGAATAAAAATTTTAGGATCTTAGAAAGTTATAACACCTATAAAATTCAATATTGAAATTGGCAAATTTGAGTCATTCAACTAGTGTACCAGTTCTTTTACATCCTTCCGTTGCTGCCTAGTTGGCTTATCCGGATACTGTAAAAATGAACATACGCACAATGAAGACTGAGAGAAGTTATGTATGTATATGCAAACCAAGAATTTCAGTTTTGTTAAAGGAAGCTTAGAGGCCACAAGGACTCCAACACCTCTATGGATGCATCACGTGCAGGAACTTACACAGAGAAGTCAAAGCCAGCCTAATCACTAAAACTTAAGAAAGCAGCCCAGGAAATGCAACGAGAAGACCTGGGCAGCAAGAGTGTGGAGAAAAATCCAGGTGGCCCTGCCAAGCTCTTCTTTAGTTACGGGCATGACTGATTTTCCCTGAGGAAAGAACAAACAAGAGACAAAACTCAAGTGTTTTGTTAGTTTGTTTCAGAAAAACACAAGTTGTTTAGAATCCATAAAAATAGAAAAGTTGAAGGAATTGTAGAGAATTAGGGATTTTTTCATATTAAGTAGTGGTAATGGTGGCTGAGGTAATAGACTCATAGAATAACTCCTACATATTCGGAGAGTATTCCCCCTTGTGAGAAATTTTCTACAGCTGGTACGTACAAATCAAAGTCATTGGATTTGGTAATTTTATGTATTTAATTTTAAGAAGTCAACGGCCTTAACCAGATTCAAAGATGTTCATATTCGTGGAAGACCAGAAACGGTAGAAGTTTGAACTGATAACTATGGATGTCCGGACAAGCTAATGTTTTGGAAGGATCATAACTCTCTGCATTGATATGAACAGTTTGAATTACCGTTGTCGACCCACCTGGAGCCTACAATGGACCAAGAGGATTGACTGGACGAGAACCTTGTCTAGGGAAAACCAACCGAGAATAGGTTGTACCAGTTTTGGCACGCACACACTAGGAAGATGATATAGTTCACCCTATGGCCTAATTTCAACCAGAAAAAGAACGCATTATTATTAAATTTATTTTTTTGGTATTTCGGAATATAAAAGAACACAATTCACGTATTCATAGCCAAACGGAAATATAGCGTGTAGGCCATAATTAAAATTAGAGGTGTCAAACGGGTCGTACCCACCATTTAGCCCGGTGCCGGCGCGTTTACTTAATCATGTCGTGCCGTGCCGGATTGTTAACTTAATCATATTGTGCCCGTGCAGGCCCATCTCCAACCAAGTTTTGTAGGGAAAAAGAAATTTGTGTACCAACTAACAACTTAGTATTTGTTGTGCCATGTCCCATGCTCGTCTAAAATAATGTTGTGCCGTACTTGGCCTACTTTCGTGACATGCCCGTCTCAGATTGTGCCCATGCCAGCCTTGCCCGTTTGACACCTTTAATAAAAATGTCAGAGACTCATAGTCTCCATTCAAGACTTCTGTCAAACAGAAGCTGGGCTTAATCTCATTACCTCCCTAAACCCAATTGCCAGAAACACAAAATCGCGAGATTTTCAATTAACCCAATTACTCTATCTCGCGGGTGAGGAGAGAACTGATGATACCTCGTTGGTGAGCTCTTTCGGTAAGAGAACACAGGAGTTACTACTTGCGTTCAATGGGTTTGGATTGAAGGATGACGCGAGAGAAACGAGATGCCGCCGTCCATTCGTGGGTGGTGATGATTGGTGATTGGAAAGCCCGACGAACTGGGACAGAAGGGTTTGAACGCCATGCGAGATTTTCTCCAAGGTTAGAAAGATGGCCTGAAATGGATTCTCAGACATGGGGAGAGACGAGAGCGAAGGGCGCAGGAAAGTTGCAGTTTGGGAATTGCCCAGAACGTTCAAATGAACCGTCTTTGTTCTTTTTTCTAGACCCGGCCCCTCTACCGTTCAATCACGACTGTTCATCTAGTTGTTTACGGATACTTCACCGGGTGTGATCCATTGAAATTTGAAACCATTTTGAACGGTTACGATCACGTGAACTATCCTAAGGCAAGCTGTTTTCGTTTTTCTTTCTTTCTGGTAATTACGATACTTTTGACATTTGTTAATGAGTGGCAGTGAACCATGCTAAAAGGGGGCGTTTTGACTATAAAATTTTTGGATTACAAGTTATTGCATTTTGTAATGTTGTTTACGCTAACTAATAGTAACTTCTTCCTCTTCATTTTCTCCTCCATCTGTTGTTGGAAATTTTACGGAATTTCAATTGGATGAAATCGGGGCTACTGGAGGGTCTCTCGAGGCAATTGAGCATGTACCGGATTCGTTACATCTGGACGCACTACAATCAATAGACGTATTAATGTGTGAGATTTCATAACTCCCGTAACCCCTCCCTATGATGGTGTATTCATTCCCATAACCACCCTCCTTGATGGCAGAAATCAATTTCTGAATTCATTGTGCAGAATTCATTGTGGGAGTTATCAGCAAGGGTCTTTTGCTATATATAGGTGCATCTCGTTTTTGTTCAAGCACGATAAAATTCACAGCAATCCTAAGAAGTTTTGATATTCGTTCTTTGAGAGAGAGTGAGACAGGCAGTAGTCAGTTCGCCAAGGCGGTCGACGGTGGTGTTCCGACCGCTTGCGGTTTAGCCGAGTCAACCCTGGGAGGAGGTCGCCGACGCAACCTACAACACCCACGGTAGGCGGCTAATCTTTCTTAAGGATATTATGGTATCACACATGACCCGGTTCTTGATCCAGAAATCTGTTTGTATCTCTTCTTTATATTCTGTCTACTATTATTGTATTTTGTAACTTAATTCAATCTTGTAATTGTATCATTGTTAATGAAATTATTCTCTGGAATTTTATGTGATTGCCGAGTTTTTCCCAAGAAGCTTAAGAAAGATTTTGATCATTGATTGGCATCGAATTTCAGAAAACAGTTTCTGTTTTGTCCTAATCATTGAGTTGCAAGAACAGATTCATGACTGGATAGAATTATGGTGGAGTACCACTGGTATAAGAAGCTTAATCAATCTGCTTGGCAAATTGATCGGTGATTCATATGAGATTATTACAAATTGATTAATGGATCGAAATGTGATATGATAATAGAGCCGTTTGGCTTCGGCCATGGCTTGTTGTGCGCGACATGGCCACTGTTCGGTGATGGGATAAACAATAAGGCTACAGCCTAAGATAGTCGTGCGCGGCTTGGCCTTGGATCAATTTTTGGTTGGTCTTTGGGGCGATTTACTTGGTTTATGCCTTGACATCACCTGGCCTTGATACCACTGTTATGATCTGCTTGGCAGAAGCGATTTGGGTGCTAGGCATGTGATTAGCCAGAAGTGGCTTATGGCCTAGTGTGCCTTGCCAGAAGTGATTAGCTAGTGATAGGCGTGAATCACTCAATCTTGGTGCACAGCCTATATGGTGTAAACCAGTACCTAGTTTACGCTGTTCGACAGAAGGGGAAGTTGGATGGTCATAATCTTGCTAGTAGCAGATTATATATATCGTTTACCTTTCAGGGGCGCTGCCCCCGAACCCCCCAAGAGGCCCGACCCCCTGGACCCTCGAGACCTGACCGGCCAGGTCGATCCCTGCTGAAGGGCAGCCCTCAGACTCCCGCCCATGGGCACTGCCCCTGGGACCCCCAGGGTACGTGGTATTGTGGGGGATGTCAGACTTAGCTTATTTGATAGGTTGTTAATCTATGCATGTATAACTTGTCGTTTTGAGATTGAGATTTGTTCTCTTATATGTGGTTTTTCCTAATTTTAGGAAAATATGACAACTGAGCAAGGAAAAACTACCATCACTAGCAAAGACAAAGGGACTGGTAGTGTCAGCGAAAATGGAAATGGCGGTGGTGCTATTCCAACTCATGATCCTATTCCTGGGATTCCCACTGTTTCAATGTCTCACGTGGAGAGGCCAAGCAAATTTGTTGGGGTCGACTTCAAAAGGTGGCAACAGAAGATATTGTTCTATCTCACCACCTTGAACTTGGCAAAGTGGCTTGTCGAGGATTTACCTGTTATTACAAAGGACGATCCTGACACTTAGAAGCGAATTGATGAGGCCAAATGGAAAGAGCATGACTACATGTGCAAGAATTATATTCTGAATGCTCTAGATGATTGGCTATATTTTGTATAAGGCGAGGCTCCGTCGGCTAAGGAGTTGTGGGATTCCTTAGATCGGAAATACAAGATCTTGGGATTGGGTCCAAAAGGTTGTTGTGGGCTAGTTCTTTGATTATATGATGGTGGACTCCAAGTCTATGGCAGTCCAAGTCCAAGAGCTGCAACTCCTGCTTAATGAGATCAGGACTGAGGGGATGATTCTGAGTGAAGCCATTCCAATTTATGATTGTTAATCAAAGTGTTCTTCTGGTGGATTTCTGGTGGATACCGACGGTGGATTCCGTAGGTTATTGGAAGGCTTGAGCGATTCAAGGCAGCGGCAGTCAAGCACAGGGTGCGGTGAACGAGTGATTCGGCAATCAACCTTGGTCAACCGAGAGCGATTCTAGGTTGTAAGAATAGGTTTGTTTGTAACCGTACAATGAGTTATAGTGCATGATTTCCTTCCCGTGGTTTTTTCCCGTTTAGGGTTTTTCACGTATATTCTGGTATTCATCATTTATTCTTCGTTCCTATTATTTCTTGATTATTGGATCGGTAGGAAAATAGGAATTTCAATAACTTATCGTTTTGAGATTGAGATTTGTTCTCTTATATGTGGTTTTTCCTAATTTTAGGAAAATATGACAACTGAGCAAGGAAAAACTACCGTCACTAACAAAGACAAAGGGACTGGTAGTGTCAGCGAAAATGGAAATGGCGGTGGTGCTATTCCAACTCATGATCCTATTCCTGGGATTCCCACTGTTTCAATGTCTCACGTGGAGAGGCCAAGCAAATTTGTTGGGGTCGACTTCAAAAGGTGGCAACAGAAGATGTTGTTCTATCTCACCACCTTGAACTTGGCAAAGTGGCTTGTCGAGGATTTACCTGTTATTACAAAGGACGATCCTGACACTTAGAAGCGAATTGATGAGGCCAAATGGAAAGAGCATGACTACATGTGCAAGAATTATATTCTGAATGCTCTAGATGATTGGCTATATTCTGTATAAGGCGAGGCTCCGTCGGCTAAGGAGTTGTGGGATTCCTTAGATCGGAAATACAAGATCGAGGGTGCTGGGTCCAAAAAGGTTGTTGTGGGCTAGTTCTTTGATTATATGATGGTGGACTCCAAGTCTATGGCAGTCCAAGTCCAAGAGCTGCAACTCCTGCTTAATGAGATCAGGACTGAGGGGATGATTCTGAGTGAAGCATTCCAGGTGGCTGCGGTCATCCAAATGCTACCCCCAGCATGGAAAGAGTTCAAGAGCTATCTCATGTTCAAGAATAAGGAGATGACCTTGGAGGCTCTTTTCATCAAGCTTCGTATTGAAGAGGAGAATTGGGGTATGGATAAGAGTGCAAAAACCTCCTACATAGCCAAAGCAAATATGATGGAGCATAGTCAATCTTTCGGTGTGAGGAAAAACCAAAATGACAGGCGTTCTGATAAGCGTTCTGACAAGCACGCTGACAAGCAGAAGGACAAAAGTGTCAATCTGGGACCAAGAGGTGGTGTTGGCAAGAAACAGAGAGAGAAGTTTCAAGGTACTTGCTCAACTGCAACAAATTCGAGCATAAAGTTTCGGAGTGTATGAAGCCATCTAACCCTCGCATTTAGGCGCACTTGGCTCAGGTGGAGGCAGGAGAGTCCGATATCAACCTCTCTGCTATGGTATCTGAAGTGAACACGGTTGGTTCAAACCCGCAGGAATGGTGGGTAGACACTGGGGCTACACATCATATCTGTTGTAACAAGCAGTTGTTCACTACCTTTGAGCCGGTTGCTAACGGTGAAAAGTTGTTCATGGGGAATTCAGCTACCTCAGATGTTCAGGGCATGGGAAAGTGGTCCTAAAGATGACTTCGGGAAAAGAGCTGATTGTGAATAATGTGTTGTTCGTGCCAGATATTCGTAAGAATTTGGTTTCTGGTTCGCTGTCGAGCAAGCACAGCTTCTGCCTGGTCTTCGAGGCTGATACGGTTAGTCTGACTAAAGCTGGAATGTATGTAGGGAAATGTTATATGACTGATGGTCTCTTTAAGATGAATGTAATTAATGTTATCCCTACTATCAATAAAAAGAACTTCCCTGTTGCTTATATGCTTGAGTCTTCCTTTTTATGGCATGGTAGACTAGGTCATGTTAATTATGATTCTATGCGTAGATTAATTAACTTGGACCGTATTCCAGCTTTTCATTTTGATAAAAAACACAAGTGTGAGACTTGTGTAGAGGCTAAAATGCTGAGAGCATCTTTCAAAGCCATAGAAAGAAGCACAGAGCCTTTGGGTTTAATCCACACTGATGTGTGTGATTTGAAATATGTCCAAACGCGGGCCGATAACAAGTATTTCATTACTTTTATGGATGATAGCACTCAGTTTTGCTATGTGTATTTGCTGAAAAGCAAGGATGAAGCCCTGGACAAGTTTGTTCATTACAAGGCTCAAGTTGAGAATCAACTGAGCAGAAAGATTAAGGTGGTTAGAAGCGATCGTGGTGGTGAATTTCAATCACCATTTGGAGAATTTTGTGCCCAACACGAGATTATCTATGAAACCACGACACCTTATTCGCCTCAAACTAATGGAATTGCTGAGTGTAAGAATCGTACATTGAAAGATATGATGAATGCAATGTTGATCAGTTCTGGGTTGCCTCAGAACATGTGGGGAGATGTTGTTCTCACCGCTAATTACATCCTCAATAAAATATCTCGCAAAGATGTTGGTAAAACCCCGTATGAATTGTTTAAAGGTAAGAAACCTACCTATACATTCTTACGAACATGGGGCTGTCTAGCAAAGGTGGTTGTACCTCCTCCTAAGAAGGAGAAGATAAGCCCTAAAACCATTGATTGTGTGGTCATTGGTTATGCAAATGATAGTAGTGCCTATCGTTTTCTTGTGTATGAGTCAGATATACAAGATATTCACAAGAATACTCTAATGGAATCAAGGAATGCAGTGTTTTTTTGAACACATATTCTCTTATAGATCCATTGGAGAGTCAAGTTCTGCTAAACGGACCTTGCATCCGGCTAATGAAAGCAGACAAGGCCAAGAAGAGGAAGTTGATGTTGAACCACGACGTAGCAAGCGAGCTAGAACATCAACATCTTTTGGTCCAGATTTTCTGAGTTATCTGGTAAAAAATGAGCCTCGGACGTACCAGGAAGCTGTAAGCTGCCCTGAGGGTCCTTTGTGAAAGAGGCTATTAAGAGTGAGATTGACTCCACACTACAAAACCATACGTGGGAACTGGTGGATTTGCCACCAGGCAGTAAGCCTCTCGGCTACAAATGGATCTTCAAAAGGAAGATGAAAGCAGGTGGGTTAATTTAAAAGTACAAAGCTAGGCTTGTTATCAAAGAATACAGACAAAAAGAAAACCTAGATTACTTTGATACTTACTCACCAGTCTCCAGGATTACATCCATCCGGATGATCATCGCGATCGCAGCTTTGCGTAACCTTGAGATACATCAAATGGATGTAAAAACAGCTTTCCTGAATGACGATTTCGGTGAAGAGATCTACATGGAACAACCCCAGGGTTTTTTCGCGCCAGGCCGAGGAGGGAAAGTATGTAGGCTTATTAGATCATTGTATGGTTTAAAGCAAGCACCGAAACAATGACATGAGAAATTTGACAATGTTATGTTGTTAAGTGGTTTCAAGATCAACGAATGTGACAAGTGTATTTATATCAAAGACACAGACGAAGGGTACGTCATTTTATGTCTCTACGTTGATGACATGCTCATTGTTGGTAACAATGAAAGGGTCATTCAGTCTACTAAAGATATGCTTAACTAAAAGTTTGACATGAAGGATATGGGCCTTGTAGATATCATTCTGGGTGTCAAGATCACCAGAACATCTTTTGAACTTGCGTTGTCTCAGACACACTACGCTGATAAGATTCTTGAGAAGTTCAACTCATTTGATTCAGGTGTCGCAAGAACCCTTATGGATTTAAGTTTGCATTTATCCAGTAATTGGGGGGGGGGATGGGGTATTTCAATTAGAGTATTCTCGGATAATTGGGAGCCTGATGTACTTGATGAGTTGTACAAGGCCCGATATAGCTTACTCAGTCAGCAAACTGAGCAAATACACGAGTAATCTAGGCCGTGATCACTAGAAAGCAATAGTTAGGGTTCTGCACTGTAACACCCCGACTTTAATAACATATAAGGAGTTAACTTTTAGTGGGCCGCTCACTGTTAGGATATAAGCAATATATCGATTATGATTCAAGGTTAGGGTATTTTTTCTCTAGGTGGCAATTTTTATTAAACTCTATAAATATTTCCTTAATCTTGTTAGCAACAACACGGTATGTGCTCTCGCAAGGCGTAAGGAATAATCCGGAAAGAATGGGATAAGATACTCAATAGATATAGGTGAATTTTTTTAGATTTAGTCTAGATATAATTGGATATTTCTAGATAATAAAAGATTTGTTTAGATCATGAAATATTTGTTTGGATAAGATTAGAAGATTGGATAAGATTTGCTAGATTGGATAAGATTAGGTAAGATTTGCTAGATTTTATTAGATAATTCTAGATTTTGTTAGATAATAGGAGATATGATAAGATTATATAAGATTTTCTCTAGATTTTGTTAGATAATAAAGATTAGGATAAGATTAGATTGGATTTTGTTGGATATTACAAGATTTTGTTTAGATATTATAAGATATGATTTTATCCTTTCGAATCCACCGGATTTTGTAGGATCGTGAGTATAAATAGGCCCCTCCCCTCCCCTCCACACATCACACCACACTTACACACACGCACCACACGCACGACACCACGGCAAGAAAGAAAGAAAAGAGAGAGGAGGAGAAAAAAAACTTGGGGCCGTTAACTAATTAGTGGTTGTTAGTACAAAAATTGTGCCTCGAGGGCAAGGTGAGTTACGAATATACTTTGGGTACATATTATTTTTCTAAAGCTTGCTTTGTGGTTGTTTTATTAAATCTTATGTTGAATAAAAATAAATTATATAAGTATAATTGAAAAAGATTTTTATAAAAAGAAATGGGATTGTTTTTTTTCAAAGGAAGTTTAATGGATATTGGTGTAACATCTGGGCGAAGAGCTCTGATGAGCTATGTTTGAATTGGCGCCTATGGATTGTGGAAAGGATACGGCCGGGTATCCATTAGATTGATATCAATTCTATTGTTTTGCTGGGGTCGCTCTCCGGGCTACCGCATTACCGCCTAAGATGATGGTAAAGGTGAAACTTTGATGGTTAAGATGATAATATGATGATTATGATGATGATTGAAATATCTCTCTTTGTCTCACTTGTGGTGATTGCGACTAGAATATGATCGTTCTATCTCTTATGATTTTGCAAGTTGATGGATTATTATGCTTTGTTTTTATTCTACTTAATCCCATGTATATTATGTGGCATTAGTATATCATAGCTTACTGAATTGGTTTTGTGTCTTCATAAAACATTTTCAGGTATTCAGGGTTAAAGAAGGTTGTCATTATATATGGAAGATTTCAGTAGTTATGGCTAAATAATAAAAGGATGTGATGATAAGTGGCACGTGTGTATTGGCCACATTGATGTACTATAGTTCAAAGTTTGTACTGGGTTCGGATGCTAATAAGCTCTGTTGTAATATATTTTAATTTATAGACCTGTGAGTTTTTAGAATAAAATTTTATGGTTGTTGATATCAAGGCCTGTGGTGATTTTTAAATCACTGGCCATGTCACGAATTTCTACCCATCAGATTTGGGTCGTGACATGCACTATTTAAGGTATACTAGTGATTTGAGGTTGCATTACATCAGCAATCCAGCAGTACGGGAAGGGTATTGTGATGCGAATTGGATATCAGCTATGAAGGACTCAAAATCCACAAGTGGATATGTCTTTATACTTGGTGGTGCAGCCGTTTTTTAGAAATCAGCACGTTCAATAATGGAATCAGAGTTTATCGCTCTAGATAAGGCGTCTGAGGGGGCAGAGTGGCTCCGATAGTTTTTGGAGGATATTCCAAGCAATGTTGTGAATCCCGTTCCGTACTGGCCAGTACGTATCGGATTTGTAAGAAACCAGTAAGTTGACCATCTGATACCATTCCGGCGCTAATACCGGCGCTTATCGATCAGTACCGAAAAATTCAGCGAATCTCGGCCGAGATGTCGTTACCGGAAATTTCATCCGATATTTTGCTAGAATGGGTTTCGGGGTCAGTCGCAACAAGAGAGAGAGAGAGAGAGAGAGAGAGAGAGAGAGAGAGAGAGAGAGAGAGAGAGACTCAGATCATATAATATATATATATATATAACCCAAATCATAAATTTTGACAAAAGTTAAACCCACCAAACATGACCCTGCTCTTACAGATATGTAGGCTTACAACTCGGTAAGTCGCCGCCACGAGATTCTTGGGAAAAATGGTGGCTGCCCATTTCTCGGCAAACCAAAACAAGAAGCAGGGGAGGAGACTGGAGAGAGGAAAGGCACTAGATCTCAAAAAGGGGGCAGCTACTTCTCACGTTTTTTCTTTACTTATAAATACTTACTGTAAATACTAGGGCAAAGCCCTTTACATAGGGAGGAGATAAAAGACTAAAATGGACACCACACTTTAAACAATTACAAAAATAACATAAGTACTGGAACATTGCAATAAAATACAAAAGGCATTAATTTTAATAGGTAAGTGGGGAGGTGGGTTTTGCCCGATGGATAATCTATTGATAGAGTGTTTTTTTTTTGTTTTTTTCTTGAATTTGTAAGGAAAATATTGAATTTAAGTCAATTATGTGAATTTTTTTGTCTTAATATATATATATTTTATGATGAATAGCATAGTATGGGGAATTTTTTTGAGTTATAATTATATATAATTATTATATATATCGTAGTTGCGATAAATCTGAAACGGTACCCGATACTTGACCGGTACTGGTACGTCAGGTATCGGTATGTACCGTACTAGTAAGAAAATCGGTACCCTGTCCGAAACGGTATTCAGAACATTGATTCCAAGATGGCCAAAACCTGTGCTAGCAATTAGTATCCATTGTGACCGTCAATCTGCAATTGGTAGGGCACAGAGTAATATGTATAATGGTAAGTCTAGACATATTCGACATAGACATAATACCATTAGACAACTACTCTCAAATGGGGTTGTCGCTATTGACTATGTGAGTTCAAAGGACAATATCGCGGATCCGCTAACCAAAGGGTTAAACCGAGAGCAAGTTGAGCAAGTATCGAAAGGGATGGGGCTAAAACCACTACGCTCATGGTTACCATGGGGGTAGCCAACCTAGTTGACTGGAGATCCCAAGATCTAGGTTCAATGTGACTATATTTTGCGAGTAGCCGAGAACGATCACTGAGGAGACTCGGTCTCCTGCACATTCCTATGGTGTAGAACAGTGATACCTGCAAATGGAAAAAAGGTGAAGCATTGCTTTTAATGACTCCTATGCGCTGGATTTTCAGGCGAGGTATAGCAGGATACCCTTTATAGGAAGGTCACCTATGTTAGTATGAAGTGGGGCCGCTTTTTTGAGAATTGTGGTGAAATTCTCGAGAAAATATTCACAGAACCAGGAAGGGGGTGTCATGGCCAAAATGAACCCAACAGTGAAAACTGAACTACGTTAGGAGAAGTCCTGTGTGACATCTATTGTCTCGGTTTACATCGGCGGCGGAACGGTTCAAAGTGGGACCGCACACTAGTCTGCTAGTAAACCTGATAGGCTATCACAAGGGAAGGTTCCAAGACAAAAGCCATCTATCCTATGCAGGAATTATCCGTTATTGCTCTCTCGGATAAACTTTGTAGGCTGCACCAGTATGCCTATCAATTCCATTCATCGGGGGGATTGTTGAAAATTTTACGAAATTTCAATTGAACGAAATCGGGGCTATCGGAGGGTCTCTTGAGGCAACCGAGCATGTACCAGATTCGTTGTATCTGGACGCACCACAATCAATAGACATATTGATGAGTGAGATTTCATAACTCTCGTAACCCCTCCCCATGATGGTGTATTCATTCCCATAACCTCCTTCCTTGATGGTGGAAATCAATTTCTGAATTCGTTGTGCAGAATCCATTGTGGGAGTTATCAGCAAAGGTTTTTTTGCTATATATAGGTGCATCCTGTTTTTGTTCAAGCACCAGAAAATTCACAGCAATCCTAACAAGTTCTGATATTCGTTCTTTGAGAGAGAGTGAGACAGATGGTAGTCAGTTCGCAAAGGCGGTCAACGATAGTATTTCGACGGCTTGCGGTTTAACCGAGCCAACCCTGGGAGGAAGTCGCCGACGCAACCTCCAAAACCCATGGTGGGCGACGAATCTTTCTTTAGGAGATTGTGGTATCACACAGGACTCGGTTCTTGATCCAGAAATCTGTTTGTATTTTGTCTTTATATTCTATCTACTGTTATTGTATTTTGTAACTTGATTCAATCTTGTAATTGTATCATTGTTAATGAAATTGTTCTCTGAAAATTTATGCTATTGCCGAGTTTTTCCCAACATCTATCCCCTTTATTTTTTCCTTTCACCCACCCATATGCCATCTACAACTTATAAGTTAGTGAAAACAACTTAACATTTTTAAACAACAAAAATTTGTCCATAATTTATTAGTGGTGAAAGTATATAAATACCCTTTCAACTATTACTTTTTCTCATAAACACCTACTCATATTTAAAAACACTCATAGAGACCCTCTCAACTTCTCCCGTTACCCAGGTTACACCCTTCCGTCTCAAAACCGTTTGTTGGAAGGTCACATTGGCTTTTTCTGTACAAAATAGCCCTTTTACATTTATATAACCCCCCCTCTCTCTGTAACTCCCCATTCTCGTCTTCATCCTCCTCTTTCTCCTCTCAACCACCGCCTCAACCCTCTCTTTATCACCATCATGCTACCAAGACCAAACTCACCATTTCCTCCTTTTCGGCCTCGTCCTCTCCTCCCTTTGCTTTAGAAACTTTGCCGCTGCCGCTCCCTCCCTCTCTAACTCCACCGTTTCGCTACCAAGATTAAAACGTTAGCCCCCATGCCTCACTGTCACCTCCTCCGCTCCTAACACCTTCAAGGTCTTCATCGGTGGTGTCGAGATCACCCACTCTGACCTCTTCGACGATGGCCTCCTAGTCATCCATGACCTCTATGGCTTTGTCTCTCACCTCTCCTTGTTCTCCTGTAACATTGAACGAACAATATCGCTCTCCTCCCCCTCCCCATTGTCTCAAAACCGGATGTTGTAGGGGTTGTCGATTGACTCCACGCTCGCGACGTCATCGTCTTCCTCGCCTTTGATCTGGTTTCTTTGCTGTTATTGTTGTTGGATGTTCATGGCGTTGGAGTCGTACATCGGAGGGAGGGTTGAGGTGGTGGTGGAAAGCAATTTTCTTTACCGTTGTTGTTGGTGTTGAATTTGGAGAAAATTGGATAGTTTCTGAAAAGATTTGGGCTTTTTTGTGGGGTTTGGATTTGGTTGTGTCGGAGAAAGGGGTGTGTTCGATCAGGAGAGGGAGAGAGATGTCAGCATGAGACGTAAAAAGGATATATTTGTCATTTCATTCATTTCGTTAACGGAGTTAACGATTAATTCAATTTCTAGTAGTTGAGGGGGTCTCTTTGGACCCTTTTAAATGTGAGGGGGTGTTTATGAGAAAAAGTGATAGTTGAAGGGGTGTTTATGTATTTTCACATTTATTGGTTAGCAAAAATGCCCATAAAGTTGTCGATCGATTTCCTTCTAGTTAATACACTCAAGAAAATCCTATGAAGCTTCGTTCTGTTTCTATTCATTCCCATCATTTCAGAGAGTGAGATTGCGAACTCAGTTTGGTTCATTGATTCAGTCTAAAGTGGTATACTGTAACACCCCAACTTTTAAAAATATAAACAAGACGATAAAAAGGGTAAAAATAAAATAGTAAGGAGTTAACATTTAGCGAACTGTTTACCGTTAGGATTAGGAAATATATATGACTTGAAGATTATTAAAATTTTCATTTCCTATGTATGTTTTCTTAAAAAGATTTTAGATATCGTCCCAAACGGCGCATTATGGCGTCAAATTTGAGGCACGAGTCGATAACGAAACATAACGTTGTGAGGTTTAAGAAGAATAATCCGGAGAAGGAATATTCTAGGCATCAAATGGGCACAATTCTAGATATCCTAGATATTCCAAGGATATTCTTGACACAAAATAATATTCCCAAGATTATTCTAGATATTACAAGATATGATAAGATTATGTTGGATTTTATTAGATTATATGTAGATTATTCTAGATATTACAAGATATGACAAGATTATGTTGGATTTTATTAGATATTATATAGATTTTGCTAGATATTGTTAGATTATATAAGATAATTCTAGATTCTAATGGATTCTATGGGAGATAATTCTAGAAGATATGGATAGAGATTTTACGAAAGATAATGTTAGATTTCATCTTGATATTCCTAGATATTGTAAGGATACTTTAGATATTCCTCTCACACAATAAGATTACATGAGATACACTTAGATTTTATTAAAGATAATACAAGATTTTATTAGATAATTGTAGATAGTAATCCTCTAGTATAAATAGGCATGCATACCCTCCCTTCTTCACAAACACATCACACCACACACACACCACCAAGTAAATAGGAAAGAAATAGAGAGAGAGAGAGAGAGAGAGAGAGAGAGAGAGAGAGAGAGAGAGAGAGGAGGAGGAGGAGGAGGAGGAGGAAAAGAATTAGGTACGAGCCCTTTGAAGTAGTTGATCATAAGCCAAGTTAGACGGAACGAAAGGTGAGTTATGAATTATTCATGTTACATGAATTTTCATAAAATTATATTTTTGACTTACAAAAGTATAGTTATTTAACATTTGAATTATTTTTTAGCAAATATACCATGGAGTTATGATGTTTTGAACAGTTTATGAAAAAGTATTATCGGTACATCCGAATGATGTCCCTAGAATCTAGGGGACGGTAAAAATACTAGTCGGAACGGTGTTATAAGGGCGGAAAGAAATGGGGCACAGCCGGGTGTCCAATTGAATTGATCAATTCATTATATACGCGTTGGGGGTCGCTCCCTCAGTACCGGCAGTAATTGTTGGATGGTATCATATTCTGATATGTTATATACAAACTTGTTTTGATTACAGCTCAAGTCATAAAAAGCTGAAGTTATGGTATTGGTTACAGTTCAAGCCATGAAAAACTGAAGTTATGAGTCATGCTTTTCTCTAATAAAAAGGATTTTAAAAATTCCATGGTGGGTCATGTAACCCCGATAATTCATAATTTCACACAAGCAGTGACTTATGTTTGTTGATTGAAATCTTTCTTTTCAGGTAATCAGAAATAGTAGAAGGATAGGCCGAGTAACTATACCATTAAGCTTATGTCGCGGTAATGTAGTGGAAGGAAAACGGAAAAATGTAGCTCACGTCTCCGTTATTAAAAAGAAAATCTAGTGACTTTTATTTTTATAGATCGCTTCCACAAATGATAAGTCTATTTCTATTTTTTAAAAAAAGAAAAGAGCGATAGAGGCCTTTGGTGAGACGGACTCACTGGCCGGTCACGATATTCAAATCCGCTGGATTTGGATCATGACATATACCTAGGGAGACAGACACCAACATCAACCTCTAGCACCCGGTTAGCCGAAGAATATGTCTTAAGAGCACCGTGTGATACACGGGCCTCGATTTGCGATTTCTTTACGGTTGACAATTTCTGCTATCTGTGGATTCAGTTTTCTGTAATTTTTGCCTGCATTTTAACTCTAGTCTCCAGAATATAGTTAAATAGTTTACTATTTTTGTTGCCCTACATTGTCCTCTGTTTATTTTTATTTATTTTTTGTGATAACTGGATGACCGGGTCAATTGGTGTGCACCTCAACTAATTTCGGAACTCTGAAAATAACAACCGGACATAATGCCCCGTGGCCCTAAGATTTTGGATGGTTGGCTTCCGTGAGCCCACACTATCTTCTGTTGATTGCATAACACCACCACAAAAGGAGAAATTATTCATTGCCCCAAGGGCAACACGTCATCTATGCCAGGTGGTGCCTCCCACCAATCAAAACCTGCCTTATGGGTAAAATTTGTTGTCGGAAAGTTTGTCACTATTTGAGGCATTAATACCCATTGACACACATTTTTCACTCCCCACTGAGAAATTATTCGTTGCCCCTTGGGGCAATAAGTCATTTACGCTAAGTGGTGCCTCTCACCAATCAAAACCTGCCTTGTGAGTAAAATTTTCAATCCATAAGTCTGCCACCATTTGAGGCATTAGTACCCACTGAAACATATTCTTCTCTCTCCAAAGACATAGCCTTCTCTCTCTAAAATAGGTGGGTAGATCTAAAAATTGAACCCAAGTTCTGTGTATCCAAACAAAAAAGGACCAAATATTTTTTAAATTAAATGTGTTGTATATGAGAGAATGGCATACTATTTCGTAAAGTAGAAAATAAATACTTAAAATAAAAATATCTTAGCAGAACGAAGCATAAGAAGACCCACTCTACGCTAAGATTTTTGAGCTTTTTCTTATTTTGTCCTTACTAAAGAAAATTTGTAAAGCCCAAAAGTCGGCTTAAAATAAAAATTTATGACTTCTACCCAAATATTTTGGAAATAGTCTCTCGGATATTAAAAAAAAATATTTTTTCGATTCCTCTGGTCTATAACGCTGGGTAACAGTTACAAAGTTGCTTGGTAACACTGAGTAACGACTAAAAAATTGTTGGATAATGACAACCATTTTGTTGCAAACGAACAAATTAATTCAATTTTTTAAATAAAGACCAAAAAAAAAACTTACTGAAACTTAGTCTTAACCATCAAAGTTTGTATTTTTTACTTTTACCCTAATATTTTTGTTGTAATATCCAAGAGGCTTTATCTTGGATATTGAAGGTTTTGATTCGTAAAAAAAGTCATAATTTTTACTTTAAGTTGACTTTTTGGGCTTTATGATGAATATTTTTAAAAATTTTTGGATTAAATTTTTTTTCTTCTATTATTCTCGTCGAGAAAAATCAATACTCTACAAAAGTTTGTCGTAAAATTAAAAATAAAACTTTTTTATTAAGGACAAAATAAGAAAAAATACAAAAATCTTAGCGTAACAGGGCGGGTCTTCTTAGAGAGTGTTTTTGCTAGTGAAAATTTTATAGATTTTTAATTGTGATTGAAAAGGTGTTAGATGTTTCTAGTAGTGAATAAGTTGTTAAAAAATGTCAAGTTATTATTTGCGGTAGTGATTTTTTTTCTGGGTATGTGAGTGAAAAAGTTGTTAAATTGGTAAAAATTTCTTTATTATTGAAAATCAGTTGGTAAAATGCGTTAAATTTTGTGTTTTAAATAACGTGGTAAAATGTGTTACTCCCTCTGTCCCGCAATGTTTGGCACTTTTGTACTTTTCCTTGTCCCATAATATTTGGCTAGTTTGAAAAGTCAATAACAAAATTAGGTGAAATCTCATTTTACCCTTTTCTTTTGCACTCTAAACAACAATCTATTCAAAATTCAAAGAAACAAAAGTACACTTTTTAATTTGGGAGCCACAATTACTTTTTGGTATCCGGCCAAAATTTGAAAATTTTCAAATAGTGTTGAAATTATATAAGGGTAAAATTGGAAAGTTAGCTCATCAATTGTACATCAAAATTTTTCTCTTAAAAGTGGAAATTCCCAAAAGTGCCAAACATTGTGAGACGGAGAGAGTAAGTTTTTTTTCTGTCTGCACAATTTTGGGCCGTTCAAAAACAAAAGAATTTTTGGTTTACATGCCTATTGTAGAGAGAGAAGGCTGTGTAGCACCGTAGCGGAGAGAAGAAATTATTCGTTGCCCCAAGGGCAACACGTCATCTATGCCAAGTGGTGGCTCTCATCAATCAAAAAGTATTTTAGAGAGAGAAGGTTGTGTAGCGCCGCAGCGGAGAGGAGAAATTATTCGTTGCCCCAAGGGCAACATGTCATTTATGTCAAGTGGTGCCTCTCATCAATCAAAAAGTTTTGATTGATGAGAGCCACCACTTAACATAGGAATAATTTCTCCTACAAAAGGGATTGGAATCAGACAAAAAAGCAATAGTAAATCAGACTGCTGCGTACCATTTTATACCTATCGCGAACAAATCCCAGAACCCAACTCTACGCGTTGCGTTAGTGCTAAAAAAAAAAAACCATGAACCCCAAAATAACATCCTTTCTTTTTTAAAATTAATTTTCATACTCTCATTTTATTCAAGTGCACTCCATTTTTGTCTTTATATATGTAGAATTACAAAATTATCCTTCATGCATTTTTCCTTCACACACGAGAAGAGTAATCACGTAATTTCACATCACTATAAAATGAAAAAAAAGTAGTGCATTCGGATAAAATAAAGCGGAGCGCGAAAATCAATTCCCTTTGCTTTTTCTTTCTTTACGAATCCCTGAATAGTGAGTATCTATAGCTGAGACCGCAGATTTTTGGAAACATGATTCCAGAAAAGGAACAAGAGAGGTTTTTTATATATTCCACTTTAGCTTTTAAAAGTTCTTTAATCAGTAACTTACACCAGATATTTGAACTAGAGAATTTATTCTTCCCGACCACAGTCAGGGGCGGAGTCAGAAATTTTGGTTAGTGGTGTAAAAAATAGATTTATATGCACTTAAAACAAGTTGGGACAATTTAGAGATTTTTTGTGGGGTCAAAATAGCTAAATTATACATATTTCTATGAAAATTTGGGGTTAAATTAGTAAAAATGGGGTAGAAATTATACCCATTCCAAGGGAAATTTGACAGCCAGTAGGATCGGTCGCCCTCCCATGTACCCATGTGCCTCCGCCGCAGCTGAACAGTACAGCACATTGTATGACAGTTTCCTAAATACTATTCCTATTTTCTGCATGTATAAAAAGAGGTCGATCGAAACCTGAAATCTCAGAAAGCAAAGCAAAGCAAACCAACACCAGACTCGGTATCTCTTTCCCACCATTTGAAGCCATGGAAAGATTTGGGTTCAAGGAAGCAAGGATGTCAATGCTACTAATTAGGTAACACAGTACCCTTGCCATGCATATATATATATATCGTCCACGACGTCCAGAATTATTGGTTATGATTTCCACTGACTTTGCAAATGGGGCTACAAATGAACCGAGCAGCTCGATCGCGAGTTCGGCTCGTCTACTAAACGAGCCGAGTAAAACTTGGCTCGTTCGAAAAAAGCTCGGCTCGTTAAGGAAGACACAGCTCGGCTCATTAAGGCTCGAGCTTAAGTTTTTAGCTCGTCTAGTAAACAAGTCAAGCTTAAGCTTGGCTATATGCAAATTATTGTAGCATATTTTAAGGAGGTAATTAAAATTTGCATTCTTTTTAGTGAGTTGTTTAGATTTTTAACAACAAAATGATCACGATGAAGCTCATTACAGTTCCCAAACGAAAGGCAGCAAAAATACGAGCAAGAGCAGGGCAAAACACAAACCTAAGCCCTGATGTTTTCGTACATGCAGGATGCCGAAGCAAGTTGAGCGCTTCATGAGCAAGTTGGCTGCCAAAAATCAAACGGCTGATAAACAAAAGGAGTAATTCTCTGAACTTAAAAGATAGAGTAGGTTAGGTTTAACGAATGGCCAAAATTTTTTTTTTTTTTTGATAAGATTGGGGCCGTTCTTGTGACATACTAGTCAAACAACTGCAAGGCGTAATCAATTTCAATTTCGGAAAACATATTCCTGGTCAGGAAATAGCTGCATGAAATGGAAATAATCAATTTTGTACAATCTTTTTTGACATTTTACAATGGATATCAAGATAAAATTAATGGGCTCCTAAAAAATACTCCCTCCATCTCAATTTGTCTGTCAACTTTTTAACTTTTACTTATCCCCAATATGTTTGCCCTCTTTGGTAGAATAAAAGACCAAAAGCTACGAAATTCTCCTTTCGTCACTTACTATTTGAATTAAAGTAATCTTTTTCAAAAGTTGGAAGGGCAACTTTTGAAAAGTTGAACATTTATAAGTACAATGATTTTATTCCCTAAAAAAATTGTATTCCCCAAGTGGAACAAATGAATTTGGACGGATGGAGTATTAAGTTTTGGGCATCTAAAGCAACAAACACCTCGAGCAGAAGCCCTAAATGTCGGTAATAGGGAGGATTTTAGTCTATGCAGGGCACCGAAGCAAGTAGAGCGATGCATGAGCAAGCTGGCCCAAAAAATTCCGACGTTCGAGCAACACAAGGAGCACTACTCTATCAAGGGTGGCTACACAGGCGGTCCATCGAGATGGGTCCCACATCCTCGCACGGGGATATACTACCCAACGGGTCACGAACGGGTCATGGACGGTGTTCCAGATGGCGCCGCATCGTTTGTTGAGAGTCATTGGCTGAGGAGCACTGATGGAGTTGATCAGAAACCAGAAGCTGATGTTTTGTTTCCGTGCAACCCTGTGACTCTTACGAAAACCTAGCATATTGGCGTTTGCGCATGTCTTAATATTTACGTGGTTTTCCACCTACGCTTTACTTTGTGTTGGTAATAATAATAACAGGGGTGGCCCTTATCTGGGGCCCTAAATTGATAATAAATAATAAAGATATGGGGTGGTGTTTTTACTCTTCTAAGTTCCTGTTCTGTTAAAGTTTTTATTTTTCAAATATTTATTTTTTATTTTATGAAACATATTATTCTCTTACAATATATTATATTTAATTTAAAAAATAATAAATACGGAATACTTATTTTAATTGGTGGAACACACCATTTCTTCCTTAAGTCCAACCAAAATTCTTAAATACAGACAGGAATACTGCTCACGCGGTTTCGTGTGACGCATGACGTTTGACACTAATTAATTAGTTTAAAAAGTAGAAGTACAGAGTCTATGGTGCTTGCTCTTATAGCTTAAATATAAAGTCAATTGTGGAGCCCCGTTTGGTTTGGATTTTGAGAGAGTTTTTAAAGTAATTAATAGAGAGAAATAAATATAGAAAATTTATTGTAGACCATGCCCAGGGTTTTTGAAACCCCAAGACGAACAGGGTCACTGCCAAGTGACTTGTCGAATTTTTTTTAGTAGAGGACCATGGATGCACGGAAGCTCCGTGTATAATATCATCACTATTTTTTTTTGCCATTAGAAAACCTAATCTACTCTATTGAAAGAGTAGAATTTTCACCCAATAAAAAAGGGAGAAGCGAAAGTAGAACGCGACTTTGGTGGTTAATTAGCCTCTAAATGTTTTGATTCGTTAAACTTAATCTACTGATCTATCGACTTGCTAATGTCTTGGGAGTTGTTGCCCGTTTATAAGTCTTCCCTAAAGTATTTTCTCAATTTTCAAAGTCTTCACTCCGCAGTCTTCACAGAAGCCGAAGTATAACAAACGCAATTGAAACAAAAAAAATTGATTTCCCACTGGCCAATTGTAAAACTCCCATTAACACATTTCATAACTGTTATAATATCTACAGGCACGTTATTATTTAGTACAATAAATAGTATTTGCAATGAATAACCAATTGAAAATGTATTGCTAAAAAACATTGACGAGGTAAAGAAAAAAAGATATCTGTAGCCTGTTGTGCTTAATGTAGTACTCGTGTCTCAGATTAAGTAGTTTGGTGCATTCATGCTATTGCGATGTAGTCTTTGCCTTTGGGTATGAATTAATGAATTGCCTAATTTCAAAAAAAGGGCTCAGCGCAATCCCAGTCATCCAATTTTTTATTTTTTTTTTGACAATCCAAATCTATTACCGTTAATAGATTGTTTTTAATCTGGATCGTCTAAAACACTTTTGGACAGCTAAAATTGAGCGCCGTAATAAGATTTTCTTGAAGGAAAAAATCTTATCTTGCCAAATAAAAACTTTAGAAAATGGTATTTAAGATTGTTGTACACATCACTAACTTTTATCACCCTTTCATTTCACCTAACAAGAAATTCGCAACCAATCACAAGATTCTACTTGGGCACCACAATTCTGACCAAGCTCATGAGCTTGTTATCCTAGCTGGGTCGGAACAAGATGATAGGATCATATCCCTTGTAACCCCTTGAATTTTTGTTTTTGTTTTTGGCTAAGAAATGTAAACCATTTGATTATTTACTCCATCAATGCAACATCTTGGTGCCCAAGAATTATTTTAATTTGGCTAAAAATATAAAAGAAAAAAAAATTGGGTGCCCAAGAAAAGGGGAAAAACCTTGGTGCCTAAGCAACATTTCGATCTATATTTACTAGCGTCGTTCCCGTTCGATGCACGGGACAAACAACAAATTTTGTATGAGCTTGATATTTTATAGCAAAGCCACACAAATATTTTGTCCCAGACATCGAACGGGAACAACGCTAGTTGATAGCAAAAGATCCCGGAGTGCGTGCGCCGTCCATGCTCAACAATGGACGACTCATATTGCACGAAATATTTCAAATTAAATTACTTCAAAAAAATTAAATCAAATTAATTTGTAACAAAAAAATCAAATATTGTACCCGTTCAATGCATGGTATAAAAAATTAACATTAGTTTTTTATAATCTAATATTTTTTTTGTCTCATGTTCAAATTAGGGATGGCAATGGGGACGGGTCGGGGACGGGGGTACTACCTCCACCCCCTACCCATTACCCCCTATCCCATCCCCATCCCCGACCCGATCCCCAATGGGGATTTGTTTTTTTCCTCCATCCCCGACCCAAACGGGGAACGGGGATCCAAAACGGGGATTCGGGGATTTGGGGATTCGAGGATTTGTATTTGCGGCACATAATAGTACCTCCATTTCCTACACCTGTATTTCATAATTTTAGCATATACTACCAATTTTCAGCGCATAACAACACGTTATTCACTGTTTTAGCAAGTACTATCAATTTTCAGCACATAATAACTAATTCCAACACATAAGTTAATCGACAACATTGTTTTTCCAACATTAAGTTAATTCCAGTCAGCACTAATTTCATAGTTCCATAGTTCCATAGTTTTTCCAACATTACCAAAACAGGACTGATATATAATATAGTATATATTTATTTATTTTTATATATAACTATATATTTCGGGGATTCGGGGACGGGGCGGGGCGGGGCGGGGAACGAACGGGGAACGGGGACGGGTAGGGTTCAGGGCGGGGGCAGACCTATCCCCGTCCCCTACCCGATCCCCGAATTTTTTTAAAAAAATTCCCCATACCCTACCCGATCCCCAAACAAATCCCCGAAGTTCGGGGATTTTTCGGACGGGGAACGGGGAGGGTTCGAACGGGTCGGCCGAGATTGCCATCCCTATGTTCAATGCACGCTAGCAAAAATCTTATTCTGTACACTAAAAGACATATGTGTGGTGTAAAATGAATTTGGAGTACCACGTGATATCATCACGTCCGAAACCACCCGCCCCCCTTTCTCTGTCTTCCCCTCTCCCCACTCCCACGTTTTTTCTCTTCTTTTTAAAGAAAAAAAACTCTAAATTCTAGGAATTTAGGATTGAGGGTTGGGAGCTTTTTAGCATCAACTACATTCCTATAGAATATTGAGAGATAACTGCGAATGGCGAAACAGAGAAAGAATCCCACCGCACAACTGTTAGAGATTTTCAAAATAAAGGAGTCGTCGTTTTGGTTTTGTAAAATTTCCTTGTTTCCTTAGAATGCTTGTTTTTCCTCTTTGTGAGTTTTGTCCCACATTGGTTAGTTGAGAGATGTTGGAGTGGTATATATTAGGAAACATTCCTAATATGAATAAACAATAATCTAGTGTGGTGCAGCCCTATGGTGCTTCGCACCATACCGGTAAAGCCGGTACACGCGCGCGGCGTGGGCAGTGTGGCGTGGACTGTGGCGCTTTAGCGGCGCACTTAGCACGTTGGTGCCATTTCTTATTGCGAGTTGGCGGTAAGGTGGCGCTAACGTGGATGCCGCGTGTTGCACACGTGGCAGGTGAGTCACATGGAGCGATTTCGATCGGGTGCAACTCGAGTCTACGGGTACGTTGGTTCCTAGGGTTGCAATCTCAGCTGTCGACCGCGAATGGGCACGATCCAACGGATTGGGTTAAGTCCGATTGGGTGTGAGTGAAATAGTACACCTATTCGGTCTGACTAGTCGATCTAGACCATAAGATCTGATCCAACGATCAGATTGGATCGGGTGCGTACCCATTCTCAATGGGTGCATAGTGGCCTATAAATAGATCACTACTTGTCAGAATCCACACACACATATAATTCGAATTTCTCCCATTCATTCTGCGTTCTGTCCGTTTCATTAGTGCAAATGAAAACGGAAAGAACTTCGAGCTCGGGCTTCGATTTATCTTGAAGGCAGATTTGCTGTAACCCTTTGCATACCAATTAGTGGGGGCAAATACTGTCTTTAAAAAAGCGACATAGTCGTGACTCGAAGCGTATTACAGGTTTGGTGGAGATTTCGTCAACAATACAGATTGCAGCGGCCATTTTTCCAACAACAACCTCATGTAGCTAGTAGGACCACCATTACTCCGCCCTCAAATCATCAACGGAAAACGATTCCCTCCAAATGTCGCTGGAAAACCCCCTACCAACTTCCCACTCGAAAAACTCATGTCCCTCCTCCTCACCCAGAAAACCCAGCAAAAAACTCTAACCTTTTGGTTGAAAGATGCCTAGAAATCTGACCCCGTAAACACTCTCGAACTTATATCTCACCTCTGCAGTCACAACAAAGAAAGGTTTTACGCTGCAGCGGTTTGGCTCCACCAAACCCCCCACCCCCCCCCGACCTTGGCTTGTAACATCTGGGTTTTCGTAAATTTCGGGTGCTTGAAAGACTCGCTCGAGATCCTTCGAGCGATACTGGCTGATGATCATGAAGAAGGAGCACCAGCGGAGGCAAAGGTGACAAAAAAGGGAGGGTGGTTTGTAAGTATCGATACGATTCAGATTATCAATATTTGCACGAACGAGTTTCGGACTTATTTGCCGAAGCTCTGAAGTCATATCTTGAATTCTTGAAATCAGGGGAAGCAGAAAAGGTCAGCTTTGCTTCCGAATACTATCCTTTTATTGATTCTCCATACGATAAATCGACCTTGGTATGCAAAAGCATCGTGAGGAAAATCTTCCCTCGAGGATGCAATCCCTTGTACGAGAAAATTGAGGAGGCTCATTACGCGTATCGAGTTAGAGAGAGATTGCGCAAAGAGGTTCTCGTTCCTCTTCACGAATCTCTCAGAAGAAAGAAATCGCTCTCACAATCGAAAACGTCAGTCGGAAGCAGAAATAAGACCAAAGGAGTCGACAAAAGGTTCAGATTCTACGTGTGGATTGCCACAGAATACGCAAACGTATGGAATGGGTCATCGTTACTTGCTCATCACTTCATCTCTGCTTTTCAAAATCTCGGCAAGAGGTTGGAGGAGGACCTGTTGAAGAGGGAGAACCTGAAGAACTCCATCGCGGTTTGCAATACTTCGGGAGCAAGAATGCAGCAACAATCGACATTCGGATCACAATGAGTTTGTTGATTTCAAAACTAAGTGAAAACCTGTGGAGATCGAAAACATTCACGTTTAGTGAGCACCTAAAGCTTCGGAAAATTGAAGGGGACAGCCCTCACTAGTCACTCCAAGGGGCAGTTCATCAAAAAGCACCTGGCGTTGGGGGAAAAGATCGATTTCGGGAAGGTATTCGACAGGATACTGCAAACGTGAATGACTGAGAGATTGAGCAAGGATCAAATGGTGAAGAAGGTATTCATGTTCAGTGAGAGGGAGTTCGCCAAGAGGGCAAAAAACTTTCGCAAAGGAGAGTACAAAGAGGTGTGGGAGGGATACAGGAAGAGAGGGCACAAGAGCGTGCCCGAGATTGCATTCTGCAGCCTTAGGGATTGCGTTACTTGTTCGGTGACGGTTTGCGGGCCGAAAGGGTGATTAGCACCGAGGAGGTGATGGTTGGTGGGTTCTTGAAGAGTTTGGCGAGTTTGTATTTGGGGAGAGAAAGGGTCGAGGGTGCTGATGTTTTGATGGAATCGGTTCGAAAACAGAGGGAGGATGCGGTGGTGAGAATGCGGAAACAGAGAGAGAGGATGCAGTGAGATTGACGCGGTGCGGTGGAAAGAAGTGCAAGAACTTGATCTAGTTGTTTTAGATTGAGGTTTCGAGAAAAGGGAGATGCTAGGGTCACATCAATTTGTCACACCTCAATCACATTCTTCTTACATATATGTGGGTTCCTCGCATTTATTGTGAAATTCTCATACATGCATGTAAAAGAGGTGTGATTGAAATGTGACATTAATGTATTCCTAGCATTTTCCTTTGAGAAATTCAGTTTATTTTTTTTCTGAATACTGGTTATGAGTTTTGCTTTTTTTTTTTCCAAGGACTTGGATGTAGTTCTTTGTTTTTTGAACGGTGAAAAAGGAAATTTTATTAATCTTTGAAATGAAAACAAAGACTAAAAGGAGCAAGGAGGAAGGCGACAAGTGCCCATCTCAGACCCAATCCTTAATTGGCAATGCCAACTAAAAAAAACTCCAAGGGACAAAGCCCAGCACCTAAGAGGCCTAACAGGTCAGATAAGACAATAAGCACAACACCAAAAGGCCTAAAAGCCCAAGTACACAATGAAGCCCAAAACACCTAAACCCTAGCTCAACTACGAAACAAGTCTCCAGCCGTCGGAGCAAGCAACTGCCACCAATCACAGCCCTTGGCGAACCACCAACAACCAAAATCCTACTGAATCGAACATCTAAAATCCATTAGAAACCAAGAACGGAAGACGCCGCCTCACACCTCCACCATGGAGACACCCAATATGCGCATAAGCAAGGCTCAGATCTACGGTCACACCACTGCCAAACGCGTCCTCCATCGCCATTAGGCAAAACCAGGCTCACCCATGAATGAGCCAGCTAGAAGCACCGTGAACCACACCCCCCGAAGCCCCAAGACCACAAGTCGTTAAGCAAAATCAGTTACACCAAGTGTGTAAACCAGCAGTTGGTCGAAGGCGGCGGGAGGCGAAGCGGCACAACCCCCCAGTGTAGATCCATGGAGAAGGCGAAAGGTTGGGGTTCGAGAGGGAAGGCCTCAATCAGAGAGAGAAGGTCCCCTTACTTGTTACACCCTCCGTCTCAATTTATTTGTCTAATTGTCAAAATTCGTGTCTTTCAAAAATATACTTATATATCTTACGTTTTATAATTTTTTTTTATGATTTTAAAGATTTTGTATAATAGAACTAATTGAGATCTACCAAACAAGATCCATATTGCATATTAAAAATATTATGAATTGAAAATTATAGGCAATTTTTTTTAGAGGTTAAATGTTCTCAAAAAGTCAAAAAAGGAAAAAACATATCGGGATGGAGGGAGTAAGTAATAATTTGACTTGGATGTAGTTCTCAATTGCTTATAGTACAGAAATGAGCAAACGTTTTTCTTATAATCAAGTTAATTTGTGCACGCTTTGACTAAATTTAATGTCATCGAATCTCATAAATGAGTTATTAGGAACCCGAGTAGGCCAACTTTTTTCTTTGGTAAATAAACGTGTACACTTTTTTTTTTACAAGCTTATTAAATTTTCAAATCATGTCAAATGGTATTTGATCAAAATGATTTGACTTCGTCCATATTCTTGGCAGCTATGGGTGAGCAAAAAATCCGTCCAACCGCGAATCTAGCTCAAACCAATCCAAACCGAAAGATTTGGTTCTGTTTTTTAGTATTATAGTTTAGTCATGGTTTAAAAAAAGTTAAAAACTGCGTTATATTGTTTGGTTTGTGAATTCACGTTCACAATTATGATTTCAAACAGATTCGAACCATATAATATATAGTTTTTCTTCCCTGCCAAGATAATTTAGATTAAACTTCTATATATCACAACACATTCCTAAGTTTCTATAATTATTAATTTATTATATACAAAGAGCACATGAGATCACCAGATCAGTCAACTTCCACGATTCATTTTAGTGGCTTACCAGTATTTCATTTTTTTTTGTTTAAGACTTGAGGCAACTGTTCGTATTCTACTCTTAATTAGTTGGTTGATGTTAGTATATTTTGATTATTTGAATGGAATTGGTTTTAACAATTTTTTAAAATTTATTTTAAGGCTCTGTTTGTTTGGGCGTAAAATGTTTTACTTATTTTCGGTGTTTGGTTGTGTGAAAAATGAGAAAAATATTTTACATGTAAAAGATTTTTCATTAATTAGATGAAAATGACTTACCCTTAAATCTATTTCGAAATAAATCCGCTACCATCTACTGCAATTCACACTGCTCATTTTTCTCGATCGTCAGTTTTGACCCACGTTCAATTCTAATATTCTCAGATCTCTCCATTGTTTAAGCCTCCCTCCCTCTACACTATTTTGTCAATTTCTGAAAATATTTTCAAGTGCTAACCAAACACCAAAAAATAAAAGTTTGAAATTTGTTTTCAGAAAAAACATTTTATATGAAAAATATTTTACATTGTGAAACAATTTACATCGAAACAAACGGAGCCTAGGTACTTTAATATTTTTGAAGATGATAGCTTAGCTTCTCCAACACTTGACTCCGATT
The DNA here is from genome assembly GCA_014282245.1 of Rhododendron simsii. Lineage (NCBI taxonomy): Eukaryota > Viridiplantae > Streptophyta > Magnoliopsida > Ericales > Ericaceae > Rhododendron > Rhododendron simsii. The sequence continues at coordinate 12,175,497 of CM024957.1, read as the reverse complement.
TGATATCAAAGCCTCATCTCCAATCCTTATGCTAAATTCTATTCATTTGATATCAAGTTATCTCTCTTCAACCCTCATGCCAATTCTTATGTCAAACTTTGAAATAGGAAGAAAAAAAAAATTCAAACGGGCACATTTTTAAAATTTGGCATGCGTGTAGATGACTTTTCAAAATTCGCATGTTTTCACCTCCCTTCAAAGCCACGTCATTCCGTGTCATTTTTGACTTGATAGAAGGCATTTAGATTGGATTGTAAACTGGTGTCAATTATTACCGTTGCAACCTTCAGCTTAGATTTGGCATCTCCCATCGGAGATGTAGTTCAAAGCAAGCCAAGGTTTAAACCCGAAACAAAATCATGTTTTAATGGTTTGGAATGGTTTGGTTTTACGTCTTTTATGGGTTGGTTTGGTTCTCCAAATCATAATCCGTAAGTTTTGATTTGGTTCTTGATTTAATATAAAACCGAACTAATCCGGACTATGTTAACCCCTATCGGCAACCTTCAAAAGATGAATAATTTCGATCATTATCGTTTTTAAGAAGGGCCCGCAAATGGTCTAAACCGGACCGGACCGGACCGGAAGGTTGGAAAGTGGTCCTAGAAAATAGGTCCAAAAGTTCCAACAAACTCTTACGCGTAGTGCACAGTCAGTCTCCTCTCAGTCAATCTTCCTTTTACGCGGTTTTCCCCGCCTCTTTCTCCTCCTCCCTTGCACCCCACTCCGCGTTTCCTCTCTCTCTCCCCTCTCTCTCTCTCTCTCTCATCAGATACACATATTCACATCCCTATCTTTTAACCTTCTGCTATTACCCATAGACACATACAGCCAACAACAACAACAAATAAGCATTCCTCACCTATAGATACATATATGCAAGAGTACATATAGAGAGGTGTTGCAGAAGAATAATCGAATATGTTGCGATCGTGTTACAGGCCGATAGAGAGGTGCTTAGGGCGACGGAGCGGCGACGGGCTCTTGTGGCACATGGACTTGAAGCCCCACGCCTCCGGCGACTTCTCGATCGCCGTCGTCCAGGCCAATTCCAGCCTCGAGGATCAGAGCCAGGTGTTTACCTCGCCGTCGGCCACCTACGTCGGCGTCTACGACGGCCACGGCGGCCCCGAAGCCTCTCGCTTCGTTAACAGACATCTATTCCCTTTCCTCCACCGTAATCCCTCTCTCTCTCTCTCCCTCTCTCTCCCTATGAACCCTAACATCTCTTCCTCTCTAAGTAGGAGGTATTATTTATTTTAGTGACCTTTTGTTTAGTTTTTGGGCAAATTTTTGGTGGATTTTTTTTTGTTTTCTGTCATCATTTTTTGCCTATCAACAACTCTCGTCGAGTCGATGCGAATGATTTAATTCGATAAATTTAACGGGAATTGGCGACAATTTAGAGAAGGAACCAAGAAAATATCGAGAAAAAAGTTTAGGCCAAATCTTTGAATTTGTCATTTTACCTACTGTTTGTTTTAGTTTGTATACTTGCTGACGTTTGGCGCCATCGATATTATCTGGTCCTAGTATAATTTGATCAGAAAAGTGTAATTTGCACGTGCACTCAATTCATTCTTTATTTCCAACTCTCAAGTAGTACAGATTATGCACTTAGGGTTGTTTGCTTTGCTAGGTCTCACCTTCAAAAGATCACACGTGCTATCAGGTTTTATGGGCCAGATGGCCTAGACCATACAGGGCTTTGCTTTGGATTCTTAATTGGACTCGCTGCTTGCGAATGGGTGGGATTGGGTCCTTGGGGATTAGAAGTTGGCCGGACACCGTGAGTTATCAAAAAAGCAGTACAAATTTTGCTCATGTAGAGTGTTCGGTTCGCTGAAATGATTTTAGAGAGACATTAGCCTCCCTGTGGAATGACCATTCCACTAAATTGCTTGCTGATCATTCCATCTGTAATGTACATTTTATCAGTTCCACATCAAAATGATTTCCAAGGCGATCATTCCATACAGACATTCAATCAATTACATTTGGATTGTGAGGTGTTCCATTACAGCTCGATTCCGGTTAACCAAAACATGTACCGTTTGAGATTATGCACTTTCTGCATCTCCTTGATGATTGTATTGCATTTTCTGTAGAATTTGTGACTGAGCATGGGGGACTATCAGCGGATGTGATAAAAAAGGCATTTAGTGCCACAGAGGAAGAGTTTCTTCATTTGGTGAAGCAATCTTTGCCAGTCCAGCCGAATATTGCTTCAGTTGGTTCATGTTGTCTTGTTGGTGCCATTTCACACGATGCATTATATGTGGCGAATCTTGGAGACTCCAGGGCAGTTCTTGGCCGGACTGTTTCCCAGGGGCAGAAGAGAGAAGTGGTGGCGGAACGTTTGTCCAAGGATCACAACGTTGCTTGCGAGGAGGTGAGGAAGGAGGTCAAGGCTCTTCATCCTGATGATTCTACTGTAGTAATAAATTGTCAGGGAGTTTGGAGAATCAAGGGCATAATTCAGGTACTTGCAACTGTTTGTCTGGAACATAATTTAGGCTTTTGGTGATTGATTAGAGTAACTATTGTTTGCTTAAATTAGTCAGTTGTTTTCAAGAGGGTTTCATTGGAATCATATCTCAACCTTGTGAGTGTTCTTATTGACAGTGTATGAACATTAAGGCTCTGTTATTGCTCTTGCCTCTTGGATACAATGTCTTCAATCACGTCTATGATGTATACAAACTGCCCCCCCACCCCCTCTCTTTGAGTAACTCTGGTCAATGTTATTGTATTGTCTTATCATCCACAGCCATGCTAAATGTTCTTCAAAGTCATGCATGTCACGTGGGACTTCAGGCGTTGGTGTTCATGTTTTAGGATCTTCTCTGTTGTTTGACTATCAATAATCAAATGCTAAAATTTCATCTCTAGTCATCAATAAAATAGATGTATTGGTCAAGGTGTCTTGTACCGGTCAAGGGAATGTTAGGATTTTGTGAAATGACATTTATAGATGGTTGGCCATTTGCCGACAGTAGACGTGGTACTAAGTGAGAGAATTTATGGTGAGCAGATGTAAGTTCAGATTTTGCATTCCCCTTAGAATGCTAGTTCCCTCTTGTTTATCCTATCCCATGTTGCATATTCCTTCACTTAATCATTCTTTTTTTATCAATGATATGCAAAACGGACGAGCCTTGGATGGCCATACTTGTGGATATTGTATGTAAATATTGTGCATGTATCATATGGTTAAATATTAATACAGTGGAAATCATAGAAAATCAGTAGTGGAACTTCTGCCTCGGTATGAAGGAGATTAATGCTTTGTTTGGATTGGGATTTGAAAAGTGTTTTTGAAAAATAGTAGGGGTAATGAGTGGAGAGAGATAGAGAGAAAAAGATGGAAAGTAGGGGGAATCGAGGGGGAATTTTTTGAAAAATTCTTTTTGAATCGCGAAAGGAACAAGGCATAAGAATCTCAGATTACTTAGGCCAAGTAAATCGCTCTAAGTGAAGACGATGCACAAATTGTTGTGTTGGATGTTATTTTGCATGCATGCTATTTTACTTAAGTACTACTGGTTTCCCTCTTCTGTATCGTTCCTTCCCCTGATCTCTTTTGCTTCCTTTTCACTTCAAAATAAAATAAACAAAGTATGTCGAGCATCTGATACTGGCCCCATATCTTGATACTCCTATTGCTTTATTTTTATCTCTTGTTTTAGCTTTATAAGAAGGAATTTGCCATGCCCCTCATACACAGAGATCAAATATGTTCTGAGGGGACTCTTCAAGGAATCACTTGCCTTTTGGACCATTGGTCCAGCATATCATCCAGCTAAGTTCTCATGAAGGAAAATAATGGGACTAAGTGGCCATATCTACCCCTCTTCCTGTCCATCTTGGCATCTGCAAGAGATATGGCCGTAAATTCACATGAAGCTCATTGAACTTCCTAAAATTTTGTATTTTCATATCCTTCCATTCTTTGTTGAGTGACTATTGAATATTCTGTATGGGAACTGAAGCCGTGTATTTCTTTTGTTAGGTGAACTTTTCTTTTTCTTGTACATGGCTTATTATTTAAAAGCATAAAAGCGAGTGATGGAAGTTCTGATTTGTATCATTTTGTCTTTTTCAGGTGTCGAGATCTATTGGAGACGTCTACTTGAAGAAACCTGAGTTCAACAGAGACCCACTTTTCCGGCAGTTTGGACACCTTATTCCCTTGAAACGACCTGTACTGACTGCAGAGCCCTCAATTCTCATAAGAAAGCTTAGGCCTGAAGACTTGTTCTTGATATTTGCTTCAGATGGCCTGTGGGAACAATTGAGCGATGAAGAAGCAGTTGAGATTGTATTGAAAAACCCAAGAGCGGTGAGTGCCCAACTCTGAGTGATAGAATTTTTTCTTTTCCACTTTTTCATTACAGAATTTTTTTCTTTTCCACTTTTTCATTACAGATATACTTGGATGGATTTCCCTTTTATATAGTGCATTCCCAGTTTGGCCACTAGCTTAACTAATTGTATCGTTTGGCAATAATTAAAATATGACCCATTTGTTTAGTGCCTTCGGTTTTGAAAATAGTTGGTTTTCTCTGTTAATTGCGCTTGATTAGCTGTGTGTCCGTCTCATATTGTAGAATGTTGTTATAACCGGACACTGCTTATACTTTTATGTTTGTGAAAATGATTTCTTGAGATGCCAAATACGAGGAAAGGACTTAGAAATTGTTCCCGCTTCCCATACGTTGAATATAGGATTTATTTGGTATTTATTCTAGGCAATCCTGAAGATCATTTTACTAAGGTGTGTCAGTATGAATAATCAATTGGTGAAATACTTGCAGGGAATAGCCAAGAGGTTAGTGGGAGCTGCTCTTCAGGAGGCTGCAAAGAAAAAGGAGATCAGATACAATGAAATACGAAAAATCGAGAAGGGGACTAGGCGCCATTTCCATGATGATATCACCGTGATTGTGATGTATCTTGACCATCAGAAAGGCTCCACCAAGGGTAGATTTAAACAAAGTTCTATTGGCTGCACAACTGCTCCTGTTGACATCTTCTCCAACATGGATGAAACCATAGAGGAAATTGATGACACACTTCCATTAGCAAAGAGAACCCAACGAAGTTTGAACTGACAGAATCATGGCCCATTTTATAGGGTTCAGAACGACTTTGCTTGGAGTTGGAGTTCTCAGAAGGATACAGGACGATGTACATATTTGAGTTCCTTGTGACAATGGGGCTATGTTTAGACAATTGGGTCTAAGCCATAGTGCTGATAACGAAAGCAGTGAACCAGTTACCTACGAGACATATTTGCTCGGAGGAGTGGGAGTTTGGGAAGAATATACACGGATGGATGGAGACAATCCTGTTACTGATGAGAGTCGGTTTTACGAGTTACAAGCTCAAACAACATTTTTTCGTTCTCCCGTTATTGATTTTTTGCCTTGATATGAGCAGCTTTGCATGTTCGAACCGTCTTGGACCATCTTTTTTGTACTTCCAGTAATAAATTTTAAGGTCGTAGAGTTGCCAGGCATGAGAAAGAGTCTTTCTGTGTTGGTTGTATATCTAAAATAGGGATTTTTCGTCAAAGGTGGTGGGCTGAGAACCCATAATAATACATATAAGTAGTTGTGGATCACAACTTTTTGATTTTATTCTTGTTCAAATTTCTTTTGCGTGCATGTTTGTATTGCGCTAATAATATATATAAGTATTTTGTAAAATATCTAAGAAAAAAGTTGGAAATGCTAATTTTTTTTTTTGGGATATTTCTCAAAATGTTTGTGTAAAAGTCATAATCTTATACTTTTCCGATCCCTCTCGTCGAAACGAACGCTTAATACATAAAAGTTTGGCGCATAACTAATATACGCGGAATAAATTGGAATAAGAACAAAACTTAAAAATTGCGGTTAACAACTTACTATTACTTACTAGAAACGCCCTCGTAGTGCATCGGGAGCATGAGAGGGAATGACGAGACAACATGCCTTTCTTCGAAATAATCTAAATCCAGCCCAGTACAAAATAATCTAAGAAACCATTCAATACGAGAAAAAATTAAACCCACGGACGAGATTCATAAACACTCACAAACAGGAGAACTCAAAAATAATTTTGGCATTCAAAAAGAAAAACTTCAATTGCACGTCTCCAACTTTATTTCCATCCTTATTTCAATTGTTTCTTAATAGTTTTTCTCCGATCGCTGATCATCTTCATCTCAAAAAAATTCAACTATTTTTCTCTTTTAATATTCAAAAAGCTTTCATGAATTTTCAATTTTTTTCCAAAATGATACTAAATGGATTTGATTTTCCTCCAAAATTAAAAAAAAAATAGAGGAGAAAAAAACCAAGAAATAAAAAATTCCATTGGGCGATTTTTACTCAACGATTAGTGAGAGGACATACAATTTCATTAGAAAAATAATACAATCGGGTTAATAACAAGAGGTTATAAACAGTAATTTAATTTTCTACGGAGTATTATACTACATATTCCCTGTTTTTAGGGAAATTGACGTCATATGTAATCCTGACCACATAAGCATATGTATCAATCAAACACAGAATTAAATGGTTAGTCTGAAATTCTGGGAAACTCATCATCCAAGAGAGGGCTATCAAACGATCACACAAAGAATACAAGAGTCATAAAGCATCATCTTAATGCTGATCAGATGTCACAGATCACATTTGGTCAAATTGAATCGCGCTAGTAATTCAGTCTCATCGAGGTTTTGCCGAAACCATAAGCACTTGCACAATCACAGGCATTTGTGTGTACGAATGTTGGCCACCTTAATGTGGACCCTCACTGCGAAATTTTCATGGAGGGCTTAACAAGCTCACAGAGATCTAGAGGTCATTAAAATAAACATCTCCTAAATGTTGCATACATTCCTCTAGAAGTTAACAAGATAACCAAACCAGAAATTGACAGTCACTACAAACATTGCATTCCGAAGCCTACAAATAAAGACAAGCAAAAGAGCTCTATACAGAACCAAAATAGAGCAAGACTTTGTATGAAGGCATCTGAAATGAAGTGCAAATAGACCGCTACAACGCATTTAAGGCATTGCCAACCGAAAACCGACCCCCCTCTTACCCAAAAAAAACAGATTCATGGGATGACTTCCAAAATTCAATCTCCAATCTCCTGCAAAAGGCTCACTTTAGAAAGTGAGGACTGATCAATCCTCCAATCTCAAGAAACCCAACTTGTTCCTTCCCTGCAAAAATTTTCTTCAGCTTTTCATCACAGACAATGATTTTCTTGTTTTGAGGGTCCTAACAAGATGAAGAACAAAACATGTCAGCATGAAATGGCTGGTAAAAAGCGTAGAGCAAAAATCAAAAGTAATTTCTAATTTTAGTGCAGAAAAAAGAATATCACAGCACAAAAATCACAAAACAACTAGCTTTTTGTAAAATTTGGAGATCCTATCTTTGCCAAGTTCTCAGTCAACGTAATTCTGATAGCAAATATATGGCCATAACATTTTGCTATCAACTTCAACCCAGTATTACTCCTGAAAGTGCCCTATCATAGAAAAAGGGATTATTTTGCTCCTGTCTTGATTCTTGGAATATAATAGGGCGCACCTTGTTAGCCACGCTATCTGGCATTAGGCATAGCTTTTAAAGCAATTTCTGCCGAATGTAAAATGCAACCAAAAAGTACCTTAATCGTTTGAAGTTCTATAAGCCAACATATCTGCACGTAGTTCTGTTTTTCTCTCAATAAGACTAAGTCATGTTAGCATGAAACTAATATGTTAACCTATAACTGTTAGCACATAGAGAGAAAGGAAAATAAGAGTTGCATGACAAAATGATAGTTCTACAAGATCCATGACGGGGGGTTATATCTAATAACATTACCAAAACCCTGATGAAAGCAAACAGACTAGATTTCCTTTAACGTAAAAGATATATAACGAGAAATTAAAAATACAAGATTCACAATAACGTCTAGGCACATCACAAAAGCATAACCTATCAAAAACAAAATAGCATCTCCTAGATGTGAGAAACCAGGTGCAGATATGTCTCCATATTAATCGCAGTTACTGAAGTCAAAGCTCACAGAAACTCTGAATAGGCTCTACCCTCTATGAGACTATCCATACGAGGGGCAACCCACACCCCCCGTCATAGAAGGGGATTTTGTTTTTTTTCCACTAATAATCTCATTAAAACAAACTATGACAAAATTAGCATCAGAGAAATCTCTGAAATCCAGTGTATATAGAAGAAATGACAACTTTTTCATTGGTCAAGTTCCTAACTCACTAAAGCCCCCAAATTTCTAGGAAAAAAAGGCCAAGTTCAATCCAAAAACACAAATAATCCAAAAATAAATACACCAAACAACGAATGAAATCCATCTGCTAATGGGCAACAAAACAACATGCAAATCCACGTAAGAAAACCCAAGCCATGATACAGACATAGATAGAAGTGCACATATTCAATAGATATAGGGACCACAGATATAGGATGCGTATAAGATTTATGTCCGAATCTGTGCTTTTGTGTCCATTGCACTTTTGAAAAAACACCCATAGATCCAACACTCAAAGCACCGAAACAAATCAGTTCTACGCTTTCAGGATATGCTAATATAAACATAATATCTAGTCAAGTAGTTCCAGTGAGCAGTTCATTTAGGAAAGTAGTCGTATAAAGAAAACCATTTTCTACCCTCTTTTGCTCTAACACTAAAGGCTCAAGAGACCTCGGCTATTTCATTACCAAACCAACCTTAGCCAAATATATAGCTTCAAAAGCGAAGCAGCTAGTCTTCATTCAACAAAAAGGCAAGGAAAGGCTCCTAAACCTAATCTTTCTTTCTCTCCTCAGCTTTGCGACTAGATACCCCATCTTATTGGTTAGAATCCCCGCCTTATCGTGCTAGAACACTAATGTTCGCTTTAGGTCTCTAGAACCAACCCATGTCTCTGCGCACCGTCCCCAATAAGTTCTCTCTTCTCATTTCTCTATCTAAAACCCAAACCAAACAGAGACAGAGACCTGTGTGCCCATACATACGCAGGGAGAGAAAGAGACCTAGAGATTGTGCTGTTCAGGATGCTTACATAAACAGAATACGTAATTTCCTCTGCATAATACATATACTCAGAGAGAGAGAGAGAGAGAGAGAGAGACCTGAAGATTGTGTTCTTTGATATAAGCCCAAATCTCCTTGAGGGCTTGGGTGCGAGCAATCTCGGGGACGCCGCCGAGGAACGCTTGCATTTCCGGGGACACCCTCCGGGGCTTCATGATCCCCTTCGGCTCTCCCTTCCCGGCGGCCTCCGTCGCAGGCTTCGACGCGGCGGCCGATGTTACGGTGCGCGCAGTGCGCAGGTTGACTCGGGAAGCGAAAGGAACCGAACGAACTCCGAAACGGTATGACGTTGACGAAGAAGATGACTTGGTCGGCGACGCCGTTTCGACGGCCGGGAAACCCGAAAACACGCCCAGGGAAACCGCCATTTTTTGCCCTCGCTCTCAAAAACCTTTCTTCTCTCTCTAGACTAGACAGTGGAGTGGAATGTGAAGGGATAAGGGGTTTATTTAACGTTTTGTGCCTGTAGAGTTTGAGTTAATTTCACAATGCCCCCCCTCAATTAGTAGTGAGTATCACTTGACACCGTCGAATTGATAGAACCCCTAACTTTAACGGCCCCTTTGGGTAGCGGGATTTCCAAAAATTTTCCCTCCGTCCGAAATTAGTTGCACGGCTCGGAAAACGAGGAATTTAAAATAATACAAAATTTTCAATTAGAATTAAATAAATAAATAAATAAAAACATCACTTACAATAGGTATCAATGAATTCTATCGACTTATGTAATTTTATGAATTCTGGAAGAAAAAATATTTTGCGACCCTGCAAGACAATTTGAGAAGGAGTAAAAGAAAGGGTTATCGTTACCTAACAAATCACTTGTTTGGATTGAGTATTTTGGAGAGAAATGAAAAGAACGGTTTAAAAAAAAAATTGATAGGCCATTTTCCTTCGTCACCCAATTTAATAAAAAATTGTGAGAATTGGTTAGGGAGAGCTCCTATTTTTTATCTCATCCCTTCTCATTTCTCGACATCCAAAGCAGGATGTAAGGGAAAATGATTTTTGCACTCCAACTTTATCTGTTCTTTCATTAGTAAAGAAAAGGGTCCTTCATTGAGAATGCCTCACATGATGACAAGTGGCAATGTTGTATTGGTTAAGTTTTATGAAGGATTGTATGGAAATGAAAATAATTAGTACAAAGTAATTAATTAAGAGAAACAAAATTCAATTTGGCTAGGACGATATCATGCATTGAAAATAAATTGTCGAACTCTTTAATTTTCTGTAGAACGAAATTACGTACGTTAGGAACTTGAAACTGTTTGGAGGAAGAAAATTCGTAAGGTGATCGAGATGACTGACTATGAACTACTAGCAAACTGCATAAAAGTATGGAAAAATTACAGTAAGCCCCCTTCAACTATACCTCGGTAACGAGTTGTCCCTTTCATCGTTTAACTCGGACACTTAACCCCTTCATCTTTTTTCGCGTGACACTTAACCCCCTGCCGTTAGTAAGCCGTTAACGGAATTGCTGAAATTACCAATTTACCCTCTTTGGGCTATTTTTGTGGGTGGTGCTAAAAAAAGCTTTTTTTTTGTTTTGTTTTTTTTCCTTTGCCTGCCGGTTTGGTTTGCCCTACGCTCATTCGCTTATTTATACAAGAATCTTATTGTGTTAGTGGGTTTTTTAGTTAAATACTATTTTGGTTTATCTTTGATAAAGGAATCGGAAAAAAGAAAAAAAATTGATTAAAGGTTTAAAAAAAAGGCCACTCAAATAAGCAATCAGGAAAATAAAATGTTTTGATAAACACTTTTCCAAAACCTTGATTTAGTATTTTAGCCCAAGAAAATAAAGCTCAAGTCAAGACCAAGACAAAAAAAACCCAAAAAAGAAGATATTTTGGAAGGAGATGTAAATATGTAATTTCTGAAATAGTTTTAGAATATTTAGATTCTAGAAGATGTTTAGAAAAAAGACATTAATAATGTCACGATGAAGGTTGCATTTTTTTTATTTTTGGAGCTTAACTTATTTTACCCTTTTGGAACTTAATTTAAAATACGTTTAGCCCATACATTCTTCTTAACATATTTTTGGAGCTTAACTTATTTTGTACCCTTTGGTAACCTAATGTAAAATAAGTTTAGTTCATGCATTCTTCTAAACAGAGAGATAAGTTAAGCTCTAAAATAATTTAAGAAGAGGGTAAATTGGTAATTTCAGCAATTCCATTAACGGCTCACTAACGGCAGGGGGTTAAGTGTCACGCGAAAAAAGATGAAGGGGGTTAAGTCTCCGAGTTAAACGATGAAGGGGGCAACTCGTTACCGAGGTATAGTTGAAGGGGGCTTACTGTAATTTCCCCTAAAAGTATTAAAAAAGAAGAATCTCGTATTACTTAGAGTTTTAAATACCCGCCGCTACGTAAGGGTTTTTCAGACCTCCAATACTGTTAAAACTGTTATACTGGTGCTATTCAAAATTCACACCTGTATCTGCAGGTTTTCACTACGTTTCACTTTTTGTCCAATTTTTTGCCCACTACACGGCCGCTACGTGACCGCTACGGCCGCTTCAGGTGCACTGGCACCAAAAATTATTTTCACAAATTAACAATCGCTATACTCGATTCTTGCTACGTATCATTCAGTACTCCAGTTACTGCTACAAAGTCAGCTACTCTATTTGAAAATATGTGACATTCACCAATGACTAAACAAGGAAGAGGAGGGCGACATGAATAACAGTGGCTTGGGTTGGGGGAGGGGGAGGGGGAGGGGGAGGGGGAGGTGATTGTGTGTGGCGGAGGCGTTGCGTGATTGTTGCCGGTGTTTGAAAGGCAAGGTTTTTTGGCTCTTGTTTTGGGTTAGGCTCATGTGGTTTCTAGGATTTATTTTTGGGGCTTGGCCCTCTGAGTATTGGTGAGCTTTAACCTATCCTTTTTTTTTTCTCCCCCTCTCCCCCCACGTGATATATCATTTGTCAAGTATTCTAAATAAACTTGTGTTGCCTATTAAAAAAAGGGGACAAGAAAAAAAGTGAATATCAAATGCCCTCTTTCTTATATGTATGTTGCAGGGGATTATAATTTTCTTTTCCGTTATTTTTGCATTTTTTGTTCCATCTATTTATATTGCACTTTATTTCATTCCATTATCCTATATCCGCAAATTTATTTGTTTAAGTTGATTTTCATAGATTTTCCAAGTTTACCCCTACAAGTACATACCTCAAGTTGTTTGTTTTTCGAAACTGGCTAGCTTACAAATCTACAGTCAACATAACAAGAATGGATACCCATTCATAGCACCAAAGTTCATCAAAAACAGTAGTAGTATACGAATGGTGATGACTGATGAGCTAATAAATCAGTCTAAGAAACTACTACAATCATTCACCATCGTTAAATTAGAGAGCCAGAAAGTGATTTTCACTTTTGTCCTAATCAAAACCCCAAGACTTGCCTTCGATTTTAACTTAGGGCGAAATAGTAAAATTACTAGTAGAACTCAACCACGTACCCACCCAAAAAAACTACCCACCCACACAACCCAGGCTAACTTTCAGCAGAGCGAGGTCCCATAATGGCGCTAGGGCTACAACCTCGGCTTGTTCGGCTCAAGGATTACCGCCAATCGACGTGGTAATGACGGAGTTAGCAAACGACAAATCTGTGTTCGATTCCATCTTGCAGAAGTTGTGCGCACCACTCAAGGATAGCCACTTTGATCAGTGACGTAGCCAGAAATAACAAGCAGTGGGGGCACAATGAAAGCACAAATTTAAGGAAAAAAAAATCGTAACAAAATTATATGTACTTTCTTCATTCAAAACACTAGTAAAAAAGTAACATATTCATCTACCAACAATAGAGTTCATGACCTTTCCATTAAAGATAAAACATTAACCAAAAAAAAAAACCAATGACAGTCATGAACAAAATTTACTTAAGTAAGACTTTAAAATAGACCACAGAAAGTTTTCATATTGTGAAACTGAAGCTTAAACAGCAGGTTCTTCTCCAAAAAATAACTCACCGCACAGTCCTTTCACGCTACGCAACCCTCCTCTGCAACCTCTTCAGGAGGACAAACAACAATCTCTCCATCCTTAATCACAGGGGAAGAAACCTCAACTGGATACTTACTTCATCAGTTGACTTCGAAACAACCTCCGTCCACTTAGGAATCTCAACAATTTGTTCAAAATGGGAGACATCGGTATCGATACCAGGATTGAGAGGTGTCTCTACCTGTGGCACAAACTCCTTCCTTGGCCTATGACGGTCCCAATCACCCTCCGATGCTTTATTTCTTGAATTTTAGGACTTGCCACATGGCCTTGGATGCTTGGACTCCCCCCGAGGCCTGTTCATGGCTTACAAAACATGTCTTATTCTCGTGGTTTACCTGAAAACACTTACTAAACTACCTTACGTGCGATATCAAAGAAAATACTTACTTTATAAACATAAAAACGATAAAACTAATGATCTAAACACCAAGAATAAGCATTATTGGGTGCTATCAAGTGCTAGTACCACTTTTAACACCATCAAATTGATAGAACCTCTAACTTTAACAACACCTTTGGATGGGGAAATTTTCAAAAGGGGAGTGATTTTTCCACTCTCTTTTTTACTAACCATACTCCCTTTTTTGTTTTTAGTATGTGAAAATTATCATAATGCCCTTAAACTCTGTACAAAAATTATTTCATTTGAATAACAACAAAAAGGAAATATTAAAAAATGAAAGGGTGTTTGGTAACTTCACACACTAAAAACAAAAATGAGAGTGCGGAAATCGCTCCCCTTTTCACAATGCCCCCTCAATTAGCAGTAAGTTCAAACCATCACTTTAAAGAGTTACAAAGAACGTGTCTATTTCATCATGAACCAGTGACAGGTTATCCCATTCTACTTTCCTTTGCCCTCCTTCAACAGTCCACCTATTGGAGTAGTTAACTATGCATAACCTTAATTTTCATACATGGGAGTACTAGTTTTTACCAAAATGCTAACAACAGCACATAATGTATAAAGAGTGCATAGATATTTGTGAAAAGCGCATGAAATTCTTTTAATTGGTAGTGATAGCTGCAAAATATTTATTGAAAGACCACTTTAATAATATTCCTTCCTAATTTCGCCATTCTAATTTTCCCAATTCATAATTTTGATTAAAAAAAAAACTGGTTCGAAAAACCTCTCCTGTTCTCCTTTACAAACATAATTTCCATTTATTAAATCTTATCCAAGCAATTACATATCTTGCTTCATTTGTTTAATTCAACTCTGTATAAAGACGATTGTATACCATGACGTTAGCCTTCAGCTTTTGCTAACTTATACTACTACTAGCTTTTCGAGTTTTTATTTCTTCTACATGAAAACAAAGCTTTGGAAAGATCTTTTAATTTATTTTTTTGAACCTCATTATACCATCAGTAGAGTTCTTTGGAGAGCGGCCTACTTTGTTTAAAACGAACCCCTTTTGTAGCATTTTTAATACAAAAACTCGTCTCACCGGCCCGCAGTAACATTAATTTCCCCCATTTTAGAACAATTTTTCTTGTCTTCGTCAAAAGAAGTACTACATCTTAAACTTTAAGGTCCCAACACTTAGTTACTATTGTTTTGCTATTATTTCTCTTGTATCACCTAATAATCACATATAATGCCATTAATTAACCTGTGTGTGTAGTTAGACTTTTCCCCCAACTAATTGCTTAGCAATAGTTGTTCTTGTGTCAACCCTGCTTCCATCAAGGAAATGAATCTTGGTGGTTAACATTCAGTCCACATTTTATAGCTGCCAAGGAGTCTTGGTCTCGAGTCGAGCTGGGGCGTCATTTCATTCTCGTAACGGGAATGAGTGCACCGCAAGATCAGACAAGTTGCTCCCCCCTCACAACGGCGGCATTTGTCCATCCACTGCTTGATCCTTCAGGATTTTTTTATATATATATAATTGTATTCGCTATCATAAAGCCATATCTTTTCGTGAACTTAATTCAAAAATAGAAATACTTTCATATTTTCTATCTATAAATCTAAAAACCCCATTGGTGTAAAACCAGCTGAAGAGGTGACCAAAAAGAATAAAAAAAATTAAAAAAAAAATTGATAGGAGAAGAGAAGAGAAGAGCAGGGAAATTACGAATCCCAAATCATCTCATCAAGTATATATCCTTTAACTCATTACATGCGTCATATCTTACGAAAACCAACTTAAAAGGCTGTTTCCAAACCAAAATAGGAAATACTATTAAAAACTTAACACAACCAACTTCTAAAACAGTGAGATTTGTCCTAGCTAGTTTCTTGATAAGCAAAAAACTAGCTAGTACAAATCTTTCCACCTTCAAATGTACGTTCTCGATCATAAGATCCTCGAATCCATTTCATACTTTGAGCATCTTTGGCCTTCCCCACACGGTCATGTACATTTCTGTTGGGGATTCGAACGTCCAAACCCACAAGCAAACGCACACAACCGAAGAACAAACCAAGAACATAAAACAATATAAAGCAAGAAAAGAACAAGACGTAGAGATTACGTGGTTCCGACTTAAGCTGATTGCTTAATCGTACGTCCATGGGGTGCTGGGGTGTTTCACTATGATGAAAATATGTCAAAGTAACAAAAGGAGGTGGCCCTAGCTTTGCTTTTATATGTGTGTTTACATCCGTTATTAGCACCCAGTCTTGGGCAAGCGTTGGAAGGCCATTTAATTATTTTTTAATTAAATTGGGCCAAAAAGTAGGAATGTATTGGATTAAAATTAATGGGCCAAGGCAGTTTTCAATAGGCCCGGTTAACTTTAATTTAATTTGGACTCGAGTTTGAGAGTCATGGGCCTATTTGCAAAAAGAATTCGATTGGCCCAGTACTTATTTAAACTTGATTGACGTTTTTATGGGTTAAATATATTAGAGGGCCATTTAATTTAATTAAATGGCCTATTACCCAAGTGGCCCATAAAAAGTGGAGGAATGGGGAAATGTTGGTGCCGGGCAAAAGGCCATTTGACGGAGTCAAATGGCTTAGTAGTTTTGCAACCCACGGAAAAAGGGATGACATGGCCTATTATTTGTCAACTACCCATGGAAATAGGGAGTGGAGGAGAAATACATGGCACATGATTCTCTCAACCACCCATGATCAAGAACTAACATGTGGGTAATTATTCCTTCACTTCCAGCCAATCTCCCCCGATGGAAAAAGCACATGGGCAATTCATAGCAACTGCCCATTATCCCATGAAGTGCACGAATGGAGGAGTTACATGAGACATGTGTCATCACAAGAGAAGGCCAACACATCCGCTTTGCGTGCAATGCCGTGGCTTATAAATACTAGAAGATAAGAAGAAAGAATGGTCCACACACCAATCAAGCTCAACGCTTAAAAACCAAAGCCTTCCCAGCGAAGCAATTATCTCAGTTTCTCAACTTCACTTAATTACTTCTCCAAGTAGTTCGAGTTTCTATGTCTCTTGTATCCCAATTTTATTACTACGACGTAATAAAATTATTCATATCTCTCTTATACCCCAACTTTGTTATTACAATATATCAAAGTTATTCTACGTTACTACTTCTTTTCCTACATGGTTAAGAAATTATTAAGTCCTCGCTCGTAGAGGCAAAACCACGAACCACTACTGCAATCTAGCCCTTAGGTTTGCAGCACTATCGCCCTCACAGATTCGAAATCAGAAAAGGGACGCCCAACCCTTACTTCAGACGCGACAAGTCTTGGCACGCCCGCACACTCAGTCCTTGAGCCATTTTGTAGCCGAACAATGTGCAAGCAAAGCTAATACACATAAAACCCTAAAAAACACCAAAACCTGCGTTGGGCGGGACCCAAAACTGTTCGGGCCATTTTTTACTGCGACTCCAAAATTGTCTTCACATCTCAACAGTTTCCTTTCCTCATTCAGATCGATGTCACAAAATTTCCATCTACAATGCAAATTAATTTCACTTAATATTGTATATATCATCTGCATGTTGTACCTACACAAGGACATCAAAACACACACACATTGAGGCACAATATAGGTTGACCAAAGCCAAGAGTACAGGCGACCGTGAAAGGTTTACTAAACCATCAACGGGAAGATCTAGGAGATGGATCCGATGATGGCCGCGCATTACATTGATTGAATCATTGCACGCATCGATCGATTCCAACTGCATACATAGAAGCTGTGCACCACATTATTCTTGGAGGAGACACGTTACGTTTCAGTTCTAACTGTTGGAGTTTATCCCACATTGGTTAACTATCTCCTCCCAAACTAGTATATGAGCCTGAGTGACCTCTCCACTCCTTACTAATTGATTTGTAGTTGGATATTTAACATGGTATCAGAGCCAAGTTAATGGCAGTGAGTGCATTTGTAGGATTGCTTGACAGTACCACTCGGTCGATCATAAGCACGCATTTGATCCTGGAATTGATCCTGGCGAGGTCGATCTTGTGGTTTTTTAAGATTTGGGCGATTGCAAGCTAACATGACCGAGGTTTCCATGTCGTCCGATTCCCCATTCAAGGTAGCACGACGTACAACCTCACGTCGAACTAATGCATAGAATTCTTCCAAATCGGGGACAGATTCCTTGCGAAGAACCTATCCACGAACCTGTTCAAAATCATTATCCAATCCGGCAAGGAAATAATGAACCCGTTGCCGTTGGATGGACTGTTGATATGTTGCAATATCATTAGCATTCTCCATAACCACTTTATCATGGTGGTCCAGTTCACGAAAAATTTCGCAGCAACTCTCCATAATATACAGAGAGGGATTTTCCCCCTTGTTTGGCTGTAAAAGCCTTTTGATTCAAGGAAAATATACCTGTAGTTCATCGCTTTCATCATAGAATGCCTTTGACAAGGCATCCTAAATTTCACGGGCAGTTGGTACGCGTAAATAATGCTTCATGATTTTTGGGTCATGGATATCAACAACCACCTTTTTACTTTTTGATTTTCAGCAAACCATATTTTCATACCCATCTTCAGATTGTTTCGGCAGCTGAGTATTGCCGCGAATATAGGAGAGTTTCTCCCTCTCGGCAATATGCATCTCCATCAGTTGGGACCAAACATCGTAGTTGGATTCGTTAAGAACAATTCCAGCGTTATAAGGTGCTTCAGATTCTGTTTTTGTTCCGGTTGATTCCACATTCTTCTCGCTCATGATGAATACGGAGAACCGCCGCCTATTCAATGGGCTGAAACCATAGCCCCACTTGATCGGCAAACCCAATGTGGGTATTTTGCCCCAGCGGCCCAGGTTATCACCCTTGGTTCATGACTTTCTGTCCAATTCATAACAATGGTTCCCAGTGATCGATATAGTATGGACCATTGGAGCTGGCTTGTTGAGGCCCAAAATTCTTTTTAGGAATGCATTGTAATATATGGGCCTTTGAAGCCCATTTAAGTGTGAGAAGGGACCCATTTTGCCCCTCTCTCTCGTGGCCAATTCTTCTCCATGGTGAGATTTAATTTTTTACACCGCTGGTGTAAACATTTGTTTCCTTCAAATCAATTATATTGCGTCATGTTGCTATGTTCTATTGATTGAGACCATTGTTTTACAACGTGGCGCGATGTAATTGATTTGGAGAAAATAAATGTTTACACCGGCGGACGCGGGGGCTCTGCTGCGCACCTGGCACAGTAGGGCTGCCCACACCCAAAAATGGTACCTTTTTTGGGGGAAAAAAATTCCACCAACCTATTTGCAATCCTATGGAGCAGAAACGTGATTATAAGAGCCTTAGAGATAAAATTTAATTATGTCTCTTTAGAATAATATGATCAGAATAATAAGATCTTCACACTGGTTCAAATGGATTGAAAATTGGAGCAAATAATTTTTTAACTGTATTTTTAATATATAAAAAATCTAAAAACATTTAATATATAAACAATCTAAAAATACTCCAATTTTTAACCCGTTTAAATAAGTGCGAATATCTTATTATTCTAAACATATTATTCCAAAGGATCATAATTAACTTTTGTCTCTAGAACTCTCATAATTAAGTATCTGCTCTTTATTTAGGATCCTGTAGAGCAGAAACATGATTATTAGAACCTTAAAAACAAAAGTTAATTATGATCCTTTAGAATAATATGTTCAGAATAATAAGATATTCACATTTAAACATTAAACTTGTTTAAACGGATTAAACATTGGAGTACTTAATTTTTGTTTGTAGACTGTTTATATATTAAAAATATAGATTAAAAAAATTATCTGCTTCAATTTTCAATCCGTTTGAACTAGTGTGAAGATCTTATTATTCTGATCATATTATTTTAAAGAGACATAATTAAATTTTATCTCTAAGGCTCTTATAATCACTTTTCTGCTCCATAGGATTGCAAATAGGTTGGCGGAAATTTTTTTTTTTCCCCAAAAAGGGAACCGTTTTTGGGTGTGGGCAGCGCCTACACTGGCACAGTAGAGCCCCCGCGTCCTACACCGGCGGTAAGAGCGACCATTTGTGACAATCTTTGGTGAGCCTATTCACAGGAGCCCCTACCTGCTAGTGACCGGCTTGCTTTGTCTCTGTGTGTGTGTTTGTTTATTAATGAGAAGAAATACTTGTCTCCATGGTTAGGTTTATGTTAATTTCTTTGGCAAAAAAGGGTGGAAGGGTGGCGGCAACTGCGCGCTGGAGATCACTAGTCCTAACAATCTTCAACCTGCCATAAGTTACAGGTGATAGATACCGAACGCTTATTTGTAATTTGCTTTACCCTTGACTTGGGTGATGGTAACTTTATTGACATTTGGTGCGATATGTTGTGGATTCCAATTCGATAATTAGAACCTCTTACTTTGTATGAATTTATTCATTGGCAGACAACACAAAAATTCAGCTCAATTGAATATGGACACATATTGGGTAAGCGATTGTGATTACCGATTCTGGACCCGCAATATTAACTCACCAAATGTAGGTGAAGTACCCTCCCTCAAGACGAGGGTGAACAAAACCACTCTCTTACCGGCTGGGTTTCAGTCATAGCGTGATCCATTCCTACCAAAGTCTAGGATGAGAGGCTGAAACCATAGCCCCACTTGATCGGCAAACCCGATGTGGGTATTGCCCCAGCGGCTCAGCCCCACCTATAGGTTATCACCCTAGGTGGTTCTCCACGGTTAGGGGTGGAATTCCGGACATGACACGAAGTTAAAGGGTTTGGGTTAACCACTTTTTGACATGACCCACCAACACGACAATTAAATGGGTTAAACACGGATTTGACTCGCATAACTCGATAATGACACGGATAACTGTTTAATTTTTCATGTCGGCATGTTAACCTGAAAAGAAATGACTCGAACACGACATGGCACGACTAGTTTTTGATTCTTTTGAATTTCCTAATTAGTAGGAGATTTGATTTTTCAAAATCATGGTTAGTTAACGTGTATAAAATATATTAATATAATTATGGAAAGATAGGACATGTATACTATTAGGATCCATTAAAGGAATTTTTTTAAAATCAAGATCCATTGAATGTCTAATTTTCACTTGAGTTTCCATGCTAAAGATTTCAAAATTAATTAAATTTATTTAGGCTTATTGGAATTACTTTTTTTAATTATTATTTAGGCCTAGTCTTTTAGTTTAAAATTTGTATAGACTTATTCTATACTTGTTGGTGCTTTTATATTATTTTAGCTGAAAATTGTCCAAAATTATTTAATTTTAAGATCCATGTCTAGTTGTGATTTGAGGCATTTTTCAATGTCATGATTTGGCTGATTTTTATAGTTTCTATGATTATGATGGTATTGAAAATGTCTTCAATCTTTATTTTTGAATCAAATAAGTAGTTCGTTCAAAACATAGGAAAGTATATAGTTCTATTTTTCAAGCAGGTCGGGGTAGTGTCGAACATGACACGAGTTTAAGCAGCCTGGGTTAGTATCAAGATATTTAACACGTTTATATTAAAAGGTGTTTTGACACATATCCGAAAAAACACGAAACTCGAAATGACACGATTCAACACGACACAATGTCCACCCCTATCCACTCTTACCCACTTTTTAAGGTTTTGTGGTAAATGTGAACCCACTCCTCACTCTCATGAGCCCAATGAGTTGATTGGCTGTAGATTTGATCATTTGAGCACATGCGTGGGTTGCCACAATCAGTTAGTTGTTTGCTCTTAGGGCGGTGGAGTAGGCTTTCATGCTACACCTTTCCGAATTTCTTGTCCACTTTATTTTTTTGTAAGCGTGTCATTTTTAAATTACTTATATTTTTATTTCATATTTAGAACATTATACACTTCAAAATATAATTAAATTTTTCAGATGCCCAGAATGGTGAGAGTGGACAAAAAAGTTGGGACAGAGGGAGTGATAATTCTTAGAAACAAAATTCAAAAACCATCAAAATTAATTTTCCGCAAATAAGCTAGCACACCTTCGGAGGAGTCAAAAACTAAGCTGTGAAAAAGGAAAAAAAAAAACCTTCTTCATAATTTATTTTTGAGAATAAATTTTTTACATCGCCGATGTAAATATTTGTTTTCTCCAAATCAATTATATTGCGCTACGTCGCCATATTCTATTGATTGAGACGACTGTTTTGCAATGTGGCGTGATGAAATTGATTTGGAGAAAATAAATATTTACACCGACGGTATAAAAAAATTCTCTTTGTTTTTTACATAACAGTGGGGGACAGAACTCCCCTGGATCGAACATGGGTACATGAACAGAAAACCTAACACCTAAAGTGGTCAGCTTGCATCACTGCGTTATTGTCTCATTGCTCAATATCCCTTTTTGTTACCTAAGTAAAACTCTTTGAAATGAAGCCGTATTGACTTGACTAGTCTTCCCTCGGATCCGGGGCTACGGCAAAAAATTATCATCCTAGCTATGAAAAGAGCATTTATTCGAAAGGGCCCATGTCAACCTAGCTATTAAATACAATTTCCCTCAAACAAATATGAGTAGATTATTGCGTCGGTTTAATCCTGCTTGGTTCAAAGAGCATAGAAAATGTTTGGAATACAGTATAGAGAAGGATGCAGCATTTCGTCTCTGTTGTTACCTTTTCCGTCCAAATTTCAGTAAGCAAACGGGAGGCGATGGCCGCGAAGCTTTTGTTGTAGAGGGGTTTAGACTGCAAATTCACATGGGAGACATTATTGATATAAATACATTATATTTTGGGAATATTTAAATATCCATCCTCTTTTTTCATACCATGTAAGAATTCATCCCACCCTTTTTTCATGCTTATGATTTCATCCTTTTAGTGTGTGAATTATCTTTTTTACCCTTTTCACTATGATATATATTATATTGTATTATATTGCTTTCCTAATTTAGTGGGATTAGATTGGATTATTTTCCCAATTTAATGGAATTGGATTGGATTATTTTTCTAATTCAATGGGATTTGGTAAATTTCAATATAATTGATTACTTTTTTTTTTAATCATGAAATGTATTTGAGGAATCGATATTTTTAGAAATATAACATGATAAGTTGACCACATCTTTGCATTTTTTCTTCATTCTTCGAGTTGGCCAATAAAACATGGCTAAATTATCATAAAAAATTATATAACATGACATCCTCAAGCCGTTACGTGGTTAAATTATCATGACATTACATGGTTAAATTACTAGGACATGACACGGTTAAATTATCATGACAATACATGGTTAATTACGTATGATTTTATCCTAAAATTCTCAGCCTATAGAGACAAGAATTTTGGGATGTAAATTACTGATGATTTCATCCTAAAATTCTCGGCCTATATAGATAAGAATTTTGGGATGAAAATTACTTATGATTACATCCTAAAATTCTCCACCGATATAGACAAGAATTTTGGGATGTAATTACTTATGATTACATCCTAAAATTCTTGGCCTACATAGACAAGAATTTTGGGATGAAAATTACTTATGTTTCATCCTAAAATTCTCAGCGGTTAAATTACCATGACATTACATGGTTAATTGCTTATGATTTCATCCTAAAATTCTCAGCCTATATAGACAAGAATTTTGGGATGTAAATTACTTATGATTTCATCCTAAAATTCTCGGCCTATATAGACAAGAATTTTGGGATGAAAATTACTTATGATTACATCCTAAAATTCTCCACCGATATAGACAAGAATTTTGGGATGTAATTACTTATGATTACATCCTAAAATTCCTGGCGACAAGAATTTTGGGATGAAAATTACTTATGATTTCATCCTAAAATTCTCAGCCTATATAGACAAGAATTTTCAGATGAAAATTACTTATGATTACATCCTAAAATTCTTGGCCTATATGGACAAGAATTTTGGGATGAAAATTACTTATGATTTCATCCTAAAATTCTCGGCCTATATAGACAAGAATTTGGGATGAAAATTACTTATGATTACCTCCTAAAATTCTTAGCCTATATAGACAAGAATTTTGGGATGAAAATTACTTATGATTTCATCCTAAAATTCTCGGCCTATATTGACAAGACTTTTGGGATGAAATTTTTTATGATTTCATTCTAAAATTCTTGGCATATATAGACAAGAATTTTGGGATGTAATTACTTATGATTACATCCTAAAATTCTTGGCTTGTATAGATAAGAATTTTGGGATGTAAATTACTTATGTTTACATCCCAAAATTCTCGGCCTATATAAACAAGAATTTTGGGATGTAAACATAAGTATTTGTACATCTCAAACTATCCTTATATGAATTGGTCTGCGTAGTGGCCTAACAGATTTCATTGGACTAGTTTCATGGTAAATGATCCAAATAATTAACCATGAAATAGTTTCATGGCAAATTGTCCAAATAATTAACCATAAAATGATAGGAACATACAGACATAGTTCATGATAAATGCTACAAATAATTTACCATGAAATCGAAAAGCCTGTCTTACATATATTGTTTAAAATCAGGCCTATATATGGTTTAAAATATATACATATATACAATTAATAACACTCAAAGGGCAATATCGGTATTAAAAATATGAAAAGGATGAAATCATAAGTTTCTAAAAGGGACAGGATGAATTCATAAGTGAAGAGGGCAATAAGGATGAATTTTTAAGTCTCCCTATATTTTGTTTATACATAGCCGTGGTTTCTAGAGGTAGTATATTGTAAGTTTGTTTTGAACACCTTCCCGAAGCCGCCGCTGAATAGAAGCTTGCAAGACTATATTTTGGTAGCTTCATTTGTGAAAATTGTGTGCGTGCTTCATTTGTTGCTTACATTTTAAGCTTCTTGCTTTTACATGTGGTCTTCTTTCTTTGTGGCCCACAAATTAACTCTTAAAAGTTATGTGGCCCACTTATTGACTGAATTGTGTTTGCTTGTTTTTTTCACACACTTTGTTGTTACCTTGGTAGGTCGCAAGGCCCCCATGACAAGTACCCAACGTCCGTTTGGTCTCATATCTCATCCGTTTTTTAACTATTGTAAGGTGTCTCGGCCCACCTTACACGCACCTCGAACTAATTTCTATAGTCTCTTCCACAGTATCTTCACATGCTTACGTGTGGAGGTAAGATGACCTCAATAGTTATTAGTTATTAGGGAGTCGATAGCAAACCCCCAAGTAGACAAGAGCAAACCCCTAAATTTTAGACCTAGACCCCCGGGCCCGCAATTTTTATTTTAAAGGGAAGTAAAGAATAAGCCAAGCGTTTGGCTTGCAATTGCTTAAGTGAATTTTATGTTAGGAGAGAAATCCCTTCACAAACAGGTCCTTTGAGAGATTTGCTTACCCTATTACTTTCATCGAACCCAACTACCACTGATAATCTTTTTTTTGACAAACTAGAAAATGCAAATATTATAGAAGAAAACAGTACAATAAAAAACAGACACTATCGGTTCGGAAATACAAGAAACAACAAACGAAAGCAACAAAACAAAAAAACAAAACAAAAAGCCACATGGAACCACGACGCCAGAGCCGGACCCGTCGAACACACTCGTGAAGAGGGTTGGAGAGCCCGCACCAACACGAACTCGTCCCGCCACTGATTATCTTGTACACTGAATACATCTCTTAAGTCTTAACGCATATGTACGTACCCTCCTAAGAATCATGGATACGGACATTAATTTTAAAGTAATAGCAGAAACACAGACACGATTGGGGAAAGCTACATATTTTTAGCACTTTTAATTCTTGTTAATAATGATATTGTATACGCAAACACTTAAACCATTAGAAACCAACACTACACATTGCGTAAAATAAATACTAAAGTTGTTTCTACACAATTAAGAGATGATCCATCTTTCACACAAACACACAAAAAGAAACAACCCATCAAAGAGACGAACTCCAAGTTAGAAGTGATAAGTTTGCCCCCAAATTGAACTCTTGAAACAAGTTTTTTACATTATGAGACACCATGATTCATCTTCATACGTCATACGTGTCTCACGAGAAACACGCGCGCTTGTTCGTAGTGTGTTTTAGATGTGTCCCCTCGCTAAATTTCATTAAATAAATGGATACCTCAAGTGACATGTCCTATATATCTCCCAGAGTGTGTTAGCGCTTCCGATATGCGTCCGACAACGCAGATGCAACGACCACTTAGGTGTGTTGGTGTTCGCAGGAGCCATCTACGCAAGGACACAAAGGGGTGACACGGTTGTTATACCAAAAATAGGCAGCAAATGAGTAAATTAGGTGGGTAATGCTGGAATGTTTTTAGACTTCGGATTTGGACATCTTAGCTATCTATAGGTGTCTAGTCAGGGGTGTGTACCTCACACTCATTAGGATCTATATGTGCAAATATTGATTGCACAACCTACCACAAAGGAAACCTTTGTTTGCCGACAACTTGTATTATACAAGTCATATAAGCATGTCTCTGTATCTGTGTTGTGTTGTGTCGTATCTGTGTGTATGTATTTGTGTGAATATTTTTAGGATTATACATTTTAGAACGTCAATTAAGTACTTATATTTTAATAAGGCAATTTCAACCTTAAAAATAATTGGCTTATTGAAATCTAAAACTATGCAATATGGATCTTCTTTGAAAGATCTCATTGCGATCTTTTGAACGATGCAAAAAAAATAATTTGAAAATTTATTTTTCATTTACGTAGTGTTCGGTTACCATTTTATTTTAGTTTTAGTTTTGTTTTTCAATCATTACCTTACTTATTTCTCCAATCATTATCCTATTTTTTCAATTATTACTTTCTCATCTCTCTCTATCTCTCTCCAATCATTACCTCTCTCTTCAATCATTACCCTATTTTTCTCTCCACCCATTACCAAAACTAAACTAAACTCACAACCAAACAAAGACCTATTTTTGAGTTTAAAAATGTGAAATAAGTACTTATTTTTTAAGAAGGTGTTCTAGAATGGAGTAGTTTAAGTTCCAATTGGCACTTTGACATGCTCAACATGTCGTGCAAATTAGGAACACTTCCTAAAACTGTGCTTAGAACAAAACAAATGGCGGATCAGAAAGTCAAATGCAGAAACCCAAAAATTATTGCTAAATTTTTTTTAAAAATTTGCTAGAAATCAATGAATTCTTTTAATCACACAAACACTTTACACAAGCATTCACATATATTTGTGGATCCCACATGCATTGGAAGTGTAGTGTATGTGGAGCCCAATGTGAATGTGAGTATGTTTATAAAAGTGTTTGCGATTGTAGAAGAATTAGAATCAATCTTGTGATTTACGTATCCATAATTAATTTCGATATTTCGGTCATCCTGGACTTTTTGTATATCTTTTGAGTTGAAACTATTATCATTTTGTTTACTAGTTTGGAGTTAATCTAGTAAACGCATTCAAAAAACTCATGTTATGAAGTAATTGTTTTGGACAGTTTGGATCACGCACTGCACCTGATAGTGCACCTTTGCACAATGGGGTCCCTGGTTTAGACGTGAACAAACTAATAATTTCATACAGGGAGTGCTTGTGCGTGTGTTTATATATTATATTAAGACGGATAACCTATAAGAGTGAAACCTAGAGAAAGTCTAGAAACACAACAATCTGCACCCACATTATACACAACATGTAAATGTGACATTGTTTCATTGTTTGTTTGGTACATTGACAGTTTTCGATCCCAATAAAGTAATGCCATGTTGATATATTGTGCACAATGTTGTGCATATTATTGTATTCGTAGCATGATTCTTGAACTTATTAGCTCCCAAAGTCAACATTAGAATATAAGAGTGTAAACATTGTCACTTTGTCATGCTAGGAAATTAGGAGAAGGTATATGCACGGGATTAATGCATTATATTCACAGTCCCTATAATCATGGACACAACATGCTGTGCCAATTGCCATGCACCGTTTGTGGGGTCGATTTTATGATCAAAATCGTTCATTTCAAGAAGCTTATGCGATGATTACCCATGCAAAAAAATGTAGTCATGCATCACACACATTTATCGTACCTTCTATTCTACTAATTTTACTAGTCATTTAACTTTTTCAAGACATTTGGCAATCTGACAGATCATCAAACAACCGATATGCGATCCTGCCGAATTTTCTCATAGACGGTTAACTCGATGAACTCAACTAAACTAAAGATTTCAACCATATCAAGGAACTCAATGTGGTTTCAACATCTACTCAGAGCACAAAATTGAACCCAGTACTCATGATCATTTACTTAACCGTGAAATCAGATCGTAAAACTCGAATTCAATGCAAGGATTCAGACCCCACCACCCAAAACGTACGTTAAGCATAGAGTGCCCCAAGACCACCAAATTATAATTTTAGCGGTGAAAGGGCTAGAGCTATTCATACAGAAGGACCTGTAGGAATGAGGATTCTGCATTAAAGTGAGTGCACTGCACCATGACATGAAATTCGGGCAAATCTCCCTCTATTTCAATGCTCTGATGTGATGATAGAGAGAGGATCCAATTAATGAGATAGCCAAGTGATTGGCCATAGCAACCCTCTTCATAGGGTGGTGAAATGGTCCCTATTGATGCAGATGGGCTGAAATGAGGCCATCCATTTCAATTTTCATTTTTAGAAAAGTATATAGATATTGTTTTGTGGTAGTCTGTTCAACCTTCGCCTGGTAGATAGTAGACAATGTTCCGCAATAAAATCAAACAATTAGAACTCCAATGGCGGTGATTAAATACAATTTCGCAGATATTTATTAGAACTCCGATGGTAGTGATTAATACAATTTTGCAAATATTTATTAGAATTCCTATAGTAGTGATTAGCATTTTTCTTTATGACAATCATAATTAAGTTTTGTCATCGTAATAGTAAGAAATAAATACTCAACCTTTTTTTAGAAGAAACAATATTACTGTTAACTTGTGAGCAATGCACAAGACCAGACTACAACGTGAAAAAGAAAAACTCCAAAAAAATTCTCTTAAGGACATACACAAGATTTTACGATTGAGGTGGTGAATGTCATATTATAACTACGCTTAGATGTCGCGAGGTTGTGAGAGCATGTACACCAAGCAATAGGTAATTAACCTACCCAACAATCCATTTTTTTCACTTTACCTACTCAAATCTCTCTTAATCCCATACAAATCCTCTCTATTATCATCTCTATCTTTATAAAATACTATATAAAATATTATTCAATTGTATTAGAGAGAGAGAGAGAGATAAAATTAAATACTCAAAACAAAGAGATACCGATGAATAGTTGTTCGGTATTTATACCGAAGCTTTTTCGGAAAGGAGAAGTACCGAAGGGGTTAGCTAAGCTGCTGCAACCTTTGTTTTGATGTGGTAATAGGTAAAATGGCTATAAATCTTCATTTTGCTATTCTAGTGTATATGCTCTCAGAATGCAACTATTATGAAGAGGATTTAATAGCCTTGTGTCTTATGTAGGAGAGTACTTGTAATTGTCTTTTCTGCTTAGGCTTTTCCATGTCACATCTCCCAATCAAACTGATAAACCCTAAGGGCCAATAATACACAGTGTGAATGAATGGACCTTGCCCCCCAAAAAAGGGTAATAATTAAAAGCCCCCTCATCAATGGTGGAATTTGACCATTCAGGGACACCATCATAAAGGACGGAAGCTTCCCCACCACAGCTAAAATCAATTGCAAGTTAAAAAAAGAAAACACAAGGTGCCCTAGTGGGATAAGAAGAGGAAGACACTCTGAAAAAAAGCACATGAACATGAAAGAGAAAACGATGCCACTTGAAGACAGAGAGAGAGAGAGAGAGAGAGAGAGAGAGAGAGAGAGAGAGCACATGGGATGTGGGAGAGTGGGAGGCTTTTATCTCGTGCCTTTGATGCAATGATATTTTTGTCACACAAACTGTGCCTCAAACGATGCAAATCCCACTAGGGCCAAGGGTCAAATGGTCAGACAGCGGCATTTAAAAAAGATGTACATAATATTCTAAAAAAGTTGCAATAGAGAAAAAGGGCCCGAAAGGAAAACTCTTTGCCACTTTACAACCAGAGAGGCAAACAGCAATAGATGCTGTCAAGCACCATGGAAAAAGAGAGAACATCTGTAGAGAAAAGGGAACAAACACAGAGTAAAAGCCAAAGCATCCAAAGTAGATGGCACTATACAGTTCCAACAAAAACAAAAATCACAGGAAAATATACTCAATTTCTTCATCCTAAGTTCAGTCGAACTAGTGACCTAAGGTTAAGTCGGACTCGTGAAGCTTAGGTCACGAGTTCGAGTCATACAAGGTCACAAGTTCGAGTCATACATATTTCTTCCTCTAGGTCACCTCATGGTGCAAATTGCGAAATTACCCACTATGAAGGAAACAAACAAACAATTAGGTACCATACATATGTTCCAAGAAATGAGTAGGGACAAAAAAGCCTCCCGTACCCTTTTCCCCAAAACAGTAAAATACAATCACAAAGATCCATATGAAAGTGAAGAGAGAAAGATGCTTCTATCTGCATTCACTAGCATTCAATATGTGAGAGAATTTCTGTTCACAATATCTATACTCAGGCATCACTGCACTGACAAATTACAACTACAAACCCTCAATAATGCAGCAGATTTTGCATACCCAGTCTTCCACATCTTTTCTACTAGCCACACACAACTTCACCAGCAAGAAAAAGTCCACACCAAATTAGAAATAAATTAGAATTAGCGAATTGCGACATTTCAATAAGCGCATCTGTGTTCTTGTCACTGCTGCCGCTGTATACATCTAGGAAAAGGAATTAGTAGGATCAAGTAAGGTAAATGGTTCTGCAATATAGCAAAGCGTCACCATCTTCCTCCTAAAATGGAAGTTGAAATAAAAATAAACCTCCACTGCTCCATCCTTTACTGGGAAAACCGAGCTCCAACTCCATAGTTGGATTCTGCGTTAAGAGCATAAAAATCCATCTAGGCCCCCAGTAGAACCTGTGAATGATTACGCTCTATTTACAGATTGATAGAGGCATATCCTAACTCATAAAATTTCTAAACGACTCAGATTCCTACGTTGTACCTTGTGATGTGTCTGTCAGGTAAATCCTAGCTACTCTATAAACACTTTCCCTAATTTTCCCTATCCTTTATTTAGAGTTCCATCTTCCATACCATGCCATCAATGTTGCGGTCATGTGGTTTCTCCAGGGCAGCAACCTTAGCCCGGTGGGCCGAAAGGGCAATCGTGCTCTTTCCCCGTTCTTCTTGAGGGAGTTCACATGCTTCGCTTATGGAACCAGATCTTAAATCAGCCGGAGGGATAAAACAGTCTAACGACAACCCAGGAACATTGAACGCAACCTCTTCAATAGTCCAAGCTTCTTCCATCCTTGTTTTTGTATGGCTCATCGCCATCTCGCCGAACCTAAACAGGGTAACCACAGAACGCCCAGAGTGAGCGATCATGATCCCTTCAACAAGCCTGTAATCGTCAAGGAACGAATTGATAGTGGTTTCCCAATAAACTGCATCGCCGCCACTGGATTGGATGCGGGTTAGATGAGAATCCTCCATGTGAACAAGAAGGCCTGTCTTTTGGCTAAAGTGGCCAAACAAAACGTGCCTTATTATCTCTGCAGGGCCCTCACTTCTTGCCTTCAAGGTCAGAGGATCGGCACAAAGCTTGAGGATAAAGCAATCCTCGCCGTTGATCTTTTTCTCTCCAATGCATCTTGCATCAGCAAACATGCTAGCAGTTGTTCTGGGGTCAAGACCCTGTACAAAGGACATAGCCCACCTCAATATAGGATCAAACTACAAACACTTACAGCAGTCTATTCATTTTTTGCTGATTTTCTAATCCTTTTCCTTCGAGTCAAAATTTAATCCATTTGCTTCGACAAGAGGAGTTCGAAAAGTAATAAATCAGGACCAAATTTAAAAACAAATCCAAAAAGGCAAAAATAAGCCAAGCTCAGTCTAAAAGCCAATAGCTGAATCAGAGGAACATGGTTTCACCTGAAGGGCACGGCGTAATGGTCTAACAGGCCCTTTAGCAGTATGGGCCCCAAGCCACGGGGTGTGCCTCCAGACAATCTTACCATTGCAGCCCGCATGAACCTTGCTTCCCCCCACAGAAAGCTCGACGTACCACATGTCTGGATTCATCTGCCAGAGGACAAATCCACCTGACTCGGTATCTCTCGCAGCATTCCGGTTCTTCATTACCTTTCCAGCAGTTTCAAATTCGGCAGCTAACATCTTCACCTTTCCCAAAGCATATGCATTCCGAATGGAGTTTTGCAACTTTTGCCCTCCTGATGCAGCAGTATATTGCTGTAATATGTACTGAGCTGATGAAGTTTCCTGCAGTAACGCAAGGACAGAGCAGACAAAATCTCATTTTTTCACCATGTGATAAGAGAAGAGCCCAATAAGTAAGCAGAATGTGGAACAAACAATTTGGCCTCAGGTATGAGGTTTACCCCTCAACAGCCAAAAGCCAAACTCGGGTTTGAATTCAAGAACAGACACTTTGTGCTGTTAAAAACCATGCCTACATTCGATTGATGTCGAAAAATATCATACGAACTTAAATTAAGTTAACTTACAGATCCTTATAAATTACAGTATACAATACCAAAATTAGACCAAACTAACCTACCGACACATTTTTCTAAGAAAGAAGAACAACAGAAAACAAAATTGATTTATTCCTCTTTACCGGCTTTCACAGCAACCAAACAGAGAGTCAGAACCAATTCATGAAAAAATCAAAGAAAAAAGGTGAAAGATTCGAAGGAACTCTTTTTCTTGCTTCTGAAGTTCATAGAAATGACGCTCATACTCATTGATCAAGCCAGTATTGAGAAAATCTACAATACACTTCCGGAATCAGAAAACAAATGACAAATGATGTTACAAAATGGATAATTTACTCAAATCAAGTACACTAAATGATCTTTCCATTATGGTCCAAACCCAAATAACACCACAGAAATTTACTAGAGGGAGATAACGCCATACACAATAACTCAAAAACATGTTAGGGACGAAGTTTGCTTTTAAAATGGATAAAGAGGTAAACATAAATTACTCAGGCTTGGTTGGAAACTTAAAAGGAGCTTATAAAATAAGTTCATACTTGATTTTTCCATCCATCAAGCTAAACACTCAATTGAGCAATTCACGAGCCAAGCTTAGAATAACTCAAATCTTTCTAAACCATAAAGATAAATAATAAAACTAAAGTGGTGAATTATTCAAATTTTTAAGCTTAGTTTGAAAGCTCAATAAGCTTTTTAACATATGTTCAAAATTGGGTTATATCCATGTAACAAAACCGATGTCAAATCAGCTTTCCACGAGCCAAACACAAGTCGAGCTGAATTACTAAGTTCATCTCCAGCCCTTACCCTTTTTTCACTCATACTCAAAGTTCATAGTACCAGTTTTTTTTTCGATAATTTCGAACCTGAAACCTTAAGAGGGAGCAAACCTTATGTCCCAAACCTTGACCACTAGACCAACCCCCCGGCTGCTAAAATTTATACCAGTTTAACTCAAATTAAGATACTCCAATTTTTACTCAGCATTTGCAGGGATGTTTTTTCCACCTCCCAAATTTACAATCTTGCCATTATTGAAGCTTTACTCAAATTTGAGCTAAGATTTGTGTTTAGTGCAGAGAGAGAGAGTGAGAGAGAGAGAGGCTTACAATGGGAGTATCCTTGATGCTAAGGTGAGGCAAAGGGTCGCTAGAGCTAACGTGCACGGGGGCGAGAGGAGCGCCCATGACACCCAACAACAGTCTCAGATCAGACCTCTTGAACGCATTATTACTATTCGAAGAAGCAACAGACGGAGCCCTAGCCAGCTGTCCCTTCACCCAGTGTCCCAGCCCCGACCCGACCCGCTTCGAGTCCCCGGCCTCGCCTCCGTCTGGATCCGGACCCTCCATCACCGGCCTCAGGCTCCCGGACCTCCCGATCAGCAGCGCCTCCGGGTTCGCCGCGTGGCGGTGGCTCTTCCGCCGCCGGAGCAGCGTCGCCATCGGCGAGGCGCTCCTCGCCGGACTCTTCGCGCGTGACCTCGCGGGTGACAGCCCCCGGACTACCTCTTCTTTGAGTGCCGAAAAGAAGCCCTGTTTTTTCTCCATTTTTTTTTTTGGAAAACCCAACGTACCGACTGAGATTTTTTTTGGAACTGAGAAACGATAGTACTTTCTCTCTTTTTCTCTCTCTCTCTCTATATAGACATTTCTATGCAGAGGATTCTAGGGAGGGATTTGACTGAGGTATCCTCGTAGTAGACGAAGAAGCTTTTTTCGAGTAGAGGTGGTGTTTGGTTCGGAGCAATGAGGAAATTTGGGTTTCTGGAGAGAGTGATTTTAATGCGGAGCAACAACGAGGGACTGGTTAGAACGAAGATTTCAAGGCAGTGGTGCGTTTTAGGGAGAGAGAGAGAGAGAGAGAATCTAGTGGGGACAAGCGTGTATTGGGGTCTGGGGAGTATGCGAGTAGGCTTTGTAGAGAGAGAATAGCGTTAGATGTAGAGAGAGAATGTGTGGGCGGATGTGCCAGTGGTCTTGTGTGAGTCTTGCTTTTAACGAGCCCAGTTTAGGTGCCTTTCCATTTTAAAATATATATATATATATAATTTTAAGTTTAAATATAATGAAAATAAAAAATAATTTTTTATTTTTTTCACTGTTTAAAAGATTTGAATGAGATTTATTGAGATCTATCAAACAAGATCCATATTGATAGAAAAATTATTTGCGTAAACATATAATTTTTGAACTTGAAATTACATTCATTTTCTAAAAGTTCATTTTTTTAAAAACCGAAACGGAGCGTTCATGGGTTGGGCTTTACTTATTATTTACTAAACGAACCGAATTTTAAAGTGTTGAAATGGGTTCATTTATTACAGGAGTTTAAATCAAACTTGGCTTGATAAATAAACAATTTGAGCTTGGATAATTAGATAAACTAAGCCTCGAGTAACTCGGTTTATTTGCAGCCCACTATGCAAAAGACTTGTGAAAAAAAAAAAAAAAAAACTATGGGTTCGATTAGTATCCACAATACCCAAATTATGCACAAATGAGTACATGGGGTACCTTTATGTAACGATCAGTGTCAACTGACTTGCTAATTTTTAGCCTAATCATGTGGCTCAAAAGATTAATATCGAGTTACACAATAACTACTCGTGTTTCCTTACATAATACCTTAACTTTTCTTTTCTTTCCGATGCGGGATCTCACACTTCCGGGGTCCAACATAAATAATTTTAATCATTCATTAATTTATAATAATTTTCAAGTTATTTCGTATAAAATCAACTCAATCGAATAACTGAAGTATTTGATCTAATTGTCTAACTATTTTAAAAATTTATTCATAATTCAGGATCTCGAATTCTAAATAAAACTTGAAAGATTGGAAATACTTACAGTTATCTGATTGAGTTGATTTTTTATAAGATGATTCAAAAATTTATTTTAATAAACAATTTGAATTATTTATGTGGATCCAAAAATGGCCCTACATACCCATACGTGCACAATTTGTCCAGTATATATAGAACGATACCCATAGTTGAGCTCGGAAATGGGCTTCGAATACGGGTTCACCTTCCCGGCTTCCCTCTACCAAATCCCTACTTATTATTTTTTTAAAAATTATTCAATGCTCATTTTCCACGCATTGATGTGAAGCCCATGCACTTGCTCTTGAGTTACATTTCAGTTTGTGATGATAAGGGTTCTGACTCTGAGGAGCACGTAGGGGCATTGAATAATTTTTCTCTTTCTCAGCCCAATTGCGATTTAGATTGGTGCCCTGAGCAGTTCATTTCTTAACCTATGCAGATAAAAATATTTGGCGAAAATGTCATTGTTGTGATTTGGACTTGGTATATATACACAAGCACAACTTTTGTCTTGTAAAATGAATGGTTTAAGGCCCCGTTCCATAAACCTTCTTAAAAATAAGCTGCTTATTTCACATTTTCAAACTCAAAAATAAAGTAAATGAAAAATAATTTTTCAATTTTTTTTGCATCTTATAAAAGATCTCATCGAGATCTTCCAAACAAGATTTATATTGCATATTTTTAGATTTCAATAAATCTATAATTTTTGAGTTTGAAATTGCCTTCTTAAAAAATAAGATTTTTTTTTTGTTCAGGAACGGAGCCTAAGTTAAAATCGTTATCATTGTGCATTTTTCATGCCCAAATAAGTATTAGTTATAGCTACATATATCAAGTTAAATTGATTTTTATTCATAAAATATATATTTTTTACAAGACCTACAAAAATGAATACATGAAGAGAGAGTTTGAAGAGTTGGAGAGGGATATGGAAGCGAGCTACAACCCTCAAATAGTCAAATACATGGAAAATGAAAAACGAGAAGAGAACATAATTTTGCCTTTGTGGTTTTGAAAAGATAAATTGGCGGTAACAACTTCTAAGTCATTCATTCCAGAGCCGGCTCTCAGCTAAAGCAAGTGTTGCTGAAGCTTTAGGCCTCCAAAAAATTTTGAATTATAAAAGTTCCTCCTACTTTTTTATCCCTTACTATATAGTTCAACAAAGAGGTCATATTTTTAATTTCTACTTTAAGCTCTCAAAAAAGTCACAGCCAGTTGTAGGGGTGAGCATGGTCCGGTTTGGTTCGGTTTTATAGTAAACCAAGAACCAAACCAATACCTACGGATTATAAGTTTCGAGAACCAAACCAACCCACAAAACGCATAGAACCAAACCAATCCAATCCATTAGACTACGGTTTGGTTTCGGTTTTAACCACGGTTTGCTTTGAACTAAGCTATCATCTTTAAAAAAATATTTGAAGTACTTAAAATTACGAAGATAAATTAAAAAAAACTTATATTAAAATCAATTTCATTTAAATTCTTAAAACAAACTAACATCGACCAACTAATTTAAGAGTAGAATACCAATAACTGCCTCAAACAAATAAAACGAAATACCGGTAAGTCACTAAAATGAACCAACTAAGAATACCACTTATTAAACATCTTAAGATTGTTTAACCAAATA
The DNA here is from genome assembly GCA_014282245.1 of Rhododendron simsii. NCBI lineage: Eukaryota > Viridiplantae > Streptophyta > Magnoliopsida > Ericales > Ericaceae > Rhododendron > Rhododendron simsii. The sequence goes on along the minus strand of CM024957.1, from coordinate 12,138,869 downwards.
AAAGGGCAAAGAGATGGATGCTACCTCAGTACGTTAGGTTTATATAGTATATGGATAGGTTTTCTTATATAGAAAGTTAGGGTAATTAGTCTTGGTAATGGTAGTAGAGGAATTATAGGAATTGGAATTGGAAAACTAAATATTGGTGGATATAATATGATCAATAAATTAGGAAAGTAGGCTCCCATATTTATTTGGTGAATCATAATTAAAATATATATAACTATATATTATATATATATATATATTATACGGTTCGGATTGGTTTAGAACCATAACCGTGAACATGAATCCACAAACCAAACTATATAATGCGGTTTCTAATTTTTTTAAACCATGACCGAACCATACTACTAAATAACCGAACCAAATCTTTCGGTTTGGATTGGTTTGGACTGGATTCACGGTTTGACGGATATTTTGCTCACCCCTAGCCAGTTGTGATTCATCCTCACATAAAAACTCGTTCTACTACATCTAAGCAATCAATATGAGGGTTATTCGCGTAAGAAAACAAAAACAAAAGAGGAAGTTATTCCTAATGTAAAACGAAGTTTATGGCTTGATTTTTGTTTTTGTTTTTTTATAGCTTAGGTATCCCGTACAAATTACGCACATCTCAACTAAACTAGGGTTCAATGACGACTTGTAAACGTGAAAATGGGAAAACTTTCTTGTGACCTTTGATTTTCTTTTTTTGCGGTAAGAAATTAATTTGACCATGGGACCCTTTCAACATTCTGATTCAGGCATTTGAAATGACCTAACTAACCCTTACTTAATACTCTTTCGGTCCCTTTTTCAGTGTTTAGTACTATTTCATTTTAGGTTGTCTCTAAATAAGTGTTTATGTTGTAAAATTAGTGGGTAAAAGTTGATATATACAATTTTCATTTTGCCCATAAAAGCAAATTTCATTTTGAAAAATTAAAGGTTAAAAAGTGTAACAATGATGTTTCTATAAAAGGTAAGTATAAAAATTAAAAAGTAAATTTTTTTAGGGAAAATGCTAGGGACACATCAATGTGTCACAGTGTAACCACACCTCTTTTCACATGCATGTGTGAGAATTCTACAATAAATGTTACAGACCTACATGTATGTGAGAGGGATGTGATTGAGGCGTGACAAATTGATATGCTCCAAGCATCTCTCAAATTTGGAGTTTGATGATGATGTTGCTATAAACATATTAATTTACGAAGTGAGACACCTAAAATGGAAGTGAGTAGTAGTTTGTTCAAAATCCGAGGAATAATATTGTGCATCATCCGAGTTGTCTGTTCGACAATCTAACGGTCCAAATCTCATCTTCACAGTGTCGTAGCCGAACTGTTCATTGCCGAGATGAGATTTGAACCGTTGGATTGCCGAATAAACAGCTCAGATGGTGCACAGTACGGTGCCGTGCCCCACTCACACAGCACCATCCTCCTTTGTGATTAATTACATTGTAGTCCTCCTTCCAAAACAATTAAGACAAAACACGACTAAACATCTTTATCAGATTCCATGTCAAAGGAATGTGATTATGTTCCAAAGTGCATCATACGTTAAATTTTGTACGTTGGAATCTCTTAAACATTAATTTGTGGGACTAATAAAACTACTAATCTCGTTTTAGATTTTGTACGTTCCAATCTACTCAATAAACAATTAGTATTATTTGTGGGACTAATAAACAACTTTGTGGGACTAATAAACAACTAATCTCGTTTGCAATGCTGCCGAAGTATAGCTTCCGTGTTTTGGGGACCGACGAAGACCCTAGTTTTGGTACAGCTAATTATACCATGATCCACTAATTAGTTATTATTAAGGCCTTAAAATAAAGTCATCTTCTCCACATATCATGTTCCCCAATTTCTCAATTGCAAATGATATCATGCCTAAAGCATTCATGTTAGGACAACTTTTGTAAAGGTTGTTTTAGGATTTCTCCAAATAATTCTAGTTCAAGTGTAACTAGCGGCGGACGCAGGATTTCTACACAGTGGGAGCCCGCATAAGTGTATTTCTACAGGCTACAACGATGATAAAGAGTTTTTCCACACATATTTATCTATTTTTTGAATAAAAGAATCATGAAAGGGACTTGCAGGGACCAATTTTATAGAACTTTTCAAAACGAACCTAAAAAACTAGTGCAATTAAAGATAACATTTGGAGTTGTCCAAAGGCTCGGGCCCTCCCGGCACAACGGCACCCCTTCCATCCGTCTTGGATATAACTCATATATTTTATCTAGCTATCATCAAATATAAAAATTGTACTGACAAGTGAGCCGGCGTAGCCCTAATTAATCGAGCGAATGGTATAAAATCTAGTGTGATTGTTCTGATTTGATTCATATTCTTTCTGCATTTGTATTTTTTTTTTATAAATCCTAGTAGTTAAATTCTGCCTACTCCTAACAAGTTGTAGAAGACGTTGACCAAGATAATTGTGCAATTCGAATAAATAAATAAATAAATAACCACCACCCAGTACTCAGCATCTCCAAGACTAGATCACCATTTCCAGTTATACAGCAGTTATCATTATTACCAATATGCTTTGTCTAGATCTCATGATAACTAGATACCATGTTATGTTCTTTAAAATCTAGGACAAGAATTTATGAACAAATCGTTCAAAAGGACCATTGGCTTGGCTATTTGAGCCCACGGCCAACTACCACGTGTAATGCATAGCGACCAATCGGCAATTGGCCTAGAGTTTCGGGCATTCGTTCTCAATATTAATCGCATACATCCATGTTATCCCTTCAAGCAACCGTTCTCAGTGTCGATCACATTCTTGTGATCTCATTAACCATTGGCGTTACTAGGGGATTCTAATCCCTTATTTCCTCCAAAATAGCCCCCCCACAGAGAGGACACGGAATAGCTTTTGGAGGTACGTTTTGAGTAACTCTAATTAACTAGAGCTTTGATACACTTTATCTCCGGCTAACTAATTCGTCGAAGGTTTTACGACCGACGACACCACCAGCCCTCTCAAATATTTTGTTGAAACCCTTTACATGTCCGGTCCATCACCAAGTCGTTGTTAGTTGTTAGCATGCATGATGTGATCATGCTTTTGTGTGAGGCATGCAATACTAATTATATCAAACTTGACCAATTGATAAATTAAAATCATAAAATATAGTACATCCCAGACTCCATATTGATGTTTTTTGTATTCAAGCATCCTTGTTCTGATCTGGAATTAATGTTGTTTCATCCTCAAAGCAACAATATCTTATCCATACATGCATATTCTGTTTGCATCCACTCATCCACCCAATTCAATGAGAAATTTTTGGATGTCGGGTGGGATCACGTTACCCGGCTGACGTGGTGCCCGAGCAATACATTCGGGCCGTCCAAAAGTGTATTGGACAGCCCAAATTGAAACACTCTCTCTCCTTTTTCTCTCTCCAAATTTGAATCGTCCAAAACTAAAATGGACGTTCCTGATACGCCAAATAGGTACCACGTGGTACGCGCTCCGCACTGAAAATCTTCTCCAATTCAATATCTTTACAATGGTATAAAAAATCGTGATGATAAGGTCACCAGTCTGCATCTAATATAGCAAGTGTACAGGCAAAAGGGGATGTATGAATTTGTTATTTCGACCAAAAAATAGCTGTACAAATACTTAAAAATCGATTATGATTAACCCAAGAGGTTATTCTAGTGGTCAAGTCTTGAGATTTACGGGTTTCCTCTCTTTTAAGATTTCGGGTTCAAAATCTCTCAATAGGAATAGCATTTGGAACCAACCCAATCTGCCTCCGCCCCATACCCTCTCCAATCAGGGTGGATCCCCAATCTACTTTTCGGATTTTGGATAGGATTCGGATGGAAAATTTAATGTTTTCGAGTTCAGGTTTGATTATGTGATCATCCGATCCGGCCCAAACCCGACCCGAAACATTTACATAAAGTTTTTTTTAAATTACAATTTTACCCAAGAGGTTTACTATATTGCACTCGAACCCCAGCATATATGTGAAGTGTTAGGGCTAGAGTCCTTGGTCACTTTATTTTACACTCCGGTCCACGCCTCTCAAACTTCACGTACTCTTCTGTGGAGAGGCTGGATCCGGGGGTGCCATAAGGCACCCCGTGTAGTGTATGCGTACGGCAGCACACATACGTCGATTTCATCAATTAATGGTTCAGATCAAAAATTAATTATTAAAAATCATATCTCAATCATTCATTGTCAAGATCGATGACCCATGTACGCTCTACATGGTGGTTTGCAGAGCCTTGCACTATAGGATTTTCCAATCCGGAGAGGCTTGCAGGTACTATCAACTCTTTAAAGGCCAATCTATATATATGGAGCTTTGATCTGACTTTAATTGGGCTCCTAACAAGTGGACAGTGAGATTGGACCTTCAGGATTAGTCAAGATGCGAGTAAGCTGGCCCGCCTGACTCATCAAAAAATCGATAATGGTTAAAATCAATTTAATGCTTTTAAATTCTCATTTTGTTAAAGAATCAGCTTTAATTCAATTAACTTTTTTAATTAGCCAAAAACACACCCTCCAGTACAACTGGAACAGGGAGGGGCATGTTTCCATGTTGGACAGACTATGGTCTTTGCTTCTGGACAAAGGATCCTTGTCAAGCCTTTTTGCTGTTAACTCATTAAGATTAGGTTTATCAACTTAAATTACTCTTAATACACTATGTTAATTATTTTGACCACCAACTCACTCACCAAGTGTAAGGATATGCCCCTGTGTTTGTCTTTGAATTGAATACAAATCAATTGCGGGATTTGTCGCCCACTGTATTCTTCAGTTGCAAAATTAAATACACATACTTTTAGGCATGTTCTTCAGTTGCAATATTATACTACTAGACTAGATAGATAGGTTTTTTTTTTTTTTTTTTCTTTTCCTGTTGTACTAGTTAGTTTAATAGATAACTATTTGGATTTTCTCACTTAACGTTTGCGTTTTGTTTTGTCCTGGTCAGAGTGCAAGGGCTGTGAACAAGTAGAGTCGAGTTGAGCTTGAGCTTGAACGAGCCAAAAATTGGAGCTCGAATCTTAACGAGTTGAGCTTAGTCAATAACTAAATGAGTCTTTTTAATTGAGTTGAGCCCCCCTTAATGAGCCGGGCTTTTGTCGAATGAGCTCTACTCGTTCACTAAACGAGCCAAGCTGAACTTGTGAGCTGCTTGATTCGTTTACGGCTCTAGGACTCTCTGTAAATTATTGTGTTTCTACTATATGAGTAGTGCATGTTGTGCTGGCTCGAAACATCCATTGGTTTTTAGCTAGTCTTACTGGTTTATGCACATTTAAATTTGCACAAACAGAGTTGACCTTGAACTAAAGTTGAACCAGCTGCTTATTTCAAATTTTAAGGGGCCTATCAATTTAAGGCCCTGTTCCAGAAACCTTCTTAGCAAAAATAAGCAGTTTATTTCACATCTTTCAAACAGTTGATAAAGGCTAAATGAGGAAATCCGCATTTAGGATTCCTATATTTTGCATTGTACTAAGATCTCATCGAAATCTTCTAAACAAAATCCATACTTGTATATACTTTAGATACTCACTTTGAGCATAATGTCTCCTTATCTTGAAATTGTCTTCTATATAAAAATATACCATTTATTTTTTCCGGAACGAATGCCTTGTTAATACCCTTTACTAACAATCTAGCAAAAATGGCCCAATCTTAAAAGTTTGGCTAAGGCTCCTACGATCTCCGCACTTAGGATCCCTATATTCCCTGGACTAAATTATACTTCAAACAGTCACTTTATCCTACATTTAGCTACTCACTTCTTAAAATGTCTCACTGCCATCAGAATCTCTATATCAACAATATACCTTAAAAATATTATTTCTTTATTAGAAAAAAAAACCACAACGCAACGGTCCAAACCCATCTGTCACTCTTACGTCCATCTTCATCTTCTTCAACTTTACTCTATTTCTTCTGCAATTGAGATGTAGAACCCAACATTCTACGGCTCATTCTCTCGTCTGATCGGAGGACTCAACCGCCCTCAAAATTCGAACCTTGGAAGATCAACCCCAAGATTGAAACCCCTCTCTCTCTCTCTCTCTCTCTCTCTCTCTCTCTCTCTCTCTCTCTCTCTCTATCTATCTCTTCTTCTCTCTGCAATTGAGATGTAGAAAAACATCTACGGCCCCTCTCCGTTGATCGGAGGATCAACCCCCAAAATCGAACCTTGGAAGATCAACCCCAAGATTGAAACCCCTCTCTCTCTCTCGCTGTCTGATGTCGGGAGGAAGGGGCTGGGGTGAGTGAACAGCTTCTCGTGTCTTTCAACGAGGAACTGTAGCTCCTGCTACTTCTCACGCGATTTCCGCAAGATTGTTAAAGTTGGATTTCAATGGTTTTTTGGTGGCTGGCTCGTTAGAGCATCCACAATGTGATAATCAAAACCAATAGGTTGTTAAAATTAGCAATGTGTGCTCAAAAAAATGCTCACATTGTAATAACCAAACCTAGCAACCTTTTAGCAACTCATCAAATTTTGGCTTTTGAATAATTAAAACTAGCAACTTTTTGCCAATAACCACATTTATTGGACCTCATTTTCTCAATCAAGTACATCCATCATCGGAGAATAAAACTCACTCTCCACTTTGACAAGTGGTTGTGCATTTAACAATATTGATCACTTTATGAATATTAACAAATGCTCTTCACTATCACTTGTTTTTCTAGAATGTCATTCAATGTAGACCATTAAATTGAGAAAAAAAAACTGACCGTTTAGATTTAAATTTTTGCCAACCCATTTTGATAATGAGCTCAAAATAAACAATATGATACTTGAAATTGCTAATTTTAACAACCTCTAAATGGATAATTAAAATATGATATGATAAATTTTAATTATCCAATTTTAATTATTATATTGTGGATGCTCTAGAGGGAGAGGGAGTAGAAGAGAGATGTGAATGCTGAAAAGTGAGAGTCCGCACGAAGCCAAGGGAATAGTTTCTATGGGTCCCAAACCAAGAACCTTTTCCATTTCTAACTAACCCATCCGACAACCTTCTAATTTACGCGGCATAGCACGTGATGTGCATACACCTGGATGGAGACTGTGAAAAAGGTTGTTGTAGCGCTCAGTGTTGTGATCTCGTCTTCACTGCAATGCGATTATTTGGTGTCTCGGGCATGGTAGGTGAGTGTCCCAATTCTCTTCTTATCACGCTTTAGCCGTTTGTGTGCACTTCACATTTTCTATTATGGGCTCCGTAAAAATGTGTGGTAAAGAGAGAGTTTGAGACACCCACCTTATTGAATAATTTTTTTTGACAGTATTGGTATTTAGGGCTGCAAACAAACTAAATTGCTCACAAGCAATTCGAGGCTCGTCTAGTTAAGGCTCGGATTGACTCTTGTAGTAATGAGTCAAGCTCGAACTTGAGTTTTTAGGTTCTTGTGGTAAACGAGTCAAGCTCAACATTACTCTAAAGCTTGGCTTGTTTATACAAGGTTGACTCCTTTATAGATGCTTGTTTGGTACATGAATCGAGTTCGGCTTGTTTACAAACGAGCCGAACTAAAATTTAGGCTCATCTAATAAACGGGCCGAATTGAAACACTATAAAAAGCTCGCCTCGTTTGCATCCACTATTGGCATAGTCCGATGGTAGTTTCCTTGTTGTATTTTATATTCGTAATAAAAGTATAACGATGAAGCTTAAGTCTAAAGTTATATAACTAAAAGCTCCCCCACTGTGCACAATTATGTGCATGGCATCAAAATTCATTTCCTATGGTTTAAAGAATAGTACTCTATTTTTTGTTATCCCTTAATATATAAGTGTCCATTTTAAAAAATTACGGAGTAATAGATAAAAGTTTATTCAATCATCATTTTGTCTTTTTAAAGAGTTAATGGGTAAACGTGAAGGATAATCTTTGTAACATTCCTTGTTAATGGGTCTCGGGTTAGGAATTTGATGTCATCATTCCTTGTTCTAACTATTAATCTTTGTAACATTTTCAGAGATTAATGTAACATTTTCAGAGATTAATGAAATTTTTTTGCCTTTCAAAAAAAAAAAAGTGGAGGATAATTTTGGTAAGTGGAGATAAAAGTTGATTTGAAAGATATAATAATGATATCTCCTTAATAAATTTGAATTATGAAAAAGAACACTTAAAAAGGGACAGAGAGAATATTTGACTTCCGATAATAGGACTACTCGTATTTTTTTTCTTTCTATGTAGGTAGGAGAAAAATAATGGACCTAAGATTAATTTTCTAATAAATATAACCTGACTAGGGATTGCCCTAATTACTAGTAATCTCAATTTCTTTCATATTCAAATTCGAAATTCACATCAACTTTCCCATAATCATAAACATCCAAACCAAAAATTTCCTTGATGAACAAAAAGATCGATTCACATAGCTGCTCATCCAAAAACAAAAACAAAAACAAAAACAAAACCATAACCATAACCATTTTAATTCATGATCGTAGATTTTAAAGGTGTATGGGTTATGGAGTTTTAGTGCAGAAAAGAGACCAACATAAAGTTGAGATTTTGATTGAGTTTTTTTTTTTATAGGCAAAAAGTTTATTGAAGAAAACTTGACGAATGGTTATGGTACATTAAGTCGGGAGAGAGAGAAAGGGGATTCAACTAAAATTTGGTTGAAAAAAACACGTAATGGGACAAAATCCAAAAACACCCAATGGGCCAAGCCCGAAACATAGTGTTGGCGATATTACAAAAATGTGAGGATATGAGCTGAGATGATTGCGATTATTGAGTAGAGATGATTGCGATTATTGAGGCCTTGTTTCACTATCTTCCCCCTAGGCCCCAGCAAAAAATTAATTGGTCTTGTTCGTTTGGTAATTTTGGGTATTTTAGTTTTCGGTAGCAAAAATGATATTCAGTCAACAATCTAAATACAATACCAAACACAACCCCTCACATACATGTGGGCTCCACACACACTACTATGTATGGGTCCTACATGTATGTGAGAGGTTGTGTAAATTATTATGTTTGGATTGTTGTGTAAGTAGCATTGTTCTTTTGGTAGTGGATAAAGCGAGAAATAGAATAATGATTGGAGAGAGTGGTAATGAGTGGAGAGATAGAGAGAGAAATAAAATTAATAATTGGAGAAATAAGGTAATGATTGGAGAAAAATATAGAGTAATAATTAGAAAACAAAGTTAAAACAAAGTAAATTTGGAAAAGAACAAGGCCATTGTCTTTAGTTAAGTTTTTTCAATTAAATCAAAACACCCAATTCATTTTCTGCATCCAAGGCCCAAAATAGTACAAAAAAAGTTTTCTAACAAATACTTTGGTGGAAACAACTTAACTACAAAATAATGACAAAAAATTGTCCACAACTTCCCGAGAGTAGATATTACTTGAAAGGAAAGGGAGAGAGGAGATTTGGTAATGAAATGGGTTATTGAAGTTTGAATGTGGGTGGTGTCTCAGTTAGTCGAGCATCATTTGCCCCATTCGTTTGGCCTGAGTTCGTTTCCCAAGCCTGCCCCACTCATGTGATGGCCTCCCCTCCTCTCCCCTCCCCCCCTAACAACTACTAACTCACTAAACCCGCTAATTCATATCATTGTGACAAAAAAAAAAAAAGTTTTTCTTCTCTGAATTTTTATAACTTGAACAAAAAAATATGATTAAACGACCGGAGAAGATGCTCGGTTGTAAAAAAAAAAAAAACCGCTCTCATTTTAATATAGATAAAAATGATACAAACCATAAAATAGGAAACCCACACAACATCAGACACTTTCATAGATCACTTCTTTTATCCGAAACAGGATTTTTTGTGCCGAAATATGTGCTTCTGTGCTGATGAATTTTTCAATTGTTAAATTTAAAACAAAAGAAAAAAAATTTCCAACACCCGAAAACCCCTCGGTTGAGGCCAGAGGAGAACAGACCCCTTTTTACCCTTTTGTGAAGTTGGGGGCTGTCTAATCTAGCACATCAAGGGGACCGAAAAGGCCAGAGGGCACAATCAGTATTATCATCAAGTTGAAAAGTCATAAAAATATCTAGTAAAATTCTGTACTCTTTTTTCTTTTAATTTTTAGTGGAAAACTTCTTTTCCAAATTTGAAGCTGTTTATTTTTGGACTGTCTCTGGACCCTAGTATTATGTGGAGTCAGATCCATTTCGTCATCATCTTCCCCACGCTACCCCATTGGAGCCACTGCATGCAAGCTTTCACAAGAAGGGCATAACTCGTGGAGTGCTCTTGTGGTCCTCCATTCCCTTTCTGGTGAAGAGAAAAGTCACCATGCTCAAGCTAGGCATGTGTTGAGACCAATAACTGTGAAAATGATTGATAATGATTCGAGAACCAACGTGTGAGAGTACTCCCAAACAATTGTACAATGTTTCTCACGGTTTCTCTCAGGGCAGCTGATTCGACCATTCATTTCAATAATGGACGGCTCAGATTTTAATCTAAAGAATGTAATGATATGGATCAATAGTATCTCGGATAAAATTCGACGCCAAAATGAATGGCCGAATCGGCTGCCTTGCACCCCGCAAGATTTCCAAATTCCATTTCTAGATCATTCAATAGAGCTAGGGTTGGGGGAGAGCTAGGAGAGGGTTTATTTCCTTTTGACAATTATTATGGAGAGTAATGCAAAATGCTACATAGCTAGACTATTAATATTGTTAGTAGAGTAATAAGACAAGAAAGAATTGAATTATTGACACCAAAGTAGAAATTTAAAGTGTACAGTTGTTTTCGACCGTACCACCATTGTTTCGATAGGAGTAGGTTTCGTAAACTTTTCATTTTGTTCTTTTAATAATAGCAGTAATAATTTGTGACAGACTTTCATGAGCTTTTTTGGAGAGAAAATAAAGATTAATTATACTATATAGTTTTTAAAGAATTTTAATTGTACGAGGAAAGAGCGCAACAAAAATGCCTGTATTGACTCACATCGAGTTGTAAAATACGACTCTTCCAATAAACTGTGGATCTCTGAATCTTGCAGAGAGGTATAATATAAGGGATGATGCTATGGTGTCCCCGGTCATTTTGGGGACACCGTAATTTTTGGCATAACAGAACCATTACAAGCATAACAAAAATCATTACAAGTATAATAGAACCATAACAAGGCATAACCAAGGCATAACCAAAAACCAATCAAGGCATAACCAAAAATCAACCAAGGCATAACCAACCAAGTTATGCCTTGTTATGGTTATGGTTATACTTATAATGGTTTTGGTTACGCTTGTAATGGTTTTGGTTACGCTTATAATGGTTTTGTTATGCCAAAAGTTACGGTGTCCCCAAAATGACCGGGGACACCGAAGTCATTCCCTAATATAAGGTAAAAATTGTTTTCAGATTTCTATATATATATTAAGGCTAATGGAAAAGCATTTTAATCTCATGGCAAAACTATAAATTCTTTTGATTTCAAAGGGCCAAGTTGATCGCTTCTTTTGTGTATGTTCCACGATTTGTGTAGAGCTAATGCAATTTTTTTTTAACAAATTTGGGGAACAGACCTACAAAAGGAAAGAAGAGTAGTTGGTCTAGGCCGGAAGCCTAGTGATTTTGTTTCTGGAACTAAGCACTCAACTTTTAGTCATTGACACTTTATTTTTATTTTTTTTCATATTTGAAATTATACAACAATACACTTCTATGTGTGAGAAAATGGATGAACACTAACAAAAATAGATAGTTTGGTAGGATAAAGACAAAAAATGGAGTGCCAATGGTTAAATGTGGAGTGCGAAAGTCACTTTAAGGATCCAATGCATTAGTCCATATTAAATCAGTGGCGGACACAGGGTGCTGAAAATTTTATGAATTGGCCCTTAAAAGTCCCTTAATTGAATTTTTTTCTTAAAACTATAGAATTTTAAGTTATCAATCATTTTAAAATCATTTGTATGAACTTATAAGGCATGTACAAACATATATACTATCTCGTCTCTTCCTTGGACCTCACAAGTAACAACATATAGTTGATCTTAGCCAAAATGTCAAGAAAAGTAATATACACTCCGTCTATCCTAATTTATCTGTCTTTTTAGAGATTTCGTGCTACTTTTTAATTGATTATATCTTGTAATCCATAACCTTTTAGGTGATTTTGAAAATATTGTTTACAAAAATTAATTGAGATCTATTAAACAAGATCCATATTGATAAAAAAAATATTACCAATTGAAAATTATAACCAATTTTTATTCAGTTAGGATACAACGAGCGACTAAAAATTTGGAATCGAGGGAGTAGTTGATTTGTTATCAAAGTAACTATACATGTGGTTGGGGCCTCTGTTAGTCGCAAATTCTGCATTTCCACAGGGTTAACAGGACCCATTTAGCCTACATTAGGCTATAACGGTCTGGGTGAGTCTGGCCCAAATAATATAAACTCTTGTAAGCCCATATTCACTATAGCCCAAGAGCACTATAACTCTGGAAAAATAACGGCCAAAGACGTGTTTTGATAATTAATACCCGCTAAGGACAAGCTACGAACATTTGTTAATACTGAAAATGCACTTGGCAGTATTAATTATCAAAACATGTCATTGGCCGTTATTTTCCCTCTTGTAAGCCCATATCCACTATAGCCCAAGAGGCAAGAGCCCAATTGCGAGCAAGAGGGCCGTATGGTCGTGGGTCATGAAACTGAACGAATTTCTCCGCCCAAATCGCCATCTGGTCGTCTGGTAATTCCTGTGAATCGTTCGTGTAAAGATTCTCTCTCCTCCTGTTGTTGTTGCAGATGTGTATAGGTATACACGGTACACGTGCTACGTGTGTACGTATGCGTTGGAGATGAGGGTTAACTGAGTAGAAACGAAAGGGAAAACCGCGATCATTGCCATGGCCGATCGTGCTCCTGGATCGAGTAGACAGTCGTTGTCTGCACCTGGATTTGAGCAAAGGTAACAGCTCCTCATTGTTGTGTTTTCCACGTTTTTTGACGAAATTGATAGGAATGATTACTGTGCGTTTGAGAGAGAGAGAGAGAGAGAGAGAGAGAGAGAGAGAGAGAGATTGCTTAATTGTTATTGCCAATGTTCTAAAAATCGCTTAGTCCCTAGTCAGTGGAAAGGGGCGCCTAGCACCTAGGCGCCAACTAGTTGGCCACTTAGCGACTAGGCCGCCTAATCTAGGCATTGGACCATCGCCTAGGTGCTAGGCGTGGGCTAGCCGGCCGACTTTTAGAACACAGCTTATTGTTAATATTGCTGTCAATTTGAAGTGGATAAGTTACAAAGCATAGACGGCAGTGGAAGAAAGAGGAAGATTAAGATAAAGATAGAGAAATTTGAATTTCAGACATATTCAACGAGCTGAAACTAAATCTTACTGGCGATGATGTTAATTTAAAGTGGATAAGTTACAAAACATTGATCACATTGGAATGAAACAGAAGATTAAGATAAAGAGAGAGAAAATTTGAAGTTTCAGACATATTCAAGGTGCTGAAAATATTTTGTATTGCCAATCTTCTTGTTAGTGGATAGGTTACAAAACATCTACCGCAGTGGAAGGAAAAAAAAAATCAAGATAAAGAGAGACAAATTTGAAGTTTAGATGTAGTAAATGAGCGGAAAATAATTCTTATTGCTAGTTTGATGAATTCTGCATGTGATCACATTGCGGTTTATTCCTAATGTTGTAGAAAGAAAGAAACGAAGGAAAATTCTTAACATGTTATAGATATTTTTTTTTATAGCTGAGAAAGGGGTTTAGTATTTTTTATATCAGCGATGACATCTTGAGTAAATGAAAATAAAAAGGCCATCCAATGCACAAGGCTCCCGCTACTGTAGGTCTGGTAAGGGTTGGATGTATGCAGATTGCAGCCTAACACTGCAAGTGGAAAGGCTGTTCCCGCCACTCAAGCGGTGACCGCCAGGTCACTTTTGGTAACCGTTCTGTTGCTCCCAGGATGCCCTTTTCTTGAATAGCGTATATAACCTCTCGTGTTTTTTTTTCTAGATTGCTATTTTAAGTCAATGATTCCCTAAATAGCTTTAGTCATGCTGATTGTGGTCTTCATTCCAGGTACAATGACTGTTGTTGGAGGCATGGTGTGGTGCCTAATAAAGCTCTTTTGTCAGCTTTCTTCAAGGTTTGTGACTGTAACATCTTTCTTTGTCTTCCTCAACCATTTCTTGGCAATATTCTTTTCCATTACTATACTTTCGTCCCAATTCTAATTTGTAGTTTTTGCGTTGAATTGAGATTGAATTAGTCTTGTCTGGAAAAGTTTGGGTGTATATTAGTCCTTAGTCCAGGAGTGATTTTACTGCAGAAGTAAAATTGGCATTTCATAGCTCATTGTGCCTTTGCAACCAAAAGAAAGAGGTCTTTTGATTTTTCTGATCGTCCGAAATAAAAGGGAAGGAATTCCGTTGGAGGACTAAGCAGTGAGAGCGTGCTTATGTGGATAAGTGTGCGTTGGGTCCCTGGTGATTCACATTGTTGTGCTTCTGGCAATTAATGGTCCTCTTGTCTCATCATTCGCTGCTACTACTGATGATTGTTAGTTTTTATTAATTGGTTGTTCTTGTTGGTCTTGGTCACCTGGAGAAGTTCATAAAACAGCTTACGAAGAAACAATAAAATAGAAATAAAATTAAGATAAAATAAAATATTCTGGCTGTCTCGCGTATGGCTCCTTGTTGTAGCTTCTCCTCCTAAGAAGAAGGGGAGGGGTTGTAGTAAAGATGTTGCGAAACCTGCAAATAAGGGCAAGGGCAGGGGTGGTAAGGTTTTTTCCTCTTAACGTTCAAAGTCGGTGCCTGGAATATAAGGGGACTTAATAACCCCCTTAGACAAAAAGAAGTTAGATCCCTGATTTCTTCTAATAAGCTGTCTATTATGGGGATAGTTGAGGCTAAGGTCAGACTGTGTAATATTGCCCATACTACTGGTTTTTGCTTTCCTCCTCCGTGGCAAAGTGTTCACAATTTCTCTGTGGGCCCTGTTGCTAGAATTTTTTTGGGGTGGGACCCTTCTGTTTTTTCATGCTCTGTTTTGTTTTCCTCTGATCAGTTGATAGTTGCTGCGTGCAAGCCTGTAGATGGTAGTGTAGAGTTTGTTCTGTCTATTGTCTATGGCCACAATAATCCTATTGATAGAAGGCTGTTGTGGAATGATATGAGGAGTCTTGCTGTTAGTATTGGTAATAAGGCTTGGATCCAGTTGGGTGATTTTAATTCTGTTCGATCTCCCTCAGAGCGATTGGTTGGTTTTGATGTTGCTGCAGCTTCGGATTTCAACCAATGTTTGGCTGATATTTCCCATGAGGATTTACCAGCTAAAGGTTTCTGGTTTACTTGGACTAATAAGCAGGGTGGTTCTGGAGATAACAAGAGTCGAATTGATAGAATTACTTCTAACAATCAATGGTTGGTGTCTTTCCCCAATAGTGAGGCTACCTTTGTGGCCCCTGGAATATCTGATCATTGCTCTATGATTGTTACTGTCCTGCCTAACACTCACAAGAGAAGGCCTTTTAAGTTTTTCAACTTTTGGTTGAATAATCCTGGGTTTAAGGCTGTTCTGATTCAATCGTGGGGAGCGCCAATTTCTGGGAGACCCATGTATATTCTTTCTTCTAAGCTCAAGAGATTAAAAGTTGTGCTTCGGAATTTTAATCTGCAATGTTATTCTAACATTTCTAAGAGGGTTTGTGCTGCTAAAGAGGAGTTGGTTTCAATTCAAGAGCAATTTTTTACAACTCCTTTTGACCCTGTGCTATGTCAAGTTGAGAAAGAAGCTTTGGGTAAATATGTTGAGCTTCGGATGGCTGAAGAATCCTTCCTTAAGCAAAAATCTAGGGTTAAGTGGTTGGCTTTGGGGGATCAGAATACCAAATTCTTTCATCAAAAAATGTGTACTCATAGGGCTAGGAACACTATCTTAAGCCTTACTGATTCTAGTGGTAATTTGCTTGATGATCCAGAGGCAGTTAAACATGAAATTCTGAGTTACTATACTGGTTTGTTGGGAACATCTTTTGAGGGGAAGACTGATGCTATTCCTACTCTCACTCAAGCCATTCAAGCGAAAGTTCCTCCCCACTTTGGAGATCAGTTGGTTGCTCCTGTCACTGTAGATGAGATTAAGGCTGCTCTCATGTCTATCAATGGGGACAAAGCCCCGGGTCCAGATGGTTTTAACTCCTTTTTCTTTCAGAAAAACTGGGAGGTGGTGGGTAGTGATTTTACCAAAGCTGTCACTTCTTTTTTTGAGACAGGGGTGTTACTTAAAGAATGGAATACCACGGCCATTTCTCTCATTCCAAAGGTCAGTGCTCCCTCTTCTATTAGAGACTACCGACCCATTTCTTGTTGTAATGTCACTTACAAATGCATCACTAAAGTCTTGGCTAATAGAATGCAAATGGTCCTGCCTCTCATAATTGATCAAGCTCAGTCTGCATTTGTTAAAGGAAGGTCTATTGTAGATAATGTGCTTTTGATGCAAGAGTTAGTTAGGGGTTATCATAGACCAAATGGGGAACCAAGATGTGCTATTAAAATTGACCTTATGAAGGCTTACGACTCAGTGGATTGGGGTTTTCTGTTTGATACAATGATTTGTATAGAGTTTCCAACCTTGTTTGTTAATTGGATTAAGGAATGTGTGACTTCAGCAAAGTACTCTGTGGTTATTAATGGTAGTCTGGAGGGATATTTTCCTGGTCAAAGGGGGTTAAGGCAGGGCGACCCAATTTCTCCCTATTTGTTTTTAATTGTGATGGAGGCATTTGCAGCCATTCTCAAGTTCCGAGTTCAGCATGGCAGGTTTAAGTTTCATCCAAAGTGCAGTGCTCTGAATCTCTGCCATCTTGCTTTTGCTGATGATCTATTCATTCTTAGCAGTGTGGATCATGATTCATTACAGGTTATTAGTGCTCTTTTGACTGATTTTCTTTCATTCTCTGAGCTGAAACCTAATACCAATAAAAGTGTTGTGTTCTATGGTGGAGTAGATGAGCCTTTAAAGAGGCAAATGCAAAGTGTTCTCCCCTTTCCAGAAGGTAGCTTCCCCATCAAATATTTGGGGGTGCCTCTCATTTCTACTCAGTTGCGATCAGCTGACTGTGTTGTTTTGAAAGAGAAGATCTTACAAAGGATTACTGCTGGTTCCAACAAAACAATGTCTTATGGTGGAAGGGTTCTACTCATCCAGTCCGTATTGTTTAGTATTCAAGTTTATTGGAGTTCCATTTTCATCCTTCCCAGCAAGATAATTCAAGAGATTGAGGGCACTCTTATGGCCTTTTTGTGGTCTGGACCTGACCTCAAACACTCGGGGGCAAAGGTGAAATGGGCTCATATCTGCTGTCCTAAAGAAGAAGGGGGTTTAGGGCTCAGAAGGATTAAAGACTGGAATAGGGCAGCTATGCTTAAGCATTTGTGGGCTGTATGTAAGAAGGCAGATACCCTTTGGGTTAAGTGGATTCATACATACATCATAAAAGGGCAGTGTATTTGGTCCATGGCAGTACCTTGTGATGCCTCATGGACTATGAGGAAGCTCTTAGGCCTCAGACACCTTGGGCAACCTCTTATCAGGTATCAAGTTGGAAATGGAAAAAATACCTTTTTGTGGTTAGATAACTGGCACCCTCTTGGGCCGTTGTACTCTACTTTTGGTGCAAGGGTAGTGACTAATGTGGGCAGGTCTTTGAGGGCTAAGGTGGCTTCCATTATTGCCCAAGGGTATTGGAGATGGCCTCGTTTACGGAACCCCCTTATCCAATCTATCATTGCCCAAACTCCTCACTCTTTTAGACCTAATCCTGAGGAGGAAGACACTGTCATTTGGGTGCCGCATCCAAGTGGTTCTTTTAATGTTAGATCAGCTTGGAATGCCATAAGGGTGAAGTACCCGCAAAACCCTTGGTCTAAGATAATCTGGGGTCGACATAATGTGCCTAGGTGGTCTTTTATTCTTTGGTTGGCTGCTCTCCAACGTTTGAGTACTAAAGATAGATTACGAAACTGGGGCTTGCAAGTGGATGATTTGTGTTGTTTGTGTAATTCAATGAAGGAAACCCACCAACACATTTTTTTTGAGTGCTCCTTTTCTTCGGCAGTGTGGCAACAGCTGATGTCTAAAAACAGAGTTCAAGGGATGCCTATGAGCCTAGAGCACATTCTTAACTGGTTTCTCTC
This sequence comes from Rhododendron simsii, assembly GCA_014282245.1. NCBI lineage: Eukaryota > Viridiplantae > Streptophyta > Magnoliopsida > Ericales > Ericaceae > Rhododendron > Rhododendron simsii. The sequence goes on along the minus strand of CM024957.1, from coordinate 12,120,660 downwards.
CAATGGAAGAGGTACTAATACTGAGTTGAGTTTCATTAGCCTTAAAAACACTTTGGCTGCTTCTGTTTATGGGTTGTGGCAGGAACGGAACTTCAGAACCTTTCGAGCAATGGCAAGAGGGTATACCCAGGTGGCTGATGGGATTGAAGCTACAATTCGGGTTTTTCTTAGCTCCAGGAGACATTTGAAACCATCCAGTCAAAATAAGAATATTTGTGCGATTTGGGGACTGTCTAACAGAGTTATGGAGGTTGTATAGTTAGGAGTTCTAGTTTGATAAGTGGTTGTTTTTGCTTTGTTTCTGTTGTTAGTGTTTCTGTAAAGGGATTGATTCCCTGGAAATCCTTGTTTTCCTTGTTTTGAGCTTAATAAAAGTGTGCACTTATCAAAAAAATAAAATAAAATAAAATAGAAATTAAAGACGTTAGGATGGAATTTTGAAGGTTTGTACAGCATTTTCCCCTTTTGAAATTGGTCAATTTTGTTTAGTTAGAACTTAGAATTGGAAGTCATAGATGAAATTAAAACAGTCAATACAACAGTTTCTTGAATCCTATTCTAATTGTAGATACCTGTGGTCAGCAGTAGTATGGAAAAAATTTCAATGATCAATCAAATAGTCCACTCTCTCTCAAATCTGTCCTGGTACTTGCATCCAACAAACAAGTTATTCCTGAGCATTAACTTTCTCTGTGTGTGTGCTCATACTTTGGAAGTTTTGGTTCTGGTCTTTCTGGATATTGTAAAAACTACAACAATTCTCTTATTTATTTGTTTTTCTATAGCATCAGTATCACTATGTTTAGTTTCCTTCCTAACATAAGCTGTTTTCTTAGTCAGGCTGAAGCTAAGAAAGCCCGCCGCCAGCTTTGCAGCCTTGTGGTTTTCTTGGATGACTTGAAAGATGCTGATTTCCTTCCACTTCTCGATATGTTTATGGAAATCGGCACTTCTGATATTGATGCAGTTGATATATTTCATTATTCATCCTGTGACTTGAATGGAGAATATGTTTTGTTGTTGTTGCGAGCTATCAATCAAAAACTTAGAGTCGTCAATATCAGGGATGCATCCTTTGGGAAGGAATTTTTGCGGTATGTGGTGGTGCTTAAGTGGACATTCATTGCTTTATAACATTTCAATACCATATTAAAGAAAGTTAACTGGAGTTGCTATCTGCATTATTGTTGTGGGGATAATATTTTTACTTACCAAAAAATTACATTATTGTCACTCATTTGGTGGTTATTACTGAACTGAAAATTATGGGTTTGTTATTGAGATATATTCCACAGAGAATGAAATATAATGATTAATATGCTGGTGTCCAAAGTGGAAAAACCTTTTTTACTTTCGCTATTCTAAGTTTCTAACGACTCTCAGTTTCCTGGTCATGTAATAGTTAATCAGTTGGCATCTTGCAAGTTCGTAGAGGTTCTGATGTGTTTGTTTCTTTGTGGAGCACTTGACAGTTACTTTGCAGGCTTAGGATTTTATTCTGTTCTAGAATTTGGTAGTCTGCATTTTGAGGCATCTTACATTTCTTAGATCATGGTTCTATGTACTAGTGTGATGAGCACTCATTGTTTTTCCATCATCTTTAGGGATCTTTCTCAAAGAGGTTTGACATGCCAAGTGTTAAACTTGAGGTCCTCCCATTTCCGGAAGCTCAATATGGTTGGGAAGTTCATTTATTTACGCTCCCTTAACCTCGATTTCAGCAGCTCGCTGACAAGTTTGCGGAAGGATTGTTTTACTTGTATGCCAAATCTGAACTGCCTTTCATTATGTGAGACAAGAATCGCAAATCTCTGGACAACTAGTTCTGCACTGTTGAAGCTTCCTTCTTTGGTGGAACTCCGCTTTCAGAAATGCTTGTGTTGTGATGACACAGGGCCTTGTCCTGGTTCAACTGGTGGGAAGAGTATTGATTCAGTTCAGATGGATAGTGAAATTCGTGTTGGAGCACCATCCTCTTTTGATGAAGATTATTATCACTATCTAAACTCGGAAGAGGCTGATTTGTTCGATGAAGTTGAAAGCAGTTATGAGGATACATCAGATGATAGTGAAGTGGATTTTACAAATCACCCAAGGGAAACTAGCATGTTGGGTGCATATTCTGATGTCATTCCTCAGTGGAATGGGTTGGTTGATTTGCAAACTGAGGTAAACATATGTAATCATACATTTGGTTCGTAATGATTTGACATGAAAACGTTGAATGCCGCCACAAATTGTACCCCTTTTGTAAAGCTGGCTACAAAAGGGGTACAACATTCATTGAAACAGATTTATGTTGTAGCACGTGCAAGATTATTTATTGGATTCAAGAATGGTTATGTTTCTTGAACTCATCTATTTTTTTGGCAGTGATTCTTTGTTGGTACATTTTCCAGCATTACGTACTCTGTTCTAAAGAAACTATGTCTTCACATGTTTGCTTGTGGTGTCCAACAACCTCCTTCTCCTTTGTAGTTTTTTTTGGATAGCTTGATATGCGTTGTTGGCCTCATTTCCTAACAACTTAGCTTTTGGTATAATTGGTGATTTATTATGGCATCAGAACTTTAGGTTCTACAAGGTTTTGGATTCAAGTCTATCCAGTCTTCTTTTCCTTCTCTATTTGCATCCTGCTTCTCTCTATGCACGGATGTTTGCATCTGCACGTGCAAGAAAGGTTGCACCTGAGAGAAGGTGTTGGCTAGCAGATAGGCATTGTTAGGTCTATTTCGTAAAGCTTTGGGGGCAATTGGTGATATAATAGTTCTCAATAGTGCTTAGTACTTGGTAATGCAACTTCTGAATTTGTCATGGCAGATCTCTTTTGGGACGTTGGCAATGCAAGATGAGGATGGGTCCTCCAACTCTAGACACACCACATCTACAGTGCCGAAGAAGTATATTGCGTGTCATCCTTCACCAATATGCTATGAGAAACATTACAGAGAGTACATGGTAGCTTCACTACCCAGTTTGAAAGTTCTCGATAACTTGTCCATTGAAAAAGCTGATAAAGAGAGAGCCAATGGTATCTTTTCACAACACTTTGAGTACCTTCCATACAAGAGGAAGAATAAGGAGAGTGTTGTCAGTATCTTGCATAAGCGTGAAATTAGAGCTAGCTGTACAAACTCACAAAATTGGAGGCGGAAGCCATTGTATGTTTCGGCAAAGTCTCAATGTTTCTTTTCCAGGTCACTTTCCGCTGCAAAAGTTGGTTCTTCTGCTTGGCCTCTCTTGCATCCGCTTTCTATTTCAGGAGATGAAAGCAGAAGTTTCCGTCCACGGCAATTTGAATACCATCCTTTTGACTCGAGTCTTATGGCTTTTGGTACTTTGGATGGGGAAGTAGTTGTCATCAATCATGAAAATGGAAAAATTGTTAGTTACATCCCATCACTGGGAGGAATGAATAGTGTGCTGGGACTATGCTGGCTCAAAAAGTATCCATCCAAGGTATGGTATCTTTCAAACTGTATCCAATCAACAGAAGTTAGACTTGTATTGGTTCGCCACCACATTTCATAAGATTGATTGATAAATGGTCACGGGTTTGGATTCCGAAACCTTAGTTACTTTTCTCAACCGGTATTCTCTACTTACTCTTCCGTAATAGTTTAATTCTTTGTTATTTGTTTTTCTCATTGCTAGTTTAATTTTTAGTTTAGAGAAAAAATGACAAATTTGTTAACCTAAGTTCAGTTAGTACGTTTTTCCTATAAAAAGCACAAGTCCCTATGGGTTCGACTTCGCTCTTCAATAACCCAAGTTTAATTATTTGTTAGTATAGTTTTCCCTTTTCCCCTAATTCTTCTGTCCATCAAAATATTGCAAATACACATTTGGCACTTATGAAAACAATCATCTTATGTCTCGAGTGCAGGGTTATTTAAAATATCACATGATAGGTTGAAGAATGTGATGGCTTGGTTCCCACACACATGCACACACACAATCTGTAAACCTCAGCTGAATTATGTTCCACGGGAAAATAGCTTGTTCATTTTGACCTTTTCTCAAAGGTAGCATAAACGCAAAAACTGAGATAAAATTTTGTGAGGTCCAATCAACATGCACATTGCTGAGGATATGGAAGATAACTATTTAGGTGAGAGGCTACTTGAGTAAATTTTCTCGGCTGGTATCATGTTCATCTAGGTTTCAATCAAATCCAGCTAAGGTCCCAAGTGCCAACACAGTTTGTGCCGCTTTTCAGCGGCTTCTAATAGGAATATGAACCTTTTGGAAGAAAAGTCTACCAGTTACCTCTAGAGACTTTTCAGTTTGGATCAATAAGCAGGGCTGTCTTAATGGAACTTGATGTTATGGAAAAATGGTTGGGCCAATGATTTTGTTAGAAAAAGGAACTTGCAAAATAGAGGGAAATCCCATCACTTAAGGAGTGATTGGCATAACAAATGTTACAGTACCACTGCAGTTAGTCTTATGCCTTTATATTCCTGATGTGAACTTAAGATCAAAATTCTCCTCCGAAGACGGCTTTTTTGTGGATATTCAAATTGGTTAATTCATGATAGAATCAGATTAATACAACGACATCCATACTTGCCTTGCTGTTGTTGACTTCAAGTTTCATTTTGTATACTTTATCTTTTCTGTTGATCAATTGCAGCTCATTGCTGGTTCGGACAATGGTTCACTAAAATTGTGTGACATCAAGCCTATTTCTTCAAGAAACAAGGGAACCAATTCCAGTGCCCATTCTGTTACCTTTGATGAGTTTGATCAGTTGACATCTGTTCATGTAAACTCAACGGATGAATGGTTTCTTGCAAGTGGGTACTCGAAAAACATTGCTTTGTATGACATTTGCTGTGGAAGACGCTTGCAAGTGTTCGTTGACATGCACCGAGAGCACATTAATGTTGTTAAGTTTGCAAACCATTCTCCTTCCATTTTTGCTACGTCATCTTTCGATCAGGATGTTAAGATGTGGGATCTGAGACAAAAACCAATTTTCCCTTGCTATACGGCTGCAAGCTCTCGAGGAAATGTGATGGTTTGCTTTTCCCCCGATGACCACTATCTTCTTGTGTCAGCCGTTGACAATGAGGTAATTTTTAAGAGAACTGAGAATCAACTGCATGAGTTTACATTGTTCGCATCTAATCCTCATATACCAATCACGATGACCCCTTTGATTGGATAAGTGGATATAGTAGCTTGCATCTTTTTTCTCTGTCTTTATTACCACTTGTCATTTTCCCCCACTCTTTCGTTCTCTGTTTCTCTTCTTTTTTAGCATCAATTGTCATTTCTATGTATGCTTTTTGAATTTGAATCTCCAGTGGAAATCATTTACTCTTCAGGGTTAGAAAATGATATTTTTTTTATTGGATTGAATGTGCTAAGCTCGATGGACACTTACTTGGGATATTTAGCACAAGTGTAACCATGATCTGTTGCTTCATGCTGTCAATTATTATTATTTATTAACTTCCAGTTGTTATCAGGTTAAACAACTTTTGGCTGCCGATGGGAGGCTTCATCTGGATTTTAACATAGTTTCAACAGGAAGCTCACAAAATTACACTCGTTCTTATTACATGAATGGAAGAGACTATGTCATTAGTGGAAGCTGTGATGAAAATGTAGTACGTATTTGTTGTGCTCAAACTGGAAGACGCCTAAGGGATTTATCATTGGAGGTAAATCTTCTTGTTCCTCTTGAGTTGCACTTCCATGTGTAAATGTGCTATTGGATGATGAATGAAAGATCGTCTCATGTCTCTATTAAGTTACCAATTGTCCCAAAAGCTTAAGCTGTTAATAAATGGGTTCAACAATTTATATCAAGCTTTCTGTCACCCTCCCTGATGTGCAATCCATCTTGGGCTTGGAGATACAAATATTCATACATATAATAAAAGAATGCAAAGGGGAGAAGTATAATGCAAACAGGAATAAATGTAGGCAAAGAGGCTTGACTCAAGACCTATCACAACCTAAGTTCCGATACCATGTTAAGTTACCAATTGTCCCAAAAGTTTAAATTGTTAGGAAAATGCACCCAACAATGTATACAGTCTAAACATGGCTGCATATATTGGATGCTTAAATGCACAAATGAAAAAAAATCTCCTCCTTTTGTTTTCCAAAGTGAATGAAAAAGGGCGTTTCTTTCAAACTTAGTATGGTAGTTTCATTTGGTTGTGGAACATCAAAATATCCCTGCTCTGCCATCTTTTGTTTTAATGTTTAACACTTTTTAGTGTGGCATGATATGGAAAATATGATGTCTTGTAATATACATCCAAATAGCACTGGAATACAAGAAAGATGTTCTATTTATGATCCCACAAGTTTAAAAGCGATTCCATGAGCATTTGGGTTGCCAAATTTAATTAGGTGGTTAACTTTTTGTGGTTTTATATTGCTCGTAAGCGTACGAAGAAATGAAAATTGTATCACAATATGTCTCTTTTATTTACCTTTCATATTGTGGCTCTTTTCGTGCTCTAGGCATTGTGGAGTGCATGGTTGGGTATTTCAAAAACAAAACAAAGCAGATGGAGTGGTTGTGTCCAGATGTTGCATGTCATAAATTTGATGTACTTAGTGGTAGTTCCTTGCAGAGTCCTGCAAAACGTGGGTGAAAGAAGAGATTGATGGAATTAGCAGAAATTGGATAGTGAAAATGAGTTAAGCTACACCATACTGTTGAATAATGAGATTTCTTTAAAGCAGGTATTTTTTAGTGAAGTGAACAATCTAATTAGTGTGGTGTCCGGTGCCATGTTATGGAAGTATTTGTGCAGTGTGAAAAGTTTAGTCTGGACGGCTAGCTTATAGTTATTGGGAATTGCAAAGGCTATCGCGGTGTAGTTCCTAGAACTTTTTTGTAGACGGCTAGAGGTGAAAGTATCTGCAAATGCTGTTGTGGTGCAGTATCAAATGAAAGTGATGTGCAGTTCCTATAACTATTAACTATTTTATGGCTTATGTAAGTTGCATTATGACCTTTGTGACTTTTGTCCATATAAATGGTCTTAGTGGGCTATGCATTCTGTAGTGTATTGATGTTGTGCAATAATCGTTGCTCTTTTCAAGCATCGACTCTAGACTCCTCTTGCCAAGCAATCCTTCTGTCTCATTGCTTCTTTAATCCTTGGAATGTCGCCATTTAGAGAAACCATGTTTCGCAGCCAGAGCTCCTAACGACAACTGTCTCAAACTTTCTCCATTTTAATTCAATGCTCAATTGTTTTCTGGGGAACCCTTCTAATAAGTACAATATGTGGAACAAGGATAACTGCCTAGTATAGTACCATACCATAAAGTATATTTTCAGGCTTCCAGCAGTGAGGGCCTAAAACAAACAACAATGCAGGAAGCTCTGAAACGGGAGCACAAGTGATGACTATGAACAGGAGCTCTAATGGAGTAACATTCAGTTTGCTTGCTCTGCACTCTAGGATGAGTTTCCCATTATATTTTAAGAAGGAAAAAAAAATGGGGAAGAAACTCTTACTAAAAGAGGGACAAGGGGCACTCTTGCAATGCTTTCTGTATGTGATCTTAAATACCATTGTTGAGTTCATTCAAAAGATGGAACCCAGATACGAGAAAAGCAACCTTCAAGGTCTTAAGAACTATGTGGCCATGCAATCTGTGGATTATCCACCTTCTTATGACCTCCACCTAAGAAGCACGGACAAGGACACGGTATATAGACACGACACGGGCACTTCATTTCATAAAAAAGCTAGGACACATACACATTGGCAACACGTCGAAAAACATTCTCTCTTTTCACATTAAGATTAATACTATGATGATACAAATCAACGGTCCCTATATAAGTTTTCATGAACTATACATCTATGGAGGTATAAGAATTACATATTATAACTTCCCAATGTGTCCTTAGCATGTCCCAAGAGTAACCCAACGTGTCCTAGAGAATCCTCAATGCGTCCGAGCAAAAGATATAGAATATGTCTGACACGTGTCCGGAGAGTGTCGTGTTGGGTCCGTGACCGACACGTGTCGGGCACGGATACGTGAGGCTGGTAAACGTGTCTGTGCTCCTCAGATCACCACACATTCTGCGAGAACATTAATCTACCAAGAGACTATGTCATCTTGCTATTAAAATGGATGAACAATCTAAATAGTTAATCCAGGTTGATATTCATGAGAAAAAAGAATCTCAAATGTTTATCAGTTTTGCATGTTTGGGCCTTGATTCCGCTTTGTTTGATGTGGGTCGAAAAGCCTTTGTTTAGAATTAAAAGTTTTTTGGTTCTATTGCCCAATTTTTAGAATGGTTTGAACTTCGTAGGAGAGTGTATAGGGCCTTTTTGTCTCGTGGCCTTTCTTGTATACGGGCAGCATTCCCTTTATGCCTTTTTGTTAATAAATTACTTACTCACAAAAAAAATAAAATAAATTTCGGAAGGACTACATCTGGAAGTATGAATATTGGAATTAATTAAATCATTGTGAAACTGAAGACATGAATTCCCTTGGAAATTGCTAGCTAGTTTATAGGTTTTCATCGGAAATGCAGGATAAGGGATCCTGCTGAAAAAAGGGAGTGCAAAAGGGTGGATGCAATCAGTGGCACCTAAATGTATGCTGCTATTTTATTAATTTCTCTCTCCAGAGCCCATTGAATTTCCTTTCTCTAAGGTTCTTGGGATCTCCTTATTTTCCTTGCACGTGCGCTCCAATGAATAAATGTACATGCATGTGTGCGTGTGTGTGCGTGTGTGCGTGTGTGTGAGAGAGAGGTGCTGATATTAAAAAGGAAAGTCATTTGCATGGAGTATATGTTATTAAAATGGTGGGATATCAGATTAGTTGTTGATTCTAGATGTTAGTTTGCTCCCATATATTGTGTAACATTGATCTGTTGTCCAAATCATTACCATTTCTGCAGTTACAAAGATTGTATTTTTGCTGTTATGCAGGGTAAAGGGGCAGAGGCTTCAATGTTTGTGCAGTCTTTGAGGGGTGATCCTTTCAGGGTGAGTTCTGTACTTTTTTAGGCTCTCTGGTTTTTCTTTTCTTCAAATTTTGAAGCGATATAGTGAAAGGAAGTCCAGTTCATCCCATGATTTGCATATTTAGAGGAGGAAATTGCTGGACATAGTTTTATTTCTTTTTTCTTGTGCTTCTTCTTTTTACCTTACCTTCCTCTCCTTCTCCCACCCAATTTCGTCTAGTACTTCTTGCAAGAAGTGGTTGCTGCTCTATTTCCTCATTTCCATTTACTGGCAATCCTTGCACCAATAGTAGGTGCTACAGATTTGAGAATGATGGGATTTTCACAAACCATTCCTTGGATTTACTTATTGAAGCACAAAAACTTTGTTGCTTGTTTTTATACTGGTTGGTGATTACTGTGCTCGGATCAAAGGCAATTTTGTCTCTCATTAATGGTTTTTCCGAATAAGATGTTTGTATGAGAGTTCTACCTCCTTGCGTTTGACTCAAGATATTACTCCTCTTGGAAGTGTCTACATCCAAAACGGCGATGGTTAATACAGTTGGTTGTCATGTTGGCTTGAACAAAGTCAAAACTTAATGTGATTTTCCAAGGAACCAGCCTCGTTTCATGGTTCATACTTCATGGAATCATGGGTAATTTTCTCCTAGTTGATGATGTTGGTGATATATATTATGTTTAAAGATGTATTATTCAGCTTTTGTTTCATACCATTTTCTGTAACTTTTACCTCTTTTTTGTCCACAGAACACTAAGCCTTCATCAGCTACAACTGGGGATTATATAAAATTGGCTTATTGCCTATCGTAGAACTTAAAAGTGTCTTTTCACGATTCGTTGTTTTTCTACTCCACAGATGTTTGATTTTTTTATATACTTGAAACTTGACCTGTCTTTTTCTATTTTCTTTACCTTATATATTCGGATATTGGGTCTCTTTAGGGCATTGAATTGGTATCTGGTACAGTTCATCCATTTTTGGTAGTTTATTTGGGATTACTTACAGAGGATTTTAGGTGTAGGTCCCTCTACTAGGTTATTAAGGAGGAAGATGACCAGAAAAGACTATAGTCTAGGTTTTTCCTTAAATGCATATGTGCACACTTGTTGCTATTGAAGAATAGTAAATAATGAACCTGTATAAATATGCGGACGTGCATGATGGGTATGCGAAGATAAAGTAGCCGAACTGCTCCTTTGGTTTAGATTATTTTGGCTTAGATGACATAAGAACAGCCACTTAAATTATTTTTCTAATTTCAAACTCCTGTTGGGTTAACTTTAATGTTGTCTTGAAAGTGGATAGCCACTTACCACAAAAATGAAGAGACAATTTCCCAGAGTGTGCATTTTCAGTTTCATTGATAAACCAAATGTCTATATGCATCTTAGAGCTTTCTATGCCAAGAAATTCCTTCTTTTCTTGATCTTCAGTGATTATTTGCTTCCTATTTTTTATTCCCAGGACTTTAATATGAGTATTTTAGCAGCCTATATACGTCCCAGTTCAAACTCCGAAATTGTTAAGGTAATTCTTTGCCTTCGCCTTTTTTTGTTTGCCCTCTTCTTTGTGGAGCTGATTTTTCAATCTTCTTTTGAATCTTTCAACTAGCTGAAGTTTGAAATATGCAGGTGAATTTGCTTGCGTCAAGCGACAATGCCAAAGAAGACTCTGATGGCCTGCATTCTCGCCTGTCCTGCAGCATGGGAGGTTGATAGGTATGCGCACAACTCCAAAATGTACATAAATTGTTTGCATATTCTATGATTTTCTTTCTCATGGTTAGTGGTAAATAGTTTTGCTAGGTATCCTCGGGTCCAGATATCGAAGAAATGTATTGTATACTTAGTGTTGTTTCCTTTTATTTATCAGCCAAGTACTGTAATAATGGCCATGAATTTATGTTCTGTATTATGTATGCTGTACGTAAATAATAAACTTACTTTTTCCCGAAAAGCGTCTCTTTAACAAATGATCACTGGAGATGTGTAAGTATTTTGCCCAGCATATCATATGATGTCTAAGAGTTGAGAAGGAATCAAGCCGACAGTTAGAGTTGAATGTCTCAGCATTACTGTGTTTATAGTTTATGGGCTTTTCCATGCTCCGAATTTCTTATTGCATTATCTTGCTTTAATGCACTGTGTGATCTCGGAAGTTTAATTACCTCTCTCAAACCATTTGCTACATCTTGTGTTCATTTGTGGCTGCCTTTACATCCCCACATTCGGTACAGAGTTGTATATACTGAATGTGTTTTCCTACATATCAAGTGGAGAATTGCTTTTTACCCAAAAAAAAAAGTGGAGAATTGCTCTCCAGGTTGTCAGTTGTCAGAGATATATAGAACCAAACCCTGATTGCATCATACTTCATGAAACTGGATTATGGTGACCAAATTTGCGTACCATTCAGACGAACCAAGATTGTTGTGGTTTCAAGATTGGTACCAACGGTTGAACACCACATGATCGGTCACAAATGTATTGGTTATGCATATGAATGTGGAGCTACGCATCAGATGGTACTTGAGGTGGGGATAACATTTCTGTTGTGCATATCTGCGGATTTTTGGAGATCTAAATCAGTACCTAAATTTGTTCACCGCGACATTACTGGTTGCAAAATCTTCACATTGTGAGATTGTGACATGGGATATTATTGTATATTATTTCAAATTTGAATTTCCCACCCTTATATGACGATATGAAAAAGCATAAGCTCGAACTCGATTAGTTTCTTTTAGGAATGCTACTACTTCATAACGCACACTAATTGGCCCCTTTTGCCATAAGCGCCTCCATATTCCGTTGACTAGGATTTGACAATGGGTTTGAGTCAGTGATTGAAAAACTTCCTTTTCTAGATCTTAATTCGCGTAGAAATTCTAGAACTAGGATTCAAAGAGAGTAATGATCATATTGCAGCCCATGTTAAAGGGTTCTTGCACAAGGGAGCAATATGAATAAGAGAGCAATATGCGTTATACAAATGCTCTTCAAAAAAAATTTGCACTATACAAACAGCAAATAATGTCTATAATTCAAATTTAACTATTGCGAAGGACATAAGAGATTGTTGTGGGCTTTCCGTACCGGCGCGCGCCCGAAAAGAGTCGCCACCCAGATTTTTGAGATGGATGATCCGAGAAACCGAGAGTTTGTTTTGAAAGGCTTTTGGCCTAGCGAAAACGTTGAGGTCTTAGGTTCGGGAGCCATGTTACGAACGGGGAAGGTTTTGTTAGAAAAGCACCCCGTTCGCCCGGTAAAACCAGTCTCTATTAAACCTTTCAAAAGAGGGGATTCAGAATATCCTTTGGAAAATCAAACTCTTAAATAAGCAAGCAAAGGGGAAAAAGACAAGGGTAATAAATCACGTTGGCGTGCATGTGGTGTCAACTGTACAGCGATGATAAAGACAATGCAAGATGAAAGGAACTTTCAGTGGAAACTGTCTGGATCACAGTGCTCTTGTACACGGCATTTTGTAATACCGCGCACGGTTTTACAGAATGCTGTGCGGGGGTTTCCTCTGTTTTGTCAGGTTTTCACGAAGTTTCAGAACATCGCCCGGCGTCTTGGATAACACGCGCGGGGTTTTAAGCCAACATCAAACAACGTTTTCATTACCAAACAACTCTGGAAAACACCATTCTTCCAAGCCATGAACGGAAAAGAAATTTTTGAACTCTTGATCTTTCAGAATGACCAAAGAAGCTTCACTTTCTTGAAAAAGGAAGAAAACTACACATGGCTTGTAGATATGGTCTATTTTTGAGAAATATCTACGCCTGATGTTTTGATAAAAGACCTGACAGAGGATAGCTGTGATCCAGATGGTTTGAGCAAAGAAAACAGAAAACTTAAAACCCCGTGCGTTTAAGTCAGCTACGCCGCGCGACGCATCGAAACATCGCGCGGTGTAGCCTTCTTGGCACAGAGGCTTGCTTTTGTACTGAAAATGGTTTTTAAGTCAAGATCTGACCCAAAGAAGGCCGATCCTGACCACAGTGAGGTTCTCTCAGGGATATGGACGAGGCCTATCCCAAGAAAATTAGTTTGTACCTTTGATCTTTGAGCTTGGATGGGAATGAATGGCTTCGAATGAACACGGATCAAAGCGATTGAGGAGAAATGATGGGGGTGGTTTGGTAAAGAAGATTTTTGGGAAGTAGGAGATCTTAAAGTGAGCAAGAGGACTCACTTCAATGGTGAGGAGAAAAATGGAGGATTTTGAGGGAGAAAGAGCCTTGAGAATGTTTTTGGGAGCACTTTCTCAAGGCTTTGGATTGAGGAGTGGGTATAAAAGCATGATGAGAGAGAAAGAAAGTTCAGGACCCCCTTTTCTTTTGAGTGGAGGGTTGTATTTATAGGCAAAAGCCAAGGATTTTGAATTTCAAATGGTGGAGGTATTTTCTGGGTAGGCCAGAAGTCCCTTTTCGGCTGAGCTAGCTTGTAGCAGTGGCTCAAGTGGGCGTGGCCGACAGCTAGCTGAGCCAGTCAGAACTTTATCCAAAATGCCGTGCGGTTGACCTCATGACCTCGTGCGGCGTATTGAAATCTGTTATGCCATGCGGTGTAGAGGTGTGCCGTGTAGTACTAAGGGTCCAGTCCTGGGCTCTTGGGTTTGCTCTGGGCCTTTGGTTTGGCTCTGGGCTTCTGGCTCTGGGCTTCTGGTTTGGCTCTGGGCTTTTTGGGTTTATTTTGGGAGAGTCCTATTTCCAAGCTCTCGGAGGTATTCGTTTCCTTTGTTTCATCATCGGGATATTTAAAGCACTTTCGAGGCTCGGATTGGGGTGTCTGCAATTGTTTTTTGCGTCATTGGAGAAACTTGTTAAAATATTATGGATTATCATTATTCGTCCGCAAATTATGTCAATAGCCATTTCACTTGTTAGTCATTGGAGATGCTTTAGTTACTTCAATTTTCAGACTAAATTTCCTCTTTCAAGTGATTATAAGGAGTGATTTGAGCGGTGAATACAAATAGCCCTCTTGTTTCTTTTCTTTCTTTTTTTCAATTAGTAGGGGTGATACTTGTATTCAAACCGAAGAACATCCAAGGAGACCTCCAACTGAGCTTAGGTAGGGAAATTCTCGTCCCAAGTCAGCAGAGAAGCAAGAGATTGGGCGAATTTGGCTATCAAATCAGCCACCCTATTATAAATGCGAGGAATAAAATTGAATGTAAATTACTAGCTAAAGCTGAAATATCATGGATCATAACTTCCAAAATGGGCACTACTTGAGCTCCTTCCTTTGCAGCATTCGAACGACCTTCTAAGCATGACCATCCAACCCTCTTGTTTCAAGAGAGAGAATAAAGATGATCATTGTTATTTTGTTGAATATTAATTTGTTAGCAGCTCTAACTGTTAAGCCTTTGAGACGATGGAAAATAATGTTAGGACCGGAGGGACACCATTCATGCAAACTCACGCAGTGATTTCAAAAAAAAACTCCCCTTGTATGTATGTATGTGTGTGTGTGTGTGTGTATATATTCACACAACGTATACACAAAGATGAAAAAACTCTCCGGGAACCACACGCTGGTTCCTCCTCGGGAGGCCACAGACCGGCCTCCCACGCTCGCCTCACCCTCTCCCTCACATTATGTCACACACTAACCCTAATAGGGTTTTACAACTATATACAAGGGACTTCAAGAGTAAATACGCTCAACACCCAACACTAAGGGTGTTACACAAAATAACTCCACCACTATGTGTGAAACCCAACAATCACCCTCTCTGCCTAAAGTGGGTAATTGTTGCATCCGTCCAGCCTTTCTAGCAAAGCGCCTGTGTCACTCTAAGTCTAGCTGCCAGCACCCCCTTACCGAAGCACTCCTGCCTGACTGAATGTCTCCTTGCAAGACTAGATCTTCCGAGGCTAAACCCGCAGCGTTGTCTGGTTGCAATACCGACATCTCCGCTGATATTAAGCACCCCCTCAATAAAGTGCTCGCACCCCCTTAACCGGAGTGCTCGCATCCTCGCAGAACACGATCCGTGACTCTATCTCTCTTCCTTATGTGGTGGCACATCCTGGAGAGAATCTAGTCACAATATCCACAAAAGAAGAGATCCTAGCGATGCATTGTCTGGTCTCCATCTCAATCCCTCTGTTCGGAGCTCCCGTGAACATCTCCCAAATAACCAGTTGCCCGCTGTCTGCAGACTATTCCATACACAATCTGATTCGGTAACCGATATTCTTGTGCATCTTAGGTCATGACTCCTCGTACTCCAGTGCCCTTCTTGTGTGTCTCCGCAACTGTTGCTTCACCTGTTCACTGTCACAAAAACTCATACTGCTTGTCTAGTACCAAACATCAGCTCCATCTGTCTGTACTTTCCACAAGAATGTATCAGTTGCCCATCATCATCCTCATGCAGCCCAAATCACAACTGCAACTCCCGATGATAGGTCTTCAAACCCGATTGAACCAGACTGCCTCCGATCATTGTTAATCATCTCCGCAAACCATCGCTCTAGTAAACGCCTGTGTCACTACCAACCCGAGTGTATCCTTGCTTACTAGCTCCGCGGATGTTTGCCCTGATCAACCTCCGATCCCTGCAAGTCTGCTCCGTCAATCGTCGTTTTTGCTACTTTCCGTCAACTCCCTGCACTCCCGTCAGCTTTCCTCCTTGCCACTCGTCCATCCTCGTTCCATTCCTGGCTTTCCCTAGCATCCAGGATCTCCATCGGAATCGATCTATCACTCCAATGAGCGCCCGTGTCATTACTAGATGAGCAACCTTGCCCGAATGTTATGTATCCTTGCTTATTAGCCCCGCAAGGGATCACCCTGAACATTCATGTTGCTCACACAAGCCTTCTCGCAACCCAAACCGCCTCCAAACATGCATTTTTTGCTCTACTAAGCAATCGCACCAACCTAGGAGCCTCCAAACTGAAAAGAAGTGCGGTTGCGTCTGAAACGTCGAGATAGTCAAAATCAACTAATCATATGGGAAAACGGAGTCCGAATGGCTTCGAAAAATGCGAAAAACCAATCTGGCATATTCCTGGAATATTCCTATTTGACCAAGCAGTTGACCGTTGACCAGCTACGTCAGCATTGACCGCTGACGTGGCACCCATGGGACCCATTTCTATTGACATGGCATTGCCACGTGTCCGATGACGTGGCTGCTGACTCATCGCCTAGTCAGCATTGACCGCCTCCATGGCATTGACTACACACACCTGGCGTGTGCCAGCCACGTTCCTGCGCGTACACCACACGCGCCCGAGTGGATCTCACTCGCATCCAATTCCAGCCACGCGTGCTGCTCACTCCGGCGTCGCCCGGTGATTTTCCAACCACTCCTGAGCTCGTCTCGACGAAACGAACAGAACCCCGTGCTCCAATCTCTCATTTGACGACTCCTGGTACGAACCACCTCTCTGCCACGCGCCTCTGCCTTTCGAACGACCATTGCTGCTGCCTCCGAGCTCCTCCGGCGACGTACTACCCCAATCCATGATCGTCTCCTCAAACTGAACACAACCCAGTGCTCAAAACTCGTCTTCGATCATCCACGACCTTGGGCTTTTCTAAACAGCCTCTCTGCCTGTCGCCGACTCCGCCCGCTACGATCGAATGGCCCATGCGACCTCCTCGAGTGACAAAAACACTATGTTTGTAAGCAACCTTTTTTTTTTAGAAATCGAACTCATGGTTTTTTTCGGAGACCCTCTTCTTCAACTATGCTTTGATACCAATTGTTAGGACCTGGAGGGACACCACGCACGCAAACTCATGCAGTAATTTCAGAGAAAAACTCGTCCTGTATATATATTCACACAACGTATGCACAAAAATGAAAAAACTCTTTGGGAACCACACGCTGGTTCCGCCTCCGGAGGCCATAGACCGGCCTCCCACGCTTGCCTCACCCTCTCCCTCACATCATTATGTTACACACTAACCCTAATAAAGTTTACAACTATATATAAGAGACTTCAAAGGTAAATACGTTCAACACCCAACACTAAAAGTGTTACACAAAATAACCCCACCACTATGGGTGGACCCCAACAAATAAATATGTAAATCACCAACTAAGTTCCTAAATAACATCAATCCATCTGTCTCAGTTAAATTATTATTTTTACGTCTCATTACTAGAGT
This sequence comes from Rhododendron simsii, assembly GCA_014282245.1. NCBI lineage: Eukaryota > Viridiplantae > Streptophyta > Magnoliopsida > Ericales > Ericaceae > Rhododendron > Rhododendron simsii. Next base: position 12,103,538 of record CM024957.1, on the reverse strand, counting down.
GACTTTTAAATCCATATCCAATTGGTTGCCATCCTCCCTATGAAACATAGTAATGCCTAGCACAAAGAAAAATGTGCCCAAGAATCAATTATTTTCTAAAAGAGAGACTGGCCTTGTTGGTTTCTAAATTTTACTTTATTTTAACTTTATTTTCTAATTATTATCCTATATCTTTCTCCAATCATTATCTTATTTATCTAATTATTAATTTCATTTCTCTCTCTATCTCTCTCCACTCATTACTCTTCTCTTCAATCATTATTCTATTTCTCTCTCCACCCACTGCCAAAACTTAAATACCCAAAGTTACCAAATGAACAAGGCCACTATTTTTGGAGTTTAGTAGGACTATTTTTTTAGCTTGTTTTCCAAATATTTAAGATTGAGACAAAGGAATCAAAAAATCATAAAACTATGAAACAAATTTGAAAAAGACGCACAGAAAAAAGACCTTAAAACTGTTTTTCGAATTTTTGTCTTTATTAAACTGTTTTAATTACACTTTTTAATTTTTTAATCCTTTTCCATCAAGATGAATAATTACTTCAAAAATCTCGCAAATCTACAATATAAAAATGACGAATGAAAAGCCTCATATAGGTTATGCCAAACGCAGCAAAGAAAAACTTAGTTAAGTGTCCTGGATCACGCCGCGTCGTGTCCCAAGTTTCTCCATCACCTCACAATTATGTGGAGTCCAAAATTAAGTGTGTGAACCAGTGGCATAGCCAAGAATAGAGAGTAGTGGAGGCACAATGAAAACACAAACTCAAGAAGAAAAAAAATCTGTAACAAATGATACGTCAATTTGAACTTCCTTCGTAGAAAAATTAGCAAAAATACTAACAAAACTATCATAGTTATCAACAAAAATTACTAAAGAAAGACCTTATAATAGATGACGATGAATTTTTCATGTTATGAAAGCTTTTCATAATAGTTTCATTGTCAAGTTCCGGCAACCGGCATCGAAGCTGCTGAAGTACTACAACGGCTACACATGATAGGAGCATTGAGTATCACATTTTAAACTTCTCAAGCCTTATATTCTCTGTTTGTGGGGAGGAAATGAATTGTAGTTTAGTCTAAGGTAGCTTAGTCATGACTCATGAGATAAATTCTTTAGAGGCGCAAAAAAAAAAAAAACAAAAACCTTCAAAATCTACAGTGGGGCCGGTGCCCCCATTGGCAGTAGCCTAAATCCACCACCGGTGTGAACTTGGATTGGGTAATTCCGTCATCCCTTTAAGACGGGAAAGTGTGTTGACCTTTGGGACGGCACCGTTTAGGTGCTTTGAGGGGCTCCCGTTTAGTTTCCTAAGTGCTCGTTTGGCAAAGGAAACACTTTAATGAACTAATAAGTACTTGCAAAATAAGAGCTTTAACAGAACGGAGCCTGAATGGATTAGAGTCGAGACCTGACCCTTGCTTAGAGCCTCAATCAACTAATAATGTCAAGAAGTGCATGTAGACACCCCAATCTGGGCTTCCGAATAATCTTTAAGTTCCTCAATAATGAAATAAGGAAAAATATACCTTCAAGACTTGGATTGTTGCTCCTTTACTACTCCTTCTCTAAACCTCAAGAAAATCCTTTCCCAAACATGTAGGGTGGCCCCCCCGGTTCAATTGCAAAGAGAAAAATGTGTTTGCTTGATCAAAAATAACTTTTTTCATGCACACTGATGGTAAAATGGGCACACATTTCAATATATAAAACCTCTTTGAATGAAACCAATTGGGTTAGAAAGAGAACTCGACAAACTTTCCAACGCTTTAAAAAATGCCCAAATCCGAGTTTGGAAGTGTCCGGGACGCCCCCGCAAAGTTTGTTGTGCTGTGCTAACACATAATACCGTGCGGCGTTTCACAGCGTCACTCGGCAGTTTAGAAACGCAGCACGACATACCAAAAAAAATACTCCACCGCACGGGATTTCAATACAACACTCGGCCTTTCGAAATTTGAAATACTGTCAGGAGGAGCGTTTGACAGATTCCCTTGCAGATTATTTTGAGCATGTTTTTCATATTTTTGGCCTTTGGGTGCACTCCAAGCATATTTTTGCCTATAAATACACCCCTCCTCTTAGAGAAAAAGGACCTCCCTTGATTCTCTCTCTACAATTCCTTACACTCATCACCATACACCTCTTTCTCTCTCTACATCAACTCACAAGTTGGGCTATTACAAAATCAATCTCAAGTTGATCTCCCTCTCCCTCTACACTCATTTGCTCACAAGTCTCTCAAAACTCAATCCAAATCATCTTCCACTCTCCATCTTCAAGCACATCCAAGATTCGATCAAAAGGTATAAACAAATTTCTTGGGCTAAACCACGTTTAGTTTTGAGGGGAGCCGATTGAGGCCCTTTTCGGTCTTTCTATACTGAGTTTCGGTCTCAAACAAGCTTTATATTCAAAAAGCACAAAAAAAATAGTTTCTGCACTTGATACACTACATCGTGCGACGTTTTACGACACCGCACGGCGTAGTGTATTATACCGTGCTTTATTTTATTTCTCATACATACTCTTTCTTATGTTATTTTGTTTAGTCTGTTTATTACTTTTCTGTGTGGGTACATTCCAGAATCAAGTTTCATGTTAACTCTTGTAAATCATTTTTAACACTTCAAAAAGCTCTTTAACAAAATGGTCTTGTAAATCATTTTTCAGAGATTCAAAAAATATAAAAAAACTATTTTGCAGACCTATGTTTGTTTTGTCATGTAAAAGCCAACTGATTTTGGAATGCGTAGACAGGTGCACCGCACGGCGTTTTAGTTACACCGTGCGATGCATCCGGTCCATCGTGCGGTGTTCACTTGTTATTGGCAGACTGCTATGATGTTGTTATTCCACTTTCTGTACATTGCTCATCCATTTTATACTGCACAATTCGCACCACAAGCACGTCAATGTGTTATATTAAACCCCATGTCCCTTCCCCGTATATGTTTTAATCAAAGTTAAGTTTTTCAAATGATATTAAATCCCCCATCTAAAATGCTTAGTAGAGACCGGTCTTTACCGGGCGAGTGGGTGCTTTTCAACAAAACCTTCCCCGCTCGTAACGTAGCTCTCGAACCCAAAATCTCGACATTTTCACTAAACCAAAAGCCTTTCTTTTCAAATCAAGTTCTCGATTTCTCGAATCATCCATCTCAAAAATCCAAATGGCGACTCTTCGAGGGCGCGCCGGACGGGGAGCCCACAGTGCACTTAGCCTAGCTAATGCTTTCTTCAAATTGATACGAAAATCCATGTAAGCAAAATCATATTCACCCTTGAATTCTACGAAAATCCCTCCCATCGGCCTTTGCAACTAACCCACCACCATAACAACCAGCAATCTCGGCGAACTCTTTTCAAAATTTGTCCCAGATGAGTGTATTCGAAATATGTTTACAGGTAGCGATCTATTCGTGGGATTTAGAGGACCAACAAATTGGAGCTTGGCTTGACTTGGCTGGTGCAACCACTTTCACAGGTGGGTGTGAGGGCATGGGGTTTTGTTAAAAGGCGAATCTAGCTAGAATACTAAGATCACATGGCCTCGTAGAAATTAAATTTTTTGTTAAATGAAAGCTAGCTAGTATAGGAATATTGCAGGTTATGTGCATGCCACATGAGAGTTTAGTGCATGACACATGAGAAGTTTATAGGCAACAAGCTATACAGAAGGTTCGGATAAAAAAATAAAAAAAAAAGCTATACAGAAGGATAACGGAAAGGGTTCGGTTGGGGCTGTTCGTGGTTCGGTTTTGGGCGGATCAATTCGGTTCAAATCCGCCAAATTGTTGTTTTCTCCATCCGCAACCGTCCGTGAGTGTTTCATGGTTCGATCGGTTTGGTTTGCGGTTTAGGCGGTTTGACAGGGTCAATTTGGGCGGATTTGAATTAGCCTAAGTACTTCGAAAAAATCTAAAAAGCTTCCAAAACTTTGCATTCGTAAAAATATTACATTACTCGAGTGACATTTTTTAAAATAAAGCACGTTCATATCTGCCTTAAAAAGCTCTTTGAACCAAAAATCAGAGAGCAAAACACACACATTCATACTTACCTCATCCATCACCCGTCAGTGAGCGTTGTTCGATCGGATTGGTTTGGATGTGAGCAGATTTAAGCCTGTCATTTATTTTTTATAAATACCAAAAATTTAAAAACTATAGTAGCACAATGAAACATCATACCATTCCGTCTTGTCCCAAGACTAGGCAATAATTTTTCGTATTGACATAACGCTAAAATTTATATGTTAGTAACAATTAACAAGTAGCATGGTATATGGAGTACTGTCGAATTTACCAGTATTATTTTGGTGGGGCTAATAGTTTATTGTGAAGGGCTTAACTTTTTCACATTTTTTTATTTTTTATTTTGGGCAAATTGGGCGGTTTGACCAGATTGGGCGGATCCAATCTGCATCCAATCCACTCATGGTGGATTGTTGTTTTTTTCATCCGTATCCATCCATCACATACCTCGGTTTGGTTCACGGACGGATCGGTTTGGACGGATTGGTCGATTTCGGCAGTTCAATTGATCCGCTGAGTAGCCCTAGGTTAGGTGATCCTAAATGATAGATAAATGGTTTCAAATGCAACATTTTTATTTTAGATGAAGGGGTAAAATAAAAATTAGTGATAATATGAGGGGGCAATATATAATCAATCATTTGACGCAAAATCTGAGTAAAATCCCCGCGACCTCGCCCCGCCCTTGATTCAAATTCATATCAAGTTGAATTTTACTCAAATTTTTAACCAAATTGAGGGTGGCTCAAATCTTTACTCAAAATTTTTAAAGTCATTTTTCTTTTCAAAGTTTACAACTATGTCATTAATGAAATTACTTAAATTTATACTTTAGATTTGAAATTTACCCATTAAAATGCTTTATAAATCTTTTTTTCCTTCAAAATTTGCATAAAAAATTGATGAAAATGCTAACTAAAGCCCATTAAGCTTTCGATAACAGCAAAAAGGTATGCATTAGAGTATCTTCAATCCTAAGCCATTTTACTACTCATACTCAAAATTTGAACAAAAAGCCTAAAACCTCATCTCCATACCTATTTTGAATTTTATCAATTTTCTCACGCAAATTTAGGAGACTCAGACCCATACCGATTTTTTCAAGCCATCTTTTCACTCTAATTAGGTACAAGTGTACCATTCAATAATTAATTTGGGTAAAACTATAAATTTAACATTGGAGATGCTTTATTCAAATCAAGTTTTTAACCCAAATCTCGATGAAAAATGAGTGAGAATTGGAGATATTCTTAGTATCCATAAAAAGTGCATAAATATATATCGGTCAAGGTGCATTGACATTTGTGACATCAGTATTGAGTTCTAACTGTTTTTTCTTTTCCTTTTATCTTTTTTTTAAAGATTATACCGTGCCCAATAATAAACTGGACCAAAAATTGGTTAAGGGGTGGAGAATCCAGTTCTCTGAAGGAGCTAAACAGGCCAACACTGTCGTCTTCACATTTTTGAAACCTTCGAACTATTCGGAGGGAGATCTCCAGCACCTAACTTCAAATGGAGGTTCCAAATGTTCAACAGGTAACCCCATCTCTCTCTCTCTCTCTCTCTGTTTACTAAACTTGCAATGCCAATTGAGCGTTCAAATCTCGCAGATAATAGAGAAGCAAGTTCTGACGGTAGCCAAGGCAGTCGAGGACAAGATCGACGACGAGATCTCGGCCCTAGATCGGCTCGATCTCGACGACATCGAGGCGCTGAGGGAGCGACGGCTCCAGCAGATGAAGAAGATGGCGGAGAAGCGGGGCCGTTGGATTGCCCTCGGCCACGGCGACTACTCCGAGATCCACGCCGAGAAGGATTTCTTCTCCGTCGTCAAGGCCAGCGACCGCGTCGTCTGCCATTTCTACCGCGAGAATTGGCCTTGCAAGGTATTATTTGTTTTCAGGTTTCCAATTTCAGATATGTACTAGAATCTTCATTCTATTTGAGTATCTATTTCGGCGGTTTGTTTCGTATGAAGCATCCAAATGGACAAATTCGGATCAAGCGTAAAATTGAGTAAAAGATCGGTAATGTTGTACATTTGGAAGCCACTTAAGAAACCATGGATATGTTGGAAATTTAGTTAAAAATATGAGAACAGCTCATTTTGATGTTAGGGCGTCGTAACTTCGGATTTATATTCAATTCAAGCGTAATTGCAGCCTGTGTTTACCAAGAGGCACCCTAATTAGAATTTGGAAAACATAGATTTAAGCATAGAGTCAAATAAAAGCTCTGTTATTGGCACAGTTGTAAATTTGCCAGCGACAAACGAAACCTTGGAAATTTTGAGTAGAGAAAAGAGCCTCCTTTGATGTGGTTAAACAACTGAGAAATGCTCATTTTGATATGAGTTTTGAGAGACTATGAAGCACCCGTCGACAATAAGATTTAAGAATCTGTTTGAGTTTTGGAGTGGTAAATTTGCAAGCCAAAAGAGAAACCTTGATATTTTTGAGTAAAGATGAAAGTTTCCTTTGATTTGTTTAAAAACCCAAGTAAAGCTCATTTTGATGTGAATTTTTAGGAAGGAGTGGATAGGGATTTGGGGTCTGTTTATTTTAATCTGAGCTTGCGCAAAGGTTTTAGTGAGGCTGTAGATGCCCGCGAGTTTGTTTTAATCTCTTATTTATTACATTCTTTGGTTGCTGAAAATTGGAGGAAAGGAGAAGGGGAAAAAACCATTTTCACCCATTTTGGTTTCCATACTACTTTAAATGAGATTATCCAATTCATTTTTCTGATAAGTTAAATGTCATGAAAACAAGAGAATATGATAGAATCACAAACCCTGAAAATAGACCCAGAATTTGTGTCTTGCGGTACACAAAAATTAAAGAACATATCTACTACTAACAACTGATCAAGAAACAGCTTTTCAGTCAAACATGGCAGCCAACTGGCTTGGGATTGAAAACGGGTTTCTCATTCCTCCTAGTTTGAAGTTTGACCAAACACTCTGTAGGCCCGACTCCCATTCACTCCAAAGACAGCTAGGAACGGCAGATTATATTTCTAGTTTCTACGATTCCTTTTCCTGAAGATTTTGGGCAATCCTTGAAGCTCAGTGCCCTATATTGGGGGCTTCTATTCACCTCATTTGTATGTATACCTCCATCCAATGCCTGAAGAGTTTTTACACTTAAAAGAATAGATGTATCTGACTTTCCCAGCTTGGTTGCAAATAGCATAAATGAATCTCCATCGGTGCCCCATTCCAGCAGTCTATCCTTTGTAGCCAACCATCCATGGCATAGGATCCACAAGATAGAAGCAATTGTAGGTATATTCTGAGGGAACCAAAGAATGTTATGGCCCTGAATGCTGTTGGGTTTCTCTGATAGCTTCCACAGTTGTTCTAGCCTTCTAGGGAGTAGTCTCCATTTGACGGTGGAATTTATAGCACTGCATCTGCTTCTTTATGCATAGGCTTGAGAATGAAAGGAGTGTTAACACCCTCTGGAATTTTCTACAATAAGATAGACTCTAGCTTTACTTAAACAGAGATCTTGAGAAGTGTACTGAACTGTTTTGCAAGATGAGCTTCGGCCCTGAAAGCCTTAAAGCCAATATAACTTGCTTAGAGTCCCTTTCATTACTTGAAAGTTTTTTCTTGTGTTCCACAAAATAAGAAAAATTGTCTGCTAATGCAAAATGAAGGTCCCTTGACTGATTTTTAAAAAGGGCATAAGAGCTGAGAAACCCAATTTTTTTATAATGTGAAAGATATTAGAACTTAGAAGAAACACCTATTATTTGTAATACGCTCTTTGATCAGGTCAGTGAACTAACTAGGCATTAGATCAAATCTTTACTCAAACTGAGAATCGCAGCTAACAGAATTATATGCCTTCATCAGATGTAGTTTGATAGATGCCACAGTGGATTGTCGTCTGACTCATCTCTATGGTATCTTGCAAGTTTCTGCACCAAGAGATTGGTATCACTAATTGGCTATAATCTATATAGCCTATAATCCTTCCCTTGACAAAAGCTGTTCAGTTTTCCTTGCAGCACACTTTAATTATTCTATTTGGTAGTTGCCAGTTTGTTTTTTTGAGATACTACCTTTCCCTTGTAACATCGTAATGGCAGGGAAGGGACCTATGAATTTGTAGTTCGGGCTCTGCCGCTCTCGCTTTGAGAAAGTTGTACCAGTCACATTTTATGATGGTTCTGCCTTAATTACGATGTTGAGTAGTTTGTTTGTTTTTTGTTGTTGAACTTGACAATGTTGAGTAGTTTGCTTCTTGGTTCGTTGGCCCTGATTCAATGCATGCTCTTGTTGGTATTCTGGTGGATAATTAATGTTTACTTGAAACCTCTATCGGCTTGCTTTCAGGCTGCTATCGATGCCAAATTAGTGGAATAGAATAAGATCGCTGGGACAATTTTACACGTATATGTATTGTTGGTTGATTTGTGCTGGATTCCTAACGTAAAATCCTTTTAGCATGCTATCAAATCCAGATGGCATGGATCACATTATTTATGTCTGTTGTATTAACTACTTCGATTTTATTTAACAAGGGAGAATCATTGAATGGCCTTAACTAAATCTAAGAGAAGAGGTTGCCCTAGACAGAACTTAATGGAGGAACAAGATTTATGTAGCCGACCCCAATTGATTGGGACATAAGGCTCGGTTTGGTTTGATAAAGGAGAATCATTGAATGGCCTTAACTTCAAAGCTCACTTGGTCCGTAGTAAACCTGGGAGTGGACAAATTATTACCATTTTGGGCTTTACTGAACATCGCACATGTCATTTATAAGTCTACTATTTTATTTTTTTGGGTTGCTTGTTCATGGAAGCATCAGCTATTTAGCTCTAACTTGTTATTTGTATTTGCGGGCAAAGGAAGTAGTGTTCTCTGAATCGGATCCTGGCGTTTCACCAAACTTTGTGGGTAAAATTATTTATACTAAGCTGAATGTACTGCTTGAGTATTTATCCACGGCTTCACCTGACATTGTCACCTTTAAGCTTTGTCTTTAAGTTGTAAGAATGGTTGGCTGATAGACGTGCTATCTGAAAGGAATTTATGAATTTCTAGCAGATTACCATTTGGCATTCCTAATGGAAAAAGAGTAGATATTTGATCACTATGATAGTCTCTAATGCTTACGGTCTAATTGCAGGTGATGGATAAGCACTTGAGCATATTGGCAAAGCAGCATATAGAGACGCGCTTCGTGAAAATAAATGCTGAAAAAAGTCCATTCTTGGCTGAGAAGCTCAAGATTGTTGTACTGCCGACCCTCGCCCTTATAAAGAATGCCAAAGTGGATGATTACGTGGTATGTGCAATTGCAAGGATACTCAGATTTGAGCTCATCTTCTTGTGTTGCATGTATATAAATCAATTTTTTGAAAATTTGTGTTAAAATCCTACTTAATACACTTCAGGTTGGTTTTGATGAGCTGGGTGGCAAGGACGATTTCAGCACAGAGATACTGGAGGAGAGATTGGCTAAAGCTCAAGTTATATTTCTCGAGGGTGAATCGTCTCTAAAACCGTCAAACTCTACTGCCAAAACCAGAAGCGTTAGGCAAAGCACAAAATCATACAATTCGGATTCGGACTGAGCATTGTCGTAATTCCTTTCTTTCCTTTTGCGGGAAGTCTACTACGAGGTTTGAGCTTTGCATCTTCATATCTAGAACTTAAAAAGAGTGTTTTATCTGCTATTCGAAGTTGGCATTTTCGCCTGCTGGATGTGGTTCAGAAATTCTCTTCATTTATCTTAGATTCACCGTGTTCCTTGAAACCATCTCTTCGATGGTACTGTGTCCTTGTACCTTTCTATCAACTCAAATTTTGCAACTCGTCTCACTACGGATTTTTCCTTCGAGAGATATTATGCTACTGTTTCAGTTCCCTCAGTTTTACAGGTCGCAGATCTTAATACTCCCTCCATCCTACTTTAAATGTCCCCTAAAAAAATTGTGCATTTTCAAATTAAAAAAAAAAACATATTTGTGCATATTATTTTTTAAATTTTCTTACACCATTGAGCATGTTAATTTGGTGTAAGAAATTAAAAATAATATGTAAAATATGTATTTTTTTGGGATTTAAACTTACTCGGACATTTAAAGTGGGACGGAGGGAGTATGTATCATGATGCCCATCTTCAAGTCACACTAATTCTTCTTCCTCTACAAATCCTAAACTATTCGTTTCGTTTTAAACGAAAAGTCGGACATTGAAAGCAGGAGCGGGAGTATCAAACAATACGTAGCAGAAATTGGGTGTAGCGATTGTGGATTATTTTTAAATTATTTTTGGAACGTAGCGGAAATAGGGTGTAGCGATTGTGGATTATTTTTAAATCATTTTTGGTGCCAGAACACTTGAAGCAGAAAAAATTCGGGATAAGAAGTGATACACAACGGGAATCGGTTGATACATTTATAAATTTTTGATAGAGACAAAATTTGATTATGTCTCTTTAGAATAATATGATCAGAATAAAAATATCTGCACACTTGTTCAAACGGATTAAAAATTGAAGTACTTAATTTTTTAATCATATTTTTTAATATATTGACGAAGTAATTGCAATAGAACTCATAGATTTACATGACCTTTATAATGGTGATTTTGGTTACTATGGAGTACGAATTACAATGGATGAAGAGAGAGAGAGAGAGAGAGAGAGAGAGAGAGAGAGAGAGGAGTGGGTTGAATGAGAGAGAGAGGGGGGGGGGGAGAGAGAGAGAGAGAGAGAGAGGATTCAATTCGCCAACTGCCTCCAAGACTCCCCTATATACGAACTCAACTGTTTCCTAACGACTACTTTTTTATCACACCTGAACCCTCCAGGTTTATAAAGTGGTGAATAGTCCTAGCCAAAGCCTCTGTTAGGTAATTTTCCCAATAATATAATTAAGTATTTCATTTTGGAATGTTTCTTAATAAGTATCACTTTGAAAAGTAATGATTAAAATTGTGTACAATTATTATTTTGTCATATTTAAAAGTTAATGGATAAAGAGTTGGGAAAAACTAGAGGATAGTTTTGGAAAATGAAAACAAAAGATGATGTGAAAGACGTAATGATAATATGGAGTCCGATTTTCCTCCAACCCCAGTAGGAGAAATTCCTTCAACCAAAGACACATGACACCTCTTGATTTGCCCAAGTTCCTTCTTTCCCTACCTAACAGTAATTAACTCAAAATCTAACGTCACCTTTAAATCTTGACGTTAGCTCTAAACCACATTCACCGTTAACCTACAAAACTCCTACTCCTTTTTAGGAAAATTCCTCCACGTAATTTGGATAACCGGACTCGTGGTGGTTAAATTTTTGCTATTGTTGTTTCCATACCATACCCTGTATGCTACGTATACGGTTTCAGTAGTTACCGCTCTAACACTACCATATACCAATTGATGTAGTACTGGTTGTCTACAACTCTTAATTATTAGTCGAGGTATGCATATGATTGTTCGACCAGTCATCAAAAAAGAAGTGGTTGTCTACAACTTTCCCTGTAGATGGGTGATATTATGTCAATCAAACCGATTTTCTGTACCGAATCTCTATGATATTATGAAAAGGAATTCACAGGCAAATACATAATATATGAATTTAAGGTAATTTAAGGGGAGTACATTTTTTTTTTTGTCATTCGTTAATCATAATCTATACTATCTTAAGGGATTTTGGGGAGGAGAATGGGGCTTACGGGAATCGAATCCTTCCCATGTGCATGAGAGTATGTAAGGGAGACCAACTCCACTCCAGTTGCAGGGAAGTACTTCCCACAGCCAGCCAAATAGGGTTGAGTATTGTATAACTTTCCATGATATTGTGATCGTTAAAGTAATAGTAGTACATAAGAGTTAATTTCTTGATAGTTGATATAATGGAATTGTGAAAATTCTTTGAGCCGGCTCGAATTAGTTGCGACTAAAATTGAGTGACTTGGTTTGCTTTAATTTTAGATTTTGTGACTGTATGAGTTAGGTACTTTGCGTTTTTTAGAAGATATGGAAGAGAAAGAAGTATGGTAATGTGCACATAAATTGAATTGAGTCTCTAGGTCTGCTCTCTCTGATGCCATTTGACTTTGACTTGGGGGCATAGTTCCGCAGCAAAATAAGCATAAGGGGGCCGCTGTTTCAGTGGTATTTTGAGAGCAGTCACTTTGTGTATATTGCCAAAGGTTAGGTCTGTCTTCAATCTTTCTCTGCCCATACCCTCAATGATTGGGGACTACATGGATTATGTTATTGTTGTTGTTATTAATGGAAGAGAAAGAAACAGAAATTTCCTAATTACATGGAGGCTAGGAATTTTCCTAAAAAGTGGGGGGTTTTTTTTTTTTTTGGTTAACGGAGGTTTAGAGGAGAGTTAATTGTTGAAGGCAGGGAAAGAAGAAATTTGGGCAAATCAAGAGGTGTCATGTGTCCTTGGTTGGGGAAATTCCTCTTACTGGAGTTGGATGTATCTTTAATAAATTAGAAATTACGAAGCAGAAAATTTTAAAAAAGACGGAGATGGATCTATACATGGGCGTATGGGGGCCACGGCCCCACGTTGTTTCGGGGTTTATTTTTTTAAAATTCAATGTTAATATTAGTTGTTTTTTGTTTGTTAAGAACGCTTATATATTGTATTTTGTATTGGCTATTATTTAGACATTTAATGCTTTAAGAATGTGTTTATTTTAGGTCCCAATATCCAATCTCTCTCTCTCTCTCTCTCTCTCTCTCTCTCTCTCTCTCTCTCTCTCTCCGCGTTCGGTTTTTCATAAGTTTTTTCTTCAATTATTAATCTTATTTCTATTTATATCTCTCTCCACTTATTACCAAAAAAAACTTCCTCAAAACCTAAACCAAACAAAGTATTGGATTCCCAAATATTGAAATTTAAAAATCTTGTTATTCATAGTTTGACATCTACGTTCACAAAATCCTGATTTTGTTCCTAGAGGGAGTAGTATCTAATAAGGCGATTCAAGTATGTCGAAATGTATCAACCCCATTGCAACTTCGCTCACCCTCGCAAGTGTGTTCTCATTCTCTTTAAAATATACCTCCACGATCAAAATTGTTTATTTTCGTAAAATTCATTTCTTAGAAGATGATGCAAAAATTGAGCTTAATTGAACTTCGGCAAAATACTCCAAAAAATATATTTTTTACTTTGAAAATCTTTACTAAAGAATTGAATTTGTACATGAAAAACTGACCAAAAATTGATTGAGCTTAATTTTTGCATGGTCTCCTGTAAACTTACTCTAGTTAAAAAAAAAGTAAGGTTTTGTCCTGCTAAGGTTTTTATTTTTCGCTTTGTGAGACAGGTCATATTTTCACAATATATCACCTTTAATTCAACAAATTCAAATAAGTATTTATTTCCTTTAGTGGAGTGGAATGGGCCTAGTGGGGTGTTTCCGGTAGTGAAAATTTTGTAAATTTTTATTTATTGTTGAAAAATTGTTAGGTGTTTTCGATAGTAAATAAGTTATTGACAAATGACAAATTTTTCCAATAGAAAAAAAGTTTTTGCTCAGTATGTGAGTTCAAAAGTTGTTGAGTTGGTAAAAACTTTTTTTGTTAGTGGAAATAAGTTGATAAAATGTGTTAGTAAGTTTTAGTGTTTTTTGTTAATGAAAATGAGATTGTAAAATGAGTATTTTTTTTTTGTGATTTTTGTTAGTAGAAACGGGCCCTAAGTAAACCTTCTCTAGTGCGAGAAATGTTCCAGTGCCGGATGGGTACAGCTGATAGGCACCAGATAGATTCGGATCATTCAGAACACTTTTAAATGGTCTAGATGTGCTGAGTGGACGGTGTTACTCAACTGAAAAATTTTCTCCTCTAGCATCCCTTTCATACGCAATTACGCATAGTACTGCCCCTTGAACCCTAACCAACAAAACCTTCAACCTTGGTCTACGAGAGAGAAAATGGCATGGCGTGGTTCGCTTTCTAGATCCCTCGTATCAACCGCCAGATCATCAACCCTCCGCGCACCGCCACCACTTCCCCGCGTCCGTCCTCCACCGCTCTCCGCCCCTCGCCGCCTCTCATTCGCTAATCCAAGGTTTAAGAAGAAAAAAAAAACCGCATTTTTAGTCTCCAAATACAGTGAATTGATCTTTTTCTTTTCAGTCCTTAGATCCAAACCTTAACCCTTCATTTTCTCTTATTTTCATCTTATTGATATTGGTTGTGATGTGGTTTTCAAAGGAATTTGGGAGAGTTAGGATGTGTTCAATCCCTTTTGCCGCTGTACAGCGTGGTTGCCGGAGTTCGCCTCACTTCGCACTTGGTCGTCGATGCGCGGGCTTGCTGCGAGCTGTATAACGGTACCTCCCGCCGCATTTGTCAGGATCGCTAGTAGTCTCTTTGTGAGTCTTACTGTTTCTAGGTCGAATAACAAATTAAAAATGAAAAGCGTCATCGTTAATTTCTAGTATAAATTCAGTTTCTGATGTTCGGTCGTTGGTTCATTGTGATGATTGATTGAGTTGGGGTAGGGCTGCAAATGAACCGAGCCGCTCGCAGCTAGGCTCTTTAGTGGCTCGTTCAAGCTTGGCTCAAAAGTTAAACAAACGAGCTCGAGCCGATTTTTTTTCAGCTCGTTCTGTAAACGAGCTCGAGCTAGGATAAGCTGACTCGAGAGCCGGGTATAAGTTTAGGATTTTTATTGTTATTTCATAATTTGTTCTTTCCGTTTTCACTTTTCAGTCAAACAAGGGAGGCGAGAGCACACGCACACCAGTACACCCTCGCCCCTCGCTCCATAGGAAAATGAAAGATATATACCTTCACAATCAAAATATTTTTGGTTGTATTAAGCTTATGAGAGAATATATATACATTTTTCATTGGTCCATTGAGGCTCGTGAACAAGCTTGAGCTTGAGTCAAGCCAAGGCCCGCTCAGCTCGAGCTCGACTCGTTAAGTTTTCACTGAGCTCGAGTTCGGGTTTGTTAAAAACTTAATAAACAAGCTTGAACATTGTAAAGCTTGGCTTGGCTCGGTTCGGCTCGTTTGCAGCAGCCCTAGTTGGGGGTGGACTGATTAAGTGCTTATTAGTTTTTGGATTATTGTTAATTAATAAGGAATTGGGATTGGGATTTATAGGTAGGAATGGAAAAGATGGTTGATGCACGACGCACTTGGTGATTAAAAGACGGGACAATGATGGCACGTTGTAGGTTCCTATTTCTGTTTCTAGTTAAATTTGTTATGTGCATACATTTGGTCGATCTAGTCATCTTGTTAATGGAAAATGCTCAATCAAAACAATAGAATAATTGCGAGGTTTGGGTTAATTAGTTGTTTTGTTGCCCGCATTACCGTTGATCCACTTGTGTGTTGCATCCCCTTGCTGTTTATAACTTCTTGCATTGGCTAATAGACTGACAGTAGACAAATTTCTCTGTTGGGATCGGTATGTTGAAGTCAAATTTCAGTGACTTACAACTTACAAGTAGTTGTCCACACCTAAATCAATGACGTAATGTTTAGGTCTTCTTCACCAAAATGTTGTGCTGCCATGAGTTCACCGTTCAACCAAACACATTGCAGATGTGTTTTGCCATATTTTGACCTTTTATGATACTTGATTTGTTTTTTATTGGAAGTTTGAAAGAGCCATTGCCTTAGAATTTGTTGACTTGAGTTATTCTCTTTAAGATGGTCTATAAACCATCGAATTGCATTCTGGAACAATTGAAATTCAATACATGACAGCATGTAATTTCTTCGATTCTTAAAGTGATGCTTTCGCTCTGTTACTATGGACTATGTGGTCCTTCCAAAAATGGTAAGATTAAAAGAATGATAGTCCATATGGGAGTGGAGGGTGCAATAAGACAATTTGTTTACACTAAATTGATAAATGGAAGTGGGGATCAGATTTGTGCTTGTGCCAGTGCATCAACCAAATGGTAGAAGATATTAAAGCGAGACACACTCCTTTGTATTGAAAAAGGAAAAAGGTCGTTAGGAGGAGAACGGAAGAAGAGAAGGAAGTTCCATATCAGACAAACACACACACACACACACACACAATGACACAACGAAGAATAGTTGCTAGAGATGTTGCTGTAATTTGTTTCGTCATTATTCGCTCTTTTCTTCCTGGGTTCTTTTCCTCAACTTAGGCCTTGTATCATTTTAGTAACCTTTTCCTTTAACTTGTATGATCACATTTTCTTAGTAACAGAAATGCTTTTTTCCCATTATTTTCTTGATTTTTGAAAATGGAAGAACAGCACATCCTTGAAGCTTTGCCTAGATATTGTTGTTTTCATGTTTTGTGATACACGAGTTTACCTCGATTTTGTTGGTAATGACCCTCTCCTTGGTCATGTGGCTTGTGCTTCAAGTTGCCTTGCTGCATCAAACAGGGTAATGATGCATAGTAGATTTTTAGTCTCACCTCCTCTCACTGTAGTTTGAGTCTACGATCCCTTCAACGCCATATTTTGGCGGATTAAAGCTTAAACTGACACAATTTGCGTGACTATTGTATCATTGCAGGTACTTGACCACGAGATGGATCAGCATGGTGGGTGCTATCCATAAAGTTCGGGCAGTCATAGCAAGTCAGTGTAATCAAGTGGAATGTTTACATTGAGAGTTGGAAAAACTAATAACCTTATTGTCTTTTGCGCTCTAGCCTTATTTTCTTTTGCGCTCTAGCAAACTCAAAATTTCCCAACTTTTGCTTGGTCAACACATGCACATCTCCTTATTGTGAAACCTACATCTGTTTTTGTAGTATTCTTTCTGGATTCCATTGGTGTTCTTTGTTTGCACCTCCATGGCTTAGGTTTTTTGCGTAGGCGATTGACAATCTATGACTAGTTATTTTCCCTAATAGCTTCCTTTGAAGAGCCCGTTAGAGATGCTCTAATTTTAATTTATTGCCTGTAAACGACTCTTGGGTGCATATATTTATTGGTACGCCCTTGCACTTACGTCACTTGGCCAGTCTCTAAAAAGCCAATTTTTTGATGGAAAGTTTACCATTTTTTTTCGGAAGTTCTCTTTCCCTTGTGGATTGAACTTTTTGGTCTAATAATTATTTTGGGTCAATATGTTTACCGCCTAAATGCGCTGAAGTTGAAAAATTGGTTAACGACAATCAGGAAAAAGTTGTTGTTGTTGTTGTTTTTTTTTTTTCCAATTTTTGGGGTGTTAATTAGCTTCCAGTTTTTCTCTTTCATATACAGTCCATTTCTTTTACTTGGTTGATTCTGTCGGAGTCAAAAACTGATCAATGACGGGGAAAAGGAGATTGGTGTTCTAAACTTTACTTTACTTTACTGCCCCGGATTTTTGAGCTAACTTCTTAATCATCTTGACGCGAGGGATGGAGAAAAAGAAATGTAATACGTGATTAAGCTTTGAAAAATGTCCTGTTACGGCAAAGAAGTCTAGAAAATCTTTCAATTTTGTAATATGCAATAACATGAGAGGTGAAATCAACCGAAAGCTCGAAAAAGTTTCGTAGTTCGTATAATATATGCAATCAAAAATGTTCCTGCCAAAACTAAATTGTTGCTGCCAAAACATTAGTTGTAGGTTCTCATTCGATGACTAATTTGCCCTCTTGTACACCAGTGACCATTCATCATCATTTTACTTTACAAAACTACTCCTAAATGGGTAAAACTCTACGGGATTATTTATCACTATTTTGAAGTTTTCAATTCTTCCTGCTCTAAAACCTTGGAAGGTTCATCCCATCTATGTCACTCTAATATTAATATCATTAATTTTTTTTAAAAACAGGAGAACACATTAAGCCATAAGGGATTTCAAGGGGCAGCAGATTTGTGAAATGAAATTTTGATGAAAAGGAAAGGAGGGCAATTAAGTCTTTCAATGAAAAGTACAACTTGGGTTTTGGCAGAAACAATTGGGGTTTTGGCATTATCAGATTCCTATGTAAAGTGAAAATTTTGTGGTGCAAAATTTATTTCTAACATTAACATGGATCAAGGTAACAAAGTATTAAACCACGTAGGTGGGAGAGAATGTGAAACAAATAAAAACTCCTTCCGAAAACATCTTAAACATTTAAAGTTCGAGAAATTGAGAATTAATAACGAAAATATAAAGCAAAAATTTGAGGCTGAGTTTCCTACGAGGCTAAACGGGCTTATTTCTCTTTGTAGTTTATGAAGAAAAATATGTCCGTTTAGCCCATTTCGCAAGTAAACTCGGCTTGAGAACGTGAACGAGGAGTCCTACAAAATGATAATAACGAGACATATAACGTGAGCCCAAAAGGCCCAACAACCTTCCAGTCCATTCCACTCTTGGGAGTGGGGCTGAATCCTCACTCAAACCCTACTCCAAAACCATCGCCGGGGAGAGAGAGAGAGAGAGAGACAATGGCATGGCGCTGTCCCCCTTCCAGATCACTGATCTCCACCGCTAGGGCTTCAACCACCCGCACACCGCGGCCGCTCCCCCTCCTACGTCGGCCGCCACTCGCCGCCCCTCACCTCCAATCTCGCCTCCTCTCCTTCGCCAGTCCCAGGTACTCGAAAGTAAACCGCATTTTGTTTCAAAAAACTATCTCCAAACTCACTTAATAGTATGTTTTTGTCTCACTTTTGTTAAATTGCTCAAATTTACCAGCGTTTTTGGTCTGAATCAAGAGAAATGCTCCACGCCACCGATTTTCGATCACCGCCCTCTTTCAACTCTCTCGTCATCAAAATCAGCTTCCAATAGCTCCGAAATCCTCAGCTACATGGGGGGCATAGACGGTGATCAAAAGCAATTGATTAAAAAACTAGTCAATTTCCGCATGAAGAAAGGCAAAAAAACTAAGGTTCGTTCCATCGTGTACCAGACCTTTCACCGCCTGGCTCGAACCGAGCACGATGCGATCAAGGTCATGGCTGACGCGTTGGAGAATGTGAAGCCAGTGTGCGAAGTGGAAAAAGTAGGAATAGCGGGTACTCTGTACGACGTCCCCGGGATTGTGTCCAAGGACCGGCAGCAAACCCTTGCTATTCGTTGGATCCTTGACGCGGCGTTCAAGCGACGAGTTAGTCATAGGACGAGCTTGGAGAGGTGTTTGTATTCTGAGTTGCTGGATGCTTATAGGAAAAGGGGGATTGCGCGTAAGAAGAGGGAGAGTCTTCATGGGCTGGCTTCGACCAATCGAAGTTTTGCGCATTTCAGATGGTGGTGAATTGAGTCTATGGAGAGAGATCTTCCCCGTTCAGTCGGTACAATAAGTAAGATATGATCCTTTCAGTTGATTCCATCTTTGATTACGGTCATGTGAGTAAAACTTTAATGGAATCGTGTGTTGTCAATTATGTTGGGAAATGAGACCATTATAGTCATCGATAACATATAGCAACCTTCTTGGATGAATTGTGGTCTTCTTCTTCTTAGTTCTTACTATGGGCTGTGATACCGATTTGTATCAATTTGGATGATATAGGATGTGTGCAACTGTTTCTAGGACAAATAAAAAATCGATGATGAAAATATTGTTTTTGAAATTCTATCACCATTCATTGATGCTTCAGGTAGTTTTAGTTCCGAATGGTTGATTATTTGCTCACCGTGTCGAATTGGTTGATGCAATAAGGGCTGGACTGATTAAGTGTTTGTGAGTTTGCGGATTGTTGTTAATGAGAAGGAATTTGGATTAATAGGAGGTGGAAATGGAAAAGATGGGTGACGCACGGAACTCTCAGCGATTATATGGCGGGACCATGATGCCGTATCATCGGTTCTTATTGCTGTTTGTAGTCCTTTTTTCCTTGTTGCATGGATGTGGTCAATCTTGTTCAACGGCATGTGCCTTAAAAAATGTAAAATAAAAGAGTACTTTGCGATCGAGAGGCATTTAGCGAACTTCAAAAATTCATGCACAAGTATGATTAAACCATTGTGCTTTTTTGCCTGTCCCAGATTTTGATTCTATGCTGATGTCATCTAAAACGTAGTGCTGACAACCTATTTTTGAGCGACTGAATTTGGAAGCTCGAGTGGATTCTTGGTGGGTGATAGTTGAACTGGGACTAAAACAAACCAAACCTTGCGTCGAACTGTATCTATTTTGTATAGTCTTACATCAAATTCGTTATGTCTATTGTTTTATGGATCCCAAAAATGTTGGCTATGTGATCTTTGTCTTATGACTCTTATTTATTTCTTCTCTAGCATGCACAAATATCATCATGCCATTTCAGTTTCACAAAACCTGTCCACATTTAGGGTTCCTGTCCACATTTAGGGTCACTGAGAATAGATCCACATCTGACTCATATATTCTGCAAAGAATACTATGACTGGTTAATCATTGTATTGTAGAACGTTGGTCTAAAGAGGATGGTTGCAGTGCTTTAACATTTTGAATCTCTCTTTCTCTAATCTTTGAATACAATAATTTCCATGCCATATTACGTCTGAACGGATACAATATCATCGAATCAGTGCAGGGTACTTGAACATACTTCAGCTCAGCACACTGGGTGCCATCTATAACATTAGACGAGCTTTGGCAATTCTAATGCCTTCATTATGATGGTAATTCATTCATGAAACATCAACATCTTTTGACTTTGTAATCCTCTCTCTGCTTTTGTTGCTAAAGCCTACGTCTGTACTAGTAGTGTACTTGCTGGATTACATTGAGACAGTGTCCTTTTTTCTACCTGCATTTGCAGCTCACATATTATTCCTTCCGCGGTCTATTTATTTGTTTGCCATTTTGCAAGGAATTTTTCAGGAGTCATTTGGAGCTAAGTTGCTCTAGTTTGTCTAAGTTCTCTTGTTTCATTCCCACTGTTTTCAGAATGAACTGTGCTACACACACAGACAATCTGTGCACAGATTGTGCACAGATTTCATTGTGGGGCCCACCATGGGTCCCACGCAAATCATCCGAGCCGTTCATTAAATGTAAAACATTTTTTCAAGGATGACCGTAAAAAATAAGCTCAATCTGACACCTATCGGTACTTCATCCAACCATCTAACTTTTCATTTAGATTTTCGGATAATGAAAAATTATATGGTTGGATTGATCACCTATAGGTATCGGATTGAGCTTATTTTTTACGGGGCCCCTTGAAAAAATATTTTACATTTAATGAACGGCTCGGATAATTTGTATGGGACCCGTGGTGGGCCCCACATTGAAATCTGTGCACAATCTGTGCACAGATTGTATGTGTGTGTAGACTTTCTGTTTCAGAGAATTTCACAGAGCATTAAACGTGTTGATAGCGAGCTAGTGGTAACACAGAGAGGAAGATATCCATTTTGTTGAATGATGCAATTGTCTGGTGGACGAGCATTTCATCTGGGTTTGGTACATAAGGCAGTGAAGCTAGCTTAGCTAGTTCATTGCATTCCAATGTTTCCGAAAGCTAAAACCTTTTTTTATTTTATTTTGAATTGAGTGTATTATCAGATTTATTTGGCAATACTGTTGCTCCCATGGTAAATATAGCTCGTAAGAGAATTTGGGCTGGAGTTTTTATGGGGCCCATCAAGGGGAAGCCAGAAATGGCTTGTGCCGCCAAATTTCACGTAGGATTTGGCAAAGTTTTACACATCGGCTGCAGCAACGTTTAGAGGTGGTTTTATTGTGAGATTGTGCCCAATTTTAGCGGCCGCTTTTAAATATTACTCCCTCTGTTCAAAATATGTGTCCGGCGCGCAAACCTAGGCCGTGCAAAAGATGTATGTTTTTCGTTAAAAAAGTCTTATTTTTTTTCCATGATCTAATAGGAGTATATAGAACTCATTGCTATCTATTCATTAAAATTAATTTTTTTATCGAAACAAATGCATCTTTTTAAAGGCCTAGGTTTGTGCGCTGGACACTTGGGACGGAGGGAGTAATGTATTTGCAAGCAAAATGTTTTTTATACTGTGACCGGTAAGTGGCTTTTCTACACATGATTCTGGATATAGGGCTATTACATGCTCCAAGGTAGCGATGTTTTCCTTTTTGTCGATGGGGATGAAAGAGAGTGTACATGAATGACTTTAGAAGATAGGGAGAAATTTCCATCTCATAGATCTCTGCTTATAACAAATGGAAGCAGAGCTGAACGAATTGAAGTTACCCTGGCAATTTGGGACCACTTGGGATTGATAAAACTATGGGATGTACCGATATACATAGTGGCCTATGGTTGAGAAGGTAACCAAACGAAGAGTATTCGTGATTTCGTGTGTATAGGATATGAACTTTTTTTTAATATTGGTCCATACTTTTATACTTTTTTGTTTTTTCTCGTTGAGACAAATGATTAATTCTAAAACTTACGATGAAAAACTAAACAAAAAAGTTGTGGAAAGTACAAAAAATATCGAAAAAATTAAGAGAAAAAAAACAAGGAAGAATGGAGCCGAAGATTATTTTTGGATGAGCATCAGGTGTTGAGAAAAAGAGGCATGATGCTCCACGTGAGACAGTGGCGGATCCAGAATTTTGGCCCGAGGGAGGTTGAGAGAAATATCTCTTCATTAAAAAGTGTAGGTTTTGTAGAACATACAGTTTATAATTAAATGACAAACGTATAATACTCCTGGCTTTAATTTTTAACTAGATTTTGTAACTCGTGGCCTCGAATGCTTCAACCCTTGTATGGCCAAGTTTTGTCCCATTAGAGACTTGACTCATTGCAAGTGAAGAAATGGTACCAAACAGGGTGTAACCATTTCACCCCATGCACGTAGCGTAGTAGCACACAGACTCATGAATTCCGTTCATGCTTGACAATGGATGACTCAGATTGCATCTTAGCTAAATATATAACAATGGATTACCGAGATTTATCTTGTCGAGATACAATGTGAGCCGTTCATTGTTGAGCATGAACGGCCAGGATTGGCCCTCCATTCCCCCTTTTCCGCATTAGGGAAAAAACACGAGACACCCCCAAGTTGCAGACTCATGGATGCATGAGCAAATGGACAGACACGCAGAGAGTACTATAGTGGTAAAAGCACTTCCCAAGAAATTTTAACGGAACAAAAACCAGCAGCAGCGCCATCAAACGATTCAAACTGACGTTTCTTTTGCTACTTTGATTCCGTCCAAAACACTCTTTTTGGTCCCTCTCCCTTAACGCCGTTAGCCCTGATATGATAGGAATAGGATACCTGAGTGCACCGGCCTGCTAGCCCGCCCAACCTAGTCCGTTTTTTTTAAGGGTTATGGATGTGTGTATTTAGGCTCATCAAATTGGGTTGGATTGAGTCTTTTAGCCGGTTTAGTTAACGGGAGAGGCTTAGGAATACCTCTTAAATTAAGTCCGGTCCGGCCCAATAAACTAATGACAATGATGTGCATTATATACTTCATTTATACAATTATACTCCCTTAAAAAATATTAAGAAGGAAAGTAAAAGGTAATACAATACTTATATGTACACAATACATGTTTATGTTTTTAACGCATACATGGTTGTAAAATTTAATTTATATTAGTGGGGATGATTAATTATACTTGGACGCTACAGTTTAGAAAAGCCCGAATCTGACCCGGACCAATATATGTGCATCCCTAACGGGGAGGAGCTGGCAAGATGCTAAAACCCGCACCGCAGAGCCCCAAATCCTTAAAGAATTTGTGTGGGCATATACTTTGTCGTGATCAAATGGGCTGCTGAGGATGGACCATATGTCCATCCGAACATGTAGATTTTCTCTGTGTTAGCATAAAAAACCACATAAGGGATTACCACATATATGAATCTTGATTCTCAATCAGAAAGCTGAATAGTTTACTGTAGTTCATTCAAGATGAAAGAATGATGTAACAGTCAGCAAATAGGGGATCCAGCTGACTCTCAAAAGTCAGTATGGGTGTTGTCTTCTATCTGGATCGTCCAAAAGTGTTTAAACACTTCCAGGGAAGTCCAACTCTTTCGAAGAAATTTCATTAAATCCGAACCATTAATTGTTGAGATGGACGGTTTGGATAAAAGACTGCACCCATGCTGACCTTTGAGATCATCAGGATCCCTGGGTACTTTATTTAGCTTTGGTAGTTTGATGACTTATAAAAACCGCGGTGAGGTGTAGAATGAAGAGAAGGAAGAAAGTGAAATTGTAAGAGAAGTTGAATAGACCGATTTATGTGCTCATGAGTAAGCAAAGATAGGCTTGAAGTTGGAGCAGGTAGAGTTAATCTATGAGCGCTTCCTTTGGTGGTCCTGGAGCATTTGCGGAGCAATGTTGATGGCATTGGCATATTCAGATCTGTCGTTAGGCTTTGGTGTTTAGGGTTTAGGCTTTCCTTTTGTACCAAATAAAGAAAAAGGAAAAGAATAGACCAATTTATAGATTTCCTTATTTAAAGCTCTAAGGCCTCAAAAAAAGAATAGACCAATTTATTTTTTGATGGGTCAAGGGGATGAGGAAATGGTACCACTGAGCGGTATATGAGTGGGGCAAGCCCAAATAACATTAACTGCCACACCAAAGACTCATGCTCCTGGTGAGAATCAAACACCCTCATCTTCCATGCGGAAGGGGTGAGGAAGTGCCATTGGGCTACAAGCCCGTTGGCATGCCTATGATACAGTGAACGTTCAATAACATAAATAAATCTCCTAACGAAGACCGTAAGTGGAAATGTTAAATATGGCAATTTCCTGCTGTTTATGCATATAAGACTAGCTTTAGCGCACAATCAATAACATAAATATATCTCCACGTGACGATTGTAAATGGAAATGTTAATTGGACTGTAATATGGCAATGTAACTCTATTGATTTTGAGAGAGTATACAAAAACCTGCATATTATTAGGCTCTAGTTATTGTCGTGGCAGGATTCCACGACGATATTCCGATTTGGTATGCAAAGAACTCGTGGGGAAAAAGCTGGGGCAAAGATGGGTATATTTTCCTCCCAAGAGACGGGATGTATGCATGTTGTCTTGGAATTAACCTCCAGGTTCCCCCTTCCCTTCTCCTTCTTTAGCGCTCTCTCCCTCTCCCTTCATTTCCCTCTTTAGCTCTATTTCTATCTCCATAATGATTCACGCGCTCTCTCTATCTTCTGAGGAATTAGAGCTTTGTTTGAGGCCTTCTTCGGTGCGCACTCCATTTTTGCCATGAATTCTGACAAAATTCATTTCCTGAAAAATATGAAAAAGTTAAAGTGTAAAGTCATATAATTAGATTTTGTCGTGGATTTTTTTTTTTGAAAAAACAAAATGAAGGCTTGCTTCAACTCTCATGTGGTATGCAAATGCAAGGCATTTATGTATTAATTTTTCTTGATTCGAACCGACCATTCTTTAAATTATAATTTTTATAATATTTGTATAAAGTATTTGTTTGTGTTTTTTACATACCCATAAATACTAGTCGTACCACGTTAGTCGATAAAAAAATTGTGTTTGAAGGAATCACGTAAAAATTTAATGTCCAAATAGGTCACCTTCCTTTTTCAATTAGTGGAAAACATTACAAATTTTGTGGTAATTTATGGTCCAAATGGGTCACATTCCTCTCCAATTTGTGGGAAAAAAAAATTATGACGGGAATTTATGCAAAAAGGAGGGAGAGATAGAGGGTGATTGAAAAAAAGAAAACACAAAAAGGTATTGAAGGAAAGCAGATGGGTATTTGTCAACCGAAAAGGCATTACTGAGAACTCATAGTGCCCTTCATGTGTCCTAAATGCTGTTTCATGAATATCTAGAGGAAAGACTCTGATTTGGTGATAACCAACTTTGAGATCCAATTTAGAAAAATATTTTACACCATGCAATTCATCCAACAACTCATCTATAGCTGGTATTGGAAATTTATCCTTCACATTGAAATTATTCAATGCTCTATAATCTACACACATTCTCCATATTCTACACACATTCTCCAGGTACGAGAAGAATAGGTACTCCCACTAGCTTTTATAATTCTAGAATTCAACATCTCAATAACTTATTTTTCTATCTCACTTAAGGGTACGTCTTGAATTAGGTGGCTCCACCCCTGGCTTCAGGGGTATGTGATGATCATCTCAATAACTTATTTTTCTATCTCACTTAAGGGTACGTCTTGAATTAGGTGGCTCCACCCCTGGCTTCAGGGGTATGTGATGATCATGAGTTCTTGAAGGTGGCATGCCTATGGGTTCTTGGAATACCTCCTCAAACTTGGCCAATAATATCTACCTTAGTGTTTGTTGGTACTAAAGTGACTCGAACTCCCGTGCAGCTCCCTAAAGCACCTATCATTGGCAAACACCTTGGGCCAGTTAGACAACTAAGAATTCTATGTAAACTTTGCAAACCATCATTTTATTTAAAGTTTCTTGAGTAAAAAAAATATAACAAAATTTCCGGTATTTTTGAAACGAGGGTGGCACGTGCCACACCCCCCCACCAGCTAGTTTCGCCCTTGCCTCAAACTCCTCACTATTTTACTCTTTAGTATTTGTAATAGAATACACAAATGCACACTCACAATTGAGCACCTTCTTTCTTTTTATAGTCATACACCTCATTGATGAATGGTTCAAAATATTTTTATCAAGTGGTCCACATTCTCTTTCTAGAATCTTCCTACAAAATATATTTCATTTTTCACATATATTCACGATATTTCAGAATTCTGTACAATACTAGTCTAGCATATACAATCTTGTAGAATATTTCAGAAATTTTCAAAACTCTCTAACTTCCTTCTAGAACCTTCAAAAGGATACAAAACACCCTCCAATATTTTTGACTGTTTTCATTCTTCTAGAGAGTTCTTCACCGTTCTATAACACTCTTAAACATCCCCAATTTTTCTAGGATTCTCTAATCTATTATGAGTGATTATTCTAGATTGAGGGAGAGTTAGAGGTGTTGACTCTCAACAAGAGGTACATATTTCATCGAATGTACTAAAACAAATCTCAAATATTTACGATCAACATATGCAATTAGAAAAGTGTAGACATACAATTGTAGATGCATACAATATTGTACCCCACAGCTATTTCAAAAAATAAGATAGTAAACATAACATTGATCTTTTTATAATGCCTACAATCTTAATAGGACGCTTATAAAACTTTTGAAAAAGAATTTGAATTGACAAGGTTTAGATTTTCTTTTAAAAATGTTGGACGAACGAACTAATATAATGTTAACATTAATTCTAAGACAAGAACTGCTAATTCTAGAGGAATTTGAAGCTTGGGTAGGACAATTGCTTGGTCTCATCCGCCATTTGGTCCGTCATTGCTCCTAACATGTAGCGTGCGTTGTGAATGGACGAGGGAGCCTATTAGCAGTGTAAAACGTTAGCCCAGCTAAAATTTGCTTTTGATCCAGGTATCCTTTGGCCAATTGATCCAAGCACATCTACAGAAGAGCCGAAAATTAATGAGTTGGGTGGGACCAGAAACTTTCACTCCGATTGGTTTAACATTTTAAGAGTTATTTTTAACTCTCGGCACAATTTTCAATAAATATTTCTCTCTATCTCTCTCCACTCATTACCCCTCCAACTCTCAAAAATAACTTTCTAAAAGTTAAACCAAACAAAGCGTTTGTTTCTAACGATTTGAAACTGCATGTGTTATCATATTACCTTTTTTTATCAGCAAAGAAAATGTTTTCATATCATTAAAAAATAATACAAAAGAGAAATTTTGTATCTATCACTACAACTCCCCTCTTTTTTTAAAAAAAAAAAAAAAACATAAAAAAACTCCAATATTTGGTGCACCCAACTTGAAAAAAAGGAATTGCTTTGGGTTTTTGGCTCTCTGCTTAGTTGCAAATGGTATATTCAAAAGTGCTCGATTTTTAAAGTTAATAATATTTGTGCAAAATATGGCTCGCAATACTATTAACAAACTTAGCAACCTCCTTAGAAATAATCAAATTTTGGACTTTGAATAATCAAAACTAACAACATTTTGTCAATAACCAAATTTAATTAACCTCACATTTTCAATCAAATACACACATCATTACAAAAAAACATTATATCTCTTCCGTTTTCCCCTCTCTTTCTTTTTCTTTTTCAAAAATGTTTTCAAAAAAAAAATTTACTTAAAATTTTTTTTTAAACTGTTTGCCCCCCAGAAAATATTTTAACTGTTTTTAAAAATAAAAAAAATGTTTTATTTTTTCAAAAAATTGTTTTGTAGAAGAAATTGTTATCTCAAAACCTTTTCTTATATAAAAATTAATTTTTTCAAAAACCGTGGTTACACAAAAACTATTTTTATAAAAAAATTTCAAAAAAAGTTTAAAAATTATTTTCTATTTCTAATAAATAGTTTTTATTAGTCTCAGAATTTATTTTTAGAAAAAACTATTTCTATGTTCACAATTATTAGTTTTTTTATAATTTAAAAATGTGATATGGCAACTTTTGGTTATTCAATTTTGATTATGCCATTGTGGATCCTTACATTGCTAATCTTAATAATTTCTTAACTCGATAATCAAAAGCTGATGTGGCAACTTTTGATTATTCATTTTTGATTATAGCATTGTGGATATTCTTAGTTTATGATACGCAATGGTATTTTTTTTATCATGTAGATTTCAAACATTCTTCTTGTACTTTTGCAAATATACAAAATAGGAGTGAAAATTACAACTAGTAATTATCTCATTTAGGTCGTTTGTGACCAACAGAACTTGATGCACACTTTTATTTTTCGTAGTACTTATCCAAAGAATCGGCGGTGCGATTTCTTATTAGCTTGTAATATCAGTTTGTGGTATCGTATTAATCATTTTTTTTTTTGCTCGGCCATTAATCTTTTATTTTTACTTGCATGTTCGTGTTCATGTTCATTTGTGTTTTCCCTTAATGTTGTAGTAATACTTTCTCCACCCACATAGTATTATTTTTTATCGTGCAGGTATTAATTGTAGGAAGATGATAATATTTTTCTTGTACCTGATTTCCAATATTGAATTACCCGTTCTTCTTAATAAATATATATTTTTGCCGATCAAAAAAATATTCAATTATCCGTTTTCAATATGTAGAACCCTACTTTTTAGTCCAGTTATATATATCCCGTAACTTTTATAAGGAAATTTCCATAGTAATTATTTCCACTTGCAGTCTTCATTAGGCGATGATTTATTTATGCTATTGATGTTGCACTAAAGCTAGTCTTATATGCATAAACAGCAAGAAATTGCCATATTTAACATTTCCATTTGCAGCCTTTGTTAGGAGATTTATTTATGTTATTGATGGTTCACTATATCATGTACATGGACAGGGTTCAATTTCCGTAAGCACCCATCCCCCTCCTGAAGTCACCTAGGATAGAGTAGATTATAATTAACGAATACCCAAAAAAACAAAAAACAAAAAGGGGTGTGTGAAACGGTAAAACTTTAGGTAATTACAATCCCCACTATTAATATACTCCACAGGGGATTAACGAATATCCCCAAAAAAAAAACAAATCAGCATCATTAAGTACTTGATCGGGTGAATGGATCCGAAACACTGGATCAAATCCATTATTCCCAATGGACCAAGAGTTATATAGGCTCCGATCAGGCACTTAATGATATCCAATTAAGCTGATTTTTTGCATAATCCCAAAGTGAACACTATCGGAGCGAGACCGGGATAATAGAGTCCCTCCACAGGAGCCCCTATTAACGGGTAAATCATAATGGTGGTAAATGGTAATAAAATAGGAAAATTAGGCTTATTTAAGTGCAATAACTAAGTCTTGTACATCAAAAATTTCGTTAGTAACTGTTTTACAATCCATCTTTGAAACACAAACTTAATAAAAAAAACAAAAACCAAACAAAAATGAAGAAAGGATTAAGAGGGTAATTACGATCGAATTAAAATAAATAAAATCATTGCAGTTGTTTTATTTACTGGTATTGATAAAGTCCTTTCCTTTCCATCTGTAAACACGGTCATTGTTGCAGCAAAGCTGTTAATTATAAGTAGTGCTAAAATAAACTCACTAATTAATTTTTGTTTAATGGTGGGTGTAATCCACCCGAATTATTAGGGAACAAGATTTTCATACCATGCACGGGAAAGATATTCACCTACAAACGTTTCACGTTTCTCTCTCTAAAAGTATAGACATACAATTGAACCCCATAGCTATTTTAAAAAATAAGATACTAAACAAAATATTAATCTTTTTCTAGAAAGATCATACAATCTAAAGAGGACACTTATAAAACTTTTGAAAAAAATCTTGAATTGACGAATTTTAGATTTTCCTTTAAAAACATTGGACGGACGAAATAATATAATTTTAACGTTTCTAAGACAAAAAAATAATATGATTCTAAAAGAATTTGAAGCTTCGATAGGGCAATTGTCTAATCTCATCTCCCACTTGGTCTGTCATTGCTCCCAACCATGTCATAAGATGTACTCCGTGTGGGACGAGGGAGCCTATTTGCTTTTTGATCAAGGTATGCTTTGACCAATTGATCCGAACACATCTACAAAAGAGCCGAAATCGAATGAGTTGGGTGGGACCAGAAACTTTGTTTCTAATGATTTAAAACTGTATTACCATATTCTTTTTTATCAGTAAAGAAATTTTTTTTCGTATCATTAAAAAATAATGTAAAAGAGAAACTTTGATACACAAGGGAGCATCATGCACAAGTATCTCACCTATCACTATACCTCGCCTCTCATATTTTTTAAAAGTTAAAGAGAAAAAAAAACCCCCAATATTTGGTGCACCCAACTTGAAAAAAGGAATTGCTTTGAGTTTTTGGCTCTCTGCTTAGAGGACTTCGGGTGCATCCGATGGTTCGGATCTCATATTGGCAACTAACGATCAAGAGCCGTACATTGCCGAGATGAGTTCCGATTCGACGGCTCGGAGGTGTGCAGTACGGTGCTGCGCACACCACTACACAACACCATCCCCCAATTCCATGAGATGTCTCCCATTACTAGTACCAAGTATCATATTATGTTACATGAGCAAAACAAGATTATAAATTTTCCATAAGCAATAAGACTAAAAAGAGAAACAAGTATACGTTTTCGGTATCAATATTTCCTAGATCTTCGTCTTGCCTTCGAAGTTAGGGTTGATGAAAATAATTTATCGATCAAGCTTACAAAAGGAAACGAAAAGACTTTATCGATCGATAACAATAAATAAATCACCTACATTAATGATTTTATTTATGTTAATACGTATTTACCCTCACTCCTTTCTTCAATTTTTTTTTTTTTTTTTGTATTTTCATTAGATGAGTGTTTGAAAGATGGATTATATTGTAAAACAGTTACGTACTAACGAAATTTATGATGGACAGAGGCTTAGTTATTGCAGGTAAAAGGCCTCATTTTCCTATTTTATTACCATTAACCACCATTATGATCTACCCGTTAATAGGGGGTTTGTCACGTCCTGAATTTTCAACATAAATATAAAAGATTTTCATAATAAAAATCCTCACTAATATCCGTACGGTACCCAAAAGATATCGCCGTATTCTCATTCCCAAGTAAATACTTCCAAATCCATAAAGTTCCAAAATATTACAACATCGGCTCGACGGCCCCAAATTAACATAAGTATCAAATTCCAAAAGAGAATTAAGGGTTACAATATTCCAAATCAAAGAATTACAATTTTAGTTACAAATACATCTTTCAAAATAAATTTACAAAGATGGATAAGTAACTCCTTGGTTAGCTTTCAAAAGTAGTGACCACACTCCAAGCACTTCAAGCAATGCAACCTATGGTCCCGGATTAGCACCTGAAAATAATATAAGGCTTGAGCTACACTAGCCTAGTAGAAAAGTCTACACAAACTCTATATGCTAATGAGCGAGACAAACGATTGAACAATGGAAGATCAAGACAACAGAGGAAGCACAATAATCATGAACGAGTGTCCCAAAATCTCCAATCTTTCTTTTATTCAACCCACAAATCATACTCGTCCAAGTTAAGTCTCAACATGTCGTGTCGCTTTTGTGTGTCTGAGCCGAAGCTCCTGCCAGGCTAATTTTGGGACCCTAAATATCCCCTGCCAGGCACCCACCTTGAAGGTTAGGCCTTGAGTGATTATTTTGAGCATTAGCTCCTGCCAAGCTAATTATGGGACCCTGAATATCTCCTGCCAGGCCACCCACCCGTCGATGGGCCCCGAATGTTCGCGCGTTGTTCACGAGTTCAATCTGTTTGAACATCGAGTCTCAATCGTTTGTACTGTTTGCTTAACAAAATATCGTGAAAGAGATCTCCGTACTTATCGTTTCAAAGTTTCACAGATTTTGACCACATGATAAATATATTTTGTGTACCGTTGACCAAAAGGGCATGCATTATTATCCAACTCTTATTATATATGTATATAATAATCTTACACCCCAGGGAATAACAAAGCTTTGGAAAAGAAATGAAACTTCAGTCCACGGAAATTTCTGACAAGTGACTGGTGGCCTACCGGTACAACTCGGAATGCAAATTTTGGTACACAGGAGTTCTACCGGTAGAAATAAAAATGGTACCGGCAAGTGAGAAAAATTTATAGTCCTACCGGTAAAGAACAAGTCTTACCGGTACAAACACAAAACAGAGAGTACACGTTATCACAAAAACAAGGTTCTACCGGTAGAGAAAGACGTCTTACCGGTAGGAATCCAGACATTTGGCGATTTTTCATCAATTAACAGATTTTCGTCCAGACCAAACCACAGTCGATATAAACTCAAACAAAGCATGGAGGTACTCAAGTAGGACATAAGAGAACTCAAATAACATATAATGAGAGGTAGAATTCCCTACCTCGAGCATCCAAACCGGAATCGAAAAGATGGAGCAAGCCTTGCTTCCGGAGTTCCAAACCAAGCACAAATACTCCAAACCAAGCTTTGTCCAACAAAATGTGAGTCCCAAAATGTGAGTAGTAAATGGTTTGGGAGTTGATTGTTGTGGTAGTTTTGGATTGTTGTGGGTTTTGGGGGTGAATTTTTGGTTGAGAGAGTGAGAGAGACCGAGAGAGAGCTGAGAGTTGAGATAAGAAAAAATGGAAAAGGAAAAAAAAAGTTTCACTGGTATATACACACGGCACACACATGCACAAATCGCATAAAAACCCATGACTTTCCAATCTTGCACTTAGGACCCCCCACATTCATAATTAAACCATTTTCGTCCATTTCTTTTCTTTTATTACAACTATCGAAATTAAATAAGAAATTTACGGGTCTCTACATCTTACCCTCCTTAAAGGAATTTCGTCCTCGAAATTTAAACAACCATGATCGACTAAATCATCCATCATTTAAACATGCAACAAATCTATCCACCAATATTATGCAACAAATCAAATACCATGATACTTTAAATTTTCAAACACTCACATTTGTTCATTCCGAAAATAGATGCGGATACTTTTCTCTAACCTCGCCCTTCCTTTCCCATGTCGATTCCTCGCTACCCTGATTCCTCCACAAGACTCGAACCAATGGTATCGTCTTACCCCTCAACACTTGATCGCGCGAATCTAGGATACGGACCGGTTCTTCCCCATAAGATGCATCGGCCTCTAACTCGAGTTCGGACCACTCTAACACATGCGACGGATCCGGTTCGTACTTCCTCAGCATAGACACATGAAACACATCATGGATACCCGATAATCTCGGTGGCAAAGCTAAACGATACGCAACCTCCCCAATCTTCTCGATAATGTCGAACGGCCCAATATAACGCGGCGATAGCTTTCCCTTCTTCCCAAAGCGAGACAAACCTCTCCGCGGCGACACTTTAAGGAATACATGATCTCCCTCTTCAAATGATAATGGTCGACGACGACGATCGGCATAATTCTTTTGTCTGCTTTGCGCGGTCAACAATCTTTGGCGAATCACCTTAACTTGTTCAGTCGTTTTCTCTTGAGCTTTCTTAAGGCGTTGGCGTATTGCTTTCATGCTCTCGGAGGTCTCCTTAATCATATCCGGCCCTATAAGCGTAGCCTCTCCCAATTCGGTCCAACAGACAGGCGATCGACACGGTCTCCCATATAAAGCCTCGTACGGTGCCATTTCGATACTAGATTGATAGCTGTTGTTGTACGCGAATTCGACTAACGGCAAATGATCCTCCCAGCTACCCCGGAAATCCGTCACACAAGCCCGAAGCATATCTTCCAAAATCTGGATCGTTCTCTCAGATTGCCCATCGGTTTGAGGGTGATACGCGGTACTAAATAACAAATTAGTGCCTAAAGCAGCTTGCAAACATTGCCAAAAATGCGCAGTAAACCTTGGATCTCGATCGGACACGATGGATACGGGAATCCATGAAGTCGAATGATTTCCCGAATATACAAACGACTAAGCGTTTCTACGGAATCGGTAACATGGATAGGTAAGAAATGAGCGGTCTTGGTCAAATGGTCCACAATTACCCAAATAGCATCATGCCCCCTCGGCGACCTCGGTAAGCCCGTAACGAAATCCATGGTCACATGCTCCCACTTCCATTCGGCTACTGGCAATGGTTGTAACTCCCCCGCGGGTCGTTGATGTTCGGCTTTTACTTGCTGACACGTGAGACATTTGGATATGAAAGTCACTACGTCCTTTTTCATCCCGGACCACCAAAATTGCCTACGCAAGTCGTGATACATTTTCGTTCCTCCTGGATGGACAGCTAACGGAGAATGATGAAACTCTCGCAAAATCTCCTCCCGACACGAAACGGGTACGAACAACTTTCCTTGATAGCACAAGCTTTGATCGGCGTGTATCATCCACCCTTCTTGAGCTTTTCCACTAAGGAATCTAGTACGGAGTTCCTCCGCTTCCTCATCACGTTGTTGAGCCTCAATCACTCGGGTTGATAAAATCGATTGCACCGTCAAATTGCATAACGTGACCCCTTCCTGAACATCCTCAAAGTGCATAGCATAGGAGCCTAAATCGTTCATTGCTTTCCACTTGTGAATCGCAAGACTCCCTAGATGTGTCGGTTTTCTACTCAACGCGTCTGCCACGACGTTCGCTTTCCCCGGGTGGTACTGCAACTCGAAGTCATAATCTTCTAAGTGCTCCATCCAACGGCGTTGACGCAGGTTAAGTTCTTTCTGAGAGAATAGGTATTTCAAACTCTTGTGGTCGGAAAAGACTTCAAATTTTTCACCGTACAAATAATGGCGCCAACTTTTCAAAGCAAATACGACTGCTGCAAGTTCTAAATCATGTATCGGGTAATTCCGCTCGTGAGTTTTCAACTGTCGCGACCCATACGCTACTACTCGCCCTACTTGCATCAACATGCACCCCAACCCTTCCTTAGATGCATCACAATACACGGAGTAGCCAACTCCACGTTCGGGCACAATCAAAACAAGTGCGGTAGTCAATCGCTTCTTTAACTCTTGAAAAACAGTCTCACACGAGTCACTCCAAACAAAACGGGTTCCCTTACGCGTCAATCTAGTCATCGGTGCTGCTAAACGAGAAAAGTCAAGGACAAAACGACGGTAGTATCCGGCCAACCCCAAAAAGCTTCGAATCTCAAACACGTTCTTCGGTTGTTGCCAATTCATAATGGACTCTATCTTTGCTGGATCAACCGACACTCCACCTTTCGAAACCACATGACCCAAGAATTTGACTTCGGATAACCAAAACTCGCACTTACTAAGTTTAGCGTATAATTGGTGCTCTCTCAAAAGTTCAAGGACAATGGCAAGATGGGATTGGTGTTCCTCCTCCGTAGGTGAATAGATCAAAATATCATCCACAAAGACGACAACGAAACGATCAAGATAAGCACGGAAAATACGATTCATTAGGTCCATGAATGTAGCTGGAGCGTTCGTCAATCCGAAAGGCATAACAACGAACTCATAATGGCCATAGCGAGTACGAAAAGCGGTTTTAGGAATATCTTCTCTACGAACCCTTAACTGGTGATAACCGGATCTCAAATCGATTTTAGAAAAGCAAGTGGCACCCCGAAGTTGATCAAACAGGTCGTCGATTCTAGGCATTGGATACTTATTCTTAATGGTTACACGATTGAGCTTACGATAATCTATGCATAAACGGAGTGAACCATCCTTCTTTTGTGCGAAAAGAGCCGGTGCTCCCCACGGTGATGTACTCGGACGAATGAATCCTAAATTCTCCAATTCTTGCAACTGAGTCTTTAACTCTCTCAATTCAGCGGGCGCGAAATGATATGGAGGTACGGAGATAGGAGCGGTACCGGGAAGTAAATCTATCGTGAACTCGACTTCTCTCTCGGGAGGTAAACCAGGTAACTCTTCCGGAAACACATCCGAGAAGTCACAAACCACTAAGGGTAACTCCCCACGCATAGAGGCATCCTCATCTAACGTCAGGCTCGCCAATAATGAATAAACCGACTCTAGCTCATGAGACCCACATAAATTCGGTTCCAATGGTTCCCGACGCTCCCCAAAGAACTCGAAACAAGGACCCTCGGGAGGACAAATACGAACTCAACGCTTGAAACAATCGATGGTAGCATGAAACGTGCATAGCCAATCAATCCCCAAGATAAGATCAAATCCCGACATTTCCAAAATAATGAAGTCAAATATGAAACGACGGTCACGAATAATCAACTCACAATCTCGGCAAATACGATTAAGAGGTGTTTTACCACCTAGAGGTGTCTCAACAAACAAAGGAGGATCAATTGTCTCTGATTCCAATTCCAAAGCACACACAAATGATGCAGCAATGAATGAATGCGATGCTCCAGAATTAAAGAGGACTTTAACGAAGGAGTTGAATAAAAGAAAAGTACCCCTCACAACAGAAGTTTCCGGAGCCTGAGAAGTGGTAGGTGGAACAACAGAAGTGATGTTGAAAACTCGTCCCTGGGTACCCTAACCCTGCATAAAACCTCCCCTCTGACCAGAACCCTGAGTAGGCACAGAAGAACTCGCTCTCTTATCAACCCCGGAACACTGAGCTGACGTAGTCTGACGGAAGTGAGGCTGTTGTTGCCTCAAAGTGCCCCTAAACTGTCGGCCTGCACTATGTCCTGCTCCCTGCTGCTGAACGGAACCAGATTCACTACGCGCTCCCGACTCCTGAGGACAGTTCCTTGCGAAATGATCCGTTTTACCACAAATGAAACAAGCCTTCTCGAGGTGTGGACATTGAGCACGAACATGTCCAGGTTGGTTGCACCTGTAGCACACAGGCGGAGGTCTAGACAAAGCACCCCGAGTCCCCAAAGAAGAAAGCGGCCTAAAGTTCGACGAACTACCCTGTGGTGTCTGAGATGGTTCCCTCAGCCTTTTCCTCCCTTGACTCCCGAAGCTCCCCGACGAAGAACTTGCATTCACGGTCGGTTGTCGTGGTTCCCAAACTCTCCTATTTCGCTGTGCTTCCTTTGGCATCTCAATACTCCTCGCACACTCAACTACCTCGGCGTATTTCATCCTGCGTTGTACCATTACCATCCTCCTTAGGGTACTATGCAACC
This sequence comes from Rhododendron simsii, assembly GCA_014282245.1. Classification (NCBI taxonomy): domain Eukaryota; kingdom Viridiplantae; phylum Streptophyta; class Magnoliopsida; order Ericales; family Ericaceae; genus Rhododendron; species Rhododendron simsii. The sequence goes on along the minus strand of CM024957.1, from coordinate 12,066,040 downwards.
CTTTCTCAAAGCGTCTACATTTTCTCTCTTCCGTCGCCACCAACTCTGGCGCAAAACGAGATAAAGATTGAAATTTTTGTGCGTACTCCGACACAGTCATGTTACCTTGCTCTAACTTCTCAAATTGATCCCTTAAATTTTCACGTGAAGTTTCCAGAAAATATTGCTCCTCGAATAGCACCTCAAATTCAGCTCATGTCAAATTCTCAACATCCGGTTCATCTACCTGAGCTGCGATTCGTGCCGCTCTCCTCACGTCCTTCCTACTATCCAAAACCGACTCCCACCACTCGCCGGCTTCTCCAACCAACTGAACAGCCACAATACCTACCCTGATGTTGTCTTCTGTGATATTGAGAGCTCTAAAAAGTTTACGGATTTGAGCTAGCCAATGGTCGGCTACTAAAGGATCGCTACTGGTCCCATCGAACACCGGAGGGTTTCTACGGCTAAACTCTCGCATTGCCACCATGGCTCGATCCTCGACGTTTTCCCTAGGAGCTTGGTTTACTAGATTTGCAGCCGTAAGTGCTGCGACGAGATCCCTAGCGAATTGGTTCTGAGCAAGAGGTACACCTGCACCTCGACCGACCCCAGCCCCTGGATTTCCAACAGGATTCTCCCCGAGCTGACTAACCTCATCCTCCAGAGGTATTCCATGGCCACGACCACGGCCACGACCACCCCAATTTCCAGCCCCACTTCGTCTGACACGCGACTTCGGAGGCATCTTACTACATGATATAAGAGGAAAAACTATTAATCACAACATTATTACTATGAGGTCAAAGCCACGGACTTCCCAACACGGGCAATAACGACTCTACTCTACTCCACAATATCGAAAAATGCAATGTCAAGTAGTCACATGAATGTTAGTCACACAAGCATGCACAAATTATGTTAGAAGGCGCGACATTTTAAACCCATGAGACGGAACGTCTCCCCACGGTCTCTAGGTGTTCTAAACTCACGCTCTGATACCAAGTTGTCACGTCCTAAATTTTCAACATAAATATAAAAGATTTTCATAATAAAAATCCTCACTAATATCCGTACGGTACCCAAAAGATATCGCCGTATTCTCATTCCCAAGTAAATACTTCCAAATCCATAAAGTTCCAAAATATTACAATATCGGCTCGACGGCCCCAAATTAACATAAGTATCAAATTCCAAAATAGAATTAAGGGTTATAATATTCCAAATCAAAGAATTACAATTTTAGTTACAAATACATCTTTCAAAATAAATTTACAAAGACGGATAAGTAACTTCTTGGTTAGCTTTCAAAAGTAGTGACCACACTCCAAGCACTTCAAGCAATGCAACCTATGGTCCCGGATTAGCACCTGAAAATAATATAAGGCTTGAGCTACACTAGCCCAGTAGAAAAGTCTACACAAACTCTATATGCTAATGAGCGAGACAAACGATTGAACAATGGAAGATCAAGACAACAGAGGAAGCACAATAATCATGAACGAGTGTCCCAAAATCTCCAATCTTTCTTTTATTCAACCCACAAATCATACTCGTCCAAGTTAAGTCTCAACATGTCATGTCGCTTTTGTGTGTCTGAGCCGAAACTCCTGCCAGGCTAATTTTGGGACCCTGAATATCCCCTGCCAGGCACCCACCTTGAAGGTTAGGCCTTGAGTGATTATTTTGAGCATTAGCTCCTGCCAGGCTAATTATGGGACCCTGAATATCCCCTGCCAGGTCACCCACCCGTCGATGGGCCCCGAATGTTCGCGCGTTGTTCACGAGTTCAAGTGTTCTGTTTGAACAAATATCGTGAAAGAGTCTCGTACTTATCGTTTCAAAGTTTCACAATTTTGACCACATGATAAATATATTTTGTGTACCGTTGACCAAAAGGGCATGCATTATTATCCAACTCTTATTATATATGTATATAATAATCTTACACCCCAGGGAATAACAAAGCTTTGGAAAAGAAATGAAACTTCAGTCCACGGAAATTTCTGACAAGTGACTGGTGGCCTACCGGTACAACTCGGAAACAGGAGGTGCAAATTTTGGTCCACAGGAGTTCTATCGGTAGAAATAAAAAGGGCAAATTTTCGTAGTAGTCCCTGTAGTTTTATAGTTGTCTCACTTTCGTCCCTCTAGTTTCAAAGTGCTCGAATTTCGTCCCTGTAGTTTGTTTTACGTTCCAAATTGGTAAAATCGTTAACACCGTTAACGAAACTAACGGAAAAAAACAGTAAGTGTTCCAATTTTCAATCCGTTTGAACCGGTGCGAAGATCTTATTTTTTTGATCATTTTATCCTAAATGGTCGTAATGAATTTTTGGCTCTAAGGCCTGTCAATGAGCACCCTAAGAGAGCCTTGAAACTAAATAAGAAGTCTTCGGGTGCTCGTTGAAAGGCCTTAGAGCCAAAAATTCATTACGACCATTTAGGATAAAATGGTTAAAAAAATAAGATCTTCGCACCGGTTCAAACGGATTGAAAATTGGAACACTTACTGTTTTTTTCCGTTAGTTTCGTTAACGGTGTTAACGATTTTACCAATTTGGAACGTAAAACAAACTACAGGGACGAAATTCGAGCACTTTGAAACTAGAGGGACGAAAGTGAGACATCCGTAAAACTACAGGGACTACTACGAAAATTTGCCCAAATAAAAATGGTACCGGCAGGTGAGAAAAATTTATAGTCCTACCGGTAGGGAACAAGTCCTACCGGTACAAACACAAAACAGAGAGTACACGTTATCACAAAAATAAGGTTCTACCGGTAGAGAAAGACGTCCTACCGGTAGGAATCTAGACATTTGGCGATTTTTCATCAATTAACAGATATTCGTCCAGACCAAACCACAGTCGATATAAACTCAAACAAAGCATGGAGGTACTCAAGTACGACATAAGAGAGCTCAAATAACATATAATGAGAGGTAGAATTTCCTACCTCGAACACCCAAACCGGAATTGAAAAGATGGAGCAAGCCTTGCTTCCGGAGTTCCAAACCAAGCACAAATACTCCAAACTAAGCTTTGTCCAACAAAATGCGAGTCCCAAAATGTGAGTAGTAAATGGTTTGGGAGTTGATTGTTGTGGGTTTTGGGTTTGGGGGTGAATTTTTGGTTGAGAGAGTGAGAGAGACCGAGAGAGAGCTGAGAGTTGAGATAAGAAAAAATGAAAAAGGCAAAAAAAAGTTTCACTGGTATATACACACGGCACACACATGCACAAATCGCACAAAAACCCATGACTTTCCAATCTTGCACTTAGGACCCCTCACATTCATAATTAAACCATTTTCGTCCATTTCTTTTCTTTTATTACAACTATCGAAATTAAATAAGAAATTTACGGGTCTCTACAGGGCTCCTGTGTATATTAATAATAGTGGGGATTGTAAATACCATGTTGTGTTTGAAAGTTTTACCGTTTCACACACCTATTTTCAGTGGTGAAGTCAGAATTTTGAACTCAGGATCGGTTTAATAGACATATATATTTTTAGAATTGGGGGATGATGCTATGCACACCTTCGAGCCGTCGGATATTGCATCCGACGGCTCGGATCTCATTTCAGCAATGAATGGCTCTCGATCGTTGGTTGCCAAGATGAGATCTGAGCCGCCGGTTGCACGATCTGACGGCTCAGAGGTGCGCAACACGATGCTGCGCACACCATTGCATAACACCAACCCGAAGTCATTTTTTTTATTGGAACATATACCTATTAACATAAATAAATCTCCTAACAATGACTGTAAACGGAAAGGTTAAATATGGCAATTTCGTGCTGTTTATGCACATAAGACTACCTTTAGCGCACCATCAATTACATAAATAAATCTCTTAACTAAGACTGTAAATGGAAATGTTTACTATGGAAATTTCCTTATAAAAATTACATTATATATATAACTGGACTAAAAAGTAGGGTTCTATGTATTGAAAAACGGATAATTCAATATTTGTTTTGATTGGCAAAAATATATTTATTAAGGAGAACGGGTAATTCAATATTGGAAATGAGGTACAAGAAAAATATCATCTTCCTACAATTAATACCTGAACGATAAAAAATAATACTATGTGGGTGGAGATAGTATTACTACAACATTAAGTGAAAACGCAAATGACCACAAACATGAACAAGCAAGTAAAAATATAAGATTAATGTGATACACAAACCGATATTACGAGCTAATAAGAAATCACACCGCGATACTTAGATAAGTACTACGAAAAATAAAAGTGTGCATCAAATTCTATTTGTCACAAACACCTAAATGGGATAATTAATAGTACATAGTTGTAATTTTCACGCCTATATTTTTGTATATTTACAAAAATATTTCTGTATATTTAGAAAAATATAAGGATAATGTTTAAAACCTACCTGAACAAGGATTAAAAAAAAAAGAGCATTGCATATCGTAAACTTAAGGAGTGCCAAAATAAACTCACTAATCAATTTTTGTTTAATGACGGGTATAGGAAACAAGATCTCCCTACCATGCATGGAAAAGATATTCACCTACAAAAGTTTCTCTCTCTCCCCATGTTTCCTTCTTTAACTTTAAGTATATCTTCCATAATGATTCTCTCTCTCCCTCCCTAAAATCTCTCTCTCATTGAGATATATCTGTTAGCAAATCTCTCTCCCACTCTACCTCTACCTCTTCAACAATAAAATCACTTTAAACCCTAATATCTCTCTCATAGCTCTAAACCCTTTAGTTTCTCTTTCTTCAATATCTTTCCGTTACAACAAGCCAATGGATCATCACAGAGATGGAGAAAACAACAAAAGACAAGCTAATCAAGATGATCTCGATTGGTACAAGGTAGAGCCCCCTAGTTTCTCTTCTCCTTTGCCGATGCCGGAAAACAACCAATTTTCTTTCCCGACCACCCTCCCTCGGCAGGAAAACCGCCTTCCCACCTTCCCTCAAATCCCATACAACCCATACACCCCTATCCAGAAAACCGCTTTCGCGAATACCACCTATGATCCATCCCTTGAGGCTGATTTCGGTCGCCTCAATCTATCAACTCCCTCTCGTAACTCTCAAGGTCTCGGCTTTGATCGTTCTTTCCTCCGAAACCTATCGGATTCTTCGCTCAACACGGGTTTTCCCCATAACTCAGGCTCCCAGTTGGATTATACTGATTTGAATTTGCAGAGAATGAGAGTTGAGTCTGCAGTGAGGGGGCAGACGGGTTTGTACATGGATCCCCACGGGTTCTCGGACTCGGGCGAGGAGCTATTTGATGGCTTCGGACTCACTGGGTTGAATCCGGGTTCTCTCAGTTACGTTCATTACAACAATGGATTGGGGTATGGTTTGAACAGGTGGAATAATCGTGTGAACCAAGACGGGTTTTACGAGGTGGGTGGGTACGGGCAGGGAGCTCCGAGCAACCCGAGCAGAAACGGGTTTTCATCCGTTTACAGCGCGGGTTACGGAGCTCCGACCGGCTCAAACAACAGGAACGGTTTTCCATCCGCGTGCGACATGGGTTACGGAGCTCCGGCTAATACGAGCAGCAGAAACGTGTTTTCATCGGCCTACGAAACCGGCTACGGAGCCCCGTCTAATGCCAACAGCAGGAACGGGTTTCAATCGGTCTACGGGACAGGTTACGGGGCTCCGGCGAACTCCAACAGAAACAGTTTCCAACCGGCCTACGAGGCGAGCAGGAACGGGTCCCGGGCTGACAACGGGTTCCGTCGCCGGGGGAGATCCGGCACTGGTTCCGTGGCCGACAAGTCGGGCGGGTCGAGGTCGCCCTCTGCGAACGGCAACAACCACCTCGGCTCGCTGTCGGAGCGCCTGAGCGAGATGCCGTTCGAGCAGTGGAGGGGCAACATCGTCTTTCTGGCCAAGGATCAACACGGGTACGCGTTCTTGAAGAAGAAGATTGAGGAGAAGAACAAGGAGGAGATAGAGTTGATTTTCTTGGAGGTGAAGGATCATGTGAGGGAGTTGATGGTGGATCAGTATGGGAACTATCCAATCCAGAAGATTTTCGAAGTCTGCGATCAAGATCAGATGACTCAGATGCTTCTCCTTGTGGTCAGTGAGGAGCATTACCTCATGAGTATTTGTGTTGACACCCATGGGTATGCATGCATCTTTATTTTTGCTATATCGCTAGACGATGTTCTCTCTCTCTGCTTCGTATTGTTGGTATCGTATTTTATTTTGAGATGTCTCGTATTTGTGGTATTGTATTTGGTTTCGAGACGACGTCTCAGTTAAACTGGTAGTTCTAGCTGTTCGAAAAATTAATCAAAACAAAACTATTCAGTAGAAATTAACCATAATATATAACTAATTAAAGTAGTTTCAAAGTAAAGATGCCCCAATCAAAATCTACAAAATTGATGACTTTTGGTTTGAATAATGCAAGCAAATATCACAACCATGACATATTGTTTGGAAATTATACAAGATTAGCCTAGAATAGGGTCTTGTATACTTTAGAGGAAGGATAAGTCAGTCTTGTATATTTTGTTTGGAAAACATTGTTATAATAATAAGTTTTTTTTTTTTAATACAATTTTTGCAGAACTCGAGCTATGCAGAAAATGCTGGAACATCTCACCGCGCCGGAGCAAGTGTCCCTAGCTATGTCGGTGATAAGCCGCATTGCCCTCGTCTTGACCAAGAGCATGTCTGGTTATCGTGTGATTGAACGTTGCTTGAAATCGTTCACTAACGAGCAAAATAGGGTAAGTCTCAATGTTTAGAGAGGTACTAATAATACGTTTACGAACTTGCTAGGCTCATTTTTCATAGGCAATTCATTTATTGAACCACAAATAAATAAATGATTTGGAAAGAATAATAATATGTTTTAAATTGGTATTGTGTTGTTTCTTTGTGTTCTGTATTACTAACTGTTGGAAAGCTCTAAATGGAGTGGTTAATTAATTGTGTCTTTTAATTTTTTTTCCCCCACAGCAACTTCTATACGTAATAGCAGATAATTGTGCTGATATAGCAATGGATCAAGCCGGGTGCTGTGTGTTGCAACAATGTGTGTTACATGCTGAGGGAGAGGCCCAAGAACGTCTCGTCTGCGGAATAATCGCGAATACGCTCATCCTTTCGGAAAATATTTATGGGTTTGTCCCTCTATACTTTTTTTTTTCTTAGTTTGCGGAGTATATTGTCGTAGTTCTTTTATATTTTTCGTGAAAGAGAATTGATATATGATAACTTTGTTAGACAAAGCTTTGTTACCAAATCAAGATGATAAATTCAAAAGGAAATCGAGATGATAATCCAGGATGGAGATAGGGGGGATACGTAATTAAAATTTTTATGAGTCTTAGATACTTTGATACTCCCTCCGTCCCATTTTTATTGTTTATTTTCGTTTTTCGTACCGTTCTTTTAACGCTTATATCTTTCAATATGAATTTTCAAAAATATGCAATATGGATCTTATTTGATAATTCTCGATTAGATCTATAATATAAAGTTTTCAAAATTATGAAAAATATTGTAGATTGGGAGATATAAACGTTAAAAGAACGGCACGAAAAATGAAAATGGACAATAAAATGGGATGGGGGAGTAGAAGCTTTCTCTTTCAATCATTTTGCTGAGAACATATATAATATTCCTCGGTAACATTGAAGGTCTACTAGAAATGGGTTGCAATCAGAAAGCAACTAATTGTGTCGTGTCATCTCGTATTTATGTTAAAATTTTCTCAATCTTAATCTGACTTGTTTAGCTTCCTGTGTTGTCATGTCTTGTCATATTCGTGCTTTGTGTCAGAAATAGCCAACCATAACTCCTTCTAACTCTGTGTCTGGTTCGTGCCGTGTTATCGCGTCCTTTCATAAAATTCTCACCTAGTGTCATGTCGTGTTCGTGTCATCTCTTTTTTCGTGTCAGAATTCTCTCAAACCCTAACCCGGCGTGTTTAGTTTTTTGTGTTATTATGTCGTTTCATATTATAAGAAATAGCCAACCCTAACCCGCTAGCTTTGTGTCAGGTTCGTGTCGTGTCGGAAATTCCCACCTCTACCTATAGTAATATGACCAGTATATCAAAAGGTTTTCTTTGAGCATTGCACACCCAGACCAACTAATCTTCTTTGTTAATCAACACAATCGTGTTTTTTTGGGTGGTTTCAGAAACTACGTTGTGCAATATATACTGGGATTGAAGGTGCCACAGTTCACAGAGAAGATAATGGCACAGCTTGCGGGTAGTTATGTTTCTCTCTCCATGAATAAATATGGAAGTAATGTGGTGGAGAGATGTATCAGAGACTCTAATGAAGAGCAGGCCGCGCGAATTATCCGGGAGATATACGATAGTCCGAATTTCTTGATGGTGCTTCAGGACCCTTTTGGTAACTATGTCACTCAAACCGCGCTGGAGATAGCAAAGGTTTTGATCATCTAAACCATGCATGCCTCCATTTATCGATCTCTAGCATATATATTTTGTTACGCGTTAATCCACGTCAACCAATTTGGTTTTTTTTTTGAACAACGAAAAATGATTTTATTATTCCACGTCAACCAATTTAGGATGACATGCATCTCTAATTTGACACGTAATACGCACGAATTTAAATGTGTTTTGGATCATTGATATTGGCCACATAAAATGCTCGTTACATAACCTCATTATCTCATAACTAAAATCCGAGACTTGGACTCAAAATCGCACATGGAATTGAGTACTTTAGAGACAAATTGCTACAGTGCACACTACCTTTAAAAACAAATCTTTATGCACCACTGCATTTGCATTGGACTCGTAACATTAATTTTATCACATGAATTTGCACGTTTTTTTTCTCTCTCTTTTTGACGTTGGATTACAATTTATTTTGTCTTCCTTCCCTTACTCCCTCGCGCATGTTTCAGGGAGGTCTTCGCCACACGATCTTAACCCTCATTCAGCACCACCACCCATACTTGCACAGCCATCCCCACGGCAAGAGGGTGCTTGCAAAAACTAGAGGCAACGGGAAACACCACCGCGGGTACGAATACAGAAGGTAGATTTTTTTTGAAAGACTTTGTTTTCAAAAAAAAAAAAAACAAAGTGTTTCAAAAAATTCGTGGCTAGCTCCAACCCCTATGTTGCATGTCCTAGTATGGTAGTTATGTTATGTGTTGTTGCTGTGTTTTTTTTCGTTCTAGGGTTGAGTCTGTTTGTGTTTTTCCTATGTTGAAGTTGTCATCTGTTGTAGGGTAGGAAAATAAGGGGGACCCACAAGGGTCTTCCTGCTGTTGCTTGTTATACATTATTATTATTATTCGTCTATGTCTGAATTGTGTTTTGTGTAGTTTTGGTTTTCATGATCTAATAATCTCTGTTGCATTCTTGTCCACGTTGGGATTCGGGAATAAGAATGTGTGTGTGTCTAAATTGGCAGTCATGGATCCTGAGAACCATCGGTTTATATGCATAAGACGATTTCGAATATTGTATTCAATTACGTGCACGTAAATCTGAATATGTAACATTGCTTGGTTGGTATTTATAGATCCATTGGTTCATTTGGCTGGCCAAATTTGACTTTGACGAAGTTATCATACTCGCTAATGGTTGTTGTTTAAATACATAATTTTGCTAAAGATGACGTTTTCTTTTGGCTTTTCGATATTCTAGCTACGCGAAATGTTACTTTGACTTTGGCAATTGTGGTAGAGGCTAGAGGGACGTGATCAAGGACCACCCTCACTCATTTTTTCAAAATTTCTATTTCCAATATTAACAAAAGAGGTGGTTAATTTCACCCGCTAGATAGTAGATATTAACTTTGCCTTCCTCTTATGATTTTTCTCCATGGCAATTCAATCTCTCTCTCTCTTGAAAAATAATTTGGATCCAACGATTCTCACTCCCGCACGATACAAGTATCAAGTGACTACAGAGTCGTTTACATCTGTGTCCGTAACGGTTCTCATTTTATTCATTTTTTTCATCTTGATATCTGTTCGTTTGAGTACCTTTGACCTTGGCTTTATGATTGTTTCGCACGTCCACCACGTATGTGTCATATTTTTTTTTGGAACTGACTTTTTATGACAAGTCATACTCTCATTTTGTCACTTTCGAGTCATATTTCTAAAGGAGACCTGCTTTTCTCACCCTCCTGACAACCCACCCCCCGACCCCACAACCGAATTCCACATTTACCCCCGCCAACCCACCCCCACTCCCTTCTTTCTTTCTTTCCTTCCAGTTTGGTTATTATTATTTTTTTCTCTTTATTTTTTTTGCAATTTGAATTATTTCCTTTTTAATTTTCAATTATTTTCTTTATTTGTTTCTTTTCCAATTTACCTCCCTTCTTTTTTTTTTTGATTAACTGAAATTCTATTTTCAATTAAAATTGACTTTATACTTAATAAATTTATGTTATTTTAATTAGTTAATTAATTTGTCTTAACAATGAATTCTGGTTGGTGGTAAATTCCGGTATATAATTGCAACTATGTATGGGAGATGCTCTCCCCACTACGAACATTATTCTCAAATTACCAACTATCTGAAATTGAAAAATTGTAGTCATTCATTGTTCCGTTCCGAATTTTTCACTGCGGCATTCCTAAAAAATTTTGTGTACACAGCCTGTGAGGAAAGCCTAAGTAACCATGCTACTAATCAAACTATTATTTCTTACATTTAAAAAATTTGTTCTTTATTTGTTACACAATAGGTTCAAGTCTAATTCTAGGTTTTATTCTTTATCCGACTGTTTTTTTCCCCCTTTTTTTGTCGTTTATAGATTAAAAAATATAGTTACAAAAATAAGTGTTCCAATTTTCAACCTGTTTGAACCGGTGCAAAGTTGTTATTTTCCTGATCATCATTCTAAATGGTCATAATAAATTTTTTGCTCCAAGACCTTTCAATGGACACCCTAACAGAGTCTTGAAACTAAATAATGAGTCTTAGGGTGTTTGTTGAAAGGCCTTAAACCAAAAAATTCATTATGACCATTTAAAATAAAATAATAAAAAAACGATCTTTGCTCTTATTTAACTGAATTAAAAATTAAAGCACTTAGTTCTTGAATTATATTTTTAAATATACAAAGGGTGTATTTATAGAAATTAAATAAATAAGATATCAGTAATTAAATAAAGAAATAAATTAAAACGTAGGGGGACCCGGGGCTCTGCTGCCCCAAGGGCACAGTAGCCCGTGCGAAGCCCGTGAAACATTGCCATTTTAGTTTTAAAAAAAATTTCGAAATCAACCATTTGCAATCCTATGGAGTAGAAACGTGATTATAAGAGTCCTAGAGACAAAATTTGATTATGTCTCTTTAGAATAATATGATCAAAATAATAAGATCTTCACATCGTTCAAATGGATTAAAAATTGAAGCACTTAATTTTTTTAACCATATTTTTGAATATATAAACGGTCTCAAAAAATTAAGTGTAAATTTTCACTCCATTTGAATCGGTGCAAAGATCTTGTCAATATAATCAGAATAACAAGATCTTTGCACCGATTTAAACAGAGTGAAAATTTGAGCACTTAATTTTTTTTGAGACAGTTTATATATTAAAAAATATGATTAAAAAATTAAGTGCTTCAATTTTTAATCCGTTTGAACGAGTGTGCAGATATTTTTATTCTGATCATATTATTCTAAAGAGACATAATCAAATTTTATCTCTAAGAAAACTCTCAAATATTACATTTCTGTTCCATAAGATTGCAAATTGATGGTTTTTGATTTTTTTTTTTTAAACTAAAACGCCAACGTTTTAGGGGCTGTGGGGAGGGGGAGCGGAGGTTCGTAATCTGGGGTGGGGGGGGGGGGGGGGGGGGGGGGGGGGTGGGTGGTGGGGAGCCCTGTTTCCGAGGAGTCCACTACCAAGAAGAATAGTGCTACTAAACCTACATCTATATATTCTCTATAAGATCTTTACTAGAAATTTCACTTGAATACATCTCAATTGATTTTTCAAAAAACTTGCATTCCCATTGTTTAGACTGTAAACAATGTAACGATTAGCCGTCGAGCATTGACAGATATGTCATTATAATCACTTAACTCCGAAGTTATGCCCCTCATATTTTTGCCCATGGGCTGTTCGTACCAAATGAAGCTTGTGCTGCACAAACTGTGGCTTACAGACGGAAATGCTCTAAGTTAGTGACGCCCGATGTCTCACACAAGAATCCTAAAAACGAAAATGTCTTCTCACTGAGCTCAAAAGAAATGCCACACAGCGTAGTGTCCGTGGATCTACGAGCGTGGAATAGCCCCCCATGAGCACCTGAAGGTGCAACGCTAAACTACATAACTTTTCTCCCGACCATTTTGGTTGAAATTTTTAGTGACATTTCATTGATCCCTCCGCGAAGCACACAAATTAACATTTAACCGCTCTCTTTTAGTTTTCGTCTATGCGAACCAACAAAGACTATAGCAGATAAAAGTGGGGTTGGGCGTGTTAGCCATTGGCGTGAGAGTCTCGGATGCAACGCCGCCCCACACCATGGCACCGAGTCGGCCATTGCCGATCGGAATGGCATCAGTCCAGTCCTTGGCTGGCCCGGTGAACCTGACCTTGAGAGCGTTCGAAGTCTGTGTATCAAGTGCGGTTGGTTCACAGGAATCCTTCTCTGAGGGGTGCCGTACCAGAACCCATTCACCATCTTCCATTGTACTCCGGAGTTGGGAGTTGTTGCGAGGCGTCGTTCCACGTTCAGAAAAAGTGCCTTTTTTTTTGGTCCAAAGGTTCCATATCTCTCGAGCCTTTCCTTTTTTTTTAAAATGTTCAGATAAAACGACGTCGTTTTGGTCGAAGGTCCCCACAGTCACCGAGTGAACTGACAATACTGTCCTTATCCCATTTTTCTCTCATATCCGCAGCCCTCCCTCATCTCCTTTCCAGAAGTCCCCGTCCGTCTCCCCCCCGCCGCCCTCTCTCTCCCCCGCTCCAGAAGTCGGAACGGGCCGTCAATCGTAGCAGCCGCAACTGTAGCTCGCTTGTCCTGTCGTACGACTGTAGGACTCGCTCCCAGTGAGTTCCCCTCTCTCTCTCTTGCCTTCTTTGTCTGGTATAACGATTTTTGGGTTTTCCGGGAGCGACGGCGAAGAATGTGGCCGGATTCGAAAGGTTTTCAGATTACTCCAACTGGGTTTTGATGCTGGATTTTCAAACATTGTGTATGTTTGATTCAAAAGTTTTCAGATTACTCCATGGGGGTTTTGATTTTCCGGCTGATTTTTAGTGTATCCAAATCGAAGTTAGAATCGATAGAGTTTGGCGGTGGTTTTGATTTCGTGAATTTTGGATGTTGGTGGCCGGTGGTTTTGATTTCAATTTTCCTGCTGATTTCGATGCGGATGTCGGTGGTTTTACTGTTTTCTTTTTAGTTTTTTTCTATTCTAATCAAAAGTAGTTTTGGGATTTGAATAGGTGTTTGCCTAGGCTGTTGGGTGCTGAAATAATTTAGAGGCTAGACAAAAAAATTCCGCTGCCAATTTGCTTAGAATGTATAATTTGCTTAGGATGTATCGTACGAGCTTCGGCCAAACCTGAAGAAGATTGGAGAGAGAGAGAGAGAGGGAGAGAGAGTCGTCTGCATTGTGCTTCAACAAAGAGGGAAAGAAGAGGGAGGACATAGTCTGGGGAAGTTGAGTTGGGATAAGGGGCAATATGGTCATTTCAACATGAATCTTTTTTAAAAAAGAACAACTTTTACGGAAAAGTGGAATGCATGTTCTTTTTCTGCACCGTTCATCACCGAAATAGGAAGTTTGGGAAAAGGTAGCAAATTTGAAACGCCATCTGAACTCTGTAATGGTAAGCCTCCTGAATCATCAATGGTGATCGCATCACTCTCCTCTTCCTCCTCAACCACTCACCATCTCCTCCAATACCTCCGCTTCCATCTCTCTCATCCCCACAATCCCAACCCCCATTTTCTCTCTCGTCTGTACCCAACCCACCACCACAATCCTAAACCCTTCTCCTCCCAACCCCTCTCTTCTCAACCACTAAACCCCAACCCTAACCCAGACCCACCTCCACAACTCGTCAACGACCTCTCCCGAACGCTAAGCGACTACCGAAACCCCCACCACGACCTCGAATCCGTCCTCACCCCATTCTCCCCCAACATCTCCACCAATTTGGTCGAACAAGTCCTCAAACGTTGTAAAAATCTCGGATTCTCAGCCCACAGGTTCTTCCTCTGGGCCCTCCGCCACCCGGGTTTCAAACCCACAAAAGAAACCCATCACATTCTTGTTAGCATTTTAGGAAGTAGCAAACTGTTCCCGTTGATATGGGATTTCCTTGCAGAGTGGAAAGACACTCAGTGTTGCGAAATCGAGCCGGAAATTTTCTGGATTGTTTTCAGAGCATACAGTAGAGCTAATTTACCTGCTGATGCGATTCGGGCTTTTGGTAAAATGGCGGATTTTGGTGTTGGGTTTGGCAATGATGATGTTGATAAGTTGTTGTATGAGCTTTGTAAAAGGAAGCATGTTAGGCATGCCCAGGGTTTCTTTGATAGAGTTAAGTCTGAGGTTGAGCCTAGTGCGAAAAGTTACAGTATTTTGATGCGAGGGTGGGGTGATATTGGTGAATCAGGTGAGGCACGCAAAGTGTTTGATGAAATGCTTGAGAGCGTGTGTTGTGTGGATTTGCTTGCTTATAATAGCATGTTACAGTCTTTGTGCAAAGGAGGAAGTGTGGAGGAAGCTTATAAGTTGTTCCGCGAGATGGGGTCTAAAGGACTTGAACCGGATGCGTTTACCTACTCGATTTTCATTCATGCTGCTTGTGATGCAAATGACATTCATTCGGCCTTTCGGGTTCTGGACAGAATGAAAAGATATGAGCTTGTACCAAATGTGTACACTTATAATGCTATTATCAAAAGACTCTGTAAGAATGATAGGGTGGAAGAGGCTTACCTGCTACTGGATGAGATGATAGAGAGAGGTGAGAGACCAGATGTATGGAGTTACAATACCATCCTAGCTTGCCACTGCAATCATAATGAAGTCAACAAGGCTTTTAGGTTGATTTCCAGAATGGACCAAGATTCGTGTTTGCCCGACCGGCATACATATAATATGGTGATCAAAATGCTAATTAGGATAGGGAGGTTTGACAGAGTCACAAAGGTTTGGGAGAGCATGGAAGAGAGGGGATTTTTTCCTTCAGCCTCCACATATGCTGTGATGATCCACAGTTTTTGTAAGAAGAAAGGAAAACTAGAGGATGCATGTAGATACTTTGAAATAATGGTTGATGAAGGAATACCACCATATTCTTCTACCTGTGAAATGTTGAGGAACCGACTAATAGGTTTAGGGTTTTCAGAGCAGACACACATACTTGCGGATAAGATGGAAAGAAGTACCTCTTGTTCCATACAAGAGCTGTCTGATATTATGAGAGGTGAGAGGGGTGGTGCAAGACTAAGAAGAGAAGGAGAAAGCTCGGACGACAGTGATGAGTAATGGCAAAGAGTTTATTATGAGATGGTGGCTGTCTCATCCTTTGTGCTCCGAGTTTGTTTGTTACAGATGACTTCAGACCTAATGGTGGCTCATATTGGCTATTACAATCATGTTCCAGTCTGTCATTCAATATGTTGAAGGTTAATGTGCTAGCATGCTATATTTCTGAGAATGAGACTGTTTATTCTGATGTCATTCGTCAGTGGAATGGGTTGGTTGATTTGCAAACTGAGGTAAACATATGTAATCATACATTTGGTTCGTAATGATTTGACATGAAAACGTTGAATGCCGCCACAAATTGTACCCCTTTTGTAGGGTACAACATTCATTGAAATAGATTTATGTTGTAGCACGTGCAAGATTATTTATTGGATTCGAGAATGGTTATGTTTCTTGAACTCATCTATTTTTTTGGCAGCGATTCTTTGTTGGTACGTTTTCCAGCATTACTTACTCTGTTCTAAAGAAACTATGTCTTCACATGTTTGCTTGTAGTGTCCAACAACCTCCTTCTCCTGTGTAGTTTTTTTTGGATAGCTTGATATACATTGTTGGCCTCATTTCCTAACAACTTAGCTTTTGGTATAATTGGTGATTTTGTTATGGCATCAGAACTTTAGGTTCTACAAGGTTTTGGATTCAAGTCTATCCAGTCTTCTTTAACTTCTCTATTTGCATCCTGCTTCTCTCTATGCACGGATGTTTGCATCTACATGTGCAAGAAAGGTTGCACCTGAAAGAGGGTGTTGGCTAGCAGATAGGCATTGTTAGGTCTATTTCGTAAAGCTTTGGGGGCAATTGGTGATATAATAGTTCTCAATAGTGCTTAGTACTTGGTAATGCAACTTCTGAATTTGTCATGGCAGATCTCTTTTGGGATGTTGGCAGCGCAAGATGAGGATGGGTCCTCCTCAAAGTCCTCCAACTCTAGACACACCACATCTACAGTGCCGAAGAAGTATATTGCATGTCATCCTTCACCAATATGCTATGAGAAACATTACAGAGAGTACATGGTAGCTTCACTACCCAGTTTGAAAGTTCTTGATAACTTGTCCATTGAAAAAACTGATAAAGAGAGACCCAATGGTATCTTTTCACAACACTTTGAGTACCTTCCATACAAGAGGAAGAATAAGGAGAGTGTTGTCAGTATCTTGCATAAGCGTGAAATTAGAGCTAGCTGCACAAACTCACAAAATTGGAGGCGGAAGCCATTGTATGTTTTGGCAAAGTCTCAATGTTTCTTTTCCAGGTCACTTTCCGCTGCAAAAGTTTGTTCTTCTGCTTGGCCTCTCTTGCATCCACTTTCTATTTCAGGAGATGAAAGCAGAAGTTTCCGTCCACGGCAATTTGAATACCATCCTTCTGACTCGAGTCTTATGGCTTTCGGTACTTTGGATGGGGAAGTAGTTGTCATCAATCATGAAAATGGAAAACTTGTTAGTTACATCCCATCACTGGGAAGAATGAATAGTGTGCTGGGACTATGCTGGCTCAAAAGGTATCCATCCAAGGTATGGTATCTTTCAAACTGTATCCAATCAACAGAAGTTAGACTTGTATTGGTTCGCCACCACATTGCATAAGATTGATTGATAAATGGTCATGGGTTTTTATTCTGAAACCTTAAGTTAACTGGTAATCTCTACTTACTCTTCTGTGATAGTTTAATTCTTTGTTATTTGTTATTTTGTTTTTCCCATTGCTAGTTTAATTTTTAGTTTGGAGAAAAAATCACAAATTTGTTAACCTAAGTTCAATTAGTATGTTTTTCCTATAAAAAGCACAAGTCCCTATGGGTTCGACTTCGCTCTTCAATAACCCAAGTTTAATTATATGTTAGTATAGTTTTCCCTTTTCCCCTAATTCTTCTGTCCATCAAAATAATGCAAATACACATTTGGCACGTATGAAAACAATCATCTTATGTCTCGAGTGCAGGGTTATTTAAAGTATCACATGATAGGTTCAAGAATGTGATAGCTTGGTTCCCACATACATGCACACACACAATCTGTAAACCCCAGCTAAATTATGTTCCACGGGAACATAGCTTGTTCATTTTGATCTTTTCTCAAAGGTAGCATAAACACAAAAACTGAGATAAAATTTTGTGAGGTCCAATCAACATGCACATTGCTGAGGATATGGAAGATAGCTATTTAGGTGAGAGGCTACTTGAGTTAATTTTCTCAGCTGGTATCATGTTCATCTAGGTCTCAATCAAATCCAGCTAAGGTCCCAAGTGCCAACACAGTTTGTGCCGCTTTTCGGCGGCTTCTAATAGGAATATGAACCTTGTGGAAGAAAAGTCTACCAGTTACCTCTAGAGACTTTTCAGTTGGAATCAATAAGCAGGGCTGTCTTAATGGAACTTGATGTAATGGAAAAATGATTGGGCCAATGATTTTGTTAGAAAAAGGAACTTGCAAATTAGAGGGAAATCCCATCACTTAAGGGAGTGATTGGCATAACAAATGTTTCAGTACCAATGCAGTTAGTCTTATGCCTTTATATTCCTGACGTGAACTTAAGATCAAAATTCCCCTCTGAAGACGGCTTTTTTGTGGATATTCAAATTGGTTAATTCATGATAGAATCAGATTAATACAACGACATCCATACTTGCCTTGCTGTTGTTGACTTCAAGTTTCATTTTGTGTACTTTATCTTTTCTGTTGATCAATTGCAGCTCATTGCTGGTTAGGACAATGGTTCGCTAAAATTGTGTGACATCAAGCCTATTTCTTCAAGAAACAAGGGAACCAATTCCAGTGCCCATTCTGTTACCTTTGATGAGTTTGATCAGTTGACATCTGTTCATGTAAACTAAACGGATGAATAGTTTCTCGCAAGTGGGTACTCGAAAAATGTTGCTTTGTATGACATTGGCTGTGGAAGACCTTTGCAAGTGTTCGTTGATATGCACCGAGAGCACATTAATGTTGTTAAGTTTGCAAACCATTCTCCTTCCATTTTTGCTACGTCATCCTTCGATCAGGATGTTAAGATGTGGGATCTGAGACAAAAACCAATTTTCCCTTGCTATACGGCTGCAAGCTCTCAAGGAAATGTAATGGTATGCTTTTCCCCGATGACCGCTATCTTCTTGTGTCAGCTGTTGACAATGAGGTAATTTTTAAGAGAACTGAGAATCCACTGCATGAGTTTACATTGTTCGCATCTAATCCTCATATACCAATCACGATGACCCCTTTGATTGGATAATTGGATATAGTAGCTTGCATCTGTTTTCTCTCTGTCTTTATTACCACTTGTTATTTTCCCCCATTCTTTCGTTCTCTGTTTCTTTTCTTTTTTTAGCATCAATTGTCATTTCTATGTATGCTTTTTGAATTTGAATCTCCAGTGGAAATCATTTACTCTTCAGGGTTAGAAAATGATATTTTTTTATTGGATTGAATGTGCTACACTCGATGGACACTTACTTGGGATATTTAGCACAAGTGTAACCATGATGTGTTGCATCATGCCGTCAATATTAATCATGCCGTCAATTATTACTATTTATTAACGTCCAGTTGTTATCAGGTTAAACAACTTTTGGCTGCTGATGGGAGGCTTCATCTGGACTTTAACATAGTTTCTACAGGAAGCTCACGAAATTACACTCGTTCTTATTACATGAATGGAAGAGACTATGTCATCAGTGGAAGCTGTGATGAAAATGTAGTATGTATTTGTTGTGCTCAAACTGGAACACGCCTGAGGGATTTATCATTGGAGGTAAATCTTCTTGTTCCTCTTGAGTTGCACTTCCATGTGTAACTGTGCTATTGGATGATGAATGAAAGATCGTCTCATGTCTCTATTAAATTACCAATTGTCCCAAAAGCTTAAGCTGTTAGGAAATGGGTTCAACAATTTATATCAAGCTATCTTACGCCCTCCCTCACGTGCAATCCATCTTGGGCTTGGAGATACAAACATTCATACATATAATAAAAGAATGCAAAGGGGAGAAGTATAATGCAAACGGGAATAAATGTAGGCAAAGAAGCTTGACTCGAGACCTATCACAACCTAAGTTCCGATACCATGTTAAGTTACCAATTGTCCCAAAAGTTTAAATTGTTAGGAAAATGCACCCAACAATGTATACAGTCTAAACATGGCTGCATATATTGCATGCTTAAATGCACAAATGAAAAAAAATCTCCTTCTCTTGTTTTCCAAAGTGAATAAAAAAGGTGTTTCTTTCAAACTTAGTACGGTAATTTCATTTGGTTGTGGAACATCAAAATATCCCTGCTCTGCCATCTTTTGTTTTATTGTTTACCACTTTTTAGTGTGGCATGATATGGAAAATATGATGTCTTGTAATATACATCCAAATAGCACTGGAATTCAAGAAAGATGTTCTATTTATGTTCCCACAAGTTGAAAAGGGATTCCATGAGCATTTGGGTTGCCAAATTTAATTAGGTGGTTAACTTTTTGTGGTTTTGTATTGCTCGTAAGCGTAGGAAGAAATGAAAATTGTATCACTATATGTCTCTATTATTTACCTTTCATATTGTGGCTCTTTTCGTGCTCTAGGCATTGTGGAGTGCATGGTTGTGTATTTCAAAAACAAAACAAAACAAAGCAAATGGAGCAGTTGTGTCTAGATGTTGCATGTCATAAATTTGATGTACTTAGTGGTAGTTCCTTGCAGAGTCCTGCAAAACATGGGTAAAAGAAGAGATTGATGGAATTAGCAGAAATTGGATAGTGAAAATGAGTTAAGCTACACCATACTGTTGAATAATGAGATTTCTTTAAAACAGGTATTTTTTAGTGAAGTGAACCATCTAATTAGTGTGGTGTCTGGTGCCATGTTATGGAAGCATTTGTGCAGTGTGAAAAGTTTAGTCTGGACAGCTAGCTTGTAGTTATTGGGACTTGCAAAGGCTGTTGCGGTGTAGTTCCTAGAACTTTTTTGTAGACGGCTAGAGGTGAAAGTATCTGCAAATGCTGTTGTGGTGCAGTATCAAATGAAAGTGATGTGGAGTTCCTATAACTATTAACTATTTTATGGCTTATGTAAGTTGCATTATGACCTTTGTGACTTTTATCCATACAAATGGTCTTAGTGGGCTATGCATTCTGTAATGTATTGATGTTGTGCAATAATCGTTGCTCTTTTCAAGCATTGACTCTTGACTCCGCTTGCCAAGCAATCCTTCTGTCTCATTGCTTCTTTAATTCTTGGAATGTCGCCATTTAGAGAAACCATGTTTCGTAGCCAGAGCTCCTAACGACAAGTGTCTCAAACTTTCTCCATTTTAATTCAATGCTCAATTGTTTTCTGGGGAACCCTTCTAATAAGTACAACATGTGGAACAAGGATTACTGCCTAGTATAGTACCATACGGTAAAGTATATTTCCAGGCTTCCAGCAGTGAGGGCCTAAAACAAGCAACAATGCAGGAAGCTCAGAAACGGGAGCACAAGTGATGACTATGAACAGGAGCTCTAATGGAGTAACATTCAGTTTGCTTGCTCTGCACTCTAGGATGAGTTTCCCATAATATTTTTGGAAGGAAAAAAAATGGGGAAGAAACTCTTACTAAAAGAGGGACAAGGGGCACTCTTGCAATGCTTTCTGTACATGAGCTTAACTACCATTGCTGAGTTCATTCAAAAGATGGAACCCAGATACGAGAAAAGCAACCTTCAAGGTCTTAAGAAACTATGTGGCCATGCAATCTGTGGATTATCCGCCTTCTTATGACCTCCACCTAAGCAGCACGGACAAGGACACGGTATATAGACACGACACGGGCACTTCATTTCGTAAAAAGTAAAAAAGCTAGGACACGGACACATTGGCGACACATCGGAAAACATTATCCCTTTTCAAATTAAGATTTATACTTTGATGATACAAATCAACGGTCCCTATATAAGTTTTCATGAACTATACATCTATAGAGGTATAAGAATTACATATTGTAACTTCCTAATGTGTCCTTAGCATGTCCCAAGAGTATCCCAACGTGTCCTAGAGAATCCTCAATGTGTCCGAGTAAAAGATATAGAATATATACATTAGACATATTTAGGCATGTCTGACACGTGTCTGGAGGGTGTCATGTTGGGTCCGTGACCGACACGTGTCGGACACAGATACGTGAGGCTAGTAAACGTGTTTGTGCTTCTCAGATCACCACACATTCTATGAGAACATTAATCTACCAAGAGACTATGTCATCTTGCTATTAAAATGGATGAACAATCTAAATAGTTAATCAAGGTTGATATTCATGAGAAAAAAGAATCTCAAATGTTTATCAATTTTGCATGTTTGGGCCTTGATTCCGCTTTGTTTGATGTGGGTTTTATGCGGGAAAGAAACTTGAGATGTTTTGAAGGGGTCGAAAAGCCTTTGTTTAGAATTAAAAGTTTTTTGGTTCTATTGCCCAATTTTTAGAATGGTTTGAACTTCTTAGGAGAGTGTATGGGGCCTTTTTGTCTTGTGGCCTTTCTTGTATACGGGCAGCATTCCCTTTATGCCTTTTTGTTAATAAATTACTTACAAAAAAAAAATTTGCGGAAGGACTACATCTGGAAGTATGAATATTGGAATTAATTAAGTCATTGTGAAACTGAAGACATGAATTCCCTTGGAAATTGCTAGCTACTTTATAGGTTTTCATCAGAAATGCAGGATCCTAAAAAAAGGGAGGGCAAAAGGGTGAATGCGAGCAGTGGCACCTAAATGTATGCTGCTATTTTATTAATATTTCTCTCCAGAGCCCATTGAGTTTCCTTTCTCTAAGGTTCTTGGGATCTCCTTATTTTCCTTGGACGTGAGCTCCAATGAACAAACGTGCGTGCATGAGAGAGAGAGAGAGAGAGAGAGAGAGAGAGAGAGAGAGTTTCCTTGTACATATGCTCCAATGAACAAAAGTGCATGCACGTGTGGAGAGAGAGAGAGAGAGAGAGAGAGGTGCTGATATTAAAAAGGAAAGTCATTTGCATGGAGTATATGTTATTAAAATGGTGGGATATCAGATTAGTTGTTGATTCTAGATGTTACTTTGCTCCCATATATTGTGTAATATTGTTCTGTTGTCCAAAGCATTACCATTTCTGCAGTTAAAAAGATTGTATTTTTGCTGTTATGCAGGGTAAAGGGGTAGAGGCTTCGATGTTTGTGCAGTCTTTGAGGGGTGATCCTTTCAGGGTGAGTTCTGTACTTTGTTCGGCTCTCTGGTTTTTCTTTTCTTCAATTTTTAAATCGATATAGTGAAAGGAAGTCCAGTTCATCCCATGATTTGCATATTTAGAGGAGGACATTGCCGGACATAGTTTTATTCTTTTTTCTTGTGCTTCTTCTTTTTACCTTACGTTCCGCTCCTTCTCCCACCCAATTTCATCTAGTACTTCTTGCAAAAAGTGGTTGCTGCTCTATTTCCTCATTTCCATTTACTGCCAATCCTTGCACCAGTAGTAAGTGCTACAGATTTGAGAATGATGGGATTTTCACAAACCATTCCATGGATTTACTTATTGAGGCACAAAAACTTTGTTGCTTGTATTTATACTGGTTGGTGATTACTCTGCTCAGATCAAAGGCAATTTTTGTCTCTCATTAATGGTTTTTCCAAATTAGATGTTTTGTATGAGAGTTCTACCTCCTTGTGTTGGACTCAAGAGATTGCTCCTCTTGGAAGTGTCAACATCCAAAACGGTGATGGTTAATACAAATGGTTGTCTTGTTGGCTTGAACATAGTCAAAACTTAATGTCATTTTCCAAGGAACTAGCCTCGTCACAAATGTATTGGTAATGCATATGAATGTGGAGATACGCATCAGATGGTACTTGAGGTGGGGATAACATTTCTCTTGTGCATACCTGCGGATTTTTGGAGATCTAAATCATTACCTAAATTTATTCACCACGACATTACTGGTTGCAAATCTTCACATTGTGAGATTGTGGCATGGGATATTATTGTATATTCTTTCAAATTTGAATTCCCCACCCTTATACGACGATATGAAGAAGCATAAGCTCGAACTTGATTAGTTTCTTTTAGGAATGCTACTACTTCATAACGCACACTAATTGGCCCCTTTTGCCATAAGTACCTCCATGTTCCGTTGACTAGGATTTGACAATGGGTTTGAGTCAGTGATTGAAAAACTTCTTTTTCCAGATCTTAATTCGCGTAGAAATTCCGGAACTAGGATTCATATAGAGTAATGATCATATTGCAGCCCATGATAAAGGGTTCTTGCACAAGGGAGCAATATGAATAAGGGAGCAACATGCGTTATACAAATGCTCTTCAAAAAAAAAATTGCACTATACAAACAGCAAATAATGTCTATAATTCAAATTTAACTATAGCGAAGGACATAAGAGATTGTTTTTTGCGTCATTGGAGAAACTTGTTAAAATATTATGGATTATCATTATTCGTTCGCAAGTAATGTCAATAGCCCTCTTGTTTCTTCTTCTTCTTTTTTTTTTTTTTCAATCAGTAGGGGTGATACTTTTATTCAAACCGAAGAACATCCAAGGAGACCTCTAACAGAGCTTAGGTAGGGAAATTCCCGTCCCAAGTCAGCGGAGAAGCACGAGATGGGGCGAATTTGGCTGTCAAATCAGCCACCCTATTACAAGTACGAGGAATAAAATAAAATTAAAAAATTGAATGTAAATTACTAGCTAAAGCTGAAGTATCATGGATCATAACTTTCAAATTGGCACTACTTGAGCACCTTCCTTGGCAACATTCGAACGACCTTCTAAGCATGACAATCCAACCCTCGTGTTTCAAGAGAGAGAATAAACATGATCAGTGTTATTTTGTTGAATATTTGTTAGTCAGCTCTAACTGTTAAGCCTTTGACTGTTAAGCCTTTGAGACGATGGAAAATAAATTTGTAAATCACCAACTAAGTTCCTAAATAACATCAATCCGTCTCAGTTAAATTATTTTTACGTCTCATTACTAGAGTGACTTTTAAATCCATATCCAATTGGTTGCCATCCTCCCTATCAAACATAGTAATGCCTAGCACAAAGAAAAATGTGTCCAAGAATCAATTGTTTTCTAAAAGAGAGACTATTTTTGGAGTTTAGTACTGTACTATTTTTTTAGCTTATTTTCCAAATATTTAAGATTGAGACAAAGGAATCAAAAAATCATAAAACTATGAAACAAATTTGAAAAAAAACACAAAAAAAAGACCTTAAAACTTTGTTTTTCAAATTTTTGTCTTTTAAACTTTGGTTGTTTTAATTATACTTTTAAATTTTTAATCCTTTTCCGTCAAGACGAATAATTACTTCAAAAATCTCGCAAATCTACAATATAAAAATGATGAACAGAAAGCCTCATATAGGTTGTGCCAAATGCAGCAAAGAAAAAATTAGTTAGTGTCTTGGACCACGCCACGTAGTGTCCCAAGTTTCCCCACTACCTCACAATTATGTGGAGTTCAAAATTAAGTGTGTGAACTAGTGGCGTAGCCAGGAATAACGAGTAGTGGAGGCACAATGAATACACAAAACTCAAGAAATTTTTTTTTGTAACATATGATTCGTCAATTTGAACTTCCTTTGTAGAAAAATTAGCAAAAATACTACGTTCAAAACCATCATAGTTATGAACAAGAGTTACTAAACGAAGACCTTATAATAGATGACGACGAGTTTTTCATAATAGTTTTATTGTCAGGCTCCGGCAACCGGCATTGAAGCTGCTGAAGTACTACAACGGCTACACATGATAGGAGCATTGAGCATCACATTTTAAATTTCTCAAGCCTTATTATATTCTCTCTGTTTGTGGGGAGGAGATGAATTGTAGTTTAGTTTAAGGTAGTTAGTCATGAGAATCATGAATTCTTTACACCACCGGTGTAAAACATTTGTTTCCTCCAAATCAATTGCATCGCGACACGTCTCAAAACAGTGGTCCCAATTAATAAAACATGGCGACGTGGTGCAATGTAATTGATTTGGAGAAAACAAATGTTTACACCGACGGTATAAAGAATTTATTCTCTTCAAAAAATTATGAATTTTGATAATAATTTTTTATTTTTTTGATTTATCTTGACAAGACTAATTAATAAGTCAAAAAAATTTGAAGAAAAACAAATAAATTCAATTTTTAATCCAAAATCATCCTTCTTTTAATTGATGAAAACACACCATAAAAATGAAAATAACCCTATAACCAAAATTGACCTAATCGGTGGCCCCAAAACAAAAGGCCCAGATAAATAAGAGGTATCAATTGCCGCATCATCACCAAATTCAATCTTCCTTGGCAAGTTTCTTTCCGCAACGGCTACAAAATAAAGACTTCTTAAATGAAACTCCCCCAGAATCTTCAACACGCATCAGCGATTCAGCATCTCCAATAAGCTCCTCTCTTTGCCCCCTTTCGTTTCTTTAGACGAGGCATAACCCTCAGAACCCTCACCCAATGGCCTCGCTTCCAACCTCGGCGGAACCCAGTTTGCTACAGTAACTCGCTACGACGGCTCTCTCTCTCTCTCTCTCTCTCTTCCCAGCGACAGTTCCACCACTCGTCGCCGCCGACGGAGAACGAGAAATCACAGA
The DNA here is from genome assembly GCA_014282245.1 of Rhododendron simsii. Lineage (NCBI taxonomy): Eukaryota > Viridiplantae > Streptophyta > Magnoliopsida > Ericales > Ericaceae > Rhododendron > Rhododendron simsii. Next base: position 12,039,961 of record CM024957.1, on the reverse strand, counting down.
GGGAAAAGGTTACTCACGGTCGACGGTGATTTTCCGGCAAGGGCTACATCACAATCAGTGGCGATTTTCCGGCGAGGGCTCCGTCGCCATAGCCAGTGGCAACGCACCATCCTTTCTCACGCTGAGTTAATTTCGCCGGATTGCTCACGGTGAGTTAATTCCGTTAATTGTTAATAGATTTGTTGTTGTTCTTCTGGGTTCCTTTGTGAATCTTGTTGGTTTCTTTGTGAATCCGTTAATCATTGTGTTTTGAAGTTGATTTGTGGGTTGTTCAAGTTCAAATTTCATATTGCATTTTCCGTTTTCAATTTGTGTGTTTTTTAATTGCATTTTGCCGTCATCGTCCTCTTTGCCAATTTCAGATTGCATTTGGCCGTGTCCTCTTTTCCGATTTCAAGAGGCTAGGGTTCATGAATTAAAAAAATGGTAATTGGGATTTGAATAGTCCAATTGCTTAGGCTGTTGGGAGGTTCGTACTTGTAAGGGCTAGCTAAACTAGCATTTTGGCCTTTTGGATAGTCTCTTTGCCTAGTATTGGCTTGAGGCTATTGGAGATGCTCCAGAATGAGCTTCAACTCGTCTCGCTCTGTGGACTCTGGTTCCAAATCAAAGAGAAGCTTCAATTCAACCACCTCGAATCGTTCGGGCAATGCTAGTAGCAATAGCGACAGCAGCAAGAAGCAGAAGAAGACTACCCAGAAAACCCTAGGCATGGCTTGGGGATCCAATTCTCGCTCGGCCTCTCGTTCCTCCTTCCGCAACTCACCTTTCTCGGACTTCGGCAGGTTGTCTCCCTCCCTTTCCCTCTCTCTATACATATATATTGTTGGGAAACAACATGGGGGACACAACTTAAAATTATAATTGCAGCAACAAATATCGATAGAATCCACAGGTTTAATGAAAATTTTCTTGTTATCTCCGCTTATCAATATAATTATAATCGCTCTTGCTTTAATTGAGATCGTTTAGTCGAGGTGTGCGTAAGCTAGACCTGTGTTCTAAAAAATTGTTTTCATTTGCATATACTCCCTCCGTCCTAATTTAATTGTCCTTTTTTGGAGTTCGTGCCACTTTTCAATTGATTATATCTTGTCATTTATAATGTTTTATGTGATTTTAAAAATATTGTATTATAGAACAAATCGAGATCTATCAAACAAGATCCACATTGGATATAAAATTCATTACTAATTAAAAGATATAACTAGTTTTTTTAAGTATTTAATTTATGTCGCATGAGGGACTTCATTGATTTGAATGAACCAGATCATGTACGAAATTGAATTTTCTATGTTGAAACGTCGGAGGGGCGTTATTTGTAGCTTACATACTTGGTGGACAAGTGTATGAGTATTTTAATATGAAACATGATTCTAGGTTTTTAAGTTTGAGCTGTAGTAATTGCACGCTTATAAGTGGTTTGAGAAAGTTGGTCGAATTTGCATAGGGAATAGAATGGAAGAGGAGAGGATGATTTCTGTGTGAAAAAACACATGATGATTTTGTTTTGGGGTTTTTCTTATCATCTCAATCATGAAGAGATAGTGAATGTGCCTCTTTGTTGATGACATTATGCGTTAGTTAGAAAGTAGTGAAGAATTAGAAATTACATGAACATTATTGATGATTTTTGGATAATACTACAGTCGCGTGAGTGAGATCATTCAGTAGACCTGTAACAGAGCAAAAAGGTTTAGGCCCTCAGCTAGCCCTATAATTTTAGTCCACTACAAAATTCATTCCATTTTTGTGGATAACAAAATAAAGCACTCCTGTGGGTAATTTTTTGAGTTTTTTTTTTTTTTTTTTTGCGCACGAAGTTAATTTAAAACTATGCACAAAAAGTGCTTTATCTTAGGATTAGAATAATAATTAGTAAAGGAGAGCATAGAATTATTATTTATACTATCTAAACACCAGAGCGGCATTTTCAACTTACATTTTCCCGAGGGACAAGTATACAATTTGTTTAATGCGAATGAGTTTTTTTGGCTTTTAGCATTTAAAGTTGATGATTTGGATATTTATAAATCTAATTGCAATGGGTTTGAATGAATGCGGTTAAACATTTCATTGCAATTTGGTCATATACATGGTCAATTGTAAAGAAATTGAGGACTTATGGTTTATTGGGAGTTTTCTCCTCCTTTTTTTGTTTTCCGGTTATCTTCATCGTGATTAGATTTTGTATTTACGCTGACTGTTTGTGACATTTGTTTTCAGTTACATGGCAGTGAAAAATCAGAAATTACAGGACCAGTTTGAAGCTGAAGCTACTAGTTCTTCTAACAGTGGTTCAAATAGTGGGAAGCCTATTTTTCAAGGGGTTTCTATTTTTGTTGATGGATTTACAGTTCCCTCAAGCCAGGTTTTGATGGACTTTGATAATTTGTTTGAATGCTGTTCACTATTGCTAACACAAAAAGAAAACCAAATCCTTATTGATGCCCTTAAATCCTTAGTTGCACTGTGACATACTGATGCCCTTGAATCCTTGTGATGGGTTCATATTTATTCCATTACTTCTTGAAATCTTGACAGGAGCTGAAAGGGTATATGCTGAAGCATGGAGGACGCTATGAGAATTATTTTTCGAGGCATCGTGTTACTCATATCATCTGCAGCAACCTTCCTGACAGTAAAATTAAGAACCTAAGGTTTGCATTTCACGGTCCAGTTGGACCTCAAAACTGATAATCAGCATTTCTTAAACTCTTATAATACCCCTTTGGTGTTTTTACTCAGGTCTTTTAGTGCTGGGCTCCCTGTAGTGAAACCTGCATGGCTGTTGGATTCTGTTGCCGCTTATAAACTTTTAAGTTGTATGTTTTCTTCTCTGGTTGACTTTTTTGGTGGTGCTAATTTTGGTTCTGAACTAGAATGTGGACATGCAAATCAGCCAATTAGGTTGACACAACATATTATAGAAAATGACAGGGAATTCGGTAAGGGGATTGGCAGTGTTTTAGGAAGGAAGCCAAGTTAGGAAATTTATTTATTTTTATATTTACCCATTGTCAGTTTTAAGATACGTGGGTTCTTTCTTGAGGCATGAACTGCGTAGGTCAAAAGGTTGTGGTGGAATGTAAGTGGAAGTGGACTAAATGTAGTGAGAATTCTACCCGAGGACAAAGGATTTATGTTGCCGACCCCCGTTAGGAGAACACATGGCTTGGTTTGATTTGGTTGGGTTTGGTAAGAAACGCATAGCATGCAAAAACATGTACCCTTACCATCAAACACTGAACACGTAACATCCCATGTAAATTTAGGCTTTCCTCTTCCCCTACCATTTCCGTTGATAGGATCATAGTAATCTTATAGATTTACTTGGTCTGGGATGGAGTGATACCAACTTCATGTTTTATTGTGTTGTTTGCAGGGGTCCCTTATCAACTTGATCAGGTTGCTAGTGAAACTCATAACCAACCAAAGTTATCATCCTTCTTTGCTTTGAAAAGCAGCGCACTCTCAAATGATCCTACAACTTGTGTTACTGGTCAAGTAAACTCTGAAATTGAGGATCCATCATTGATAGGTGGCACAATTAAGGAGAATGATTTGTCTGGGCGGTGTGGATACGCGGAACACTTAAGGCCATGCAGTAGAGAGTCTAAAGACTGGGATGATAGTGTGGATGGGAACAGCACATCAATAAAAATTGGGGAGGCAACATGCAATGATGGCGAATGTAGCGAAGGGAATGTGGCTGAACCAAGTAATGTTCTACCAATAGACAAGGGCAGCGTTGATGATCGAGATCCAGCTAGCCCCTCTGGACCTTCTGCTTCAGTTATCAGCGACAATGCTAACAAGTCAATGAGTTCAGCAATTGCTGGGCCTTCTAAACGGCATCATTCAACTCTTGTTGACCCTAATTTTGTGGAAAATTATTTTAAGGTAAGTGCAGGTGAATGTAATATTGTGGCTCTTTCCTTATGGATAAATCGGATAATCACAATTAAGACGTCTGGCAAATCAACTGCTTGGACTATTGTATATTTGTCCAATAGGTCAATAATTGGTTTTTGGTCATACGTAATGTAGCATGCCAAACATGTCCTAGGTGTATCATTTTGTTATCAATGTGAACCATTTCCATAACTAGTCTGTTTGAATTGGTTTCATTCTTCCAGGAAATCTATTTTTTTTTGTGATAAACAGGAAATCTATTAATTGTTTTGAAATTTCAGTAATTCTAAAGAGAAATCTTGTACATTTCCACAGGTGAACTCTCACTATGAACCAGGCTTTGCATTTATAAGTCTAATTCCCCTTGGCTAGTAGCCCTTTTCCTTTTACGTTCCATAGTCTGTCTGGGATTCTCTCTCTTCCATGTTATGTTGTTACTCTGCAGTTTTTCTATATTTTGTTTCATTTCCATAATCTACAAGTACTTTTACAGTTGTAGCAGTTCATCTGGAATTTCTGTTGCACTTAATCTGAGTCTGTTGCTCTCAGAATTTCTAAAAATAAAAATTTCATGCTACATGTTTATTTTTTATTATATAATCTATTTTTGCCGCATTCATTTTACTAGATCGCTAAATTTGCTCCTGCGATGTTATATCCTTGTGAGTTTTTGTTTCTACAGAAATCCAGGTTGCACTTCATAGGTACTTGGAGAAGTCGGTACCGTCAGCGTTTTCCCAGCTCTATATACACAAGTTCTAATGTCAATGCTTCTGGTCAGAGGACTTATGTTATCCATGTGGACATGGTAATCTCTACATTCTGGGCTTTTAGATGCTATATGATAGTTTACCTTATTCCCCTTCCCCCCACCAAGGATGATTTATCTATTTTGATGTTTACTTTGGAGTACTATCCGAATTGACATCACAATATGAGATGTAAGGCTCTTGTAGGCTGTAGCACTTATTTGGTCCTCATAAGGAGTACCTGTTTGCGATATGTTGTTTCCAGGATTGTTTCTTTGTCTCGGTGGTCATCAGGAATCATCCAGAATTACAAGACAAGCCTGTGGCTGTGTGCCATTCTGACAATCCACGAGGAACTGCTGAAATTTCATCCGCAAACTACCCTGCTCGAAGTCATGGTTAGTTTTGTGCCACATGAGTTATATTTAAATTGCCAATGGGCTATAGAATAGTTGGCATCATCTGGTCATCCCCGTGTGGGAGGCCAGGGTTCGAGGCCCATCCTGGGCGTTTGGGAGTCAGGGCTATGGATAGCCTCTGAACCCCTTGTGGACTAACCTACTAACACCCGCTAACCCTTGTTGATGTATACAATATGGGCAAAAAAATAAATAAATATATTTAAATTAGGGCCCTCTTAGGTATTTAAGGACTTCAAATGAATGGATTTTATTATTTAATGAGAACAACTTAAACTGAGATTTGAAATGCAAAAGGACTTTGATATTGAGTTTGAGTGCTCTATTGAGATGGGTTTGAATTACCTATCTAATAGGAGTGGGTTCAAATCCTCGGTGTTAAGGATTGAAATTTCATAGGCCTCCATAAAATACAACTCTTCTAGTTCCACTCCACATTCCATTTTAGTTTCACAAGCCTCCTATAACAAACCTCTGTTTTTGAAGAATTGACCATCAACTCCCTTTTTTGAAATCCAAATCTGTCCAAACAGAGCCGCAGCCGCTCTGTTTATGCTGGGGGGCTTGTCTTCATGAAATAGTTTGTTTTTTCTCAGGAGTACGGGCGGGAATATTTGTTAGAGATGCAAAGGCACTTTGTCCTCACCTTACTATTTTCCCTTATGACTTTGGAGCTTATGAGGAGGTAACATTTGACATTAAACTTCACTATTCAAATGCTTGTACTGGGTCGATGCTCTGCTTTTGCCCTCTCTTGTCTAGCATGTTGTAATATCATGTGGGTTCCTTGGAATGATGGGGTCTCTTGGATATCATCCAGGTTGCTGATCAGTTCTATAACATCCTGCATAAACATTGCAACAAAGTGCAGGTCAGCTACAGAGTGTGACTAAAAATGAGATCCAATTTCATGCTGTTTATTTCCTAAAATTGCAAGTTTATTACAAACAGGCTGTAAGCTGTGATGAAGCATTTTTAGAAGTCAGAGACTTTGAAGTGGAGGATCCTCAATTTTTAGCTTCAGTACTTAGAAAAGAGATAGTTGAAACTACAGGATGCACTGCAAGTGCTGGAATCTCTGGGAATTTGCTTATGGCTCGCCTTGCCACAAAAGTTGCTAAACCAGATGGTCAATGCTACATCCCTCCTGAGAAGGTTTGTTTTAAGCAATGTTCGTTATCTGTGTTTTCAACAATTTTTAAGGAATCAAAAGTTCCATTGGACGTTGTCTATGGTAACCCGAGTACCTCGATCTTGCTTAGTTGTATTTGACAAGTGATGCTTCAAAGTTGATTTACAAATTTGATTCCCCTCTTCCCCCACCCCCACCCCCACCGCACCCACCCACCCACCCACCCACCCAAAATAAAATGTAAAAATAAAAAGGGACAAAAGGTAAAGAAAGAAAAGAGCATGTATACATTGGCATATACTTCAACTTTCTTATGGCTGAGTATTCTCATAACTTTATGTTGTAGGTGTTTAGAATAATAATTGGGAAATTGTGGTTTCATTTACATATCTTGCTTGAGATGTAGTGGGATTTATCCTTCTGAGTAACTCCACCTAATATGCACATAGCAATTTATGGATCTGGAAGTCAGTTTCATGTCATTGAAGCTTTTCTTCATGTGAACAAGAATGTTCTTTGAGTTTGCCTTGTAGAATTTCAGTAGGATGCGAAAGCAGACTTCCATAGCTTTTTCTGAGCGAAAAAGCATCACTCCTGAAACTATGGTAGTTCTTGCCGACTGTTGTTAATTTGACTACATGGGTTACAACTTACAAGCGCATTTGGTTTTCCAGGTGGATGATTACTTGAATGAACTTCCAATTAAGTCACTTCCAGGAATAGGGCATGTCTTAGAGGAGAAGTTGAAAAGGATACAAATTCAAACATGTGGCCAACTGCGGATGATTTCCAAGGTTTTCTAGTATTATCTTTCTGATAATATTCTCTCTAGTATTTTAGAAATTTGCTCTGACACAATTTCTTGTCAGTTGCTATATTTTTTGCCATCACCTTATGTTATGGCTTTTTATTTTTATTTCAGACAAAAATTAGTTTGAGTAACAATCTGTATACTAGATATATGTTTTATGCTCCACTTTTGTGTTTCCTAGCTGTTTATTTTCTTGGAAGTACACTTCTCCTTTCAGCTTGGGAAATGCTGAACAGTTTCTATCTTTACCTACAAAGGAATAGTTAAATTACTTGTTGCAGTAGAATCGTGGTCCCACATTGTTCTAGTTTTCCTCCTGCACTCCTGAACTGTACAACACCAAAATTATGTCGGGGTTTGCTTTCCTCCTTTGTCTTGCCCTTAGCCTCTGCGTCTTAGAAGCATATCACCTACCATAGAGAAAGTTTGTAGTATGCGCATGCCCGATATTGCATACGCAAGAAGTGTATGCTTCTCGTTTGGAGAGTTGTACTACATCCTGAAGGTCGACTATGCGAGATCCTTGTGCCCCCCGCCCCCCTCTCTCTCTCACACGCACGCACGCGCACGCACACACATCCACTTAGCAATGTGGGGGGTTGCGCATATCTCTGTAGTTTTGATAGTTGCTGAAAAGCACCCGTTTCTTCTCCTTAAATTGCTAATGCAAATAAGGTGCACATTCCTTACCAAATTGTGAGTTTTGGAAGCATGAATCAGAAGTTATTGAGAACACCTATTCACATAGTTTCCAGTCTTTCGTTGGATATAGAGTATGTTTACCGTAGGCTTGTCTACATCAAGTTCATGTCACCCCCTTAATAGCTCTCATGAAGATTTGCCTTACCATAGAAATGTTACTCTCTCTTATGTCTGGCACTCAAGTCCATGCCACCCCCTTAAAACGACTTTTGGCATTGTACATCTCTTTGGCCAAACAATCATCTCCCTCTCCCCCAGGAACTTGCAGAATATTTAGAAATTATACATCACTGCAAAACGTAGAGTAGCGGCACGGTCACCACTTACCAGGTTAAACAAACATTCTCTAATTACTATCTCGCGACCCTTGCCGAATTGGTTACCGTTTCCCAAGTCCCGCCATTTAGTCCGTCATGAAGTTGTTATCCTTGTTAAGTATATGCATATATGATTGATGATTTTGTGATTATGATGATTTGGTCTCAACTTCTCCACTTAAAAGTAGTGAATATGGGTGAGTTTTTCTAATGTCATGTGACCTTGGTCATATGTCCAATACCTGCTTGAAAGTGCAGGCTTGGTGTGGGAGAACTCTGCATTGAAATAACCATTTTCTAATTGCTTTCAGTGGGCTATGATATTCAACCTTTAAAGTAATCTTATCACTTCTTGGTCTTTCCAGGAATCTCTTCAAAAGGAATTTGGAGTTAAAACTGGTGATATGCTATGGAATCATAGTAGAGGGATTGATAATCGGCTGGTTGGAGTGATACAGGTTTGGAAAACATGGGTTTTATTTAACTAGCAAAGCGCATAGAAACATTAACAATATTTTGTGCACCTCATGTACACAAGATTACAAGTTCAATGCTGCCTATCTTTGTCTCACCGTAGCCATGTTCATGCTGAAGAGCGATCGACCTATCAGGGGACCGTGTCAATCGTTTCTCTGTCCATTTATGGATCCAATAGTAACATGATGTTCGAGTATCATGTCAATAGTTGATGAATTTGTCAGAAGTGTGAATTCTTTTTGAAGTAAAATGCAAAAAGAAACACTTACTTTAGTTTGGGGTTTCATTGTCCTTGCAATTGGACAAATACTTGGGCCTATTTCTTATTCTTCATCTTATCCTTGACAAAGTTATTTACCAGCCGAGGTGGAAGAGTAGGTGGTAAGTAGATGGACACCATGAAACCTGGTTTGCAGGAATTCTCTTTCGGAAAGAAGCCTGGTAAATTGTTCTCAATTGCAACAGCAGTGAAAAAATCGTTGTCATTGAAGTCAATAGTTTTAGATAGCCATGACAAAGATACAGGCACAAACATAATCATTATCCAATGTCATTCAAACCTTTCAGATTGATTAGTTCGATATAAAACTGCAGTTTATGGTGGTTTGTTTGCAACATATTATACTTCCGTATGTTTGTGGATGTGAAGAAATTCTATGTCTATAGATTGCAGCTCCCTTCGAAGTAAACTGCATCTTCTCTAAGTTGGTATGAGGTTATAGGTAGACATGTTCCATTATGAATTAATTTTATTCGTTGTTGTTGGCAGGAAAGCAAGTCTGTTGGTGCTGAAGTGAATTGGGGTGTGAGGTTCAATGATATGAAAGATGTCGGTACTTCCAACGCATTATAAGGACATCTATTGTTCCTTTCCCTGGTTTAACTGAGTGAAACAACTAATTTTTTGTTATTGCAGTGTCAACATTTTCTCATGAACCTTTGCAAGGAGGTCTCATTGCGTTTGCAGGGATGTGCAGTGGAAGGACGTAGTTTTACCCTTAAGGTGCTGTCCATTTGGCTATTGAATTAAGGACATCAGAATAATTTTTTGCTTTATCTTTTGAGCTTTACGAGTAATAATGTTATGTCTAAACTGTGTTGCAATGACTCTTCCATTCGCCACAAGTACCCGTCCTCAACAGTTATGGTGATTAGGGTACGGGAATGTGGTCCAACCAGTTTGCAAATTGGACATGGGTTACTTTCAAACAATTGATGAGAATATGCTTCTCCTATTGTTGGGAACTGGAAAGCTTCTTCCCACTGAGTCGCATGTCATGTATATTCCTAAGTACTGATAACACCGTAGTATTTCAAGAACGTAAGTTATTGAAATGTAGAGGTAATGCACACATACCTGTCCCCACCTTTTGAATATACGTCGGTATCCAACGATTTGGGGTTCGGGGAGGGTTTGATGCACGGACACAGACACGGGAATTCTAAAAAAATGGGGACACTAACACGGACACGGCGGGGGACACGCCACGTGTATAATATAAATAATTAAATTTAGTTTGACACCCATAAATTTTAAAAAAAATTACAATTTGGCCTTACAGTTTGGCCCCCAATTTTTTTAAAATTACAGTTTGGCCCCTGCCGTGTCCCAGTAAAAAATTTAAATTAAATTATGGGATACGCCATGCGTGGCGTGTCCCATACGTGTCCTCGTGTGTCCGACACTGCGATACGTCGACCTCTAGAAGTGTCGATGCTTCATAGACACCCTAGCACACACAAGACCCCAATCATATCTGGACCGACTCATGCTATAAATTATGAAAGTTAATTACTGCGCTGGTTCCTATTGTGAATTCCAACCTATGTTTTGAAAACTGGTCCGGTGAGCAAACAGGAAAGGGGACCGGAAGGTGAGTTGAACTGGAATCAAACTATGATGTCAATATTATGTCAAAAATATATCAATAGCATATAAGTAAATAATATGAGCATATAAAAGAATAGATGAATATAAAGCTTGCAGATATAAAATATCCCTTATTACTTGAATTGAAAAGAGGAAGAACTGAGCTAGAAATCAAGCTGCACACTTTGTTCCATTCCCACATCGGTGTGAAAAAGATCAGGCAACCTTTGGCTTTATAAAAGGTCCCAAGTGCTTGGAGTTTGCTTTAGGTAGCCAGTTAATAGCATTGGCTAGCCTAGATAGTTGCCCAAGCGCGCCTTTCCGTCATGCGCCATCTATCGTTTATCTATTCTAGTACACACACACACACACACACTCTCTCTCTCTCTCTCTCTCTCTCTCTCTCTCTCTTTCTATATATATATATATATATATATATAGGGAGAGCACCAGTTTGGTGTCTCCCATTTTTGAAGCCCTGCCACAAAAGTGCCTTTAAGTCCCAATCAATTGGGGACGGCTACATGAATCATTTTCCATAAATGCTGACTATTTTTAACTTACCATTAAATTTTTATTATGGGCAAAATAGTAATCAATTTAAAACCACCTATCATAACCACTACCCCACTATCCCCACCCATTCTAAAAATGTGCACACACATAATGTGTGCCCACCTTGTAGTTACATTGATTGGGCGATCTCTTTAGTTCAAAAAGTTGTTACTAGTTTGATTATCCCAGATCCGGTTGTTGTGGGTTGATGATTCAACCGCTTTGTTTGAACAGTTGTCATTTTTGAAGTCAGTTTTGAAAATGAAGAGGTTTTTAATTACCGGTTTGATTGACCGAGATCAGGTTTTTGTGGGTTGACAGTTCAACCGCTTTGTTTGAACGGTTGTCATTTTTAAAGGTGGTTTTGAAAATGAAGAGGTTTTTAAGTTAATCTGGACCGGATCAAGGCCTTGTTGACGGGCAAACAAGTCGAACTGGCCGGTCCAGTCTGGTTTTTAAAAAATTGATTCCAACTAATTAAAGGGACATGCATTTAATACATTTCTATAATTTATAACATTGGCAAGGGATGACATTGGGAAACTTAGAAGTAATATGCTTTGACTTTTCAAGGTGGATAGGCATTTTGGAGCATCCCATCTTGGATGGATAGACACACAAGATGGAAGGAGGGATTACATTTTCCATATATTGTATGGTTTCTTAGATTTTGTCTCATGTGCACAACTAGCACAAGTGAATACCTACTCTGGTCATACATTTATTTATGTAGATAAAAAAGAGGAGAAGTGATGCTGGGGAGCCAGTGAAGTATATGGGTTGCGGAGACTGTGAGAACTTGAGCCATTCTGTGACGGTAGTGATGAACGATGCCCATTAAGGGTCCCATTTGTTTGACTGGATTTGAGCATCGGATTGGAGTCATTGGACTACTAATCTGGGGTCACAACATATCTAAGTTTATAGAACTTAGTTACATGGTTCTGACTAGATATCTCTCGGATATGAAATCCCATAAAAACCTTGGGGGATATGGTATTATTAATGCCATCAATATTAGGCTGATGGGAATTCATATCCTATGAGGTTATATATTCATTCACTATTAGTCCAGTCAAACAAACGGGCCCTAAGTTTTCCTTAGTCCTTCGATATGTTTTGGGTTTGGCATTTTAGATTGTAAGCTTATTGGTGAAATTACAGGTTCCAATGGCTACTGATGATGTGGATACAATCCGAAGAATAAGCACACAGCTCTTTGGATCATTTCATTTAGGTAAGTCAGCTTCCACATACGATTCCTCCATTATTTGGAGAAAACCAAGACCATTTTGATGAAATACTTGTCTATGTTCTTAGAATAACCATGGACCAATTTCTGTGAATAAGATGGAGAAGGTAGTCTTATTTGAGCTGTCAAAAAGATGGGACATTTTGATGTTGTGATGAAAATGTTGGTCTTGATAAGAGTACAATGGGTGATGATGAGGAGACCTATCTGTGTACAATTGGTGAAATGGTTTGTGTCTAGTAAGAATTGACTATGACTTTTATAATCTTATTGCCGCAATAATCCACAGGTGAGAATGTTTGTCATGACTAAGAGGCCACTTTATGCAGATCCTGCCAAATATTTTTGTTGGTTTCTGCATTAAGTCATTTTGCTAGGTGACATTACCACTGTCATTAAAGGGGAGCTGGAAAATGCATCACGGTGACTTTAAAATTTATGCAAAACTGTTCATCAGACTCATTGCTCATTATTTCATGAACCAGTCTACTGGCACAGCAAATCTGTGCACAGATTGGGTCCCACACAAGTGATCCGAGCCGTTCATTATGTTTAAAACATTTTTTCAAGGGCCTCCGCGAAAAATCAGCTCATTCTTGGATGAAAAGTTAGATGATTAAATCAAGCACTTATAGGTATTGGATTCAGCTGATTTTTCGCGTGGGCTTTTGAAAAAATGTTTTAAACATAATGAACGGCTCAGATCACTTGTGTGGGACCCTTAGTGGGCCCCACATAGAAATCTGTGCAAAATTTGTGCACAGATTTGCTGTGCCAGTAGACTTTCTGTTATTTCACGGGTTTGCCAGTGCATTGTTTTTTTCTTGGATTAGTGTTCTGTCTCCTTTGCAATAGTACAATTGATATAGTATTATCTGGACAACGGCTTGCTAAAAAGAGGTCTGCTACGCCGAGTAAAATGTGATGCCAAATTTGGTCCTTTTTTTCTGCAGATGTTAAGGATATTCGCGGCATGGGCTTGCAAGTTTCGAAGCTTGAAAGTGTAGATACTGCTAAGCAAGGTTCTTTCCCCATCTTTTCTAGTTTATAATAAGTTTGCTCTTATCCTGTAGTACATGGACTCGAGTACTTTTGTTGGGTATGGGTGCGTATCAAGGGACAGTCTACTTGAGGGTGTGCAGAGTCAAGAAGCGATCCCATTTCCACGAAGGTGCAGTGTGTTGTGGGATAATATGGCTTATATAAGTTATCTACTGCTATATAAAACAGCGACAGTTGGCCATGTTTCTCCCGCACCTATACTTAAATGACGTTTTGTCCCTCTACCTTCTAACTTAATTATATGCGAGGTTTTGTACCAAAAGACCACTATGCCTTCTTTGTCATTAAATGAGGCGGGCCGTGTGGCACCCACATCCATTGGGGCACAGAATTTAATCTGGTACTTATCATAAAGAAATCGCTGATAGAAGTGACTGGGATTGGTAGTGAATAAGATTAAAAAAAATACTGAAATATGAGTCCGATGTGGTAGGAGCCCAACGCTACAATAGAGGTATAGCGTGATGATTGTATGACGATATTTGAAGCGACGGAAACTAGTAACAGGAAACTTAGTAATGGAGGAAAATAGGGAATTTACAATATTTGTTGAGCAAAAAGGAATATGGCCAATATGATAAAAGGCTGCATATGCTGATTGAGGGAATTGACCAAATTAGCCAAAAAAAAATTTGATAGTATATGGTGACCGGTATTGAGCATGTGCATAGCTCGTGCCCGACTCTATTGTGTTAAAATAGCATTTGGCTAAATTTAAATGTAATATGTAATAAATATTTCCATGGAAGGACACTGTTACACAGAATTATGTAACAATTTTCCAATGGGTAGTCTTGGAGAGTATATCCCACACTACCACACTTGTTGAGGTTTCAAGTTCCGACATGGCTACTTGATTTGTTTGAATAAGCAAGGTAACATAGCTCTTATCAGACTATTTTATGTTTTATAGAAATCACGTTGGCCATTGTTTTCTTTACTCTGTGTCCAAACTAGGCTTTTCTGGATAGTATTATTTGCACCGTCTGATTTATCATTGATTTATCTGAATTTCAAACTGATCTTTGACCTGTGGATTCACAGGGAATGAAAGGAACTCTATTCGATCTTGGCTCGCTTCTGCCTCGGCAATTACCAAAGAGCAGCTTGAAATTAGTTGTCCAGCCAAAGAGAGTGATAGTAGAGGTATTCTGAATCTCAATTTTCGCAAAGATATGCTAACCTGCAGTGGATCAAAGTTCTTGTTGTCTTGCTAACTTTTCTTTGGTTAGCACTGTCATGCTAGAAATTCAAGCAGTATTCTATTACTATAACTTTCCATTTTGGAAACTTGAGTAGTTTCATTCATTTGCCAATTTAGAAACTTGTGAATGAGATGATGAGCAATGGTGGAGAATTCTAAAAAACTGTTTTAACGTTTATGCTGATAAAGGTTGCCAAGTAGGATATATCATATGCATGATGAACTCGGAGCCAGACATTAAGAGACCATGTGATCTTGAATTTTTGGTTGGAAATCCTAGAAGTACTTTCCTTTCATCACTTGGATTTGCTGAAGTCAATGGCCATGCTATTGTGGGTGTCCGAATGGCACTCATATTGGGAACTTTTATGCGGAGTCTCCAAAATAGGACACTACAAGGCTTATTGACATGCTCCACTGTATCCGCTCTCCACACAACAAATAAGGCTCTCATGAGCCTGGCGACTCTCAAAGAATCCTCACGATACCCAGGTCGGGAGTAGGGCCTGGGAACCCCGCTCGAGACCTGAGGAGTTATGTGGCTTGGAGGCGCGAGGGGACTGTCAAGGAGGTGAGCTCCACCTTGACCGACCATTGAGCTAGAGGGGTGCTGCTTGCATCACCCGGCGTTTGGCTCAACTACCATCATTAAAACCACTACCATACCTATATCAACCACCCTGACACTGGCAGATGATCAACTGACTCTCTCTGGCCTCTCCATCCCCTGGCATGCCCATCCCTCTGGATTGCCCATCTCTTAAGCCTCCATATTAGGATGGTTGATACACCACAGATAGACACACAACACCCAATACCACACCTACAGATACAGAGAGTCCTAACTCTCTGGTTGACCAATCTCTCCACTGCCATCCTGTCTCTCTCTATGGCTGCCTTGAGCTTTCTCCTCCACCTCCGGTGGTCCTGAGCACTGTTGTAGCAACCGCCATATACCTGGAGGGCAACCTTAGGTACTCTTCCCACCTATGATGCACGGACACGGACCTCGACTGGCGACGTCGGATTCGATTATTTTCATACCGAAACACGAAACAACTAATATGGAGGAACATAAAATATATTTAGGGAGGTGAGTTTGGACTACCTTGCGTCTTGCGAAACGGGTTACGGAGAGATTTCAGAACGGGTCAGAGTTTGGTGGTGATGGCGGTTCTTGGTGGTGAGGATGAGCGGCGGCTGGCTGGTGCTTTTATTCTCTCTCTGCCGAAGTTGCTGAGAACAAAAGGAGAAAAAGGCAGGAGGGGAATATTAAAATGGGATGGGTTTGCATGGGGTTAAAGACCCATGGGTGAAAGTGTGTTGTCAACATGGGTGGGTTTTAGGGAGAAAAGAGATAAGGAGGTGAAAGGTCCATGTGGGGAGGGAGTGGTGTGGCTGGAAAAGATGACAGAAGGTGGTGGGTTGTCGGCCAAAAAATAGGGAAGGAAGGGATAGTGAGAGTGGTATTCTAGTTATAGTACAACATCAAGAAACGAGCTTGGGAAGCCTCCTCGGACAAGGTGCAAGCTCTTCTGAAGGACTGTATCGGCCCCAAAGTGGTAAAGTACACAAGGTGAGATGGCAAGGAGGTTTACCGCTTGTGAAGGTGCGGTGCTTCCTTGCTTGGGGAAGCTAGCTCCCTGATATAATGTAATGAAGTTCACAAAGATGGGGAGGATCTTATAGAGCTCTTCACTCAATGTTGCGCCCTATCCATTTTGCCGCGAAAACAGCAGAGCAACACAAGAAAAAAGAAGAAAAATAAGAAGCCAGAAATTCCCCCAACCCAACCGACAACAACACACGAGAAAAGTTGAACCAATAGCCCTCCAAGAAGTTAAGGTGGCTCCAGAATGTGCAAGATGGGCCTCACCCTTAGATGCAAGAGCTACTCGAAGTTAACATAGCTCCGATCTTTATTTGTAAAGACCTCCGTGAGGACAAAAAGAAGGCTATTATCGAACTCATTTATGAGTATATCGATGTCTTTGCATGGAATTATGACGAGATGCCAGGCCTAGACCCGGCGGTGACCACACATCAGCTCAATATGCTCCCCCTCAGCCCGCCCAATGAAGCAATGCATCAGGTTTTACAAACTAGATGTGGAGTTAACAGATCAAAGATGTGGTGGTCAAACTCCTCAAAGCTGGATTCATCATACCTATTCAGCATCCTTCGGTGGCTCTCTAACTTTGTCCCTATGGTGAAGAAGAATGGACGAATCCGCGTTTGTATAGATTTTAGAGATTTGAACAAATCTTGCCTGAAGGACGAATTCCCCCTTCCAAGCATTGATACGCTCGTGGACTCCATCGCAGGCCATCACATGTTTTCATTCATGGATGGATTCAGTGGATACAATCAGATCTAGATGGCTCCAGAAGACGCTCCCAAAACTTCTTTTCCAACTCCGAATGGCAACTTCTTCTTCACTGTTATGCCATTCGGACTAAAAAATGCCAAAGCCACGTATCTGTTGGGGTCCACCAATAGTGGTGGGGTTATTTTGTTTAACACCCTTAGTGATGGGTGTTGAGCGTAATGTACCCTTGAAGTCCCTATATATATGTTTCTAGTAAACCCTAGAGTATGGTGTGACATAATGCGAGGGCGAGGGAGAGGGAGAGGGAGAGGGCGAGGGCGAGGCGAGTGTGGGGGTCCCGGTCTGTGGCTTCCCGGAGAGGAACTGACGTGTGGTTACCAGAGAGTTTTTTCTTCTTTGTATATACATTGTATGAATATATATATACAAAGGGATTTTTTTTATCTAAAATCACTATGTGGGTTTGTGTGCGTGGTGTCCCTCCGGTCCTAACAGTATCAACGAGCTATGACCGCCATTTTTCATGATATACTCCATAAGATAAATTTTACATAGGGTGGTCAACCAAAGAAGAAGCGACCCATCTCAAAGACCTCCAAAGGGATTTTGAGAGATGTAGAAGGTATCGACTTCTAATGAACTCGCTAAAATGCGCATTTGGAGTCACAGCCGGCAAGTTTTTAGGCTGTGTTGTTCATCGCCATGGAGTCGACCCTGACCCTACCAAAATAATCGTCGTCAAAGAGATGCCTCGCCCTACTAATGATGAATTCCTAACATTCTAGGGCAAACATCTTACTTACGCAGGTTCATCCCTGCGATGGCCAATGTTTTAAAAACAGGACTGGACCGGCTGGTTCAACCAGATGTCCCGTCAACCGGTCTCTAAGACAGTTTGGTGCATCACCAAAATCGTTTGCTTTGCCTATGGTTTTATGGGTGTATCACAATTCCAAGAGAAGGCCTACCCAAAGGACTCCTTTTTCCCTTGTCTATGGCACTGAGGTAGTCTTGCCTTTGGAGATAGCAATACCTTCCGCTCGCATGCCCCTCCAAAGTGAAGTCCTCCAAGATACAAGGCCGAGTGAATTGGAAGCACTTGACGAAAGAAGAGAAGGCTCACGCTAACCTTCGAGTCTACCAACGAAGGATAGCCCGAACCTGTGATGCCTTGGTCGCTGAGGCAATTTGCGGAGGGGGACTTGGTTTTAAAAGCAGCACCCCACATCATGAGAGGAGTCTCCACTTCCAAATTTGCAGCCAAGTGGGTAGGCGTCATGGCCCCCATCAATTCGAAGTGGTTGAAAGCATACCACCCTTAATGAGCTTGATTCCTTTTCACCTTTATTTCATGTAAACAAATTAGTTCCAAATCTTGGAAGCTCCATTTTATGGATGGAACTCCATCATGGACAACATGTACTGGATATCCCTTTTGGAAGCTTAATCAATGCGTTCCTATGTTTTTATTTTATTTTAAAAGAAGCTTGGATAGACCGCCTTGCATTCGAGTCCCTCACAGGGTCAATGTCTAGCAATATTCTTAGCCATAACGCCGTGGGAGCCACAAGCCTAGCCTAGTTGGGGGCTTGTAAACTACCCATAGGCTCACCTCACATTTGATCTCCTATAGAGTTATTGCCTTGCAATACTCTTGGCCATAGTGCCACAGGAGTCGCAAATCGGGGGCTTGTAGACAACCCGTGAGCTCTCCTCGCTTTGAATTGCCTACTTTCGAAAAAATACAACTCTTGCCATCTCCTCATCCCAAAATAGTACAGTTTGCAACTGACCGCGTTGTACTGTGTGAAAAATAAACTTATAAAAACTTGGAATTAACTGCTACTCCGTAGAATAGTGGTCAAGACCGAGTGTCGATCCGCAGGGACATATTGGCTAAGTTACTATCATTTCGATCAATTTCTAAATTAATTCGGAAAAGAAAAGATTGATTGATTGGATTGTTTTTAAGAGCAAATTAAACTAAAGAGCCATTTAATTAAAAGATTTGGAAACAATGGAGGAAAGTATCTAGGATTCTAGGGTTTAGAATCCACTCTGACCGCATAACTACGATATGCATAGGCTAGTTTAAATATTCAAATAAGAAGGATTTATCACTAGGGCTTGCAAACCCTTTTGATAATCATCAAGAAAATAATTGAGTTGTTAAAAGGTATAAACTATCCCATAGCACGGAACATTTCAAAAGCACGGTCTAGCCGCCTAACGGCATAATCCGTCTTACGAGCATAATCTATCTCAGAACTCCAACCACAATCAAAGAAAACCATTGCATAACTCGTATTTGAAAGCATGCACACAAATACTCAATAGGTTAAAACCATAAAAAATCATTCCGTCCGATCAAAACGGAATGGATTCTTAGTTAAACAATCGTTCCGAATATTAAAACCTAAACCTAATACATTACAAAGTTACTTGGTACGGGGCTTCATCTTCCCCTAGAGAATGGAATGAGAATGGAATTAGCCTGCTATGGGCTAGTGGTGTTCGCCATCTCCCGTATTCGGTTCTCAGCCGAACTCCTCCCTGATGTCGTGATATCCCCTAGGGTTAACCCTACTGCCTTTTTATATACGTATTGCACTAATCAGTTTCCAATTTGCCTTGGCAAAGATCATTCACGTGCAAGTAGGAGTTACAATTGATTCCATGTGCCTTGACTGCCAATTAATGGGACGCACCAATTATACTAAACATAAGATTATAATTTCAATTCATATTTTTGAACTAGGTCAGCTAATGTTGCTCATAGTTACTGGTCAGGAAATTCTAAGAAAACTCGTAGATCATTTTTGGTTGATTATCAGATAAATCCAAACGATAAGTCCTTGTATGTTGATTACTTTTCGTGTTCTTTTTGTGGTGGTTAATCTTATTGAGGTGGTAGTGTACCTTGGGGTTGGCGTTGGCATAGGGGTTTAGGTGGTCCCTGGGCACGAGTTTAGCATGCGAATTACAGGTTCCCTTCCCTTGTTTCGACTGCCAAAACAATCTTATTGGGGTAGTTATATATGGCCAATGTGCTACATGTCTGTTCTTGCTATTTCTTAATCTATGTACTGCTGAGATAACCGGAACATCCTCACTTACTAAATCTATTCTTCCAAAGAGAACACCTTTTTGTTCTGAACTGCCTTGAGAGAACACCTGAATGCATGCTTTCTGAGTGGTATATCTTTCCTTGAGCCAAAATTTACATGGTTACTTTTGGATCTGCCCCTAACTTTGGCCAAAGAGTGTTACATTCAGGAGTGGAGTTATATAGAATTTCTTTTTTGTATTTTATTTTGTATGTATCTTCAGTTTTGAATAAATTTTAAATAACTGAAACCACATTTGTGTCCTTACTGTTGCGTTTTACAGAAGTTGATAAACAACACATTGATGAAAGCATGGGTCGGCTGAGTATGGATTTCATGGGGCCTTCAGTTCAAATTGGGACTAACCCATCGAACTCTGAAGCTCCTTTAAACCACAATTTAGCCCTACCAGCTTTAGGTGATCTTGATTTGGGAGTTGTAGCAAGTCTTCCTCCGGATCTGTTTTCAGAAATTAATGACATTTATGATGGGAAGTTAATCAATTTGATTTCAAAAAAGAAAGGCAAAAGTGTTGCGCAGGAAAGAGTACAAGGTAACTGTTTCTAACGTACTTGTCAAATGAAGCATTTACTCTTTGTACCAGTGCCCTCAATGCATTGTCGTTTTGGTGATTTAGTTCCACTAAAGGAGGGTAGCGGAACCTTTTACCATCATCCAGCCTGTGTAAATGAAAACCGTGTGGTGGATAAGGTATCATTTTCACTTTGCTCTCAAATTTTGTTTAATTGAACAATAGGTTTTGGGCCTTCTTGCTTCCTTAAATTCTTTAGATTATGCACCTGCTGCCTTGATTAAACAATAAATGAGAGGAAAGAATATGACCACAGTTTCCATCACAGTGTGAGTTGATACATGGGATTTTTTTCTCCAGCAATTCACATGTAACATTTCAGGAGAAGCTGCATGCTCAAAAGTCAATAAGAAAAATGTGTTCTAATTGGGCCCTTAATGCAGTAAACTTAGCAAGAGCCAAAAGTTCTCATTCATAGTCTTGCAGCATTTATGATGTGATATTGATTCTTTACTGTTGCTTTTGTTAGGAAGAAAAATATCCACTGGACAAAATTCAGCCGGGACCTTCAAATGTGGGCATATCGACTGAAGTTTCTAATAAACTTGATTTAATGCCTTCATCTCTAAGTCAAGTGGATACCTCAGTGCTACAACAACTGCCTGAAGAGTTGAGAGTCGACATACTCCAGCTGCTTCCTGCGCATAGGCAGCCAGAATGTGTGTCAGATGTTAATTTGGATCCTTCATCCAAATCCAAGGAGCTATTAGGCCTGAAGTCCCCTGAAAATCAGCCTTCTGTTTCAGGCAAAGAACTTTGGGCTGGAAATCCACCGGAATGGGTGACGATGTTCAAACATAGCAATTGCTGCATCTTTCGGACTCTTGCGGACATGTATTACAGATCAGGA
Organism: Rhododendron simsii; assembly: GCA_014282245.1. Taxonomy (NCBI): domain Eukaryota; kingdom Viridiplantae; phylum Streptophyta; class Magnoliopsida; order Ericales; family Ericaceae; genus Rhododendron; species Rhododendron simsii. The sequence goes on along the minus strand of CM024957.1, from coordinate 12,018,618 downwards.
TCAACTGGTCGTCTGTCTTCTATCTTACAATGCACTCTTTCAGAATCTCAACCTCTTGTGGATGCAACTAACGATGGATGGGATGATGCTATTTGTTGCTTATGTGATCTTCTCAAGCAGTATATTAAGCTGAGAGTAGAAACAGATATTGAGGAGATCTATGTTTCCTTTCGTCTTCTTAAAAGGTAATAGTGCTTAATGAGAAATCATGTATGATATGAAGTCCGGTAAAAATATCTTCTCCTGCAAGTGAAGCTTTTTCCTTAACATCTCAAACCCAAACCGAAAAAAAAAAGTGAGGAAAAGTACAGAGAGAGAGAGAGAGAGGAGATTTAACACTGCAGTTTTACTTTTTCATCAAGGGATAAAGAGAGGGAGAGGCAAGAAAGGGAGACCCTAGAGTGACTAGGGCCTTCATTCCACAAGGAGAATAGTGGGAGCATGAGAGAGAGAGAGAGAGAGAGATATTTAACACGTAACTGCAGTTTTACTTTTACATCAAGGGATAAGGAGAGGGAGAGGCAAGACAGGGAGACCCTAGAGTGACTAGGGCCTTCATTCCACAAGGAGAATAGTGGAAGCATGAAAGGGGGAGGAAGTCCTACAACTTTTAGGGGCCTTGAGTCCATGAGGTGATTAAGAAAAGTTTTTTTCCTTGTGGCGCCGTAACCCTTTACAAACCCACAAGGCTCTCACATCTTGATCCCCTTAAGTTCAAAACCATAAAAATAGCCGTACTACAAACTACGATAACAAAGCAGCCCCCGTTCTTTTCTTCCAACCATATCGCATTAGAGACGCGGGGGGGGGGGGGGGGGGGGGGGGGGGGGGGGGGGGGGGGGGGGTTGTTTAGACTGCATAAAAGTTCGTTTTCGACATAAATGTTCTCCATCACTTGATTCATTACTTTTCGAGGTGCTTAAATATGCCATGTGCTTCCTTCCTCATGAATTTGGTATTTGTTATCTCTTTGGACGAGGATCATTCTGTTTTACAGTGCTGTTTTCACTTTTCAGCAATTACTATTTTGTCCACTTTCAATTATGTTATGTTTCAACTTTGTTTGCTTCAAAACTGTTTCATTGTGGAGGAATTATGCAAATGATGGTCTGACCAATGATTATTTGACTAAGCGCACACCACTTTTTCAGTGATTGCAGACTCTCACACTCTTAAGCCGGTGATTATTTGTTGAAATTGAAACTGTTGGCCTTTGAGCACCTCTCCTGGAGGGTGGATGGTTTCTGTGAACTAGTTTATTGTTTAATGTCATTCAATGGTTGCCATTTTCTCTGAGCATCTACTTTTTGTCTAGCTAAGCTGCTTATGGAAATTTAGTTCTGTTCTGGCAGGTTTACTATAAAGTCAAAACTTTTCTCTCAGGTTTACAATGTGGTCTTTCCTCAGCTTCAGGTTTGTTCAGCGACTTAACCTGTTCTTTACTCCTGTTTTCTCTTTGGGTGGGGCTGTATTCATATTTTATTGTTGGCCTGGTTCCCCAAGTAATTCAATTATGGCGTGACACCTATGTTTTAAGCATCTGTTGGGGAAAAACACTTTGGCAGCCTGGAATTTTTCTTTTTCAAGTAACTCTCTTATGCTGTACCTATGTTTTAGGCATCTGTTGGGGAAAACTACGGCGGAAGCTTACATATTTCAGATGGGAAGGACCAGTGCTTCTAATGTTATGACTGCTACGGGCTGGCACACACTGATTTCTTCACGAAGGAAGCCCACAAATGGCTGCCAGTGGATGAGACTCTCTCTCTCTGGGGTATAGGAAGCATCAGATGTGTATATACAATGTATCTTACTGTTTCATGTGTTCATATGCGATGTCTCAACCTAAAATTCTTTAGGTGCTGTCTTGTGTCTTTATTTTATGTTTAGGCATCTGTTGGCCGAAACTATGGAGGAGATATGCATGTTTCTACATGTGAAGGACTGTTTGTTTTCCTGCAGTGTGTGTGCTTCGGGACATCAAGTTCTTTGCTGGACGATGCATTATGGTTGTCTTGATCTCCATTACAAAAATCATGATTCCTGACAGGGTTTTAAATAAAGAGCTTTTTATGTTTTTATCCCTCAAAGTCTCAAACTATCATACATTTTTCTACTTCGTCCTTAAACTACCAAAATCACCCATTTTGTTCTTAAACTATCCAAATCCCACCCATTGAGTCCAATTAGTCCCTTAATGAGTCAAAATCCCATTCTTTGGAACTCCGATACTGTTATTTACTTACCTATCGGCCGATATATGGCCATATCACCGACAATGTTACGTTTCTCGATATCACGATTTAAAACCGTGATTCCCATCAAGTATCACACGATTTGATTCGATGCACCAAACAAACAATTCGTGTTGTTTTGCGTTGGAATTGTACAATTTGAGATATGTCTCACACGATTCAGTTCAATCCACTAAGTCCTTGATTTCATTTGTGCTCAGTTTCTACTTGCAATATGAATATTAGGAGGCATCAAGGGAAAGGTTCGAAAAAGTTAATCTGCTTTTGTTGAAAGGTAAGGATTGGATTTTGCTCTCCTACTTCTGATGAATACTGCTTTAGTTTTCTGGAAGAGTCATGGGTTTGATATATTTTATAACCACTTAACCGTGCATAGAGGGGCCTGTTATTATGACATCTTTTACTTGTCAGATATCCTGTGCGGCTGTGCCCCCTCCCCTGCTCAAATTAACTTAAAACTGAACTAATTTTTGCCTTGTAATTCTTGTTTATAGAAATCTGCGTGTTATGAAGGATCATTTGAAAGATGGTGTCATCTTATGCTTAAGGCTATGTTTGGATCATAGATCCTTTCAGTCAAGTGCTGTATTTTATTTGTGGTCCCATTTCATGTGATACATTTTACATCAAGAACTAGAAGCAGTGCTTTTGAGCAATTCCACGTTAAGGAACATCTATAGATCCCTTGTCTCTCTCAACCCTTCTGATTATCTACGATAACCTGTGCATAGTTGCTGGTTTCATCTTTGATTTTTGTATGTTTCGTAATGTCATTGTTATCGATAAAATCCACTTATGTTGGGCCTATGGTTACTTGTTTTGTGTCTTAAGTAGAAAGAAGATGGCATTGAAGGTGATTGATTCCTGCACGCGCATTACCTTTTGATTGTAATGGGAGGTACAAATTGTCTTCCATGGACTTTTGGAATGGTTTTGCCGGTGATTCAGGCTTTGAGTAGGTTTAACATGGGATTCAGGCTGTGGATGAACATTTGGTGGGCATCTTTGACATTTAAAGACGTGCTCACATGCTCGTTGATGTGCAGACTCAATGAAATCAAAGTGTTGGCAAATGGAGACATGGTATGGTTTTGTATCTTTTACCTGTTATTCATGGCACTGTTTCCAGTTGACTTCTAATTACTCTTTGGGTGTTTTGGCTTTGAAAAAAGAGCACTATATTTTAAGTTGCTTATTCATGAAAAGTTTTGGAAATTTATAAAAACGTATTGTTTGATATATCATGATCCTCCCTCCGTCTTACATGGTGGGGCCCAATCATGTGCACAGGAGGGCCGTCAAATCATCAAATGGGCTGTGGATTGTGTGTGCAAAAATCTTTCCAGTTTGCTAGTTGTCCCTTTACAGATTTATGCCCCGCCTATCCTGGTTGCTAGCACTCAGTTCTAAATTGTTGCGACAATCTTTGTACTGGTACAACTGAGGTGAACGTTGATCCCATTACGACTTTGTATCCCTCTTTCTATGCATTGGCTGTGCCTAGAATCAGTACCGCCTCAAGTATGGAAGCTTCATGACCGCACCAGTATGGAAGCTAAACTTTAGGGACTCAAAAAATGGACTCAGATACATCCTTCAGCAAGACCGACTCAAGTTGAAGTAGAGATGGATTCTTTGGGAGTGGTGAATCTGGTGAAAGAGAACTCTGATCCCCAGGGGAACGTGATTGAGGAATGCAAGAGCATGCCGGAACGAAGCAATAGCTCCATTGACCATGCTCTTCGAGAGAGAAGCAAAGTGGCTGACATGCTGGCTAATCTAGGAGTGGGGCAAGAAGACCCCCCTTCTGACGTTGCAAGCCTTCTTGTAGCTAATTGTGCAGGAACAATGTTGAGAGGCCTTGGCACTCTCCGGTTATTTTTTAAATTTTTTTTTTTTTTTGTTTTTGCCGATGTACCAAAACATAGAAAAATTCGTGTCATTACCAGTGCATTGGCTCATAGCCCATTTTATTCAAGTTAGTCAACCGCATAAAAATGTGAAGTGTTGGTGTGGATTATAAACACTCTCATATTAGTGTGGGGTCTAAACACTTGTGATTGTGTGTTTCATGAATCCAATTACGGAGGATTTAGTAATTAGTCGTCTTCTCATGATTTACCACCACCACCACCTTAATAATAGGCTTATATGTGTATATTCCAAGATGAAAGGTGACAACACTTTTTTTAATTTTATTTATTTACAGTGGCTTGCTATGAGTGGCGTATATCAAATTTTGAACAGTTATAAGTTTTACAAACTTTGTCTGCCCATGTCGAAGGTTAAGCGTGTTGATACATATTTAATCAGTAGAGCGTTTTTAGTAGAGTAAAAAAAGAAAAGAAAAAATGAACTCTGCATTCATTTCGTCAAGATTGGTTGTGTTGACTATGAAGTCAGAAAAGAAGGCAGGAAAAAAATTCCTATGTTTTGTGACTTGGAAACTGCTAAATGCTAATTACAACTTCCATTTCTGATAGACTAAGTTTGGTTTATGTTTTGAAAAGTTTTTTGAAAAATAGTGTGGGTAATTAGTTGAGAAAGATAGAGAGAGAAATGTTGGAAGTAGGGAGAATTTTTTTAAAAATTCTTTTTAAAAAGGGAAGAAAACAAGGCATTAAATCAAGCAACTTTTGGATGTGAAAAAATAAGTTCATCTCCAATCCCCATGCCAAGGGATAAGAAGGGTCCTTTCGTTCTTTTTTTCTTGTTTTTTCTTGTAATTTGTTTTTTTGTATACGTTTTTGTTTTGTTGTACTATCTGTTATTTTTCGGCTTATGAGTCGGGTGATTTGAATAATATTATCATTCTAAATTGCGTTTTTTCCCGGTCAAAAAAAAAACAAAGAGGAGAATTGGAAACAAGATCCTTAGTGAGCAAAGTCACTCTAAACTCTTCCACAGTTCAACGGTTCTGATTAAAAAAAAACCTTTAAACTCTTCCACAGAAGAAAATAACTCTTTCTTGGAAGATTATTAGTAGTAGTATTTTTTAAATCCGGACCATTGCTGACATAAACAATTGAGATGCGCACTACGTGCAACCTTATGGTGACTTTGCTCACTATTGAATCCCGGTCCTGCGGGTGGCAAAGGAACAATTAGTTACCATGGCTCAACATTAGCCATTAGGTTTGAAATTTTGGGAGGGGAAGTTATACAACATTTTGATTTATTTATGTGGGACTGAAGTTTTTAGGGTAACAAAATATTGTAGCAAGATATTTTCTGTGATTGTCCATATAATCTTTGGTGGCAAGACATTTACCGTGATTCTACGTGGAGAGAAACGTATTCAGCATAGAAGCCGTGAATTGGCTCTGCGCAATCTCACCCGCCTGTTTCGGCAATTAGCTGTTGAAATACATTTTAAAACTATTACTGGTAATAAATATTTTTTACCGTTAATAATTTGTCTTTAATCTTGATCGTCCAAAACACTTTCAAACGGCCAAAATTGGCCTCTGTAAACTTTATTAATGGAAGGCTCCGTTAAACAGTTTTTCTCTTCTATGTGTCATCAATTTGTGGTGAGACATTTGTTGTGATTCTCTGTCCATGTGATAGATCTTTTGCAAGCAAGAACCATATCATCGTGATAATCTACTTACGCTGTGACGTAGAACAATGATGAAATCCTGTGATATAGACTCATTTCTCCGATTGAAAGCCAGCCAAATTAATTCATTTTTTATTTTTTAAAATGTCATATGATTTACTTTACCAATTTTTCCACCCCAACGTGTCACCATCAATTCACCAAACACTAAAAATTATGTGCACAAATAAGGTCCATCATGTTTCATCGAAAGACTAGTGAATGTCTATGTCTAAAGGCACATTTGGCCGCACTACCGTCCCAACTTAAAAAACCACCCATCATACAAAGGAACATTTATAAGATAGATTACCTAAAGTTGAGAAGAGAGAAGGATAGATTTATTAGAAGAATATTCTCTGTATCTTTTAAAAAGAAAATCATCTAATGAGTACAACTTAACATGAAAATATGTTCGAATGGTCGTAGATGTTACTTTGTTTGAGTGCATAGACATCTTTTTTAAAAAAATTGCTCTATTTTATGATATAGACAATGCCACATAAAGAGTTACATAGAAATTGAATAGATTCGATGAAAGTAAATTCCATGAAAACATTTTCTATATATATATATATATATATCATTTTCTACTATATATTACCTCTCTTAAGATATTATAATCCCTCCGTCCCCTTTTAAAGTCCAGTATTTCATTTTGGACTGTCCCTTAATAAGTGTCCATTTTATAAAGTTAATAGGTAAAAGTTGATATATTTTTCATTTTGCCCCTAAAAGTAAATTCCATTTTAAAAAGTTAGTGAGTAAAAGTGTAATGATGATATCTTCATAGAGGATAAATAGAGAAAATTGAGGTAAAAGTTGATGTAAAAGATGTAATGATGATGTTTTCTTAATAAATTGGAGTTATAAAGCGGGACATTTAAAAGGGACGGAGGGAGTAATTTTTTTTGGTATATATAACTTCGATATATTTTTTTTGCTTTCTCTTCCACGGTGGTTGTGTTTCGACAAAACGACACAAATTAAGTTGCTGGACTCAGTAGCATTTTGTTCCTCTTCTCCTATTTTTTCCCTTAAAAAATGTATAGTTAGATTTGATACACTGATTCAATCTCTTGGATTTTGTTTCTTTTTGAAAAAATATGATATTGTGAGTACGTTTGATCCTTCTTAGTTCTTCCTCTCATTTTCTATGTCTTATTTTAACATTAATTTGTTTCGTAGATTGATTCCATTGTTTGGTTTTTTTTTTTTTTTATTTCTCTAATATTTTCTTTTTGCAAGAGGGAAGCTACCATATCAAAAATTATATCATTAGTTTTTTTTTCTTCTACCAATTATAGGTTAATAAGTTCCTTCAAATTATCAATTTTCTCTTCTTCCATGTAACTTTGTCCTTTTCTACTCTTTTGCAAAAGATATTACAGGACATTGTTTTGGGATCATTAACTTCAATTTTAGAGAGTTTATTTAGTTGATTTTGCATGGTGTTCAAAGGTATGACCAACAATTTAAACTTTGTGATGATTTAAGTTAGCATAATGTATTAGGAGTATGTTTAATGAAAGTAATATTAGCCTCATATGCAAAAAATTATACCGTTCGTTGATTTGGTATTTCTTATACAACATCCGATATATATATTTGTTGGTTCCAATTATTTCTACTTTTAATGTCTAATCTGTTGAAAGAATAACGTACTCTCGTCAGGTGGCGACAGCCGACAGCTCTGCCCGCCAAGGGTTTAAGCGAAGCAATCTTGTTGTGGCTCTGGCCTTCGCCCCTCGCTTCGCCGCCGAGGCCGCTTTCCTCAAGACTCGAGAGGATGACACCGGTTTCCAAACGAATTGAATTCCAAATGTTTACATCAAGTATTTTGCATGTACAGGACTTAGGTGTGATTACAATCTTGTTGTGTTAGTTTGTCAGAGAATGTCGATGGAGATGTGAAATATCATTATTTTGGTTCGTTTTGGCATGTATCATGAAACATAGAGTTAAAGATTTTTATTGCTTTGTGGCATCGACTCTAGGTTGTCATAAGCAAGCTTCGTTAACAAATTTCAACACGCGTGCTTAAGTAATCAGAGGGTCTTGAGCTATGTTTAGTACTTTCATGGTTTGTAATTTCATGAGCTCACCAGACTTTGTCATATGTGCGGTTAGTTTTCGTCATCTTTTTTTCTTCCTTTTCCACTAAGTTTTTTTTTCCCCCAAAAATGACAAGGAAAGGGTTTGAGATTTATCTTTTTTCGAGAAATAAATATATTTATTGGACATGATTGCAACTATCTCAATAGTTCAAGAACAAAATAGGCTGTTTTAAAAGTTGAAGGGCTTACACAAACACATTTTAGTTGTTGGTTTAGGGGATGGTCCCGTTCCGCTAATGTTCTTATTTTTTATGTACTTATTTTTTGTTTTACGAGATAGATTATTCTTTCTCAATAAATCAATTTTAATTCAAAAAATAAGTACTTATTGGCTGCTGATTTTGTCACACTCTTTTTTGTTAACGCTACTCCCTGTAAGTGTATTTCTGGTGCAAAAATACATTTGCAGGGGAGTGCCGTTAACAAAAAAGGGAGTGACAAAATCATTCCCCGACTTATTTAGTAGAAAATATTTATTTTAGTTGGTGGAACATGAGAAAGTTTTGGGTGCGGGGTGGGTACTATGTGATCATGTCTGTGGTGCCCGAGCAGCCCATCCGGGCCGTCCAATAGTGTGTTGGACGGCTTAGATTGAAACTCTCTCTCTCCTCTCACCCCACCACTCTCTCTCCTCTTTCTCTCTCCAAATCCGAGCTGTCTAAAACCGAATTAGACAGTCCGAATGCGCTGAACAGGCACCACGTGTATTCACCCGATATAAAGAATTTCTTGCGGACTACACCCAAAAAATGCAAATAACCCTACAAAATTGACCCAATCGGCGGCCCCAAAACCAGAAGGCCCATATTGCTCTCATATAAGTATTGCGGTATGCCGCTTCATCGTCAAATTCAATCTCAATTCAAAAAAATCAAATTGAATCTTCGTTTGCAAGTAAATTCGTTCCTCAACGGCTAGAAAAAAAACCTCCAGAAATTCAATCTTCCTTTGCAAGTTTCGTTCCTCAAAAAACTCTTTAATCTTCAACCCGCATCAGAATGTGCTTCAACTCGTCTTGCTGTGCGGACTCTGGTTCCAAATCGAAGAGAAGCTTCAATTCAACCACCTCGAATCGTTCGGGCAATGCTAGTAGCAATAGCGACAGCAGCAAGAAGAAGAAGAAGACTACCCAGAAAACCCTAGGCATGGCGTGGGGACCCAATTCTCGCTCCGCCTCTCGCTCCTAGCCTCCTTCCGCAACTCGCCTTTCTCCGATTCCGGCAGGTCGTCTCCCTCCCTCCCCCTCTCTCTATACATATATGTATACATATATATTGTTGGGAAACAACATGGGGGACACAACTTAGAGTTATAATTGCATCAGCGAATATCAATAGAGTCCACAGGATCATTCAAGTCAGGTTTTTTTGTAAGTTCGATTTTGTGTTATCTCTGGTGTGTTTTGAGTTTAAAAAAAAATCAGCTTTATAAGGAGAGGGAGAAGGGATTTTTGAAAGGGTGGTTGCTCTCTCTGCAAAACCATGACCAGATCATGGAAGACAATTATTTTAAGTCATCAACAGCCGTTTATGTATGTGTCTGTGTGTGTATCCAGTTTGTGGAGACACCATACACGGGCTTAGTTCACATCCCATGAGGCAACCCCTTCTTTGTTTTGCTTTCTTTCGGATCCTTTTGGATCCTTTTGTGGCTGCTGCTTCTGTTCTTGTTGTTTTTCTTTGTAATAATTTGCAACTATATTTTGGCTTTTTCACATGTTGCTAAGCTTTTCATCTTGTTTATAAAAGGTAAGTAAAACCGATTGGCCAAATGTTTATCTGGTCTGTCTATTTAATACAACTTCTGCTTGCTGCATATGAATGTGTTTGTTGAGATTGGTTTGTAGGGGGTCATTATAATCCCAAAAAATAGGTACCATACTTTTTCCACACAACCATATCTTCTACTTATGCGGCATGTTTCTGTTTGACCTTTGGGATATTGAAGGGAGTTAAAATCCCATTAAGTAGAAGAGGCTCAGATTGCTTGTTTGCCTATAATCAACCCACTTGAAGGATGGAGGGCTGGTATCATTTGGAACCGGGTGTGGCACGAGTTTTGGATCTGTCAAAGTTGGCTTGTATTTCTGCATATATGATTTCACTAGAGCAGAGCATGATCTCTCACTCCTTTCTTTCTACCGTGTTATGTCTTCAAGTTATGAATTAAAAGTTGTCATACCGTTCTCTTAAGTTTTTTGATTTCTTATTTCTTTTGTTTTTCTTTTGTTTTTGAGAAAGAGGGAAAGGAAAGAAAGCTGCTGAATGTCTGCGCACTGCTTTGAGAGAATATAACCTCAAATTTGGTACAATTCTTAATGATCCAGACTTGGCCTCCTTAAGACCTTTGCCTGTATTCAAGGAGCTGCAAGAAGAGGTTGTTGCTTGATTTGGTCTTCATTATGTCTATCCATTTCTGCTGTGTGCGCGCTCATTTCATTAAAGCCTGCCAAGGTTATGTCATTTGATAATGCCAAGTTCACTCATCATTTTCTGTTAGGTTGCGTGTTGCATTGGAATAAATGTTGTCAGTTGGAACTTGAAAGTGTAGCTCAATTGTTGAAAACTTGAGTTTGAAGACGTGCGGCAACTTTTTTTATGCACAGGCTAGGCTTGGTGGGGAAGATATTGGCTACAGCTTCTGAAGAGATCTTAAACTAATTAGTGACGTCCAAGCACCATTTCAGGGAGTTAGGAGATTTTTCTATGTCTCTTTTTCTGCAGCTGCAGGGATATCATTGTTATTTACTGCAACTAGGCTAACATGTGCAATCCAGGGTGGCGATGATGCTCCTGATTTATTGGCAACTGCTGAAAATGCTGCCATCAATGTTGGAGGTAAACAGAAAACGCTCTTTTGCTTCCAAGTATGATATTGAAACACCTTATACATCTGTAACTAGATTTACTGATTATTTGCATTAATTTTGTTACGGGCAACTGCTGAAAATGACTAAGCTTTTGAATCAGCAATCCTGCAGGTATTATAATTTTCGTGGCACTGTTTTTATGGGATAACAAGAAAGAAAAGGAACAGCTTGCTCAGATATCCCAAAATGAAACTCTATCAAGGTTGGCTTTGCGGCTCTCAACTAAACGGGTTGTTGAACTTGTTCGATTATGAGACACTGTGAGGCCTGTTTGTATCTATACTTTTTCCTTAATCAGATTCTTCACGTCTATATGCCTTTCAATGAAATCATAATCAAATAAATTATGTCATGGATTTTAGAGGTTAGAGTAATTTTTGGTACAAGGATGAAATGTTCAAAGGGGAGGAAAGGTGGAACATGCGTCCTAGGGGAGAGAAAGCTGCATCGCATCTTATGTTGGTTAGATAGGAAGGAAAAGACAAATGTTTCTGTTGACATGTCTCAAAAATTTCATCCTATTCAACTCTTAAATATGATTGAAACCCTAGGGTTTTAGTTTTTGTTTGTGTTTGAGTTGATCTTGATCTTGGTTTGAATTTATCAAGTGGAACATGTCTCTCTCTCTCTCTCTCTCTCTCTCTTTCTCTCTCTCTCTCTCTCTCTCTCGATCTTCATCTCCATCTCCATCTCCATCTCCATCTCCATCTTCTGCATGTCTCTTCCAAGAGAGATAGAGAGAGAGGGAGGGAGTTGGAGCAGACGTTACAGACGCAAAATGAAAATGATTGAAGCAAAAGATCGACTGAATACTGAAATAGATCGCTGAAGCTTCATCCCCTGAATTTTGAACCTTCAATTCCGCAAGTAAATCACTGAAACGACCTTCCATTGGGCTTCATTTGTGGTTGAATCAGGTTTGTTTTCATCTCTTTCTCAAATCCCTATCGATTGATTAGGTTAATTTATTCAGTCCTAATTTTTTTTATGGACGAGAATCTGAATCATATGGACTATTCTTGTTGTTCTACATTGTGATCGTTTTTTCGTGTACATCTTTTGACATCGTAAAAGCTTAGCGTTAACAAATTATCATCACACAACCTCATGTAGGTGATCAATTTAGTAACTGAAACACGACTATTATTGTTATTGCTATTACGTCTATTATTGATTTAGCTTCCTTGTCCTCGTGGTACTCTTCAGGAAAGGAACAGATTAAGATGATGACATCAGATCAATTTGGGTTATTTCGGTCAAACAAATAAGAAAAGAGTCTTTAAATGAATGCCTTAGCTCATCTACTTTATGTGCTTATTCTATTATCGTGGATGGTTGATTCCAATTTGACAAAGAGGCAACATGTGTGCTTCTGTATGGCTTGAACCAAACATTCCAAAGCTGGTAGGGAGCCCCTATGGTCATGCCCAAGGGGGGTTATTACGCTGGTCGCCCTCTCCCACCCTTTTGGTTATCAAAACCAAAAACATGTGTGTTTCTGGGATTTTGTATTAATTAGGAAACTATTTATCTAAATGGCCATTCTTGTTTACCACTCATTTGTCCCAGCTCTAATAAAGAGAGAGATTGTGGGCTTCCCATTTTCTACAGAATTAAAGATGGGTATTTCTCTTTTGATCTTGAAGAGCATAAACTCGCTTAGATTATAGTTCATAACCTGTCAGGTGGAACAAGAAACGCGAGTTTCATTGTATTTAAATGAAAAACACATGATACGAGATTATACACTTTGACAGTTTATGCAGACTGTTAAGACGTTGAAGAATATCCTAACAGTTGACATGCCATACCTTGAGGACTTATGCATTCATGATTTTGAGCCAGATGGCATGTTATTTTGAATGTGATTGTACTGTCATGCATGTGTTGGGTTTTTTTTGGGAAAGAGGGCGAGCTTCATTTTATAGGCCCTGGGTGTGCTCAGGAATGAATTCTATTTTCATTTAGTCGGCAAGTATTTCTAATGCTGTCGTGTTTGCTGCAACTAGAGAAGTCTTTGAGGGGGCGATGCATTCAGGATATGCAGAAATCAAGTTTACAGCTGATTCAAAGTTGGCTGAAGCTAATGCACTCATGGCTTCTATTGAAGATAAATCTTTGGAGTTGAAGCCAAAGTGCATGCTGGTGATGCCAAGCTTGCTGAGGTGAGCAGAAAGAGTTCAGAGCTTGAGAGAACATCACGTGAGGTGGAGGCGAGAGAAAATGCAATTCAAGGGGAACGTCTATCTTTTAATGCAGACTATGCTTAAGGCTCATGACCCTTATCTTCATTTCCCTGAATCTTGCATTTGTTGAATTAATGGTGAATATGTTGTCATGTAATAGTTCTTGAAAGTTCTTTATCTAAACAGACAGAAGACTGGCGTGATTGGGAAAAGAAATTAAAGGAGGAAGAAGAGATGCTTGATGAAGTTTGAAGGCTGCTGAACCGGGGAGGAAAGGGCAAATGGAACTAACATGATCTTTAAGCAGAAACAGAATGACTTTGAACAGAGTGGTGATGTAGCTAATTCCACTTTGAAAAGTAAAGAACAGGAGATAAGCCAGAGGCTTGATAACGTAGCTGTTAAAGAGAAGGCGAGTTTCTTTTCTTTTTTGATGTTACATTGGTGACTTTTCCCTTCCACTTTCTTTTTCTTGCTGAACTTTGTCAAATATATGATACATTTTCGCTGATTAATTTGTGTACTTTCAAGCGGGAGCTGATGCCACGCGAAATAGCTTAGAGGTAAAAGAGAAGGAATTAGTTGTGTTAGAGAAAAAGCTTGATGCAAGGGAAAGAGTAAGTTTTTGCAACTGATCCAATTAATGTAGAAACATGCACTTTTTGATGACATTAAAGTGACTGCAATGATGAAGATGTTTACTGGTTACATCTATGTGCGCATATCTTAATGCACGTACTGTTCAACTCCCTGTGAATTTTGGAACCTGGTTGAGTTCGTATTTTATGCAATTGCATCATTCCTTAATCCTTTTGTTTGCTAAGTGGGCAGTTTGGGAGAGAATTTCAACCTTTTACTGCCTGAACACGCACAAGAAAAAAAAGAAAGAAAGAGAAACAATGAATCCTCTTCTATTTGTTTCTACTTCCTTTTTTTCTTTAGTTCTTTTCTCCCTTTAAACTAATCACGATGTAGACACTGGCTTCTCTTGGGGATTGCCACAGGGAAACTTCTTGATGAACACAAGTCTGTCATTGATTCGAAGAAACACGAATTTGAAATGAAAATGGAATAGAAGAGGACAGATTTTGACGAGGACTTGAAAAACAAGGCAGTTGAAGTGGAGAATAAAGAAGCTTAGGTGGTGTTCCACTTTTAAAAAAAGTACTTTTTTTTCAAATGAAGGTAATTTCAAACTCAAATATAATGAAAATGAAAAATATTTTTTCAATTTTTTTGCACCGTTTAAAAGATTTTAATGAGATCTATCAAACAAGATCCATATTGGTAGGAAAATTATTTGCGTAAACACATGATTTTTGAGCTTGAAATTGCCTTCCTTTTCAAAAAGCACTTTTTCTACAAAAGTGGAACACCCCCTTAGCTAAGGCTGATCAAAGGCCTTACCAAAGTAAACCACCTAGAAGAGAAGGTTGCAAATGGCAGGCTGGTTGGATTATATAACCTACCACTCTTTCCTTCTACACAGCACTGGAGGTAATTAGTCTATTTAATTTCAATGAATTGTTACTTTTATCCTAAATCTACCAATGATACATCTCTACAATGCTAACTAGACATCTTCTTTTATTTGGTAACATTATTATTAGGTGTTCAGTGCTGCTGGTTGCTTAAAGATATCACAAACTTCACTCTAAATGTAATTGCAGTTATGCAACGAAACACTCCTAACAAAAAACAGTGCACAGAAATCTCAAAGGCTAAATCCTCAGCTGAGGAAAACGGCAGCCAGAAAACATTCTCATGGAGGATGCAAAGGCGATCCACAACACCAAAAAAAATGACTGACTGAGTTATCATGAAATATTTTGGATAGCTTAGTGCTGTCAATACAAATGGAAATCTTTCGAACAATGGTTTGCTTACATCCAAAACTTAACAACCTTGTACTCGTTAATCTTTCAGAAGTTTGTCTGTTCCTACTTAGAATTAATATGTTTGCTGGGAAAACTATACCACCTTTTGTCATGTAAAGTTTGTGGTATATATTAGTGTAGCTTGGGACAAAAACTGTTGAACTTCAAAATCCTGTATAGATTATATCTTAGTTGCAGGAAACTCCTAAAATGGAGCTGCTCCCGCCTTGGGAACCCGCTTTTGCGCTCCCAACTAAGGAGCTTGACGGGAACCCGCTCCCATTGAGATAGGAGCTCGCTCCTTACAAAGATGGGAGCTTTTGTATGATCTTTGTGTAGGAAAACAGGGATTTGTCACTTGGCTTTATTCATTGATCTTCAATGAACACATGATATCTAGCCCAAGTCATGATATCTTGAAAAGAAAATCATAAATTGTAACACTAGCCCATTTCTTACATATATAGTGGACTTGGCCCATATTTTTACTTCTTAAAATGATTGTACTTTCAAAGTGAATACTCTATGCTACATTATTTTTATAATATTTGTACATGCTACTCTCACGCTCCCAACCTTGGGAGCTTCTGTATTCCCCCGCTACCCTGCTCCCGCACCCGCACCCGCACCTGCTTCCGCTCCCACCCCTACTCCTGCTTCGTGCAACTAAGGATTATATTACATCCAAAAAAAATAGCAAAAATAAATCAACGGGCACGACATTTTTGTGCGAAGCACATGCATTGCCCCTAGTTATTTCAATGTGTTTGAATGATGCCTAAAACATTTCATTGCAATTTGGTCATATACATATTCAATTGTAAAGAAATTGACGACTTATGGTTTATTGGGCTTTCTCCTCCTTTTTTTGTTTTCTGATTATCTTCATCGTGATTAGATTTTGTATTTATGCTGACTGTTTGTGACATTTGTTTTCAGTTACATGGCAGTGAAAAATCAGAAATTACAGGAACAGTTTGAAGCTGAAGGTACGAGTTCTTCTAACAGTGGTTCAAATAACAGGAAGCCTATTTTTCAAGGGGTTTCTATTTTTGTTGGGGGATTTATAGTTCCCTCAAGCCAGGTTTTGATGGACTTCGATAATTTGTTTGAATGCTCTTTACTGTTGCCAAGAAACTGGACATAAAAAGAAAACCAAATCCTTAGTTGCACCGTGACGTACTGATGCCCTTAAATTCTTGTGATGGGTTCATACTTATTCCATTACTTCTCGACAGGTGCTGAAAGGGTACATGCTGAAGCATGGAGGACGCTTTAAGAATTATTTTTCGAGGCATCGTGTTACTCATATCATCTGCAGCAACCTTCCTGACAGTAAAATTAAGAACCTGAGGTTTGCATTTCACGGGCCAGTTGGACCTCAAAACTGATAATCAGCAGTTCTTAAACTCTTATAATAGCCCTTTCAGTGCTTTTACTCAGGTCTTTTAGTGCTGAGCTCCCTGCAGTGAAACCTGCATGGCTGTTGGATTCTGTTGCCACTAATAAACTTTTAAGTTGTATGTTTTCTTCTTTGTTAGTGCTAATTTTGGCTCTGAACTAGAATGAGGATAGGCAAATCAGGTTGACACAAGATATTACAGAAAATGACGGGGAATTTGGTAAGGGGATTGGCAGTGTTATAGGAAGGAAGCCAATTAAGGAATTTTTTATTTTTATTTTTGTATTTACCCATTGTCAGTTTCAAGATACATGGGTTTTTTCTTGAGGCTCGAACTGTGTATGTGACTCAAAAGGCTGTGGTGGAATGTAAGTGGCAGTGGACTAAATGTAGTGAGGATTCTACCAGAGGGAGATTGTTATCATAGGATGTTTTTTACAATGGTTCCTCATGTTGCTCTGCTTTCTTGTATGTGTTCAGTGTTTGATTGTAAGGGTGCATGTTTTCGAACATTATTTGTTTCTTACCATACCCAACCAAATCAAAGTAAGCCATGTGAACCCCAACTGGGGTCGGCAACATGAATCCTTTGCCATCATAGTGCTTTGTCAAGGGCCATAATAATGCATTAAATTTACTAAATTCATGTTCTTTTTGACAATAACATCCCATGTAAATTTAAGCTGTTCTCTCCCCTACCATTTCTGTTGATAGTATCGTAGTAATCTGATAGATTTACTTAGTCCGGGATGGAGTGATATTAACTTCATGTTTTATTGTGTTGTTTACAGGGGTCCCTTATCAACTTGATCACGTTGCTAGTGAAACTCGTAACCAACCAAAGCTATCATCCTTCTTTGCTTTGAAAAGCAGCGCAGTCTCAAATGATCCTACGACTTGTGTTACTGGTCAAGTAATCTCTGAAATTGAGGATCCATCATTGATAGGTGGCACAATTAAGGAGTCTGATTTGTCTGGGCAGTGTGGATACACGGAACACTCAAGGCCATGCAGTAGAGTCTAGGGACTGGGATGACAGTGTGCATGGAACAGCACATCTGTAATAATTGGGGAGGTGACATGCAATGATGGACAATATAGCGAAGGGAATGTGGCTGAACCAAGTAATGGTCTAACAATAGACGTGGGCAGTGTTGATGATCCAGATCAAGCTAGCCCCTTTGGACCTCCTGCTTCAGTTATCAGTGACAATGTTAACAAGTCAACGAGTTCAGCAATTGCTAGGCCTTCTAAACGGCATCATTCAACTCTTGTTGACCATAATTTTGTGGAAAATTATTTTAAGGTAAGTACAACTGAATGTAATTTATGGTTCCTCTTTATGGAAAAATCGAATAATCACAGTTCAGACGGCTGTCAAATTTGCTGCTTGGACTATTGTATATTTGTCCAATAGTTCAAGAATTGGTTTTTGGTCATACGCAATGTAGCATGCCTGCCAAACATGTACGAGGTGTTTATCATTTTGTTATCAATGTGAACCATTTCCATAATTAGTCTGTTTGAATTGGTTTCATTCTTCCAGGAAATATATTAATTGTTTTGGAATTTCAGTAATTCTAAAGAGAAACCATGTAGATTTCAACAAGTGAACTCTCTGAAATTTCATTCCATAGTCTGTCTGGGATTCTTTCTCTTCTAGTCTTTGCTCTCAGAATTTTTCTAAAAATAAAAATTTCATGCTACATGTTTATTGTTTTGTTATATAATCTATTTTTGCCACATTCATGTTACTAGATTGCTAAATATGCTCCTGCGATGTTATATCCTTGTGAGTTTTTGTATTTACAGAAATCTAGGTTGTTACACAGTTACACTTCATAGGTACTTGGAGAAGTCAGTACCGTAATCGTTTTCTCAGCTCTATATGCTTCTTGTCAAAGGACTTTTTTTATCCATATGGACATGGTAATCTCTACATTCTGGGCTTTTAGATGCTATGTGATAGTTTACCTTTTTTTTTTTGTTTCCCCTAGATGATTTATCTATTTTGATGTTTACTTTGGAGTACTATCCCAATTGACATCACAATATGAGATGTAAGGCTCTTGTAGGCTGTAGCACTTATTTGGTCCTCCTCAAAACATTACCTGTTTGCGATATGTTGTTTCCAGGATTGTTTCTTTGTCTCGGTGGTCATCAGGAATCTTCCAGAATTACAAGATAAGCCTGTGGCTGTGTGCCATTCTGACAATCCATGAGGAACTGCTCAAATTTTGTCTGCAAATTACCCTGCTCGAAGTTATGGTTAGTTTTGTGCCACATAAGTTATATTTAAATTAGGGGCCACTTGGGTATTTAAGGACTTCAAATAAATGGATTTTATTGTTTAAAGAGAACAACTTAAACTTAGATTTGAAATGCATAGGAATTGATATTGAGTTTGAGTGCTTTATTCAGAAGGGTTCTAATTACCAATCTAAATTACCAATCTAATAGGAGTAGGTTCAAATCCTCGGTGTTAAGGATTGAAATTTCATAGACCTCCGTAAAATACAGCTCTTCTAGTTCCACTTCACGTTCCATTTTAGTTTCACAAGCCTCCTACAACAAACCTCTTTTTTGAAGAACAGTCCATCAACTCCCTTTGTTTGAAATCCAAATCTATCCAAACAGAGCTGCAGCCACTCTGTTTATGCTGGGGGACTTGTCTTCATGAAATAGTTTGTGTTTTCTCAGGAGAACAAGCGGGAATATTTGTTAGAGATGCAAAGGCACTTTGTCCTCACCTTACTATTTTCCCTTATGACTTTCGAGCTTATGAGGAGGTAACATTTGACATTAAATTTTGCTATTCAAATGCTTGTATGCCACTGGGTCAATGCTATGCTTTTCCCATCTCTTGTCTGGCATGTTGTTCTATCCAGTGGGTTCCTTGGAATGATGGGGTCTCTTGGATATCATCCAGGTTGCTGATCGGTTCTATAACATCCTGCATAAACATTGCAACAAAGTCCAAGTCAGCTAAAGGGTGTGACTGAAAATGAAATCCATTTTCATGCTGTTTACTTTCTAAAATTGCAAAAGGTTTTTAAAGGGGAATGCTCATAGGGAAAATTTTATCATGTTCGACCCAATCATCCAATGAACAAGAGAAAATGGAAAAAAAGCTTCACAGATTCAAATCAACCTATATCCCGACCAATTTGTCTTTTTAATTAAATGGTTTGAACCTGCGGCTATTCACGATGCTTTTCCTTTATAGGTGCAAAGAAGAAGTTATATGGTTGTGGTGCCATGCCTTGTATGAAAAAGAGCACGCAAGGCCAAGCATTGAGGGAATGAGAATGGCTACTCGAAGCAAAGTTTAATATCCTTGGCCTTAAATATTGATGAATTTGGCTAGCTTAGGAGATTTGTAAGCACTGATCTTGGGGATAACTTTCCTGTACTTTCCAATCTTGACATTTGTTTCTTGATGATATTTGCTTTTATAATAACTATAATTTTTTTTCCTTAATTCTAATGGGACTTCTTTTCAGGCCATATGGAGATTCAAACTATTCTTTCAAAGGGCTAACCTCTCTCAAAAGGTAAAGCACTCACATCTGATTTCTCATTTGCATGTAAAATCAGTTTGACACATTCATTTTTGTTACTTTGTTTGAGGAAATTAACTTTTCATTGTATGTTTTTTTTTTTTTGAAGGTGTTTGTTGTAAGTTTGTAAATTGCCTTAATGCTTGGTGTAATGCTAACAAATTATGTGATATATTGGTTTATTAGACTGCTGGCCTTTCAAGATGAGAGAGGATTCTATTGTATAATTTGATGTACGTTGTTCATTTGTGTGCGCTTTTTTAAAACTGAATTGTTAGCGGGCAGCAACTGAATAGGGCTCTCATGGTCTGATCTGATTGTCACTTTTTCTATACTTTAAACGGACCAATCTTCGTTGTTTCCTGAATCAGTATATATATGTAATCTTTGTTTCTGCTTATTCGTTCGAGATTGAAGTTCCAGAACACTAAAGCATTGGCATAATTGGAACTGGTAGAAGGTTCACGCAAGTTTTCCTCTTTCTCCAGTGGTTTTTTGTTAACTGCATGTATATTGATGCTTGGAGAGAATGTTATTATGAAATTGGTGAAATAGTTTGGGCTGCCTTTAGCATAAGATTGGTAGTTGGAATTGAGAAACTACTTCATTCATAATCTGTTATGAATTTGTCCCAAAGATGCTTGAATTGTGCTGGCAAATATATTCCAAAAAGGATAAATCGTAGTTATCAAAGATAAAAAAAAAATTGCTAGGATACTTGGTAAAGCAAAAGCTTTACAATTTTGAACCAAATTGCATTGTTTGACACGTTGGCATAAAACTGTAGGTCTTGTAGCTAATCTAATCTTCTTCAAAGGCATGTAAATCGGAATCGTTAAGACATCTATCTTCTTCAATAACTGGTTGGTAGTCTCAATTTGGTAATAGAATGATTTAAGTCCTTACATTAGGGGTGCTTATATTGCTAATTGAATGACTAAAGAAGCAAGCATGTTATTGTTGGTCTTCTAAGTGCTAACTGTCCCGGAAGCAAGCAAATGGAGTGGGTTTGAAGGCCACTGCAGAAATTACTATGGTTTGCACGTGGTTCAGTTCCGTAGGGTCTAGGACTCTAGGGACCACAAATGTTGTTACATGTGCAACTTTATTCAAAAAAGTATCAAAATTATCAAAGAATGGTCCATTTATTATACACTTTATAGCTTTCCATGATCTCAGCAAGTGGCTTTAGTTTGATAATAAACAGAAGGTTTTCATAAAAGTTTTCTATCTGTTTATTAGACTTGTTTAGGTTATGCTTTTCCTTTGTTTATGTTTATGCTATGGGAATTGACTTTTGTTTATGCCCAATGCTGCTTTTGTCTTATTTATGGAATACCTTGGCCTTGTTTGTTTTTTCTGTTTTTACAATTGCTGCCTTTTATTTAGTTTTTTAGTGCAGGTTATTATGAAGTGGTATAAAGTATAAACCATTCCATACCAGAAGATTTAACAAGGTTTTTTTTTCTTTCTCTGAAATTCAAACCATTTCACTTCAAAGCCAAGCTAATAGCTAATAACATAAGCAAGGATCAGGGGGGAAAAAAGGCTCTTATTGATGTTCATATTACTACCGAAGATCATCGCCAAAACAACCCTCCCACATCACCAAAGATGTTCATATTTTCATCTATTCGGTAAAATGTTTAGGCCCAGATACTTGTCCAAGAAGATGACGGGATATGAAAGGCAATGGGAAAAAAAATATCACAGCAACCTCTAGCTAAATGCCTGCCAGTGGTGGCTGCCCAACCTTCCCAGCTCCCCAACTCACCTGTAGAACACACCTACCAAGTTTCCATCCCATATAATGCCATGGGCCGCATTGTGAGACAAAATATAATATAATATATTCATATCTTATATAAGTGCTGAAACTCATAGATATAGTACTCATACTCTGTATGCTAGATTTTTTTGGGATGTGCTGAGATATTGATCTTTACTTGTTGAAAATTTGACTTACAAGTTGTAATTATGTCTCTGAATTCCGGCTATGAAAGTTGAAATTGGAAAATAAATGTTGATTTGTTGTGTGTACAAGATGTATCCCCCTTCTATGCGCCGTAATGGTGGTTTTTATTCCTTAAAAAAACGGCTGAAAATCATACCGAGGTTGTTGCATACACCATTGATCGTGAGACAGGTTTTCTTATATATAAAGCATCTCGTTTTTAGATGGATATTCAGATTTGCTTCCTGTTGACGGCATACATGAATGTTATCTAAAAAATGATTCGGCCGTATGAATCGACATTATATACTTCCAGTCATTTTGACATTGTAGCATTGAAGGTATGATCCGCGTAATAGTAGCACGCTTATAGTACACATATTCTTAATGTGTGTGTTATCTGGACAGGTATTCTTCGTTGTTGGTTGGTGAAACATATAACTATGGGCAACCCTAATGTGCTCACTGTATGTTTCCATCCTTTAAAACAGAGTCTATGGCATTTATTTTTTGGTATTTTCTTACTGACACGTGATTTCAGGATGTGCCTGTTGGGTTCCATGGTTTCCTCGAATGCCACAGCACCAGTACTTGGGTGTTGTTGAACAGGGGAGTTCAGGGGAGAATTTAGCTGTGGAGGAAAAGGGCCAGTGAAGGAGTTTGAGCTGTGTGATAACCCAGCTGAATATGTGTTTTGGGACTCTATCCATCTCACTGAAGAGACATGCGAACAAATGGCAGCTCAAATGTGGTCTGGAGGCCCTTGCGCTGTTAAGCCTTACAATCTGAAACTCTATTCGAGTGCCTCCGGCCCTCTGGACCAGGAAGTTCACGACCAGTCAGCTCCTTTTGAGGAAGCAATTTGTGAGTTTTCTGATTTATTTCGTTGATTATTTTGTTTGTTATTAGTTCACATGTCTCATGTTCTGCTCTTTTTATTTATTTGGTTCAGAACATTGACGTTTTTCATCCAGAAAGGCCGAATCTCTCCAAGGTTTGATCTCTCTCTCTCTCTCTCTCTCTCTCTCTCTCATTTTCTCTTGAACATGACATGATTCATACATGTTCGTATTTACTGTTTCTGTAGAGGAGAATCAGTATGGCCTCCGTATTTCCAAATCTGTAACTTTGATTTCCTCTGCTCAACTGCACTACGATTTTCTATGATGTCTTTGGTTTTCGTGTTCTTCTTGTTTCTTGTTCAAGTCTATAGTTAGTGAAACTCCATTTTTTATCTACTTCATATGAGGTCTATGCATTCACTAATTAAGTTTTAAACTACTTAGGTTGCTCAAACCTCTCTCTCTCTCTCTCTTGTGCAGCCGAATGTGTTCTTGATAAAACAGATGTTCAGTGCATTCACTGGTGGCAGAAAGTTCTTAATCCTGATCTTGTTAAAGGACCTTGGTGCAAACAGGTGTGTATGAACTTTAGTTTACTTGTTTAATCTTCTGAACATCATCTTATATATGTTATTTAGTTCATGTTTATGGTTCCCGTTTGTAACACCAGGAAGATGAACTTATCATTAAGCTGGTTGAGGAAAAGGGGACTTAGAGGTGGTCTGAAATAGCATTTCGTTTAATTTGTCTTCTAGCATGGGGGTACTACGGGTTTTTTGGATGATGTCGCTATCTGTGAGATGGTTGAAGTCAACAAGGACTTTGGTGTTGCCGTTTGGTCTTCCTTATAAATGCAACCACATTCAACCACGTAGTTAAATGCAACTATAAGCAACCACATCACCTGGTTCTTGCTTTGAATGCAACTGCTTTTTTCCGTTTCTTAGAGAAGGTATTAGAGAGAGGTGTACATGATAAATACCAGTGGAGAGATGTGATTATTTATCACTGCCTCTCTTCTGGACTACTTCTCCGTCTAGATAACCTCTTGGTATTGATTAAGTGGTGGTGTTGAATTGTGTCTATTTGTATTGGCCACTGGCCGTGTAGATGCAAAACTGAAAAACTGAAATTTGTTCACTAATCACATACTCCCTCCGTCCCAATTTGTTCCGCCCTTATTCCTTTTTGGGATGTCCCAAAATGATATGCTTATTTCAAAACTTTCCATTTTTAGATGTCCAGATTACCATTTTACCCCTCATTTAAGGAGATATTTTCTCCCTCCTAAATTCAAATTTTAAACATTGTTAAAGGAATATAGAGCAATTGGCAGCCGGCAAACACATTGAATTTGCCTCCATTCCTTTCATGACATGACAGGAGGGTACTTTTGATTTGGTGAGTTCAATTATTTTTTTTTACAAAATTTTAGTAATATTTTCTCAAAAGGGTAAAATGGTAAAATTGATCAAAAGTCAATGTAAGTAGAATGTTTTCTTAAAGTTCGTGAAAGTCAAAGTAGGCGGAACAAATTGGGACGGAGGGAGTATTTGTTAGCAATTCATATGCAAAATGCAAAGCTTCGCTCCATGATCAAGACCCCACAAGTAGAATCTAGATTGTAAGAATGCATTATTTTTTTCAGTCAGGTAGTGTTCTGGTGCTTTTGTCTCTCATTTTTGGGTTTTAGCTCTTGCAATTTACATCAAATGATTTCAAAAACTAATAAAGATACATCCGCGTTTTGTAGGTTAAAGAATCAGCGAAATTGCGTCAAGTAATGCAGACATACCTATCCCCACCTTTTGAATATATGTCGGTATCCAACGATTTGGGGTTCGGGGAGGGTTGACACCCTGGCACACACAAGACTCCAGTCATATATGGACCGAGTCATGCTACAAATTATGAAAGTTAATTACTGAGCTGGTTCCTTTTGTGATTTCTAACCTATGTTTTGAAAAGCGGTCCGGTGAGCAAACCGGAAAGGGGACAAGAAGGATGGGTCACCAGTTGAACCGGAATCATACAGTGATGTCAATATTATGTCAAAAATATATCAATAGCATATAAGTAAATAAAATTGAGCATATAAAAGAATAGATGTATATAAAGCTTGAAGATATAAAATATCCCTTATTACTTGAATTGAAAAGAGGAAGAACTGGGCTAGAAATCAAGCTGCACAATTTGTTCCATTCCCACATCGGTGCGAAAAGGAAGATCAGGCAACCTTTGGCTTTATAAAAGGTCCCTTATTGCTTGGAGTATGCTTTAGGTAACCAGTTATTGGCGTTGGCTAGCCTAGATCATTGCCCAAGTGCGCCTTTCCATCACGTGCCATCTGTCATCTATCTATTCTAGTAATATATATAGGAAGAGCCGTCTCCTATTTTTGAAGCCCTGTCACAAAATTGATTTCCGTAACTGCCCTCTAAAATTAAGTATTTTTTTACTATAACTTACAATTAAATAATTATTATGGGCAAAATAGTAATCAATTGAAAACCACCTATCATAACCATCACCCCACTATCCCCACCCATTCTAAAAATGTACACACATATAATGTGTGCCCACCTTCTAGTTACATTGATTGGGTGATCTCTTCAGTTCAAAAAGTTGTACTAGTTAGATTGACCCAGTTCCGGTTTTTGTGGGTTGACGGTTCAACCGCTTTGTTTGAACGGTTGTCATTTTTGAAGTTGGTTTTGAAAATGAAGAGGTTTTTAAATTAATCCGAACCGGATCAAGGCCTTGTTTATGGGCCAACAAGTCAAACCGGCTGGTCCGGTCCGGTTTTTAAAAAATTGATTCCAACTAATTAAAGAGACATGCATTTAATACACGGTAACTAAGTCAAAGGGTATAACAACAGTGCGCTGTTATCTCCATTTCTATAATTGATAACATTGGCAAGAAATGACATTGGGAAACTAAAAAGGGTTATGCTTTGACTTTTCAAGGTGGATAGGCATTTTGGAACATCCCATCTTGGATAGATAGACACACAAGATGAAATGATGGGATTGCATATGTTTCCTTAGATTTTGTCTCATGTGCACAACTAGCACAAGGGAATACCTATTCTGGTCAATCCAGACATTTATGTAGATAAAAAAGAGAAGTGATGCTGAGGAGCCAGTGACGTATATGGGCTGTGGAGACTGTGAGAACCTGAGCCACTCTATGACGGTAGTGATGAACGATGCCCATTAAGGGTCCCATTTGTTTGACTGGATTTGAGCATTAGATTGGAGTCATTGGACTACGAATATGTGGTCACAACATATCTTAGTTTATAGAACTTAGTTACATGGTTTTGACTAGACATCTGTCGGATATGAAATCCCATAAAAACCTTGGGGGATGTGGTATTATTAATCACATCACTATTAGGCTGATGGGAATACATATCCTATGAGGTTTTATATTCCGTCAGTATTAGTTCAGTCAAACAAACGGGCCTTTGAGTTTTCCTTAGTCCTTCAATATGTTTTAGGTTTGGCATTTTAGAATTACAGGTTCCAAAGGCTACCAATGATGTGGATATAATCCAAAGAATAACAACACAGCTCTTTGGATCATTTCATATAGGTGAGTCAGCTTCAACATATGATTCCTCCTCCATTATATTTGGAGAAAACCAAGACCATTTTGATGAAATACTTGTCTAAGTTCTTAGAATAACCATGGACCAATTTCTGTGAATAAGATGGAGAGGGTAGTCTAATTCGAGCTGTCAAAAAGATGAAACATTTTGATGTTGCGATGAAAATGTTAGTCTTGATAAGAGTACAATGGGTGATGAGGAGGAGAACTATCTGTGTACAATTGGTGCAATGGTTTATGTCTAGTAAATTTACTATGGCTTTCATTTTTGTCGGTTTTTGCATTACATCATTTTGCTAGGTGACATTACCACTGTCATTCAGGGGAGCTGGAAAATGCATCACAGTGACTTTAAAGTTTATGAAGAACTGTTCAATAGACTCATTACTCATTCTTTCATGGGTTTGCCGATGCAATGTTCTTTTCTTGGTTTAGTGTTTTGTCTCCTTTGCAACAGTACAATTGATATTGCATTGTCTGCACAATGGCTTGCTAAAAAGTGGTCTGCTATGCCGAGTAAAATGTGACGCCAAATTTTGGTCCTTTTTCCCCCCAGATGTCAAGGATATTCGCAGCATGGGCTTGCAGGTTTCGAAGCTTGAAAGTGTAGATACTGCTGAGCAAGGTTCTTTCCCCATCTTTTCTAGTTTATAATAAGTTTGCTCTTATCTTGTAGTACATGGACTCGAGTAATTTTGTTGGGTATGGGTGCGTATCATTTTGTTGGGTATGGGTGCGTATCAAGGGGCAGTCTACTTGAGGGTGCGCAGAGTCAAGAAGCGATCCTATTTTCACAAAGGTACAGTGGGTTGTGGGATAATATGGCTTATGTAACTTTTCTACTGCTATATATAACAGCGATAGTTGGCCATGTTTCTCCTGCATATATACTTAAACGACATTGTGTCCCTCTACCTTCTAACTTAGTTTCAGCTGTATCTAAAGACCCATATACGCAAGGCTTTGTACCAAAATACCATTATGCCTTCTTTGTCATTGACTGAGGCGGGCCGTGTAGCACCCACATCCATTGGGGGCACAGAATTTAATCTGGGAAATTGCTGATAGAAGTGACTGAGATTGATAGTGAATAAGATAAAAAAATACTGAAGTATGAGTACGATGTGGTAGGAGCCCAACGCTACAATAGAGGTACAGCGTGATGATTGTATGACGATATTAGAAGCAACGGAAACTAACAACAGGAAACATAGTAATGGAGGAAAAATAGGGAATTTAATATATTTGCTAAGCAAAAAGGAATATGGCAAATATGATATAGGCCGCATACGCTGATTGAGGGAATTGACCAAATTAGCCAATAAAAATTTTGATCACCATGTTCGGTTCCCAGTTTATTTTGAAGATCCCAGTTTTGGTGCTTTTTCCAATCCTATTTTGAGCTGCCTTTTTGTCCTTTTGGACCCACTCTTTAAAGCATAGGGTTTTGATTCCCTACATTGCAAGTTTGATACATTTTTACCCCTCTCTTGCACGCCCATGCTCTCTCTCTCTACCCAAATAGCGCCCCCCCCCCCCTCTCTCTCTCTCCCTCCCTCCCTCCCCGTTTAATCATCTCTATATTTCTGTAAGCAAATCATCCTTATGTATGCAGTTTCCTGCACTTCTTCTTAGGACTGTTTGACTAACTGGGTCCCAACCCAACCCACTTCGCTCGGTCAGGTCTTTGAATAGCCTGTAGTCTTTTTTCAGACGGTCAAATTTTTGGTGGATCTTAATAGGTGTGTAGTCAGTCTTATGTGTCCTCTTCTTTAACTCCTCTACGATGCCGCCCATTGTAGGGTAGGTCAGTCTTATGTGTCCTCTTCTTTAACTCCTCCACGATGCCGCCCATTGTAGGGAATTAAACGTGTGACGTTTGTTTGAGTTTGTTCCATGGTCTTTCCTCGCCTCTTCTAGCATAATTTGGAGGAAAATTTCGGTGTTCTCATAACTCCAGTTGTCGGAATCGAGTTTTCTTACGACTCATCATAGGCTAACATGTGGGAAACAATTAACGCATGTTACACATTACTACAGTGAGATGACATATGCAAGTTCATGTCATGCCTAATGATATCAACATTACTAAGGAGTAAGAGGAGTACCACTTGGACACTATTCTCGCCGGTGAATGAGTTTGCCGAGGGCGTAGGAGATGAAGCACGTCTTTTCCTCTTTGAAGTTGGAGTTGAGGGTCCAAATTTCAGTGATAGTGGTTGGCCTAACAACAACAAACAAGTTGAAACAAATTACAGAACTGTGAACCAATTATCAAAAAAAATAGATAGAAAGGATTTACAGCAAGGTGTTTGAAGTTCTACAAAAAAATAGCAGCAAACTAGTTTATAATGAAAATACCAAAAATAGTTTCACATCCTCAAAACAAATCGATGCTCAAGACAAATCTCATTTTCCTGCATTTAGCCCCAAATAGTTTCACAAAGATTCTGAATGACAGACGAGAGAAAATGGAGTTACTTTGCATCCAATTAATAGCATTGTTAGCACAAGACCACAGGACATTCAATCCTGAGAAAATCCACAGTATCGATCTACGAAGTACATAACCCAAGACATTTGCACATTTTTAAGGAGGTGCCAATACCTAATTTTCACTTTTCAGAAGTACCCAAAAGTCCACTGCGCTAAGGATACATCTTCCCTTTCCACCAAACCCTTCAATTCAACAAATGCTCATGTTCGAGTGTGACTACACATACCCTAATAGTAAATGCTACCAAAAGTTTTGTGAAACATAAATGCAAATATGGATGAACTCTAGACTATTTTTGGATAAATCTTGCTAGATTCCCCCAAAATGTAAATGTCATTGCTAACATATCTATCTATACTATGAGCTATTAGAGACTTTTCATATGCTGTATAAGCAAGTTATTATTTCACAACTATTTTCTGGAGGGCTGTCCGTTACGGTACAAAGGACACCTGAGCATATTTCTTGTTTTTCCTTTTCCAATCCTTGACACTCTTCATGAACAACAATGACAAAAATGCAGATGACTAGGAAGTTCAATAACGCTAGTGTACACCTCAGTAGCTAATTGGTAGCAAACTAAAAGTAACAAATCTATAAACATACAAAAGGTAAAGAGTAAGATCATGATATCTTGTCTACCGACTCTACCCTGACAACGAGCTGCATTATTAACACATCTGTGACAAAAAATCAAGAAGTGATGACGGAAATCGTTTTCCCTAGCCCTATCAAATGCCCATTCATATATAAACACATTGGATAGAAATTGTTTGCAATCAGAATGTCCCTTGTGGGATAAATCACTATAATGGCAACTTAAATAATTAATTTATCAACAACCACCCAATTTCGTACTTATCTAAAACATGCATGTATTGAAATAGATTTGGACAGATCCAGAACACACATAACCCAACGAAAAATCGAACCCAGAACCCATGAACAAAATCAAATCGTATATTAGGAAAAATCAAACTTAGAACCCAAGAACAAAATTGAACCATACTTCTACGTCTTCGAACGCAGGTTGATGGGAGAAGCCATTTACCGCACTGAATGCCGTCTATGCTTAGGCCTTCCGTTCTGTTGGAGTAGGAGGTAAGTAAAGAGGGAGATGAATTCATTGGACGCCCCTTACCCATCGTTATACACCAAAGGTCTTGTAATGAATAGAAATCAGTCAATTACTAGCTGTATTTGCCGATGCTATGGAGATTATTGTTGTCCTTTGAGATTTCTCGAAGAACACGGCTAGAGAGAGAGAGAGAGAGAGAGAGAGAGAGAGCAAGAGAGGGCTAGGGCAAATCTGATTCCAGAGATGGGGAATCATCCTACTCTTCATAGAGACAGAGAGAGAGCAGGAAAGAGAGAGAGGAGTAAAGGGGAATCGGGGAATCTCTTCTGTAACTTTGTAAAAGGAGAAAGATGGAGAGGACAGAGAAGTAGGGAGGGCATGAGGGAGGGGAGTAAATGAGGGTAATGAGTCGTAGGAGATAATTTTTCCCAAACTGGGTTCCGAATGCCCGTTTCTGTTTTTGAAAAGTCCAAAACTGGGATCCGAACAAAGCCGATGATTTTTACAAAATCAAACATGCAATGTTTTCGTTGATATCAAAAAATTTAATAGTATGTGGTGACCGTTGTTGAGCATGTGCATAGCTCGTGCCCGTTTCTAATGGGTTGTCTTGGAGAGTTTATCCCGCACAACCACACTTTTTGAGGTTTCATTTTTCGACATGGATACTTGATTTATTTGAATAGGCAAGGTAACTACTTGCTCGACCAAAGTGTGTGCCATAGTGAAGAGCGCCCCCAAGCGTAGAGCTAGGTCGGTTGCAGCATAATATCCGGAAGTTTGGAGTCGAATCCACAGGGAACCATTAGAGCTAGGCCGGAAGGTTTGCTTTACGAAGGGTTTTTAGCGTTAAGACCATCAACCTTTGAATTTGGTGTTAAGACGGCCAACTTTTGAGCGGTGGAATTCTCTTTCTACCTCCTAACTTGATTGAAAATGAAGATTGACTAAAAATTAAAAACGGCAAGGCCTAGGGTTCATTTTGCCCGTAACTTAGGCCGTTCAATGCTTCTCTTTAATTATTCAAGTGAGATTCAAAGTCATTTGATCTCACTCGGGAGATTGAACCATGAAAATCAAGTTTAACTCATACATTGGGGTTTGGAAATGGAAAGGAACTCATTTAGACATTTTATCAAACACATAGAGTGACATAGTTTCAAGCATGTCGTGTGCCAAGGAGACTTGTTGACACGACATCAAAGAAGTTAACAACCTTAAGTTTAGACCAAAGATTAGAGCTCAATAAGTTCTTTGAGGCATTTTGGCAAACACTTGACATAGCTCCAAGCATTATATGTGGCAAGAGATCAAGTCCCTGCCTACACATAATCAAAGAGGTTAACAACCCTAGGTTTTGTTACATAAATATGAACTTAATCCATTCACAAACCACATTAAGCACAAGAAATGAGAGAAGCCATTAAACTACCCAAGTCATGGGATAGAAATCACCCCATGACCAAGCCTAATCAACTACTCAACCATAGAACAAGAACGAAGAACAAGCATAAAAAGATAAATACGATTCATGAATAAAAACGGAAATGAAAGATTATGAAAGATCTCAACCGTACCTACACATTAATGAAGACGAAAAGCCTCAAAACGCAACTCTTCAATCTCCTTGTAAGAGAGACCTCTCACTACAACCCTTACTCTTATAACGGGTTACACATGCCACCCGCTTGCTTCGCTTCAAGTTTGAATGCCCAAGGAATCCATGTACAGTCCCAGTCACGAAGAATCAGTCCTGTCCTCTCTTAATGACATATCTCTATCTTTCTTGCCGTATCCTTTAAGCAGCGTATTGGACAAGGCAAGGAAAGCCTAAACTGTGCGTACCCCTTACCCGTACGAAAATTATTTCATTGGCTTAATGGCAGCAATAAGAGTGCTTTCCTTGTCCTGAAGAAGATGGGAAGAGAGGGAGGGAGAGAGAGAAGTTCCTAGGGCTTAGAAATGAAAGATATCCCCTAAAATGAGGTTTAAAAGTATTTATATCCCCTAACATTCGGATTATAAATGACCAAACTACCCGACATAATTTGAGATCAGGTACAAAAGTTACAGAAGTTCCAGTTGAGTGGCATCAGAAAATGTTGTCCACTGGATGGTTGGTTCCGGAACTGGCATTTCTGGGGGTTCCAGAACTGATCTGGAAAATAATCAGCTTCCTTTTTTCATCTTCAAATCACCCTCAGTCGGTCCGTTCAGTCTCCGAGGCTTCTTGCTATGACTTTTTGAGCTCGTCCACGGGATTCCACATGGCCTTGGGACCATAGATGTTCTTGGAAGCCATTCATGGCGTCAAAAACGCCTAATTCTTTCGTTTAACCTACAACGGTCAAAAACACAAACTTCATGCAATATCATTCAAATAAAACCAATTGTGCACAAGAGTGTGACAAAAACGAGAGAGATAAGCCCATTTATTTACACTATTGAGGGCTTATCAGTAACACAGCTCTTACCCGACTTTTTTTTTATGTTTTATAGGAGACCATTGTTTTCTTTACTCTGTGTCCAAACTAGGTTTTTCTGGATAGTATTATCTGCACCGTCTGATTTATCGTCGATTTATCTAAATTTCAAACTGATATTTGACTTGTGGATTCACAAGGAATGAAAGGAACTCTATTCGTTCTTGGCTCGCCTCTGCCTCAGCAAGTACCAAAGAGCAGCTTGAAATTAGTTGTCCAGCCAAAGAGAGTGCTAGTAGAGGTATTCGGAATCTCAAATTTTTCGCAAAGATATGCTTACCAGCAAAGGATCAAAGTTCTTGTTGTGTTGCTAACTTTTCTTCAGTTAGCGCTGTCATGCTAGAAATTCGAGCAGTATTCTATTACTATAACTGTCCATTTTGGAAACTTGAGTAGTTTCGTTCATTTGCCAATTTAGAAACTTGTGAATGAGACAATGAGCAATGGTGGAGAATTCTAAAATCATGTTTATAATCCTAATGTTTATGCTGATAAAGGTTGCCAAGTAGAATATACATGATGAACTCAGAGCCAGACGTTAAGTAGGACCATGTGATCTTGAATTTTTGGTTGGAAATCTTTGAATATATGGACCAAACATGAACTTAAAAAGTGACATGGGACTATCTTAAACACTCCCCAGCATGTGTAATCTTGTCAGATGCGGAGGTGATAAGGAGGTGAACAAATTGAAAGAGACACAAAGACTTGGTCTTTGAGGCTACCCAAGACTTGGCTTCGGTGCCATCTTGGAATTTGGTGATGAATATGAATAGAGTAATGAGAAGTGTAAGTGTATTAAAGAAGTTTCCACTTCTTTTACCATACCATAGCCGAAAAGGATTCATATCATATATTGGTGCCACAATCGAAGTGCTCATAATAGCTGGTTACCTGGGCGTTGTCCTTTCATTGAGAGTATTTAAAACTTCAAGAATATTTAGTTGATGCATATGCATGATCTTGCAGCGTTTTATTTTTCCCTCTCTAAAGAAGTGGCTGTGGCTTGTAATGTATATTCACAACCACAGTACTTCCTCCTAGTTTTCCATTCAACCAAGTTAGACGATACCTACGATAATGCTTCTTAGAAATATGGCTCTGTTCCGTTTCTGAAATGCAACATGCAATAATAACTCAAATAACTTACGCTCGCGTATTTTATACAAGTAGTTTGTTTGTCTGAACTTTTTTTTTTTGGGTAAATGTTTGTCTGAACTTGGATGTTATGTGATGCAATGTGGTTTGAAAAAGAGAATGGTGGCAGCTTTTTTTTTTTTTGTTTTTTGTTTTTTGTTTTTTTTGGGTAAATTAACCACTTTATAGAGCAAACAAACAGAATTTACAGAGTTTCCCAATACAGACTCTAAAATTGCTACCAACAAGGAGCCTTAACAAGGAAAGAAACGAGAAACAAAGCCTAAACACCGGCTAAAAGAAAACAACAGAACTCGACAAAACGACAACCAGCTAGGAACTAAAAATCCTAGAGTTTCAGCCCCAGATATCAGCCAGCAAACGGTTCCCATCAGTCCGCTTGAGGCCTCTCCAAGAGCAAAGGCATGCCCGAACTTCATTAATAATGTGAGAGCCCAAGAGAGGAGCAGGAAGAGCTTTACCTTGGTATATTTTGGCATTCCTTTCGCGCCAAATCCAGTAGATAGAAGCGGCCAACGAGAGTTTGTAGATTCTGCTAGGGATAGAGGCACCAATCATCCGAGAACACACCCAATCAATTTCCTCAGCCAGCCCCAAAACAGGTCTTGCAATTTGATTATTGGTTAGTACCATTTTCCAAACCTCCTTAGAAAATGGACACTCAAAAAATAGGTGTTCATGGGACTCTATGGCACCAAGGCAGAGGACACAATTAGCATCAATCCCCATTCCCTAGCTAAGCAATCTATCCTTTGTAGAAAGACGACCTATAAAAGCAATCCACTCTATAAAGGCCCAACGAGGAACATGGTGGGGAAACCAAACACATTTCGCCCATGGAACCTTAGGAAAAGCAGCCCTCAAAGCCTGCCAAGCAGAATTGGCAGAAAACTTGCCATCCCTAGTTAAGATCCACCTAACCGAATCAGGAAGAACAATGTTTGGAATCAAAGTAGGGGGGGTACATGCAACAATTTCCCTTGTGGTCATACTCTGAGGTCTAGGCCATTTCCAAGTACCTTGATGTATAATGGTAGACACTTTGTAGTTAGTCGTCTAAATGGTCTTTCTGAGTCTAGAGAGTTCCTTTTCGTTAAGGTCATGGAGCCAAGAGTGGACATAATCTAAAATGAAGTACATTTCCCACTTACTGTTGTCACTCAGTGTTTGCAACAGTTGGGAAGGCAGTGCGATCTCTTTGCATGTGTTAAATCCATTTTACTCTTAATACATGAAGGGCTTTGACCATGATTTTCTATTTTTCTATCTTGAAGTTGTTCATCTTTATCTTGCTCGGCTTGTAACGAGTTAAAGCTGCCGGGAGAGGAGAGCCAATCTTTCATCAGAGAGGACGAGCAAGTGACACTTTTTTTTTTCCTCTCTCTTTTGAAGTTTTGCACTTTCGAGTTTTGAAGAGTCTAAATATGATTCTAAGTGTGTCAATGAGAGGGGATCAAGATGTGAGAGCCTCATTTGTTTGTTAAGGGCTGTGCCTCCAAGATTGCCTTCTCATTCTCTTCTTCTCCTTGTGGACTAAAAGGCCCATAAAACTTCTAGGGCTTCCTCCCCACTTTTTTTTTTCTCCCTCGATTATCCTTGTGGAATCAAGGCCCTAGACCATAGTCACTCTAGGGTCCCTCCCGTTTCTTGTTTCTTTTAACTTTCATCCCTTAATTTTCTATCCAATACATATCTTATCTGAATTAAAAAGTAAACTGCAGCCTGCATAATTTCTCAGTTGCATAAATATGGCTTTGCAAAGAGGTTGCACAGTTTGGTGTTTAGGTTTGTTGAGTTGACTATCTCATTTCCTCTTTTCTTCCCCCATGTCCTTTGTATGTTGGCTTTCTTTTAGTTTCATCAGCATTTTGTGACGTGGTTTCAAGAATATAAAAGGTGAGTTCTAAGAAAACTTGTATATCTTTTTTGGTTGATTATAGGACGATAAATCCAAACGATAAGTCCTTGTATGTTGATTTATTTTCATGTTCTTTTTTTGGTGGTTAATCTTACTGAGATGATAGCATACCTCGGGGTTGGTGTTGGCATAGTGGTTTAGGTGGTCCCTGGGCACGAGTTTACCCTGCGAATTGTAGCTTCCCTTCTCTTCTTTCGACTGCCAAAACAATCTTATTGGGGTAGTTATATATGGTCAACGTGCTTCATGTCTGTTCTTGTTATTTCTTAATCTATGTGCTGCTGAGATAACCGGAATATCCCCACTTACTAGATCTATTCTTCCAAAGAGAATACCTTTTTGTTCTGAACCGCCTTAAGAGAACACCTGAATGCATGCTTTCTGAGTGGTAATATCTTTCCTTGAGCTAAAATTTACATGGTACTTTTGGACATTCAGGAGTGGACTTATATAGAATGTCTTTTTTGTATTTTATTTTGTATGTATCTTCATTTTTGAATTTTTTTTAAATAACTGAAACCGCATTTGTCCTTACTGTTACGTTTTACAGAAATTGATAACTACACATTGATGACAACATGGGTCGGCTGAGCACGGATTTCATGGGGTCTTAACTTCAAATTGGAACTAACCCATCGAACTCTGAAGCTCCTTTAAACCACAATTTAGCCCTACCAGCTTTAGGTGATCTTGATTTGGGAGTTGTAGCAAGTCTTCCTCCTGATCTATCTTCAGAAATTAATGACATTTATGATGGGAAGTTAATCAATTTGATTTCAAAAAAGAAAGGCAAAAGTGTTGCACAGGAAAGAGTACAAGGTAACTGTTTCTAGCGTACTTGTCAATTGAAACATTTACTCTTTGTACCAGTGCCCTCAATGCGTTGTTGTTTTGGTAATTTAGTTCCACTAAAGGAGGGTAGCGGAACCTTTTACAGTCATCCAGCCTTTGTAAATGAAAACCATGTGGTGGATAAGGTATCATTTTCACTCTGCTCTCAAATTTTGTTCTCTTCAACAATAGGTTTCGGGCCTCCTTGCTTCCTCTAATTGTTTAGATTATGCACCTGCTGCTTTGATTAAACAATAAATGAGATGAAAGAATATGACCACAATTTCCATCACGGTGTGAGTTGATATATGTGGGGACTTTTTCTCCGCCAATTCACATGTAACATTTCAGGAGAAGTTACATACTCAAAAGTCAATAAGAAAAATGTGTTCTATTTGTGCCCTTAGGGCTCGTTTGGATGCTGCACTGTGAATGGGGATTGTGAAATCCCCCCTTCTAGTCCGTGGGCCCGGCTGTATGGCATGATTTGGGAAGTCAATAATAGGGGGATTTCTCTAAACCCCCTCCTCCATAACCCTTCCTAATACAGGCTGAGGGGGGCTTGCAGATGGCTAGGGTTTGAGCAGTCAATGTGGAATCCCCCTATCTTTCGGACGATTGTACCCCTCTTAATCCCCCTTCCCCACCTTTAGGTGTCGCACTCTTCTCGATCTGATTGTTCGAAAAGCAAAAAAATTAAGTGTTCCAAATTTCAATCCATTTGAACCGGTGGAAAGATTTTAGTTTTTTGATCATTTTATCCTAAATGGTCATAATTAAATTTTGACTCTAGGACTCTCGTTGATTAGCCCTAAGAAAGTCATACAACCAAATATCTCTTAGGGCTAACCAACGAGAGCCCTAAAGCCAAAAATTAATTATGACCGATTAGGATAAAATGATCAAAAAACTAAAATCTTTCCACCGGTTCAAACGGATTGAAATTTGGAACACTTATGCCTTATTCTCTTTACTTTTCAGAAAGTTTTTTTCAAAAAATTCTCCCTAGATTCCCCCTACTTCCAACATTTCTCTCTCTCTATCTCTCTCCACTTATTACCCCTACTATTTTTCACAAAAATTTTCAAAACTCAATCCAAACATAGCATTAATTTTTCAACCTACAGTTTATATATTAAAAAATTAAGTGTTCCAAATTTCAATTGGTTTGAACCGGTGGAAAGATTATTGTTTTCTGATTATTTTATCCTAAAGGGTCATAATTAATTTTTGGCTTTAGGGCTCTCGTTGGTTAGCCCTAAGAGATATTTGGTTGTACGACTTTCTTAGGGCTAATCAACAAGAGTCTTAGAGTGAAAATTTAATTATGACCCTTTAGAATTAAATGATCAGAAAAATAAAATTTTCCCACCCATTCAAACGAATTGAAATTTGGAACACTTAATTTTTTTCTCAGCTTTCCCCCAAACCAAGCCTTGCAGCTTTTTCATTTTTCTCT
Source organism: Rhododendron simsii (assembly GCA_014282245.1). Classification (NCBI taxonomy): domain Eukaryota; kingdom Viridiplantae; phylum Streptophyta; class Magnoliopsida; order Ericales; family Ericaceae; genus Rhododendron; species Rhododendron simsii. The sequence goes on along the minus strand of CM024957.1, from coordinate 11,980,916 downwards.
GTCCCGTGCAACACGTATTTATTCTAATTATAATGAAACTAACAAATTTTGTTATAAAATACTGCATAATGGCAAAAAAGCCATTTAATAGCTTTTTACATCAATCCCCCTTCCTTATACCTCCAATTAATTCTCCATCCAAACCAAGTACTATTTTATACACCCCCCCACCCCTTCCTTTCTAATACCTCTTGCAAACCAATTTAATACCCCCTCCATAAATGTGGGTCATCCCTTATTAACCAGTACCCCCTACTATCCAATACCCCCAAACCTAATCCCGCATCCAAACGAGCCCTTAGTGCAGTAAACTTATCAAGAGCCAAGAGTTCTAATTCATAGTCTTGTACCATTTATAATGTGATATTGATTCTTTACTGTTGCTTATATTAGGAAGGAAAATATCCATTTGACAAAATTCAACCGGTATCTTCAAATATGGCCATATCGACTGAAGTTTCTAATAAACTTGCTTTAATGCCTTCATCTCTAACACTTAAGTTGTTAGAGAGAGGGACAACTTTATTATTTATACCTTCAACATAATCCTCACGTGTAGTCAGGCTCTCCTCTATAAGCGTGTAAATATTTTAACATTAGGTAGGCTGTGAGGTTCGAACACAGGATCTATTTGCTCTAATACCATATTGGATTGTTTTGTTCTACTCAAAGGGAGATACAACATTCCCACCATGAGTTCTGCTTAATTTGTTAAGTCTAGAGCTGCCCTTTTCAGAAAATCTAAATTGCCTCCTTTGGACACCCTAGTTATTTTTGATCTTCTGTCAATGATGAACACACCATCAGTCTTCAACTCCCCACAATAAAAACCCTACTTGAAAATAACCCTTAATGCTTGTACAAAAGACCCGAAAATGGCCTTGAATTCTTTTTCGATGAACTGCCACCACATGGTCTTCTTCTCGCCCTGGCTGCTCGTCAACGTCGTCAACAAACGATTGAACATGTCTTTCATCATATCTCCCAATTTCTCGACGAAGACTTCACTACCCTTACTGAAGTTGCACCACGTATTCCCCCTCGCACGCACTCAATGCGTGCATGAGATGTAACACGACGGCGTCGGTTTTGCTCTCTAGTGAAGACATATCGAGAGAACAATGGCTGTCTAAGGTCTAATAGAGGGATGTCGCGCCCCCTAAAAGTAAACAATTGTCGCAATGAGATTTGAAACGTTTTTGTTAGATGGAAACCAACAACAATGATATCAATAATGCATATGCCCCAAATCCCCCCCCCCCCCAAATGCTGCTATGAGGCCCTTCCCCTCTCACGTGCTCCTGGTTTCATACGTGCATCTTATGCGTCCATGACGTCTCTTAACACTGTTGCCTCTTCCCCACCCGCACCTCATCCTCCTCCCCCACCCCCAACCAGATCTTTACACCGCAACAATTATTTGACTTAGGGGATGGCATCCCTCTATCAAACCCTAGATGGCCGTTGTTCCCTCGGTATGTCTTCGCTAGAGTGCAAAACTGAGGCCGCCACGTTACACCTCATGCACACATTAAGTGCATACGAGGGAAAATACGCGGTGTGACTCAGATTCAGTCAGGGCAGTCAAGTCTTCGTCGAGAAATTGGGAGATACCATGATAGATGCGTTCGATCTTTTGTTGACGACGTGGATGAGTAGCCAGGGCGAGAAGAAGACCACGTGGTGGTATTCCATCGAAAAGGAATTCAGGGCCATTTTCGGGTCTGAATTCCTTAATGCTTGTTCAAGAAACCCGAAAATGGCCCTGAATTCCTTTTCCATGAAATACGACCACGTGGTCTTCTTCTCGCCTTGGCTGTTCGTCCACGTTGTCAACAAATGATCGAACACGTCTTTCATGGTATCTCCCAATTTCTCAACGAAGACTGGACTGCCCTGACCAAATCGATAGTGCACCGCATATTCGCCCTCACACGCACTCAATGCATGCATGAGGTGTAACGCGACGGCCTCGTTTTTGCACTCTAGCGAAGACATACCGAGGGAACAGCAGCTGTCTAGCGTTTGATAGAGTGATGTCATCCCTTGAGAGTAAACAATTGTCGCGATTTAAAGATTGGGTTAGGGGGAGGTGCAGGTGGGGAAGAGGCAGCGATGGAAGGACGGGTGGCGTCAAGAGACAACGTGGCAGCGTAAGATGGACGTGCAGACCCAGGAGCAGGTGAGGAGGGAGGGGTCTCGCAACAGCATTTGTGGGGGAGGGGAAGGGAGGGGAGGGGCGGTGTCCCTCAGTACAAAATGGTTATACAATGCAATTTATTGTTTTCAGCAAAGTGCAATTTAGACCGAATCAGGCTTCACAAACCTAACAACAGAACTACAAACAACTGTAGGAGTACAAGAAACCAAACAACAAAAAATTAGAAACACTTGTTGATCGATGGAGAAACAAGACTTGGAATCTACATATTAAAAACAATATATGACAACCAGATAAACCATACAGAGAAGAAGATCGAGGAATGTCGATCGAGGGTGTCGCATTTCGTCTTAAAACCATAGACGAGAGAGAACGTAGGTTGAGCGGTGGGTGAACCAAGAGACGCTGGAGAGGAGTGAACCCTAATCTCAATTTCAGATATATATGGGGCAAAGTCCACAGCTTCAGATGTCCTCGCGGAGGAGGTTTTTTTTTTTTTTTTTATGCAAATGACCCACATTGCTTGGGAGTGGACTGGGTGATCACTTAATAACATTTGAGACCTCTATATTAAGTTGCAATTGGAAGGGAGTTTTTTTCCCCTCCAAGAGTTTTTCATCTCTTTCTTATCACTGTAGAAAATTGTCCACGTAGGGTTTAGCCAAAACTCATCGACGAAATGATGTAACCGCGAAACCCTAATCCAAGTCATTCTAGGGGCGCCGGTACGGCTCGATACACCGCCGCATCAACCTCTAGAATAAACCCTTATCCACGCCCTTCAACTACTCAACCCGTCGTACGTCCGTTTTCTTATGTCGTTGCGGCTCCTCGCCCCACCGGCCCGTCTCCTCACACCGCTGCTTTGGCCCCTAGCTCCTTACATCCATCTTACAGCGCCGCATCTTCCCCACCTCCTCCTCCTCCCGCCCCCCTCCACTCCCCATCTTTGCACCGCGACAATTATTTACTTTCAGGGGATGACATCCCTCTATTAGACCCTAGACGACTTGTTCTCTCAGTATGTATTTGCTAGAGTGCAACCGACGCTGTCGTGTTACACCTCATGCACGCATTAAGTCCATGCGAAGGGCAATACTTCGATTCGGTCAGGGCAGTCAAGTCTTCATCGAGAAATTGGGAGATACCATGAAAGACCTATTCGATCTTTTGTTAGGACCACGGGCCACGGTCTCTTTGGTGTTGGCATTTTCCAAGATAAAACACATTTATTTGTATCCCTATTTATCGAGTTGTAATTTTTTATTTTTTATTTATTTTTAAAGTGTCTGTATAGAAAGTGGAAGAAATCAATTAATATTGTGTAATTGAGAGTGAGTGAATCGAGCTAATTTGGACCGGACTGATTAGGGTATTGGCTGCTAGGGCTCGGCACTAATTGGCTATTATATATAGCATCCTTCAGTTGGCAGCTAGGTAACGGAAAAATTGAGGCAAAAAGACCATATGCTTTAAAGATAAAATAACGGCAGAACGGATCAGAGGCACCGTGCGGCTTGCGGCTTGGCCACAGACGAAACTCAAGGCCACGATTGGAGATAAATAGAGGAGCTAGCAAAAGAAATTATTAACGTGATGTGCTGGAGTGGCTAATTAATTAGGTGGAACGTGGAAGCATTTTACAACTTTATTCCAACAAAGTTAGAGCGTCCTTTGGTGGATTCCGAACGGAAGTCTTGTGGATTCAAGGCAGCGGCGGTCAAGCATTCAGAGAGGTGTACATGGATTCGGCAAGAGCGTCTAAGTTTAGGTTTGTGGAGTTCAAACTTATCGTAAGAGTTCTTGTAACCTCGTGTTTAGTAGTGTTTGATTCCTTCCCGTGGTTTTTTCCCATTTTGGGTTTTCCACGTATATCTTGGTGTTCGTTATTTGTTTGCTTTCCGTTTGTGAGATTGATTTTGTTTATCGCATGGTGAATCATTGATTGAGATTAAAACATAGCAATATTTATATTCCTAGGCGAGCTAGGATTTTTCATCTTTTGTTGACGACGTTGACGAGTAGCCAGGGCAAGAAGAAGACCACGTGGTGGCAGTTCATTGAAAAAGAATTCAGGACCATTTTCGGGTCTCTTATACAAGCATTAAGGGTTATTTTCAAGAAGGGTTTTTATTGTGGGGAGTAGTTTGGTGTGTCCATCATTGACAGAAGATCAAAAATAACTAGGGTGTCCAAAGGATGCAATTTAGATTTTCCAAAAGGGGCAGCTCTAGACTTAACAAATTTGGCGGAACTCATGGTGGGAATGTTGTATCTCCCCTTTGAGTACAACAAAACAATCTAATATGGTATCAAAACAGGCAATAGATCTTGTGTTTGAACCTCACCGCCTCCCTAATGTTAAAATATTTACACGTGTTTAGTCCGCTTATAGAGGAGAGTCTGGCTTTATGTGAGGGGTGTAAATAATAAAGTTGTCCCTCTCTCTAACAGCTTAAGCTTTTAGATGAGTTGGTGGTTAACAATTTAAGAGTTTTGAACTTTAGGGAGTTGATAAGTAAATATGATTCTAATTGTCTCAATAAGAGGGAATCAAAATGTGAGAACCTTGTGGATTCGTCAAGGGTTGCGGCCCCAAACGGGAAAAAAAACTTCTCTTATTCTCCTTGTAGACTCAAGGCTTCTAAAAGTTGTAGGACTTCCTCCCCTTTCATGCTCCCACTACTCTCCTAGTGGAATGAAGGCCCTAGTCACTCTAGGGTCTCCCTTCTTGCCTCCCCCTTTCATGAACATAGATTTCTGGATTGGAGTCCAGAAAAAAGAGCAATCAAGATGCCACTGGAGCTCTACAAACTACAATAACAAAGCAGCCACCATTCTTTTCTTCCAACCATATCGCATTAGAGACAGAGGCATGGGGGGCTCATGAGGATAGAGTTGCGGAAAAGTTTGTTTTTGACATAATTGTTCTCCATCACTTGATTCATTCCTTTCCTTGGTGCTTAAATATGCCATGTGCTTCCTTCCTCATGAATTTGGCAGTTGTTAGTCTCTTTGGACGAGGATCATTCTGTTTTACAGTGCTGTTTTCACTTTTCAGCAATTACTATTTTGTCCACTTTGTTTATGTTATGTTTCAACTTTGTTTGCTTCAAAACTGTTTCATTGTGGAAGAATTATGCAAATGACGGTCCGACCAATGCTTATTTGAATAAACGCACACCACTTTTTCAGTGATTGTCAGTGATTGCAGACTCTCACACTCTTAAGCCGGTGATTATGCATTAAAACTTGAAACTATTGGCCTTTTAGCACTTTTCCTGGAGGCTGGATGTCATTCAATGCTTGCCATTTCTCCGAGCATCTACTTTTTGTCTAGCTAAGCTGCTTATAGAAATTTAGTTCTGTTCTGGCAGTTCACTATAAAGTCAAAACTTTTCTCTCAGGTTTACGATGTGGTTTTTCCTGAGCTTCTGGTTTGTTCAGCTACTTAAATTGTTCTTTACTCTTGTTTTTTCTCTTATGGCGTGACACCTATGTTTTAAGCATCTGTTGGGGAAAATTTTACACTTTGGCAGCCTGATATTTTTTTGTCCATGTACCTCTCTTATGCTGTACCTATGTTTTAGGCATCTGTTGAGGAAAACTATGGCTGAAGCTTACATATTTCAGATGGGAACGACCAGTGCTCAGGGCCAGCCCTGGGCACAAGCCCACCAGGCGGCCGCCAAGGGCCTCCCCTTTTGGGCCAAATAATTGGGCCCCCAAATAACAGATTATATTAAATATTATATATGTGAACTAATTCTCAACTGACCTAATGTGGTGCAGTGGTCAATTGCAAGCGCTTAAGGAGCGCGAGGTCGCATGTTTAATTTCTGGCCCATGCATTAAAATGTAAAATTTTTGAACCTGCACAAAAGAAAAGGCTTTCAAGTAGCATTTTGGGAGTTTCAAACTCTCGGCCTACCAGTTCTAAAGAGAGTACAGTAGCTTTGCCACTGAACTACAAGGCTGATTTGTTTCATTTATCAAACAACTAATATATATACTTAAAAATGAGAGGCCCCATTTTCAAATCCCGCCTAGGGCCTTGAAAATCTCAGGACCGGGCCTGCCAATGCTTCTGATCTTATGGCTACTACGCGCTGGCACACACTGATTTCTTCACGAAGGACCCACAAATGGCAGCCAGTGGATGAGACTCTCACTCGGTGGGGTATAGGAAGCATCAGATGTGTATGTATCTTACTGTTTTTCATGTGTTCATATGCGATTTCTCAACCTAAAATTCTTTAAGTGGTGTCTTGTGTCTTTACTTTATGTTTAGGCATCTGTTGGCCGAAACTGTGGAGGAGATATGCATGTTTCTACATTTGAAGGGCTGTTTGTTTTCCTACAGTGTATACGCTTCACTTTGCTGGACGATGCATTATGTTTGTCTTTATCTCCATTACGAAAATCATGTTATGAAGGGCGAACTAACCAAACTAAACCGAGCCTTATGTCTCAATCACTTGGGGTCGGCTACATGAATCATTTTCCTCCATTGAGTTCCCCTTTCATGTTATGTAGGAGGAACTCAATCCATTAAATTAAAGGAAAATATATGAAGATAATGGATTGAATAAATGAACTCGTTTCTTTTGTTTTCCTGTTTCCCTTTGCTGAACTCCTCTATAAATCCTCTATAAATCCTTGATTCAAACACGCCATTAAGGAATTCTTGAAATAGTATGTCTTGAGTAGTCAAGTCCACGTTAAGGAACATCTATAGATACCTTGTCTCTCTCATAGTTGTCTGGTTTAATCTTTGATTTTTGTATGTTTCGTAATGTCATTGTTATCGATAAAATTCACTAATGTTGGGTGTTTGGTTACTTGTTTTTTGTCTCAAGTAGAAAGAAGATGGTGTTGAAGGTGATTGATTCCTGCACGTACATTACATTTTGATTGTATTGGGAGGTACAAATAGTCTTCCATGGAGTTTTGAGCAGGTGAAACATGGGATTCAGGCTGTGGATGACCATTTGGTCACCATGGGCATCTTTGACATTTCATGGACGTGCTCACATGCTCGTTGATATCCAGACTCAATGAAATCAAAGTTGTTGGCGGTAAATGGAGACATGGTATGGTTTCGTATCTTTTGCCTGTTATTCATTGGCCTTGTTTCCAGTTGACTTCTAATTACTCTTTGGGGGTTTTGGCTTCGAAAAAAGAGCACTATATTTTTATGCCCCGTTTATCTTGGTTGCTAGCACTCGGTTCTAAATTGGGGGGACAATCTCTGTACTGGTACAACCGGAGTAAACGCTGATCATCTCATTACAAGGTTATCAGTGACTTTGTATCCTTATTTATATGCATTGGCTGTGCCTAAAATCCAATGTACGGAGGAGGATTTAGTAATTAGTCAATTGGTCGTCCTCTCATGATTCACCACCACCACTTTAATAATAGGCTCATATGAGTATATCCCAAAATGAAAGGTGACAATACTTTTTTTAATGTTATTTATTTACAGTGGCTCGCTACGAGTGGTGGAAATCAAATTTTGAACAGTTGATAAGTTTTACAAATTGTGTCTGCCCATGTCAATGGTTTACCATGTAGATACATATTTAGTCGGTTGAGCGTTTTTATTATTAGCAGTATAAAAAAGGAAAAGAAAAAATGAACTCTGCATTCATTTTACTGTATCAAATTTACACAAATATTTGTTCGATATGCCTAGCCTTAATTTCTTTCCAATGGTGTGGTGTGGTGTGGACATAGCCCCACTTTTTATGGTTACATTTTCCCAATTCTTTCTTTGAACAGAGAGCCAGATTGGTTGTGTTGACTATGAAGTCAGAAAAGAAGGCAGGAAAAAACTTCCCATGTTTTGTGCCTTGGAAACTGCTAAATGCTAATCACAACTTGCATTTTTGTGACTAAAAATCAGCCAGCTCTTGACTGTAAAAAATTCGTTAATCTCGAATCCCCATGCCAAGGGATAAGTAGTAGACAAATTGAGGGTCCATAGATACGAAACAAAGTTGGGAATCGGAAACAGGATCTATAGTGAGCGAAATCACTGCAGGGTTGTAATGAGCAATTTTAATCCGTTCAAAAGTATTTTCAACAGTTCGGATTAAAAAAATTTCTTACACGGAAGAAAAACTCTTTCCAAGAAAATTATTATTTTAAAATCCGGACCATTAATTTCCTAGAGATACAGTTGAGATGCGCAATATAATCCTGTTGTGACTTTGCTCACTACTGGGTCCTCAGGTGGGTGGGGGACGGAACAATTAATTACCATACCCTCGGCATTAGCCATTAGGCGTGAAATTTTGGGAGGATGGGATGTTATACAACATTTTGAAATATTGTTTATTTAAGTGGGACTGAAGTTGTTAGGATAACAAAATATTGAGGCAAGACATTTTTTGTGATTCTCTGTCCATATAATCTGCTGTGGCAAGACATGTACTGTGATTCTATGTGTCACCAATTTGTGGTGAGACATTTGTTGTGATTCTCTATCCATGTAATCGATCTTTTGCAAACAAGAAACATGTCGTCGTAAAAGTTTACTTACGTTGTGACATAAATCAATGATGAAATCCCGTTATATAGACCCATTTCTCTGATTGAAAGCCAACCAAATTCATTCTATTTTTATTTTTTAAAATGACACGTGGTTTACTTTACCAATTTTCCCTCCTCAAACGTGTCACCATCAATTTACCGACCACTAAAATTATGTGTCCAAATAAGGTCCATCATGTTTCATAGAAAGATCGATAACGGCACATAACAACCCTAACTCACTTTTGCAACAAAGCCATTAAAATATGGCTCGGTGGGAAAGTAAATTCCATAGAATAACCAAAACCACACCAAACCGGTTGACTTGGCTTCAATAATTTACAAATTCCATGTCAAATTTTCAAACTGTGGACTTTACGTTTTCAAACCGAAATTCAACTTCTTGAAAAATTAACTTTCCTAAATTCCTCTTCCTCCTACTGAATTAGAATATCTAATGGGATGATTTCTGATGTGCTTATGTAACACCTAATGAAATCAACCATAGTCTCATTCAATGATCTAAGTGAGTTCATTTTGTAGGTATTCATCATGTATATTTAATCCTACAAAAAAATTTGTGGATCAAATACTTGTATCTATTCGAACAAATAATATTTATCTTAACGAAAATGAACGGTCAAAATCTGACCATCCATTTCTCTAAGAAAATAACCCCACCGTCAGAAAATATTTAATCCATCTACAAAACGAAGACATAAAAATAATACATTTTCTCGAAAAAAAATTCCAACAACTTACTAGATATTCATGCGAAAAGTTCGATTTTATTTTTAAATTCTCGTTTTGCAAACCGGATAAACATTTTGGGGAGGACGTAGTATGATTTTACAAAGTCTTGACTAATGTTCGATTCATTAATAATTTACACTCGATATCAGAATAGTTCAGATCGTTAAATGAGACCATAATAAGTCTCGTTTTGCATCACATGAGGATCGTGTCACGGGTAAATCCTTTCTACCTCCAAACCCAGCCTAGCTACATGCTAAATTCTTTAAAGTCAAACGAACTTACTTTACTTGAGCTCTCACCTGTTTTTCCAACTTATATATACATAGACACAGATATATCCAACTCCACCTCCTCTCCAACCCCTTTGAAGCACAACCCAGGCTTTCAAAACACAACAATGAAGTCCCATTCTTTGATAATGGTTTTCAATGCCATTTGCATATTCTTTTTGTTTCTCTTGGTCTCTTACTCTGTTCCAGTCCAGGGCATGAGACCTCTATTATATCATCAATCGTTTCCTTCTTCATCCATAAAGATCTTCATAACAGGCAGAGCTTACTCTGGGCCGAGCCGCAGCGGACCGGGTCACTAGAGGGTGAAAGCTACCCTAGTGCTTCTTCGCATACAGTTTTTCTTTGGAAATAGTGTTTTCTGTGCTAAATCTACAAACCACGTACTCTGGATGCGGTGACATTGGGAGCACCGCGAGTGGTAAAATCAGAGTAAGATCTTCTCGTGTAATATTTGACTCTCTTGTGTTTCGTAGTGTGACAGCAAAATGGAGCTCGTCATAATTCCGTTTAACGATCCAAGCCGAGACAGAGACGGAAGAGGGAACTCCATTTTGACTTTTTTTTTTTTTTTATCTTTTTTATCTTTTTTCCTTTTTGGGTACTAATTACACGAGGTACATTACAATCAAGTTTTCGGATAGGAGGTTAATCGGTTTGTATATGTTGAGAATGAGAAATTGTCACAACTTTATTAAGGACTTTGGGGATAACTATTCCAATTGTTTGAATGATGAAAAAGTTTATTTCCAAAGAAATGTTTCGATGATTTGTAGAGGTTGTCGAGAATATCATTTCGTGGAAATTAAAAGATATGTTGATTAGTATATTTGATAGTATGATACTAAGAAAGTAGAAGTATTTAATGATTAGGAGCCGATCACAAACGAACTTTTAACGAGCGAATATGAGTGGTTTGACTCGTTTGTCAGCCCTTTGATTAACATGTTTTGAAAACGTACTATATGTTTATGAAAAAAAATAGGTTGGCACAATGAATGGAAGGTAAATATGCGTCTCTGTTTTTTTAGAACATGTAAGAAGTGTTAGTTGTTAGTGAGATTAGACTCTTAGTCTTATGCATGGAGGTATACGGTGCCTTCCAACTTTACTATCACCCTATTTGTTGAACAATTGCTAAGTAACATGATTTTTTTTGCATGTTGAACTTCTTAACAAGCTCCATAATATGAACAAATATGGATCCTTTTTCAAATATGGGTTTTAGGCGACATATAATATGAATATAATTTCAAATAAGTTCGGATCTCAGCTACAAATCTCATGAATATTAATATAATTCTATAAATATCAGCATATTTTTCTCAAATATTGATGCACCTTTTACTTAGTATCCACTGCCCTTATAGATGAGGTTAGAATTTCCCTTGGTAATTTTGTAAAAGATTATTAGAGGCACTAGAGTTAATTGGTGACTAATCTAACTTCAGTTTGCCCTCCTTGACGCTACGGATTACACGCTGAGGCACACATTGAGAAAAGTCAACAATGTTGCGAACAAACTTGCAAACATGGGAGTTGACGAAGAGCATAACATGGTTTCTCATATCATCCCTCCTGATGATCTCATTCTCTTTCTTGAAGCGGATATAAGAGGAGTGGCTTTTGAGAGGTTTTAGTTTGTTTTATTAATTTTCCTATGTACCAAAAAAATAAGAAAAGAAGAAGAAGTTCCCTAATGTGGTGCATTTGTTGAGGGAACAAAAAAAACAAGGGGTTAAAAGATGTGGGTTCAATAGGGCCACATCGAACGGAACTCCGACGGCCCAATAAAAGCTTGTTGGGCCAGCAAATAACGATTGGGCTCCAAGTTAGGAAAATTTGATGATGTCTACACAATCCGGACCAAAAATAAAAAGAAGAGCCCAAGCAATAAGCAAAGGTGCTTGGTTTAGGCCAAAAAATATCATGCTGGTCTTGTTTTTCTTTGGGGAAAATGATGGCCAATGACGTGTTTTAATAATTAATATCCGTCAAGAACATTTTCAGCATTAATAATAAATGTTCTCATCATGTCCTTTGTAGGTATTAATTATCAAAATACGTCCCAAGCCACCATTTTCCCTTTTCTTTATTATTCCTCCTTCCTTGTTAAAGGTATACTTAGTCTAGGTTTTTCACATGACATGAAAAAAAGGTGCTTGGTTTAGGTCCTGTAAAAGAAATATTGTGGTGGAATTTTAACAAAGTTATGGTTTATTATTATTTTCATCAAACCTTTTTTAGTTTTTAGTAAAAAAAAAAAAAATTTCTTTTTTGAATCGTCTCGAAGAGAGGAATAAAAAAAGTAGAAAAAAAATGTTTGAGAAAAAATTTAGAAAAGACAAAAGCAATTGAAAGAAACTAGTGCGTGATTCCTTTGGGTAAATGAAATTTATTAACAAAGCCAAACTACAAAGCAAAGGGGCATTCCCCAGAATTACTTCAAAAACAGACAGCTCAAAGAGCAAAGCTGGCTAGAAACCTACTGTAGCAAAGAACTCAAACCTGTTTACTAGGAGACTAGAAAACAGACAACCAAAGATTACCGCCAATACGATATACAAGTTACCAGGGAAAATTTCTTTTATATACCTTTGACTTTGAACCAAAATTCATTTTAGTCCTTCACTTTTTAATTTCGGCATAAAAATATTTCGACTTTTCAATTTTTTTCAATGTCGTCCTTTAGAAGAAATCTGTTTTCTTTGAGTCCTGCTATAGAGACCAATGGCCGTCCGGCCCGTCTCCGGCCACCGGATGGCCAATCCGAGCCCTCCAAAAATTCTATAAAAAAAACGAGGGGGCTTGCACTAGAATTAACAGCAACCAATGTGTATAGGGTATTTGATCCAAACACCCTATTTTTCGTGTATATATGTATATATCCCTAAAGGATGAGATTAAAAAAAATTGGAAAGTCGAAGCATTTTTATGCTGAAATTGAAAGGTGAATGACCAAAATGAATTTTTGGTCAAAGTCGAAAGGATATAAGAGAAATTTTCTCAAGTTAGTATATATAACATAACATGCTGTAAAATAATGCGATAGACCATCCAACGAATTTCGTCAGTAATGAGGGAGTGACTCCCAACGCGCATAACGTAAATTGATCAATTCAGTCAAACACCTGGCTGTGCCACTTTTCATTCCTCCTTTATAACACCATTCCGACTAATATCTTTAACGTTCCCTAAATTCTAGGGACATTGTTCAGATGTATCGATAATACTCTTCTTCACAACCTGTTCAAAGTTATAATTCCATTTTTCCTTGGTATATTACTACAAAAGGGTTTCATATGTTAAATAATCATACTTTTGTAAGTCAAAAATATAAACTTTACAAAAATTCATGTAATAATAAGGATAATTCATAACTCACTCTTTTGCATCCGAAATTTACCGTAAAACCTAGCGAGTAGTACTGGGTCCTAAAATAACACATTAACAATTAGAAATGCTGAAATTGTGATTAATCATTCTACTAGTGAAATTTTGAGCTATTGTTTCCTAACAAGACCTCTATTACAGATTACATTCAGCTTGACTTGTTTAATAGACTAGCCTAAAACATGAGCTCGAGTTTGATCCAGAAAATTGATACAACTTAGGAAGACCATAATTTCTTTCTCTCTATGATTCTAAGTTATGGTGCTACAAGTCGAGCCGAGCCACGAGTTGTGCTAACAGCTCAATTCATTTTTAGCCCTAAATCAAATCCGACAACTTTAAGGAATAAATTATATATGATCAACGCGCAAACCTATGGATCGATTCGACCCCGAATTAGTCTAATCCTACGAAATCATTTATTGAAGGCCATTTTAATTTTTTCACTTTCGTTTTTACCGGGAGTTTGAATAGGAAATTAAAGAAGAGATTATATAGATTTATACAAGTGCAAGTATGGGTGTGTATATACGCCAGTGGCATGAGATAAAAAAGTGAGAACTCACCTCCCATTGATTTCTCCCTTCCTAATCTTCCCCTGTTTCTCTAATTCTTTTTCTTCCTTTCCCCTGCTAGGAATTCAGGTTGGTCCTGTGCAGTGAGGTGCACATCTCTGAGCCGTCGGATCATGCATCCGACAGCTTGAAAGTGCGCAGCATGGTATTGCACACACCACTGCACAACATTATCCCCCAATTCCCTCTACTAGATACCGTGTGTGAGGGATAGGGGTGTACACGGACCGAATTGGTCCAGTTCTCTAAAAAATCAGTAACTGGACCATTTCAAACAGTTTTAGAAAATTAGGAACCAGAACCTAACCAATATATGCATGGAACCTAATTAGAACCAAACCGCAAGACCGGTCCTATTTTGGTTCTGTTCCGGTTCTATCCAATAAGAATTCAAACACTTATTTACAAAATATGAATTCATAAAATTAAAGAAATAGGAAGATAATCTGCTGGAATAGAAAATAAATGAAGAAAATAAAAGCTTTCCTAACAAATGAGATTCCATCTCTAAATAAATTAAGTTTAGTAAGGATAAGATTAACCTACCAAATTCAAATACATATTATTTACACACATATGTATTGCTATATTTATCTTAGTTTTAAATGGTGCGGTTCGGTTTTAACCACGGTTCATTAATTGAAAACCAGTAATCGAACTAAAATTAACGGTTCTTAATTTTTTGGAACCATAACTTAACCGTAAAACTGCAGAACCGGACCAAATATGACAGTTCGGTTCGAATCGAACCGATTTTATGGTTCGAATCGAACCGATTTTATGGTTCGAGCGATGTTCTTGAATATCCCTAGCGAGGGTGTGTGTTTGTGGAATGGAGACATGCCTATTTATAGAAGGCTTTTGTGTATCTAAATCATATCTAGAATGTATCTAGCCAAAAGTAAAAACTTTTTGACTTGGGGATTTTTTTTTTCATAAATCTGGTTAAGGAAAAAAATATTCAATAACTTTATTTCAGAATGTATTAATATTTAGTTATTAAAAGAAGTGCTACAATACTCTTCCATTTGTTTTTCCAAGCTCCAATCTCTCTAGCTCTTTTGCTCCTTAGAGTTCAACGAAATAAACAATTAGTTGTTTTTTACACCATTTGGGTGACTAATATGGAGTACCCATAGGAATTTTTTGTTTGTTTTTGCTTCAACCCGCAGGAGTTCAAAGACCTAGAAAAATAAAAGGAGTTGAAAAGATAGCATCGAGGTAAAAGTAAAAAGGATAATTTGATCCCACCATAAACAAGTTTTTCTCCTAGTCAAGGGCCTAACCTATTCCCTTTACGAGTTTCTCTACTCCGTTCCAAGATCTCAAAACGTATTTATTTTTAAATAAGTATTTTTTTTGTAATTTTCAAACTTAAAAATAATGGACTTACTGAAATCTAAAAATATGCAATATGGATCTTGTTTGAAATCTTTTAATAGAAAATTAGAGGCCGGTCCCCCTTTTAGGTTTGGTTTGATCTCAACCCTGAAATTTTTTTTCCAAAGCTGGATGGCTTGGTTATTATTCGTCATGGCATTTTTGCCCTGACCCCAATCCAGATGTCGAATCCGAGATGAAGAGGAAGAATACTCTCTCTCTCTCTCTCTCTCTCTATACCCACCGCCAACTGCTACTCCCTCTCCTCCCCTCCCTGTTCAACTCACCCCCATTGCTCCTCCTCCCTCTTCTCCCGCCGCCCATAATTTTGGGAACGTTAAATAGACAATTTTATTGAAAATTTAAATAGAATCTGGCTCATTATTATATCATAACTCCCGTAAGAGTACTTTCATTACACAAAGGAGGGAAACTAGGATTCCTAGCTACAGCTCCGCCTGCTCTTCCATCTGGGCTAGCTCTTCAGCTCCAAAGGCCTCCAAGGTGTACAACTCACCTTGATCATCTACAAAGTCTGACACATTATACCAGCGTTGCCTCTAGTATAATATGTCAGGGTCACCAAAGATAACACCATGAGCTACAAGAGCTCAGCAGAATAATTCTATACTCACTAACCCTTAATTTACAAACAATAAATTATAACTATTTCCACATAGTACGTACATATCTATCAAAACAGCTAACTATGACACATCCACATTTACTAGTCAAACTAACGTTGGTGTCCATGATTTTCTGAGTTTCTCATACGCTAATCGTAGACCGTGTCTCATTTTCATTTACCAAATCAACATTTCTAAAAGCATTTTTAACACACTCAACCTCAGTTCTGCCGTTCTGGTCTCTCGAATATCCTCACAATGGTTCCGCCGCATCGGGTTCCCATTGGCACACAAAACTTTGCATTGGTTCTTCTCCGCAGATAACCAAACTACACATCCAACCTCGGTTCCGCCGTTCTGGGTTTCCGAGTATCCTCACAATGGTTTTGCCGCACCGGGTTCCCATTGGCACACAAGCACACATACACCACGCAATGGGTTACCAAGTCCGGCTACATTGTGGTTTTCAAAACGTCTTCCTTTCCAAAACACACCTTATCTTTAACACACCCTAAGTGTCATATTTCTAACTTTCGTGATTTCGGTGTCTCATTTTCATGCATAAACTCCGCGGTAGTACTTTTCACGTAAGTATTCATAAATCATTCATTGAAATCTTGAAACTAAAGTAACAAGATCATCCAACTCTATATTACTTCATCATGTTCAAATCTCAACTTAAAGCATAATGCCACATGTACGGATGCCTTTGGAGTGTAGACCACTTATGCTTTATGAAGACAAGAATCCTAGCAAACATGTATACGTTTTCATAACTATCCTTAAGATCAAAATACGAATACTTACAATCAAACGTTAAATTCTTATCTTTCAAATTCCATTTTTTCTTCCTTTTGGAGAAGTTTAAAACAACATATGTTTTTAGAGTAAAAACCGTGTTATTCATCATGTTCATGTTTCTATTCACATTTTTAGTTGAATAAGTTTACTAGTTATCTCTTTTTCATACAATTTCAAACACAAAACGTGAATATAGTCTTCCTAGAGTACAGGGAATCTATATATGCTAAACTATATACTTAGAGAAAGTAAGTAGAGATATTCTACTGTTCTTCTTGGCGGTAGGGCAGCTACGGAAAGGCAAGTCGGCTATCGGATGGAGTGACTTCTTATGGTAAGCTTTCGGTAGCTTCGAAAGAGAAAAGTTTCTCTTGAAACTTGTTCTTGACCAAACTACTAAATTTTTTGGATCGAAAGGGTGGTCAAGTGGTGGTCTTGGATGAGTTTCTTGAAGAACTTAAGAAGAAACTCAAGAATACCAAGAACAAGAAAGAACAAGGGAAGAAATGCAAGAATTCTAGAGAGAGAAGTTGAAGGATGGAAGGTGTGAGTTGAATGGCAAGTGAGGGGTGCTATTTATAGCAAAAATCTTGGCTTCTATTACCCAATGGGTAAAATTTTTCCTAGTAGTTATTGTCCAATGGGTAGAGAGTTAATGAAAGAAGTAAGGTCTTGAAATGACTAATCATGCAAGTGCAATGATTACTTCCTTTGGTCCATGAGTTGTGTTGTCATATATATATATATATATATATATATATATATATATATCCAGTAAGGATCTGATTTGGGATCCCGTTTGTTGAGTTCGGTGCGGGATTCCCTTCTCAGCCGTTGGATTAGATCCAACGGCTGTCGTTTTAAAGAGCCAACACACGGATTTTGTTCGGGTAAAACCGTTCTCGCGGGTCATGAGTATGGGATCCGGGTCCCTTCGTTCCCCTTTCTTTTCAATTTCAAACAGCCGACAAAAGAGAGAGAAAGTGAAGCGAGGACGGAAGCCGTTCTGGCGATTTCGACGAAGACGACCACGGGGACGATTTCGATGAAGAACAAGGTGTGGGTTTGCAAACCCACACCAGGTATGTCTCTCTCTCGAATCTCTGGCTTGTATCTCTCTCTCGATCGATCTCAAAATTTCTCACAAGTTAAGGTTTTGAACAGTTCGACGAAGAGCGAGATCGAAGCATACCCACACCAGGTATCTCTCTCTCTCTCTCTCTCTCTCTCTCTCTCTCTCTCTCTCTCTCTTTCTCTCCGAACCTGTATTAATGCCGCCTATACAAAGAATTTTGGCATATTGTCAGGAATTTAATTTTTGCCTTCGGATTCTAATCGAGCCTAAAAATTGTTCATATGATATCAAAGCTCCTACATTTGTTGAAAGTCTTGTTTCTTCACCCCCGAATCTGTATCTTTTTGGGTTTCTATCGATTAAAGCCCCAATTAGGGGGTTCGATTTTTCCCAAAAAAAAAAAAAAACGAACATTTTGTTGATTTTTTTTGAACCATTTTTTTGAATGCAGGAATGGAAATATAGCTACGAGTGTTTGTCATTTTATTCTATGTAGCAGCAATAGGCACTTTATGATCCTGGGGTCCTGGCTTATCAGCCAAGAGAATTGGTTCTCGGCTTACCTCAATAAACATTCCCCTCTATTGACTACCTCCTGAAGACGAAAAAACAAGATGGAAACTCATGAAGTATTTAACTTGAAACTGATACTATTCAACCACATTTATTATAACAAAAGACACAGATATCCAATGTTGATGAACAAAATCCACATGCCATTATCTTCAGGACATCATCTTTCTGAATACCACGATGGCTATTTTACTACATTAGCATATATTTCTGATTCTGACTTAAAGTCCTGAAGGTAGATTGAAGTTTAGGTCTCTAAAGTATTTTTTTGGGTTTCTTCGAACCTGTATTTTTTTGTAAGTAGGGTTTGTGACATTGGGTTAGAGTTTGTCACATTACAGAAATTGGGATTAATTTGGTGATCTTCTTCGAACATGTAAGTGTATGTTAATATGTACTTGAATTGTTATACGCGGATCACATTTTAGTTGATGTCTTTATTTGTTTAGGTCTTCACAGGATGTTAGGTTGGATGATGACGATGATGACGACGATGACGACTTTGACGTTGAATGTAAGTGTTTTCTAAGTGAAATACCCGGTTCAAATAGATATTGACTATACCTATACATGGTTTGAATGGTAATTTTATTTGTGTTTCAGGAACAACATGGGTTTGTGGATATGAAGATGAAATTAGGACGGCATATAGAGACATAGTGGACTTTAACTAGACTTTTTTGTTGGAAGATCTTAGACTTGTAATGATGGATAATGCATGTAGTTGGTAGTGGCATTTGGATAATGCATGTAGCTTGAGAAATACTAGAATGGATATTCATTCCTGACAAATACGATACCGTTTGTAGTACTTATGACTGAACTTGATATTGTAATTTGTTTAATGAAGGTGTTTGTATTTGTCTGCCAATGAGTGGGAAATATGAAAATTTTCTGATTGTCAGAAGACATCCATGTTTCTGTGTGGTTTTGTGTTCAAGCTTGAAGGTTCTATTGTGAAATTTCTGCTTGGGTCTTTGGGGTCGCTGGTTATAACTTGCAATCCGTAGGCAATGCTGCCGTAATAGTATTTGCAGCAAAACCTGTGATGGAAACGAATTACACTGATGTTTAGATCGAGGCACACGTGAACCACGCTTTCCTTAAAGACATTTCGCCCCTTCCACGGTGGTTAAAAGTTCTTGGACGTCTCTTGTGATACAACAAATCTCGTTACGTAGAAGTAGACATTACAGTCTCCGGTGTGTGGCGAACCAACAATGGCAATGACTCTCTCGAACAAAGAATAATTAAACAATATGCGAAGAGGAAGATTTTTGGAAATTATTACTTACCAAAAAAAAAAAAGATTTCTGGGAATTTTTCGGCTATAAAATAAAATTAAAAGGAGGGACCTATAAATAGGCATAAATTAAAGCAACTATTCGGGCAAACAGGCACGAACCATTCTTCAACCAACCCATCTTTTTTTTTTTGGATAAGCCAACCAACCAACCCATATCTTATGATACAATTTCATTACATTCATATAAACTAAGGCAGGTATTTCAGGTTCCTCATGTTCGGAACATTTTCAACGTTTTTCGTAAACCACACAACAATGCATAGAACTAATAACATAATCAAACACTTTGTTTTGTAGTCAAACACTTTAGCTTCAACTTCTTGTATTTTCTTTCGCAGCTTCTTGTTCTCTCTTGTAAGTTCTTCCACCTCCTTCCTCAAACCTTGATTATCTTTGTACTGCAAAACAAATATTGCATTTACTAACATATATTGATTATTATCAGTGTGGTTCCAGTTTAAGCAAACTAAACAAGTGGGACATGGAAGCATTTCCAGTATTTACAATAAAAACTCACAGAACCAAGATCAAAATTCATAAGAAACACTGCACAATAACTACAATTCTCACTTTGAAAAAATCAAGTACCATTTTCCTTCCCGGTATGGAACGATTATAGTGCCATGAATTTGAAATCAAATATCTCTCCAAACAGTGCCATGAATTTTTAGTTCACTGTCGTAGGAATGATATAAACACTGCCATGTTTGGGCTTTGCATCTTATACATGCTTGATGATTCCAGATCTCAATTTTCTGCAAGCCTGGTTTAAAAAAAAAGGTCTCTAATCGCCTTTACACAGGTTTCAAATCATGTTTAACCATGGTCACAGGCGCTTGATAGGAAAAACGTAATGGATGGATGATCAACAGAAACTTCATTTGTAATTTCATTTTTGGTTGATTGACTTGCCCATGTGGTTGTCGTTACTGAGTGTTACAAACAATCCAATGAACTTTAAGAGGTTCTAAAAAAATACTTTAGAGACCTAAACTTCAATCTACCTTCAGGACTTTAAGTCAGAATCAGAAATATATGCTAATGTAGTAAAATAGCCATCGTGGTATTCAGAAAGATGATGTCTTGATTAGAATGGAGTACAATAAAAACTTCACATCGCCACCATTATGGCAGTCTCAGAGGAAGAAAAAAACAGGTAAAAGCTAGACAACACAATAGTGGAATATTCCGGACCAAAAATTTAGGAACCAAACAGCAGTAGGGTTTCATTCCCCTCCGAAAAAATCACTAGGTAGAAATACATAGAATAAAATGAAAAACACTCGTAGCTCTATTTCCATTCCTGCATTCAAAAAAATGGTTCAAAAAAATCAACAAAATGTTCGTTTTTTTTTTTTTGGGAAAAATCGAAACCTAAAAAGATACAGATTCGGGGGTGAAGAAACAAGACTTTCAACAAATGTAGGAGCTTTGATATCATATGAACAATTTTTAGGCTCGATTAGAATCCGAAGGCAAAAATTAAATTCCTGACAATATGCCAAAATTCTTTGTACAGGCGGCATTAATACAGGTTCGAAGAGAGAGAGAGAGAGAGAGAGAGAGAGAGAGAGAGAGATACCTGGTGTGGGTATGCTTCGATCTCGCTCTTCGTCGAAATCGTTCTTCGTCGAACTGTTCAAAACCCTAACTTGTGAGAAATTTTGAGATCAATCGAGAGAGAGATACAAGCCAGAGAGTCAAGAGAGAGACATACCTGGTGTGGGTTTGCAAACCCACACCTTGTTCTTCGTTGAAATCGTCCGCGTGGTCGTCTTCGTCAAAATCGCCAGAACGGCTTCCGTCGTCGCTTCACTTTCTCTCTCTTTTGTCGGCTGTTTGAAATTGAAAAGAAAGGGGAACGAAGGGACTCGGATCCCATACTCATGACCCGCGAGAACGGTTTTACCCGAACAAGACCCGCTTGTTGGCTCTTTAAAACGACAGCCGTTGGATCTAATCCAACGGCTGATAAGGGAATCCCGCACCAAACTCAACAAACGGGATTCCGGATCAGATCCTTACTGTGTATATATATATATATATATATTCATTGGCAAATCTAGCTTCCATTATCCAATGGACAACAATTTTTCAAACATTTATTACCAATGGGTAAAGGAATATTGATGGTAACTATTGTTGAAATGACTAGACATGGAGTATAATGATTACACATTGGCAAGTCTAGATTTGAACCCTACAAACTATTGCCCAATGGTTAAAGAGGAAGTGATGAAAATGAATATTCTTGGAAGAAATATCTTTTTGAATGTGACCTTTCAATGGAGAGAAAGAGCAAATGCACTTTCTAGGAAATATATTTGATTAAGAAAACACAATGATGAGTGGAAAAAATGACAAGTCAATAAAAAGTGAGATGATTAAAGAGTTGGCTTTTAAAAGTGACTTGTCAATGCAAAAAAATGAATAAGGCTTTCAAGTAGTCTTTCCAGAAAATTTTTAGGGTGATATACATACATATATGTGTATATATATGTCAAGGTTACTTGTAAGAACGTGAAATGAAGTAATTATGGGCTACTTGATGTGACAATACATAATCATGGTTGTTTGGAGGAACAAACTTGGTCTTGGTCTTGTTTAGACAAGTACATGGTAGTTTTATTTTTTAGACAATAGGAAGTCTTATTCCCATTACCCAAAGGATAAGAATTACCCTACGAGAGGTCAAGTCTAGAAATGACTAATCATGAAGGTAATGATGACTTCCCTAGATCTAAAAAGGTTCATAAGGTTCAAAGAGGGTTTAAAAGGTTTATCTAGGATTAGGAGAATGTAACGAGGTTGAATGAGTACTTAGGTTTCTCTAACTAATCAGTTGGAAACTAATTCTACTTGCCAAGTAGAATTTCTAGCCAAGAAATATAATTTAAAGATTTTATTTAACTCGTTAGGAAAATATACAAGTGCTTATATAAGTATACTTGCCTTTAGAAAATGACTAGATCGTCCGATGTGAAAGGATATAATTTTATAAGTCTCAAATCTAATTATGACGGATTATTAAAATTAAAAAGGAATTTTTAAAAGTAAGTCCACGTAATTAAAATAAAATTGAAAATTTTAACAAAATTTTTATTTACCAAAAATCAGGGTCGTTATAGCGAGCTTGTGTTGGTACATTTTTACTGGACCTCGAGGTGGGCGTACTTATCTGTTTTTACAGAAGATTATGATAATGTGTATAGCTTGTAAAAAAAATGGTAATTGGAGATAATCATGCTTGGCTTGAGGTCAATTGATATATAGCCTTGATGGCGCCGTTGCGAGTAAAATAGCCTTAGCGGCGCGAATGATACTGCCTCAGTGGCCGAAAGTATATTGCCTTAGTGACGTGATTATGATTATTGTCTTAGTGGTGTTATGAGTACTATGTTGGTGCTGAGATAGCCATGGCCAATGGCCTATATAGTTATATGTGTTGATAAAAGAAGTGGAAAGTTATTTGTTGAGCTGAATATTGTTGTTTAATTCTGTCACGCCCTCGATTTTTAACATAAATTAACAATACTATTTGAAATACAGAGTCCTCACAGTCATACGTACATTACCCCCAAAATACAATACAGTTCCCAAATATCCACAAACTGGCCTATAATTACAACTTTACAAACTAGGAGTTCATGACAAGCGATATGTTTTACAAGAACTATAAAGTGCTCTCCAAAATAGCTTTACTTGATAATGCCAGCATGCACTTCAAGCACTCCATGACCATGACCTGCAATGAACCTGAAATGGTTGGTTGAGCAAACACATGCCCAGTAGAGAATTCTATACTCAAACTATATGTATATTTGATGAATCATACACCATGAATGAGTAAATATTGACAGATATGCTTATAGTACGAGTGACTACCAACAAATCGCAAGCTATAGACTAAGAGTCCTGGACTACACATAAATATCATTAACCGTTTGCTTCTTTAACTAAATACACTAACAAGTTCACATCGTTCCACATTTGTCTATAATCAATTCAACAACACCTTATTATTCTTCGAACGGTACTACATTAATCTTATTCGTGTCCATATTTATCTTCATCAAATCCCTTTATTATAAAACTTTTCCTTTCTTTTAATCTGGTATTTCCCATCAATAATCACTAGGGTCACCTCGGGTCTAGTTCCCTCGAGCAGAGAGTCACCCCAAGTCTATTCCCTCAATAATAGTAATCAGTGGGGTCACTTCGGGTCTACTTCCCTCAAGCGCAGGATCACTCCGAATCTATTCCCTCAATAAAGACCACTTGGGTCACTTTTCATATCTTTCACAATCGTCATCATTTCATAATCAATTTCGTCATTCCCCCTTGTCAGTTATATCGCAAAATTTCAATTAATCATTATGTGATTCCACAAAATGTATATACGTTTATGCCTTCTCATTTGTTTGCATACCAGCATCCTTACATGATGGACTAAGCCCATACTAAAACTCCTACAATACTCTGTCCACTAGTTATCCACTTTCATTTCGCCTCCCATTTCACAAAATCCATTCATTCAATTGAATCCAAAGGCCATTTAATCAATCGCATGGTGTTTCATGACCAATAATCTACCATATCAAGTATAATTAAATACACACGTCCTCACCGTACCTCTAAGTGCACCCCCGTATCTTCGCACACCACATATCGACCCTCAAGTAGACTCTGCGATGACCGGTCTTCTAGTTTCTATACTTGGAGTCCGTAAAGCATATACTAAGGGAATCTAAAAAATTCTAGGAGTTGAGAGAAAACGGATTGCAATACTACCCATCGGATCCCTAGACATGTTCAAGTGTGTCGCTCATATTTCAATGTGCAATAACGTCCATTGGATACCACTCTAAATGAGAAATGAGTAATACTCTCCAAAATACTTGAAAGAATGTGGAAACAAGCCCATTAGAGTCGATGAAAAGCTTCACAATGCGAATTGGAAGATATAGGAAAGCAGCTGAAAGACACTGCAGTAGCACAATCTCCTACCGGTAGAACTTGACCTACCGGTAGATGAAAGGTTCCTACCGGTAGAAATTGAAAATAGAAAGGCCAATATTCCAATTTTGCACTTTCACCTATCGGTAGAACTTGACCTACAGGTAGATGAAAGGTTCCTACCGGTAGAAACTGAAAACAGAAAGGCCAATATTCCAATTTTGCACTTGACCTACCGGTAGAAGTTGAGGCCAATATTCCAATTTTGCACTTTCACCTACCGGTAGATGAAAGGTTCCTACCGGTAGAAATTGAAAACAGAAAGGCCAATATTCCAATTTTGCACTTGACCTACCAGTAGAAGTTGAGCAGCTTTTGAGCTACTGCTATACGTTTGAGCTAGTTAAAGGAATTTCTCAATCGTTCTACCGGTAGGTGAAAAGCTCCTACAGGTAGGAAGAGTAACTTACAGACGATTTTGACAGAAAATTTTGAGTTTCGATTCAATCATAATAACAACCAATACAAACTCGGATAAGGCATAGATACACTCAAATAGTCATATAAAGAGAGGTAGAATTCTCTACCTCGAAGTCGGAGCACAATACCCAAGAAGTTATGAGCCCTAACTTTTCGAAAACCTTAGTCCAACCAGAATACAACTCCTCCAAGCTCAAACCAACGAGATGCGGGCCACAATACGAGTAAGGATGAGAGATTGAATGTTGATTTAAGTGGGATTTGAGTGGGAGTGAAGGGGAGCCGAGAGAGAGATATGTGAGAGTTAGAGAGAGAGCCGAGAGATAGAAAATGAGAAAGAGGAAAGCATTCCTCTGGGAATTTATTGGAAGACCAAGGAGAAATTATCCCCTACTTTTCATACCACACTCTCTCACGTGCACCTCTCGCACGTTTACCCTTATATCCTTCACGAACACGCCACATTGTAAATTCACACTGTCTATCTCGACAAGTCGTACGTTTACAAGAGAAAAATATGGTCTAAAAAATACAGGTCTCTACAAATTCATTTTTAAAGCACTTATCATATTGCTTCTCTTATTATGGATAAGACCATTCACTGAGCATGTTGATAACTCACACCCCCACGGTGTTTTCTTTTCAGTTGCATGACGACACGCATGTCCACTGTAGAGTCTAGACAGGAGTTGTGTATATAGTAGTCTAGCTTTTTGACTCTTTTGATTATGTGCCTATTTTTGGAGCTTGCATATGTTGTAAATACTTGTGGACGCGTTTTGTATGACAATTATTTTCATATTTATGCAAGTTAAGTTGTTTTTTTTTTTTTTAGTTGGACACATGGCTGGTGTATTTATTTACTGTTTGAGCAGGGCCAATGTGTGGGTCCATTACATTTGGAAAATAATTTAGCGTGGTGTTTTCCGAGATGGGGTGTAACACTGGGTGTTTTCGGTGGTGAAAATTTTGTAAATTTTTATTTATGGTCGAGAAATTGTTAGGTGTTTCTGATAGTGAATAAATTGTTGAGAAATGTTAAATTGTTTCCGGTAGTGAAAAAGTTGTTGCTAAATTTGTGAGTAGAGTTACTGTAGCAAAAAATTTTTGTTAACCTTTTTGTTTGTGGAAACAAGATGGTAAAATGTTAAAATATTTTTGTTCGTAAAAACAAGATGGGAAAATGCATCAAGTTTTTAGTGTTTTTTGTTAGTAGAAACACTCTCTTACACACACAAACACACAAACTCTTCTCACACGAGGAGTGTTCAGTGTGTGTGGGTCCCACTCCTCAATGAACACTATGTGTGTCTGGTTAGTGTCATTTAATTTTGCCTTCTATTTTTTAGCTTAGGATACTTGGTCTGGTGGCTAGGGTTGCAAAACGAATCAAACTATTTAAAATTGAGCTTGTGTCTGTTTGTTAAAAACTTGTTCAAGATTGACTTGTTACGCAAACAATCCAAGCTTGATTATTATTTTAAATAAGATTTCAAATCAAGTTCCAACGATATTCTACTACTTGGCTTAATTATGATGGTAATAATAAAATTTAAAGCTACAATTTGCAAGCCCCCTCACGATTACCCATGTTCACGTGTATATTGTATACATCATCGGGGGTTAATAGGGTATTTATGCTAGTCAACGGAGGGTTCAAAGGTTATCCATAGCTCTGAACCCCAAATCCGCCTCTTGTGGGACTCGAACTCCGATCTCCACATGTATACTATTTAAATGAAAGATTAGTCTCTCTAGCATTTTTTTTTATCAAACCACAAACATATCGATGGCTTTGTTCTGTTCCCTTTTTAGTTTTAGTTTTAGTTTTGTTTCCAATCATTACCGTAGTTCTTTCTCCAATCATTACCCTATTTTTTCAATTATTATTTTCTCATCTCTCTCTATCTCTCTCCAATCATTACCCCTATTTTCAATAATTACTCTATTTCTCTCTCCACCTACTACCAAAACTAAACTAAACTAAACTCCCAACCAAACACAACCATCATATATATAAGAAAGTAAAGTACAAAAGAGACACTACTCGTTCGGAAAAAAAATGCAAAACAAAACAAAAAAATAAAACCAAAAAAGCTACTCAGCGTCGATGTCGGACCTAGAGCTCCGCTCATGGAGGTGGGTGAGTGAAGGATGGTCACCGGATCTGCACTAAGACGTCACAAGATTGCCACTCCTGCCGCAAGATCACCACTGGATTTGCATTAAGACGCCTTCATCGTTGCAGTTGGAGAGCTCGGAAAACCGTCACCCAAACTGATGCCGACTAGGATCTCCGTGCAAGAGCCAGTATCCGACCTAGAACTCTCGCATTAAAATCAAACAAAGTCGATGGAGAGAGAGATTCAAAAGTGTGACTCGAACTCCGATCTCCACGTGTATACTGTTTAAATGAAAGATTAGTCTCTCTAGCATTTTTTTTTATCAAACCACAAACATATCATATATATAAGAAAGTAAAGTACAAAAGGGACACTACTAGTTCGGAAAAAAAAAT
Source organism: Rhododendron simsii (assembly GCA_014282245.1). Classification (NCBI taxonomy): domain Eukaryota; kingdom Viridiplantae; phylum Streptophyta; class Magnoliopsida; order Ericales; family Ericaceae; genus Rhododendron; species Rhododendron simsii. The sequence goes on along the minus strand of CM024957.1, from coordinate 11,953,489 downwards.
GCAAAACAAAACAAAAAAACAAAACCAAAAAAGCTACTCGGTGTCGATGTCGGACCCAAACTCCGCTCATGGAGGTGGGTTGGTGAAGGATTGCCACCAGATCTGCATTAAGACGTCATAAGATTGCCACTCCCGCCGCAAGATCACCACTGGATTTGCATTAAGACGCCTTCATCGTTGCAGTTGGAGAGCTCAGAAAACCGTCACCCAAATTGATGCCGACTAGGATCTCCGTGCAAGAGCCAGTATCCGACCTAGAACTCGCGCATTAAAATCAAACAAAGTCGATGGAGAGAGAGATTCAAAAGTGGTAGTAGGTACTCCAGTTGGGCTGGATGAACTCTTCCATTGAAGATGGGTCCGGTGTATATATGGAACCCCAAAATTCACACACCAACCCATTGTAATTCGTTAATGGGCCCACCTCCCAATCAATCTTGGCAAGTCGCAATCTTATTGCAGTTCTCATATTTGGGGTCATTATCTTCTTGTCGTATGAATTCAAAAGTTCACAGTGAGAAAAGAATACGGTCACATGATACTCTAAGCTTTTTTCTACCAGAGTACATTTCGGTGGAATTCAAACACTTTGTTATAGATTCCACCACAATATGAGGTGAAGAAGAGATTTAAGATATTACGTGCCGATGCACCAAACGCATTAAATAGTTTTTTCTAATTCGAGGATCAGTTTTTTTCTTTATTTTTTTAGGAAAAATATTAGCTAGTACTATTTTTTTTTTAAGAGACGAAAAATTAAGGCAAATGATTTGGCATACTACTTTTTTATGATGACAGTTCAAAATTTATTTTTTAGTGTAAAAATTATACATAGAAAGACTTATATTACCATTGTACTTCCTCCATCCTAATTTGTGTGTCCACTTTTTAATTTTTACTTGTTCCAAAATGTTGTCTACTTTAGAAGACTAAGGGACTAAAAACTACAAAATTTTCTTTTTGTCTCTTATCATTTGAACTAAAAGTAATTTTTTTAAAAAAATTTGGAGGGCAACTTTTGAAAAGTTGGAGCATTTATTGGTGCAATAATTGTGTTTTCTTAAAAAATTGTATTCTCTAAATTGAACAAATAAAATGGAAGGAATGAAATAAAAAAGTGAGGTGTCAAAATCAATACACCATACACCACTGTTTCTTCCTAGATGGAGTACAGTGAGGCTGCGTTCCAGAAACCAAATAAGAACTTATTTTTTGTTGAATAAGAAGGGTTGTTCCCCAAAAAATAAGAAGGATATGCTTATTTTTCAGAATTTATATAGGTACCAATGGCGCCGGAGAGGGAAATCGTACCGACGGCCGCGCCGCCGGACGGCCGATCTGAGCCGTCCAAAAATTCTATAAAAAAAAAATCGAGGGGGCCTACCCGGGAATTAACGGCATCCGAGGAGTGTAGGGTGCTTGATTCGAGCACCCCTTTTCCATGTATATATGACGGCTCGGATCGGCCGTCCGGTGGCCGGAGACAGCCCGGCCCGGCCGCCGGTACGATTTTCCTCCGCCAGCGCCCATTATCATAGCAACAGTCTTATTTTTTGTATAAGGCAACTTCAAACTCAAAAATCATGTGTTTACTCAAATAATTTTTTTATCACTATGGATCTTATTTGATAAATCTCATTGAGATCTTTAATACAGTGAAAAAAATTGAATTTTTTTTTCATTTATATTATTTTTGAGTTTGAAAATGTGAAAAAAAAACTTTTTATTTGGATTTTCTGGAATGGCCCTTCTTATTTTTGAATGAAAAATAACAAAATAATTATTTATTTTTTAAGAAAATTTCCGGAACGGGGCCTGAAGGTAAAAATCAATTTAGGAGACCTTTGACGACGTTGACGTGACAACATGCGATGGGAGGGACCACTAGCACTTTTTCTGAGTTTTAAAATCCGACGGTCAAAAATTAATTACACGCCCATTTGGCAGTAGATTTTCTCACAACGGTTGGGACGATTTCATTAGCTGGAAACAGCAGCACCAAGACGCCCCCCACATGGAGTTCGTACGTCACGAGCCAATCCTCTCTCTCTGTCTCTCTCTGACTCTCTCTGTCTCTCTGTCTCTCAGCCCCCATTAAACCCCTCCTCCCCTCAACCTCCACCGCAACCAACCAAATACCCTTTGGCCTTTCTATTCCGCTAATACCCCCACCACCCCTCCCTTTTCCCCTTCCGTACCCTCCCCCGCCAACATCTGCTCCCTCATCCATCCCCCTCCTCTCCAAAACCCCTCTCCAAACCCGTCGTAGTTGCCGCCGTCCTTGCCGTCTTGGCCGCCATCGTCACCGCAATCAGTTTAGAGTATTCCTCTACCTCCTCCTCCGCCGCCCCACCCGGCGGAACTCCCCCCGACGTCGCCAAGTCTAACATCTCGGACGTCGGCAATGCGAACGTGCTGCGTGATGTTAGTCACGTGCTTCCGAAGCAGAGACGATCTGCAGCCTCCTCCTTATAATAACAGCTCCGACTTTTGCTACCTCGGCAGCATTGCCGCCTCCCGCGGCAGCAGAGACGGAGACGTAAGCATGAGGATAACTCTCTCTCTCTCTCATCTTATATATACATGCACATGTATGTATGCATCTATGTTTCACCCTTTTGGCTTAACACAGTTGCGTACTATCTCAGAAAAAAACAAAAAATGGATTCAACTGGTAGCTCATTATTGTCAGAATCAAGATTAGAATCAACGGTAAATGATCGACCAAACTGTTGTTTCATCCGATTTTACTTACGTTTTGATGTTTTCTGATTTGGATTTGATTTTGTTTTCTTGATGTGGTGATTAGGGTTCGGGAGGATTGGGCGTTTGGCGGCGAGGGTGGTTCTCCAGACCAGAGCGATGACGCTTGAACTCGTCGCTGTTTACGATACGTTCATCACCACTGACTACACGTACATGGTAACAAGTACTCCGTTTCCCTTATCGTTAGCACCTGGTTAATTTTTGCATGATAGAAAACATACTCCCTCCTTGCAAAATGTTTGCCCGGTCCGCAAAAGGAAGAAGTAAAAATAGTACAACTTTTGCCAAAAAAATTTAAAATTTTTCCAACAATGCAATAGATATCGATGAGTTCTTTTAGTTTATGAAAACAATTTGAATTCTCTTGAAAGAAATTAATTATTTTTAAGTTCTCGTTTTGCGGACCGGACAAACATTTATAAATGAAGTATACTACAAGGTTCAGCTATAGATCGATAAACCGACGTACATAAATCCACACACTTGATTCTCTCGTTTGTTTGGTCAAGTCCTGATTTTGGTTTCCAGTCCATGCCTTGACTGAAATATCTTTAATCCTTATTTTTCTCCATTTTTTTGAAGAACTTTTCTCTTTGTCAAAACATGGGAAAAAGAGAAAAATCACAGGCGTTCGCATTTTAGAGAACTGCTTTTCCCCTGACCGTCCCTGTTGAAAAGTAAGCTTGATTGAAAATGAAAAATATGTGTTTGGTACTATTAGTTTGGAGGCTAGGTGGCTGGCCAAAGAAGTTAGAAAGAAATTGGCTTGAATTCAATAGGTGTTGCCAAGATTGACTTTGGTAGCCAAGGCATGCGTGGAGTTAAATGCCGGGAGGAAAAGCCTCCAAGCATGGGCTTGGAATAGTGGTATTCTATGCCTATAAATGGATGTTTTGGCAGGGGATAGAAAAAGAGAAAAGAGTAGCAAAAGAGAGAGAGGAACGGGGACCCTCCGTAGGGGGTTTCCCCCACCAGTGTAGTGAGTTTGTGTGTGAGGAGAAAAGACACAGAGAGATTGAGGGCGTGGGAGCAACCCCAAATCGGGGTTCTCCCCCATAAGCTATGTATTTATGCTTTGTTGTAAATCAATAAAAAAAATAGTTTGATTACTGCATGAATGTATATCGCTTCCACATTCCAACAATTGGTATCAAAGCAAGCCTAGCGATCCTGGATGAAGAAACTCAAGACGAGAAAGACGGGCCAAAGAAATCAGAGCCGAAATTGACGATCCGGAGAAAAGAATCGGAGTCGGAGCGGAAAGCGAAGACGATTGTGATGTCGAGGTCGAGAGGATTCGACGACGATTGTCATGTGTGGCAGTGTTTCTCTGTTTTTTCTCAGAGGAGAAGAAAGGAGTTGCAGAAAAGAAAAGGAAGAAGAAGGTGCAGGTGAAAATAAGAAATAAAGAAGCAGACCAATCAATATGCCAGGCATCTATTCAATTATTGAGTTGTGTTTATACAACAAAGAAGGAATAGAAATTGCTTCAATTATTATTGCCACTTAAAGAGAAATTATCCAGTGTGGATGGTACCATGTGTGGTATGGTGCAAACGTACGTATGAACAATACGGTATGAGGGAATAGTACTGTATGAATGAATAGTGCTATACGGAAGAATGATGCTGTATGTAAGTAAACAATGCCGGATGATGAGTTGACAAGAAAATCACTCACCAAGTGATTTGTAGACGAAGTTTTGACAAAAATCTGAAGGTGTAGACGAGAAGATGTGATCACAACCAGACGAGAAAGAGGCGGAGAGGATGTTTTTGGCTACCCATAGCCAAGTGACAAACGAGACGTGACAGAGCAAAATCGGATGTGATTTTACCAATATTTGACCAGAGATTTTGGGCACTCCATGCCTAAAATAAAAGAGGACGAATGAGAACTGACAATGATGGACAAATGAGACAAGATGAGACGTGGCACAAGTTTTTGGCCAAACAAAACGTGATGAGAAGATGAGATGTGATCGATCAGATGAGAAGCTCCAAACCAGATGGGTTTGTGAGGAGAACAGACATGGGACGTGTCACCCAGACTTGAGAGACGGAGGAGAAATACCAAATCAAAGGAGATTCTGGTAAGACGGAAGAGAGAATCATGACCAATTCATGATTTGAGGTCAATAGATGAGATATTGGTTATAGAGACAAATGACGAGGATTGACTTGTCAAGTAGGCCAGGCTATTTTTGGACCTAAGTCTGACATGTGGAACAAGGAGCGACGTACTCCTTGTGTGAGGAGATCAACCAACATAGTGGTTATAGAGGCTCAAGGAGAGGGAGCTAGGACAAACAACAGATGATTGTTCCTATGGACAGAAAAATTGACAACAGGCGGTTGTCTAGCGAGACGAGATATTAAGACGATGAGACGAACGCACTGGACGAGAGAATCAAGCTTAAGGGGGATGTTGAAAAGTAAGCTTGATTGAGAATGAAAAATGTGTTTGGTACTATTAGTTTGGAGGCTTGGTGGCTGGCCAAAGAAGTCAGAAAGAGATGGCTTAAATTTAATAGGTGTTATCAAGATTGACTTTGATAGCCAAGGCGCGCGTGGAGTTAAATGCTGGGAGAAAAAACCTCCAAGCATGGGCTTGGAATAGTGATATTCTATGCCTATAAATGGATGTTTTGGCAGTGGATAGAAAAAGAGTAGATAGAGAGAGAAGAGAGGAACGGGGACCCTCCATAGAGGGTTTCCCCCACTAGTGTAGTGAGTGTGTGTGAGAGAGTGAGGAGAAAAGAAACAGAGAGAGTGAGGGCGTGGGAGCACCTCCCCATAAGCTATGTACTTGTGCTTTGTTGTAAATCAATAGAAGAAGAGTTTGTTTAGTGCATGAATGTATGCTGCTTTCACATTCCCCCCCCCCCCCCCCCCCCAGAAAGTCCGAAATACTCCCAACCCCCACTCTTTTAAGTAAATTCTTTTTTTATTTAATTTTTAATTCTTTTATCTTATTTATTTAATTCATTTCTTTCTTTATTTAATTACTTATTTAATTTTAATTTGGTTAACTCAAATTATATTTTTAACTAAATTATATTTTTTACATTTAACTTTGACTTTATATTATTTTAATAAGTTAATTAATCTGTCTTAACAATGAATAATAAATAAATAAAAACTTCTAATCAATAATAATAAATTTAAACAAAATTTTATTTTATTATAATTGAGTACATATAGACAATACATGAAAACAAAATTTCATTTTATTTTATTCTAATAATAAATATTTCCTCCAAATTCTGCTCCTGGCGCGCTTGGTGCTGTACTCATTACTTCGGACCACAAATTAATACGTATTGTATAACTATCAGCCCATCCTCTAGCTTCGTTCGATGCATGGTGCTACTACTATAATGGGATGGGTGGTACTGGATAATGAGAGTGTAAGAAAATTTGCACGGAGTGATTGCCAACACGGCAATAGCTATTTCCCGGCGCTCTCGGACCGGAACTAGAGGGGACCTCAATGGCAAGTGAGTAAAATAACCCGAAGCATTCACATCAAAAGTATGCAGTACAAGGTTGTACCTTGATGCGATGACAACTCCCAAAATCATAGAGTCCATCCAATGTGTCATTGGTGCGGTAGGATGAAACCGAATACAATGAGCGTGGTAGATCGTCTGCCCAACCCTAGGATGGATAAATCACATCGTATAGATCCTTATTTTGTTGAATCTCTTTAATAAGCTCCTGTAATACTCGATCCCAATCATCTTCACTATGCCCGATTTGCGCAGCTATCACCCTGAATCCACAATGACCGTTAGCTCAAACATCAATAGTGTGGGAAATATATTGCTGATAAGCCTCAGGTAATTGTTGAATGTAGGGATTAGGGATGGGTGGAACTGGAGATTGAGTATGGATCGGTTGATTGTTGCAAACCCTCAACCCTCTCCCACGTCTCCCTCTCACTCGCGATGTTGCAGTCGGTTGAGCGACATGTACATTCGAAATTGATATAGATGCAACCCTAGATTCTAAAGTGGATGCTTCTGAAAAAAAAGGTATACGACGTTTACTTTGCTCATCTCTACCTGCAGGTCGATCTCTATGTTCCGTGTCGTACGATGGGGCTCGAACTGTGCTATGAGATGGATCTGTCATATCGATAAACATGTCTATCAAATGCCATCGCATACATGGATCCATGCCGTGTAATATCTCAACAATCTGTGTTGAGTCGTGCTCCCTCTTCCTTAAATCCGTCTGCATGCATAGACAATCTAGTCCCATGAGCATGGCAGAATTGGAAAGGGAATGGTAATGTGCAACACAGTGCATGCATGACAATCCGTGTGTTATTTTGATGGTACAATTGCAATAGCCGGCTATGTGGGGGATGCTTCTGAAGCACATTCTAGCTGAACATGGATCAACTCCATTGCCTCTAATGAAATGCAACACCTTACTTGATTAAAAATGTCATCACGTTATTGATTGTGGCGTCGAATGTTGATAGATCTCTCGAACGACTTCTGAATGTCCCCGAACTGAATTTTCAACATCTTTTCTATTTTAGCAAAAGATGTTTGTAGCGATGACATGGTATCCCCTAATATAGCTCTAGCCTCGCATATGCAGACTCCGCCCCTGTAATAGAATAATGCATTGTGTTTAAATAAAAAAGTTTCAAAAAGTATTCCTTAGTGTAGAAGAATAATGCACAAAATTGAAATAGTAAAGCTATAAAGTGACTATACCTTTGACTTGAATTGCTTCCGAGGTGCATACATGTATCTGTCCATGCTGAAACCAACCGCTCTTTGTACGACCTTAACCATGTATCCCAAAGGTAATTTATTAAACGCGGGAATTGTCTAAACTCCTTGCACATGGCATGCCCCTTTCTGTTGGTAAGACGATTGTGTCGATGAATCAATAAGCGAGTGCCATGACATGAAAAAACGTTTCCACTCCAAACCAAGCACAGGGCTGCAATTCTTCATTACACATTGGTTTATGTGCCAAATACAAAGGATGTGACATGTCATTGGGGAAACATGCTTCAATGGCGTTAATAAGCGCCAAATCCCGATCTGAAACGAACACTAAGGGCAACAATGCCCCTTTCTAACCACCTGTTCTTTAAGGTATCCAAGGCCCATGTCAGTCGCTCTACCCTTTCATTGCTAAGATATGCGAATATAAGCGAGTAAGTTCTCATTGTGGATGTGATACATATAACCTCCAATAATGGTATCCGATACTCATTGGTCTTGTATGTGGCATTAATGATCAACACGGATGAAAAGTTAATAAATAGCTCTAGGCTTGTAGGATGAACCCAAAGAATATCTGTGATTTCGTTGGTGTCTGGATTTGTAAGAAATTCATGGAGGTATTATTTCCTAATTAATTTATCTAAGACATACTGAGTAAAAGTTATACCGCCCCGTTTGGCTTCCTTATTTGTAGGGGTGTAAATGAGCCGAGCAGAACCGAGCTTCGGCGAGCTCGAGCTCGAGCTTGGCTCGTTTACTTAACGAGCCAAAAACTCGAGCTCGGTTCGAGCCTTAACGAGCTGAGCCTATCCATTTACTAAATGTGCCTCTTTAATCGAGTTTAACCTCCCTTAACAAGCCGAGCTTTTGTCGATCCACTTGGAATCGAGCGAGCCGAGTCAAGCCAAGCCTTCACGAGCCGATCTCGCGAGTTGCTCGGTTCACTTATAGCCCTACTTGTTTGTGAAAATAGCGTCGTAAATGCTCTTGATTCCCGCAGTGTTTGACGGGTCTTTTTCCTTCAAAATACTAAGAATTTCATGAGGCACGGTGCTAGTGGCTATGTCGACCACAAATTATTTCTCCATTGGTTTTAGCCTTGACGGGTACTCGTGGCCATCAATATGTTTTGTTGGTTTATGTTATTATGGAAACTACAGGAAACCCTTAAACCCCACATGACACTGTCTGGAGGTATTGGTTTACCTCGCAACTCAAATGGGCAATCGCATTTTTTAGTCTCAACATTCTTTTGCAAAGATTGCCCTTCAACCAGATATCATGGCGGTTTGTACTTTCCTCCTCTTTCACAACCAATGATGCACTTCGGTAGCTTGGCACCTTTTAAATTAGCATAACTTTTAATAACCACCAGAATACCATTTTCCAGACCAACTCTCCGCACCCAAGCTAACATATCTTCTCTACTTTCAAAAATCTATATAAAAAAACCCCGAATATGTATAAGTACAACATTAACCAGTCTTGACATATTTTCTCTACTTTAAAAATAAATAACGAATATGCATAAGAACTATGGTAATAACCAACCTGGTCAGTGGTAAATTCGGGTGTATAATTGCGACCATTGTGGGAGATGCTCTACCCACTAGGAACATCATTCTCAAATAACCAACTATCTGAAATTAAAAAGTTGTAGTCATCCATAATGTTCTTTTATGAATTTTGAAAATAAATATTGAGGAGATATTGATGTTTTTGTATGAAGTAGTATAAATAGTTATAATTGAAGCTAAGAATGTAAGAAGAAAATCTGAATGAATGGTTATAATTGAAGATAAAAAGATAAGAAATTACATAAAGAATATTAAATAAATAAGATATAAGAATTAAGAAATTAAATAAAAAAGAAATTTAGTTAAAAGGGTGGGGTATTTCGGACTTTTGGCGGATGGCACCCATGGGGGGTGCGGAACGACACCCATGGGACCCATGTGGGGGTGCGGATTGGGGATATCACCACCCTTTTAACTAAATTCCATTTTTATTTAATTTCTTAATTCTTTTATCTTATTTATTTATTTATCTCTTTTTCTTTATATCTTTTTTCTCTTTTATTTATTTAATATTCATTATATCATTTTTCTCTTTTATTTTATTTAATATTATTTTTTTAACTCAATTCCTTTTTTATTTAATTTCTTAATTCTTTTATCTTATTTATTTAATATTCTTTATGTAATTTATTTTCTTCTTATCTTCAAGTATAACCACTTATACAGATTTTCTTCTTACCTTCTTATCTTCAATTGTAACTATTTATACTACTTAATACAAGAATATCAATATTTTCTCAATATTTTTGTAATAGAAGAACATTATGGATGATTATAACTTTTCAATTTTAGATGGTTGGTTATTTAAGAATGATGTTCCTAGTGAGGAGAGCATCTCCCACAATGGTTGCGATTATACACCCAAATTTACCACCGACGTAACAACCCGACTCTCCAAGCACCACAACCAAAGACATAATAAAATCACGTGTTCTTCCCCACTAGTTCAAAATAAACAACAAAAAAAATTATTGGAAAGCCAATCCCCATCTCCTTAAATACTTACGGAGTTTCAGTAAACTATTCTCACATGTATACCCTTGTCAATGCAACATACCTTACACACTCTCTCTCTTCTTAACATTTCCATCCCTACTGTTCGTTAAACAGGATCCCCCCTCCTCCCCTCCCAATATTTCTCTCTCCCTAAATTTTGTATAAACACCTCAATTCGTTCTATTCTAATGGATGGCAATACTTTAGACAATGGCCACTTCTCTGGCTTAAAAAATTTTTTTTTTTACTCCATTCTCTTCCATGTGTTCACAACCAGCAAATCCACACACAATCACTTCACGTGTTGCACCGCCTCAATCCACACTCACTAATCCCCATGCAAATTAGCTCTTCTTGTATTAACTCTTGCATTTATAGGAGCAAGACCTCACTCTTCCACCACACCACACCACACACGTGGCCCACATAAAAACAAATATAACAAGAGCTGGGTCTCACAACCGACCAGGTTAGTTATTACCATTGTTCTTATGCATATTTGTTATTTATTTTGAAAGTAGAGAATATGTCAAGACTGGTTGATGTTGTATTTATACATATTCGATTTTTTTTTATTTATAAATTTTTGAAAGTAGAGAAGATATGTTAGCTTGGGTGCGGAGAGTTGGTCGGAAAAATGGTATTGTGGTGGTTATTAAAAGTTCTGCTAATTTAAAAGGCGCCAAGCTGCCAAATTGCATTCTTGGTTGTGAAAGAGGAGGAAAGTACAAACTGTCACGGTATCTGGTTGAAGGGCAATCTTTGCAAAGGAATGCTGTGACTAAAAAACGCGATTACCCATTTGATGTAAACCAATATCTCTAAATGGTGTCAAGTGAGGTTTAAGGGTTTCCTGTAGTTTCCATAACCAATAGAACATATTGATGGTCACGAGTACATGTCAAGGCTAAAACTAATAGAGAAATAATTTGTGGTCGACATGGCCAACAGCACCGCGCCTCGTGAAATTCCTAGTATTTTGAAGAAAAAGACCCGTCAAACACTACGGGAATCAAGAGCATTGACAACGCCTTTTTCACAAACAAGAAAGCCAAATGGGGGGGCGGTCTAACTTCTACTCAATATTTACTAGATCAATTAATTAGGAAAGGATACCTCCATGAATTTCTTACAAATCCAGACACCAACGAAATCACATATATTCTTTGGGTTTATCCCACAAGCCTAGAGCTATCTGTTAACTTTCTAACCGTGTTGATCATTGATGCCACATACGAGACTAATTAGGATCGAATGCCACTATTGGAGGTTGCGGGTATCACATCCACAAGGCGAACTTACTCGCTTATGTTCGCATATCTTAGTAATGAGAGGGTAGAGCGACTTACATGGGCCTTGGGTACCTTAAAGAACTGGATGGTTGGAAAGGAGCATTGGTGTTAGTTTCAGATCGGGATTTGGCGCTTATTAACGCCATTGAAGCATGTTTCCCCATGACACGTCACATCCTTTGTAGTTGGCACATAAACCAGTGCGTATTGAAGAACTACAGCCCTATGCTTGGTCCGGAGTGGAAATGCTTTTTTCGTGTCATGGCACTTGTTTATTGATTCATTGACATAGTCATTTCACCAGTAGAAAGGGGCATGCCAGATGCAAGGAGTTTAGACAATTCCCGCATGTTATAAATTACCTTTGGGATTCATGGTTAAGACCGTACAAAGAGCGGTTTGTTTCAGCATGGACAACTACATGTGTGCACCTTGGAAGCAATTCAAGTCAAAGGTATAATCACTTTATAGCTTTACTATTTCAATTGTGTACATTATTCTACTACACTAAGGAATACTTTTTGGAACTTTCCTATTGAAACACAATGCGTTATGCTATTACAGGGCGGAGTCTGCACATACAAGGCTAAAACTATATTTGGGAGATACCATGTCATTGCTACAAACATCTTTTTCTAAAATAGAAAAGATGTTGAAAATTCAGTTCGGGGATATTCAGAAGTCGTTCGAGAGACCTATTAATATTCCACGCCACAAACAATTACGTGATGATATTTTTGATCAAGTAACGTGTCGCATCTCATTATAGGCAATGGAGATGATCTATGTTCAGCTAGAATGCGCTTCAGAAGCATCCCCCACCTAGCCGGCTGTCGCAACCGCACGATCAAAATAACACACGGATTGTCATGCGTGCATGATCTTGCACATTACCGTTCCCTTTCCAATTCTGCTATGGAGTATCCACGCTTGTCTATGCACGCACACGGATTCAATGAAGAGGGAGCACTACCCGACAAGATATCTCAGATTGTTGAGATATAACATAAAATGGGATGGATCCATGTATGCGAGAGCATATGATAGACAGTTTTATCGATATGACAGATTGTGGACACCATCACCACAGATATCCTCTTCATAAATATAGCAAGGATATCACAGATATCCCGCTATATGTTTTCTCTTCATAAACTCAAAATCGTGGATATTCCATGGCTATGAATAGAACTAAAAAAATAGGTAGAGATTCTGGGCACGGGAGCCAAAAGTACGATGAGGGGAAGGTAGGCACCCCTATAATTATTCAACATAGATTTAATATTTGCTTTATTTTAATTCTACAAGTAAATTGATTGTTAGCCTTGAAACAATTAATAGGTGATCCTGGACAGTAAGCCACATGCAACAAAATAAAATAAAAATAGAATCTATCCCAGCAGATGGATTCCTTGTCCGGCGAATGGATTACGCGGTCGAAGAATCCCACTGGATTAATATACCAGCTGGCTAAACGAAGTGTCGGCCGGTGTTCTTCCTCACATCAAAATACGATCAGAAAGCAGAAAACTACGATTAAAGAGCAGAAATAGAAATTAAATCAAACCATAGGCTCCTGGGCGTCACCACCTTGATCCCTCAGTAGCTTGATTGCTTCGAATTGCGGGTGATTAATTGATTTTGCTTCTCGAAACCCTAAGAACTATGTGGGTGGTTGGGCGGATTGCGGCTGCTCACAGGGAATTAGGGCTTTTGTCTAGGAGATATGAGAGATGATTTCTACAGAGTTTCGTGGCAAGAGAGGGTGAATTGAATTAATAATTTCCGAACCCTAAGGTCTCTTTATATAGGCAATTGGTGACTCACTCCGGCCAATCAAATGGCGTGAATCAAAATGGAAGTATAGGGTTATAAGAACTCTGCATGGAAGTATTTTTCATAGCCCCAAAGTCTCGCAATTTGGCTGCTAGGGTTTGAGTTTGGATCAAACGAAGACAGAACATTCCAGAATTCTGACCAAAACGATCTGGCGGCCGAGAAATGCATCTCGCGGGCGAGGAATCAATCTCTCTGGGAGATTTTCAAACACCATATTCCACGGGTGAAAGAAAGAAGCAATAGCCAGCATATCAATCTAGCGGCCAACAGATGGATTTTACTTGAAAATTGTATTTCTGTCTAGAAAGGTTATTTGGCTCTAGATTGGGTCCTCCAAGTGGCTAAAAGTACTCTGTTCACGAGAAATTAATCAACAATCACTTTATCATGTTCATCGTCGGGATGGTCCCCAAGGTGAGATTTGAAATACTCGTTAGGCCAAATGGGGTGTCTACACAGATCCATCTCATAGCACAGTTTGAGCCCCATCGTACGACACGGAACATAGAGGTTGAATTGCAGGTAGAGATTAGCAAAGTAGACGTCGCATACCTTCTTTTTCAAAAGCATCCACTTCAGAATCTAGGGTTGCATTTATATCAACTTCAAATGTACCGGTCACTCAACCGACTGCAACATCGCGAGTGAGAGGGAGACGTGAGAGGGGGTTGAGGGTTTACAACACTCAACCAACCCATGCTCAAATCTCCAGTTCCACCCATCCTTAATCCCTACATTCAACAATTACTTGAGGCTTATCAGCAATATATTTCCCACACTATTGACGTTTGAGCTAACAGTCATTGTGGATTCAGAGTGATAGCTGCGCAAATCGAGCATCGTGAAGATGATTAGGATCGAGTACGATAGGAGCTTATTGAAGAGATTCAACAAAATAAGTATCTATACGATGTGATTTATCTTGCACGAAGTGATTTATCCATCACTGAATTGGGTTCCATCCTACGGCCACATTGGATGGACTCTACGACTTTGAGAGTTGTCATCGCATCGAGGTACAATCTTGTACTGCATACATTTGACGTGAATGCTTCGGGTTGTTTTACTCATTTGCAATTGAGGTCCCTTCCAGTTACAGCCCGAAAGCACCGGGAAATAGCTATTGCCCGTGTTGGCAATCACTTCGTGCAAGTTTTTTTACACTCTCATTATCCAATACCACCCATCCCATTATGGTGATGGCACCATGCATCAAATGAAGCTAGAGGATGGGCTGATATAGTTATACAATACGTATTCATTTGTGGTCCGAAGTAATAAGTACAACACCAAGAGTGTCGAGAGTAGAATTTGGAGGAAATATTGATTAGAATTTGTGTTTTTATATATTTTCATATATTGTCTATATGTACTCAATTATAATAAAATAAAATTTTGTTTAAACTTGTTATTATTGATTAGAAGTTTTTTTTATTTATTATTCATTGTTAAGACAAATTAATTAACTAATTAAAATAATATAAAGTTCTTAAATATAAAGTCAAATTTAAAAGTAAAAAACATAATTTAGTTGAAAATATAATTTGAGTTAACCAAATTAAAGAAGTAATTAAATAAAGAAAGAAATGAATTAATAAATAAGATAAAAGAATTAATAAATAAAATAAAATAAGAATTTAGTTAAAAGGGTGAGGGTTGGGGGGTATTTCGAACTTTCCTATTTTCTTCTTGTATTTTGATTGCACAACTGCAAAAGTCTCTTTTTGAAAACAATGAAATCACACATTCTCCAACAAAGAACTCTCTGGGGATCTGCTTAATCTCAGTATTTTGGGGGGATATGTGGAGAAAAATTGTAGTGGGTGGGGTACGTACTCAGATACACTTTAGGGCTCGATTGGATGGTGTTTTTGTTGGGTGTATTCCACAATACACCCGGATGAGAGGTTGATGGGACTGGTTTTGCTCGGTTTGACATCTCTATTTTTGCCTGTATTACTTCATCCCCCTTCTTCGCGTGTATAGGCCATGTAAAATTAGACGATGGAATTGAGACCCAAAAATTAGGGTTATTTTCTCATTACGTTGAAGTTATACAAGAGTAAAGGAGTAATTACACTAAGACCCTTATCTCCTAATCTATTTACACAAATCAACTATAAACTAATTACACACTACACCCATAACATTTTACAAACCAACTAACCTAAAATAATTGAAAGTAGCGGCATCAACAGTGAAAAGGATGAGTGGTGTTCAAAGAGAGAGAGAGGTACGTGCAAATAATAGGACTAATAAGGCAAGGCAAAATTTATTACACGATTTGTTACCTAACCCTTAGTAAATACTACAAAGCTAGCAATGCTTACAAAATATTTCTAGCTATCTCAAAAAACCAGAAGTAGAGACACCAACAACAAACTTCCTGCAAGTATACCAGATAAAAGAATGACAAGGCCGCTTAAGTCTTGCCAAAGCAACAACATGCAGTAAATAACTCAGGCCACATTTTGTCTATACCCCTTGCCATGATCATCACTATACACGTAAGCAAACTCACCATGTCGGGTCAAATCCATACCTGCCATCTCATTGTCCGCTAATATCCGAAGCAAATTAAGCTTGTGAAGGAAAAAAAAAGGGACCCAACGTGACACTGACCCACGAAACAGTAATCATAATCTGAATATTGTGAGCCGCCATCAGCTGCTCATGAACAACCCATACGGATGGCTGAATTCACCCATATAAACCTCATTCACGTACTTCTCCGCGGCAAAAAGCGTCATGAAAATCACCCCCCTCGCGCCGCACTGGCCGTGGATTTGCGCTGCGTCCAATGGGTCATCGAATTCGGCCTTCTCCGCAATCTTATTTCTCCCCATCAGCACAAGTGCCGCCATGTACCCGCATATTATCGCCACCCACAACTCCACGACAAAGCAACCCTACAACCGTCTATGACATTTCAATGGCCATAATGAATTCCCTTCCCGAAGAGGGTGGTTACGGCCCTCCTGCAACCGTCGACGACATTTCAGTGGCCTGAATGGATTTCCCTTCCCCAAGAGGGTAGGTTACGGCCCTCATGCAACTAGCTAATGTGGTGTCACCGCCGTCCTACTCTCGCCACTCCACTGGCTGTAGTAGCTACCATTGTCCTAAGGACTTAGGATTTTGTCAAATGATCCCGTGTTGAAACGGTACCACCCAAACCACAAGAAGAATGTGCCAAGTACTATGAGGGAAATGTTGTGCCCACGGAGCTCTACAGGTCGAGCCTTGTTGTTGAACCTGCCGATTCTTAGACCTTCAATTAGAGCTCCATATAAGCCTACTATCTATCAGTAACAAATCAAGAAACACATTTGGATGGGGGGCTCACATAAGCGTAAAGTGAGACTATAATACCCATACCTACAATTCCACCCACCATGTGCACAATACTAGATCTGGCAAAATCAATAACTTCATACCCAAATAACAAACGATGCCGATGCGCATTCAATGCACTAGCCCACCCATAAGGCAACCAAACCCAATGCGCAGCCACAAGGTAAACGAATCTCGTTAAAAACGAGTAAATAAGGTAAGCTGCAAACTAAGTCCATTCGGCTATTGAGCCACTCGTAATACTGGTCGTGGCTATGACAAACACACACTGATGCAAGAAAAAGCCTTCGTCGACTAGAGGGGAAGGGATGAATTTGAGGGCGAAGTGGTGGTGGCCGATGAAGCTGTTAGACGGCGGATTGAACGCGAAGGTAAAAAAGTAGAAGGAGACAGCTCCAATAATGCAGCTTGGGTTCGTCATGTTGTGCACCAACTTTGTCTGCGCAAAGAACACAATCAACATTCTATTGACGAATATCCTCGATGCCGCTATCGGAGTTGTCTCCTTCTACTGTTTTGGCTTCACGTTCACATTCGGTTCGTTGTCCAAAGGCTTCGTCGACCCCCACCACTTTGCCCTCAAATTCGTCCCTTCCCTTCTGGTTAACACACAGCTTTTTCTTGCATTAGTGGGCGTTTGCCATAGCTGCGGTTGGTATTACAAGTGGCTCAATAGCCGATTGGACTCAGTTCGTGGCTTACCTTATTTACTTGTCATTTTCTGATAGGATTCGTTTACCTTGTGGCTGCACACTGGGTTTGGTCGCCTAATGGATGGGTTTGTGCATTGAATATGCATCAACATCATTTGCTATTCGGGTTTGGAGTTATTAATTTTGCTGTGTCGGGTGTTGTGCACATGGTAGATGGAATTGTAGGTATGGGTATTATAGTCTCACTTTGTGCTTAAGCGACTATTTCACCATGCCCCCTAACTAAATATATTTCTTGATTTCTCACTGATTATAGGCTAATATGGGGCTCTAATTGAAGGTCGTCCAAAAATCGACCGGTTCGACAACAGGGTCAGCTTGTAGAGCTCCTTCGGCACAATGCTTCCCTTGTACTTGGCATCTTCTTGTTGTGGTTTAGGTGGTACGGTTTCAACCTGGGATCATTTGGCAAAATCCTAAGTAATTACGATAACAATAACTACTATGGCCTGTGAAGAACCGAGGGTAGGATGGCAGTGACCACCACATTAGCTGGTTGCATGGGAGTTGTAACCACCCTCTTTGGGAAGAGAATCCTTTCCGGCCACTAGAATGTGGCCGGCGGATTCGCCGACATCTCTGTGGGTTGCTCTGTTGTGGAGCGGTGATAACAAGGACTAAAGCCATGAAATGGGTTACGGAGTTTTTGCCGAGCAACGTTTGATGGAGTAGCAGCTTGCATTTATGTGGAAGATGAATGAATTGGAGATAATACTTCCTCTTCATTTAGTATGGGTTGCATGGTCCCTGAACATAAGAAGTGTGTATGTTGCAAGCAAGTACTAGTGTCACCAACAAATTTGATGTTACTTTGATTGAATGGGTTCATGTTTGTGTGAGTTGAACAAAAGTCTTCTAATGAAATTCCTTTGTGGTTGACTCTATTTTCTTGTATTAGAACATTTATAATATGAAGTCAATTACATGCTGTAATCTTCCAAACTTAAAACATTTCTGGGATAGGCTATACCTACAGAATTCGTGTCAGATTGAAAACCTTTTTTTGTGGTAAAGTTTATTATCCCATCTTGCACTTGGTCAGATTCATAGGAGCTAGCGTGCCTTTATTCATTTCGATATTGTCTTTGGAAAACAATTCATTATGTAGAATGGGTGCAGACTAATGGAGATTTTAGTATATGAAGATGTCACTCAACAATCATAAATGTCAGACTTTATCCAGTCAAGCTAAACCATCCCTCAGTATACATGTCGTACACTGTTCCAAACATGAATATCTTGAACGCAGCTTTCATTTTGATATCTTTCATATTTAGCTCTTGTTGTTTGATTAGTGTAGGAATGTATTGTTATGAAAAGTTGTCAAGTACATTGTCATTTTAATATTAAGCTGTCCCTACTTAAGAGAAAATGAATTATGACAGGTAGAGCTTATGTATGTGGGCTTCTTTTGTAGACTTCATATCATGTTTTTTATTGGGTAAATTAATTTCAGAAATAAATCCAAAATGAAGAACAAAAGGGGAAAATATCCCTTGCAAAGTCACCCAGCATACTGAGTGAAAAAGAAAAGAAACACCAAATCCAAAAAGACTTCACATTAACGCATAATCACCCTGGAGACAAACAATCAACCTGGAGACAAGAAAATTTCAGCTGTTCTATGGCCAAAGATTTTGGGGGATTCCTCCAGTCCACGCTCATGAGTTCCGTTCTCATCCGTTCTTTTAACATCTCTCCAGCTGCCAATGGAATTTCTGATATCCTCTTCCACGTTAGAGATCACCTCTACACTTTTTGTGCTTGAGGACCCTGCTATTCCTCTCCCCCCAAATGTGATTGATCACGGCAACCATGAAGAATCTAAATACAATATTTAATTGAAGATTTTCTTGTTGCCCACTCAATTTCAGCAACAAGATCCCCTGGGAGTCTATCAATACAATTCTTCCTTAAGAAAACGATAACAGCCCACCTTTGGACGTGCTGAGAAAACGATACTAGTTTCCCCCGTAGAATTGGAGGGTATAACTTTCTTAGCTTATCCCCTGCAGAATTAATAGAATATTGCCCATTTTCATTTGAAGTCCATATAACTGTATCAGCTATGTGTTCATTTGGCAGGAAGTCATTGGGAGTGTTGGCTATGATGTTCCTTATGGTAGTGCTTCTAGCCCTTGGCCACTTCCATCTTCCTTGGCGTACCATAGAATCTACCTTTGCGAACTTTGCTCTGCCCAAACTGTAGTTGATTCTTGCCCCATACCTCAAGTGTAATGACCCCAAAGGGTGCCAATTATCTAACCATAGCAGTGTATTTGAGCCATCTCCTATCACACATTGAAGCCATGCTTGAACCAAGGATCTCGTCTTCAAAAATTTCTTCATATTCTGCAATAGATGAGCTGGTATATTCATAGTCCGTATGCAGTGATCTTTGATAATGTAAATATGGATCCACTTTGCCATAAAGTATCAGTAATTGTAGTCATGGCAGCCTTGTTCCATTCTTTCAGCACTTTAAATCCAATCCTCCATTTTTTCGGCAGCAACTGATAGCCAACTGAACTTTAGCTCCAGTGGTTTCGAGAATAGTACCAGAATTAGGGCTGTAAATGAACTTAGCCATTCGCGAACTGTTCGAGCCTCGGTTCGGCAAGAGCTCATTCGAGTTCGATTTGTCTGCTAAATGAACTGAACCTGAACCTCAATTCTAGGCTCGTTCTGTAAATGAGCCGAACCTGAGCCTAACGGTATTCGGCTCGGTTAGGTTCGCGAACCTACACTTAAATTTAATTAATAATTCAATACTGGTCTATTTGTAAATGTAAAAATTTTTAAGGCTGTATATATAATTCGATACTTATTTTTCTCCCAAATTCTACACAATCAATGAGAGTTTGGGTTCGCTTGAGTTTAATGAGCTGAGCCAAACCAAACCTGACTCTTGACGAGCTCAATTCAAGCTCAGATTCGGCTCGGCTCGATTCATTTGAGTTTAACGAGCCAAACTCTAGCCAAGATATTCAAGTTCGAATCGAACCCGAGCCAAACTCCAGCCAGACTTGTACCTTAACGAACCCAACCGAGCCGAACTCGAGCTAAGTTGTTCAGGCTCGAATCAAACTCGAGCCGAACTCATACCTTAACTCGAGCCAAACTTAACAGGGTTCGGCTCGATTCGGTTCGTTTACAACCCTAACCAGAATATAAAAATGCTCTCAGCATACTCTCTAAATCCTTCAAAACTTTTTGTGGTATAATAACGATAGAGGACCAATATACTCATTACTCAACGGTACTGAACTGATGAGTTGTACTCTGCCTATTCTGAAAGTTCCTTGTGTAGTGGCCCGAACCTTGTTGAACTTTGGGTCTGCCAATACAGGCAGCCCAACCATTGGAAGCAAGATGGGCTAAACACAGTGGGCTGAACCAAGGGCCCACCCATTCGGCATGGTCCAAAGCGATATCCCAGGACCCGGATTTGATGGAGTTGGTTGGGACCAATGGCATGCCCAACCTGGATGAAGACCCAAGAGTTAGTTGGAGATATTTACGGTGTCACGCTCTAGGCATGTGGGTCTGGCCACATGCTGACAGAGTGTTACCGTGACGTCACTAAGGGGCGATTATTAGCGAAATCAAATTAACATAATACCAAAATATTGTCAGACCCTCTCGTTTGAAATGCAGAATCGGTCATTTATATTTTTGTTGTATTTTTAGTCTATGTTGATGTTTTTATTTTGATAATAGATAGTAAAATTATAATAATACCAAGTGTCACTAATTAAGGCTTTTATGCAACGTGCGAACGATTAGCGTTCGTATTGAAAACAATTATTCTCTTTTTGTGATTCTATTTGAACCCATAAAATTTCTTTCTATTCCACACCCGGTTAAGAACGTTTTATCTTTATTTTGAAATCATGTTCGGGCATGTGGGCACTCAATGGGCCATCCTCCTCTCTTCACATTTGTTGCTGCAAGAAAGAGGACTAATGGAAGGAAGCTATTCATTTCCAGAAGGAAGGGCCTTCAGTTGCCCTTTTAGTAGTAGGAGTTGCCCTTATAGTTGTAGGGATTACTGAAGGAATTTTAGAATCACTTTTGCTCATTATCTATGCCTGCTTGAGGATACGCATGCATGCGAATTCTTAAGAACCGGTGCTTTCTTTTTCGGGTGATTTGGTCTTGTAACACAAACATATGTGTGGATTTTTTAAAATTAGGTTGTAAAGAGTGAGTGGCATCAAGTTACCCAATTTTGGAAGCTCAAGAATTCTCTCACTCTTGTCATAGTAGCTCCGATCGTGAGCATTTTGGTCATTTTAGGATGTTGTTTATGTTGGTGGATGTGGGCAAATGACAATTCTCAAGAAACGACTAGCTCAGAACCAGAAGTTGAGCTACCCATGGCAAAGCCAGCCGGGGCAGGGCTTGCCGCGGTAGTGGGACTCGATCCAGACGTGATCAATTTTTTTCCACTACTTCCTTTTATGATCGACGGACTAGTTAGATTCGGAAGATTTGAGTGCCAAATATGCTTAGAGCAATTCGTGCACGGGGAGAATGTAAGAGTCCTCCCCACATGTAGGCATATATTTTATGATGATTGCATCAAAATGTGGTTAAACAGCCGTACAGAATGCGTTGTTTGCCGCCACGATTATTTAGGTTGGGAACTCGAAATGTTGTCACCTAATGTACCTTGACTTATGCGTTGTTTCCTTATGTACCTGCTAAATAGAAGTCTTTCAAATTGATTTTAGAGGTTGTATGTGCTTTAGGGAAGTCTTTCAACCTGATTTTAGAGGTTGTATGAAGACTGTTACTTGTGGCTAGGGCGGTAAACAAGCCAAGTCGAGCTGAGCTTTAAGCTGCTCGGGCTCGGCTCAGCCTATGTTTGATGGGCTCGAATTGAGTTGGGATCCTTGGGCTCGAGCTCGGCTCGACAACGAGTGGCTGTAGCAATGCACAAGGAAAGTTGGAAGCTGGTTTCTATATTTAAAAGGGATTCACTAGTGTGAGTTTCTTGAATTTGTCGATGTGGGACTACCAAACATAAGCATCCAACTCTTGAGTCTTGTCCCACATCGAAAAATGAAATCCAAAACCCAGCTATCCTTCCCTTTTTAATGACGCCAGAGCTTTCGAACACAACTGGTTACCCACGCGCTCGGTTGTTCCCCTTGGCAACGTGTGTACATAAGTAGGAAAATTACATATATAGGTATACATAGCCAGCTCGCGAGCTAACTCAAGCTGAGCATCTTAAGGCTTGAGTTTGGCTCATTTATTTAACGAGTCAAAAATTGGGGCTCGAGTTCGTTCGTTTTTTAAGCAAACCGAGTTTGAATTAGCTTACTGAGCCGAGTCACGTGTCGCTCGCGAGTGGCTTGACTCATTTGTAGCCGTACTTGTGGCAATAAGCTTGTATATAGCAGGTGGCAACATTTCAGGTTCCCAACCTAAATACTCGTGGCGGCAAACAACGCATTCTGTGCGGCTGTTCAACCACGTTTTGATGCAATCATCATAGAATATATGCCTACATGTGGGGAGGACTCTTACATTCTCCCTGTGCATGAATTGCCCCAAGCATATTTGGCACTCAGATCTCCCGAATCCAAGTGGTCCGTCAATCATAAAAGGAAGTAGTGGGAACAAATTGATCACGTTTGGATCAAGCTCCACAATGGCAAGCCCTGCTCCGGCTGGCTCTACTTCTAGCTCGGGGCCATCCGCTTCTTGAGGATTGTCATTTGCCCACATCCTCCAACACAAACATCCTAAAATGACCAAAATGCTAACGACCAGAGCTACTATGACAAGAGTGAGAATTCTTGGGCTTCCAAAATTGGGTACCTTGATGTCACTCGCTCTTTACAACTTGATTTTAAAATATCCACACATGTTTGTGTTACAAGACCACTAATTTATGATTCAAATTAATAATAGCTAACAAATTTGGTATTACTCATAATATGGCTGTTTGTTGGATGGATAAAGTTTTAGGTGGATAAAAATGAAGGGTGGATATGTAATAAAGGGGGATTACATAAGAAGGGTTGATAGCTAAGAAGGATTTGTTTGGTTTTCTTAGAGAGAGGGGATTAGCTTCAATATAATTAGTATATAACAATATAACTTGAATTGGATTCAGAACGTGGGATCAGATATCTGATCCTCGGATTGAAAATACCGAATTCGGATCGTTGAATCCACCGCATTACCAACAACAATGATTCAATGGATACTTTTTCCTTCCTCTCTGAAATTAGTATATCATTGCATTCACCACTTTTACCTGCTTATTTTCTCTTCCTTTATCGTTATATCGAGATATACTTTGGCTCCAAATCAATTTTTTCAGTTGGCATTTTTGGGAAGAATCAAGGATTCAAGGATGCTATATGTTTGGGTAGTGGTGTCTATCCGTAATGAAGAAGCATAAGTTAGCTTTAATACTTCTACATTTTTTTCCTTATTATATCTAGCACATGAAACGAATTATATCATGCTTTTCTAAGGTGATGATTTCGTTTAAAAGTTAGATAACCTCATTTTTTATTTTTATTTTTTATGCCAATCACCATCTATAGATTTCGTCTATTAATTCTATTGATCCAATCACAAAGACAAAACATATTTGCGTAGTTAATAGCTGAGTTTGATATGCTAATCTCTTTTTTTGCTATTATTCCTGTCAATGTTCACTTATATATGTGCAGCAATAACAATTTAGTTAGAATGCCATGTCAATGCGAACAAAGGGGATTGACATTTGGACGGAGGAATTGACCTACTACAAGGTAAATGAGAAGGTAAGTTCAATTAGTGATTTTGCATTTAATGAAAATAATGGCCGCTTGACATAAGCTTATAGCGGGCGTGTCAAGCAAAACTAAAATTGAAGTTTTTCATTTTTCTAGTGCTCAGGTTAGGTCTGTTCTTCAATTTCCTTTTTAACTGTCAGTTGCTTAGTTAGTGTTTTGGGTAGCATCAGTATTGGGTTAGGTCTTCTTATGAATTCAATTATGTTGTTCATATTTCTATCTTTATTATGAGGGTAAAATTGAATTTTCTACCCATGTGTGATTATTAGATACGTGCACGGATGAGTCATATTTTGTCTCACCATCCAACTCTTGTTGTTTTGATTTGCTTTGATCCGACATTTTATATCATGTATCAACATCACAATGCGTGTGTTTGCTCTCGTTTATTTCGTTGATGTACACTTATCGAGTTTAATTTATATAGGTTTGCTAATAAAAAATAAGAAAAAGGAGCAGTCAGATTTTTTTAGAGAATCAAGGAATGAATTAATGATTCTCACAAATGAGAGGAAAAAATGATTAGAGGGCAAGACCTTTGGTGAGAGAGTGTGTGTGTACAGATTCAAAAGGAGGTTATATGTATGTGTATTCTCTATTTTTCTGCGTTGGACAGTGGTAACTTCTTCAAAACAAGTGCCCACTATATGAAGACAAAAAAAATAGAGAGACTACTAAGGATTCCAAGATTTAGATAAGTGGTGACAATGTTTCTTCATTTAACTTTTATTTAACAAAGTGTTTTAATTCAAAAATTGGGAAGTTTAAAGGGGTTGTGATTATTTAATTGAAGTTAATGATTGTATCCTTACAATGTTTTTTACTTTGAATAAAACCAAGGTACTATAACGTATCATGTATAGGCTTATTTTACCCCTATCATGGAAATTGTTTTTCTCTTGCCTTTATTTTTTATTCATTTCGTACTGCTTTTTTAACATAGCGATGGTATTTTTTGTACTTTGTGATTTTCTTCACAAGGGATATACAGAAACAAAATAAACTCGTTTTATTCACACTAAAGATACTCAAGCCTAACTAAGCGCACAAGTATCACCTCCAACCGCCCTATATGGAGCTCAAACCTACACAAGGCCCCGGCCTTGGGCATAGTTCCAATAGGCGACCACCTTGGGCCTCCACTTTTAGCCCAATAATTGAGTCCCCCAAATAGAAATTATAGTAAATATTACTTATGTTAGATATTTCATAACTAGTCGACTCCGTGAGGTCACGTGTTCGATACTTGTTACCTTCAATTTTACGCGAATTGAACTTGTACAAAAATAGATTCAAATTGAAGTCGTTACGACTTGAACTCAAGACCTTCAATCATAGAAGTGAGATTCGGAGCAATGTGCCACCGAAGCACAACGCAATCTTGAACCTTATGTCAAAAATTTAACATATATAGACAAAAATAAAAGGCCCCATTTTCAAACCTCGCCCTAGGCCCCGAAAATCTCAGGGCCCCGCCCCGCCTGAACCTACAACCTCCGCATGGAAAAGTTGGAGTAATTAATGTCCTTTCGGTAATTACAAAGGCAATCCCCAACTATTTTCAATAGCAATA
Organism: Rhododendron simsii; assembly: GCA_014282245.1. Taxonomy (NCBI): domain Eukaryota; kingdom Viridiplantae; phylum Streptophyta; class Magnoliopsida; order Ericales; family Ericaceae; genus Rhododendron; species Rhododendron simsii. Next base: position 11,927,823 of record CM024957.1, on the reverse strand, counting down.
CTATCTTTTTTGACGATGGTGTAGTTGTGGAATCCATCAAGTTAGTGACGTCTGACTGAAGACATTAAATTTAGCTCTTCTCGGGAGGAAACCCAATTTTTGCGCATCATTAAAAGAAACAGCAGATGATGCTACTCCGCATTACATTTCAATGTGATGTCTTGGAATCTGACTTTAAATGACTATAGGTTTTTATATTTCCAAGTGTGTGGATTTTAGCTTGTATTAGTGTGATTTTGAGTAATTTGTAGTCTAGGTTTGTGGGACTTTTGAAACCAGATTTGGTTTAGTGTGCATTTCGCTAAGGGTTAATGGTATTCGGAAAGGTTGTAAGTTGGTCTTGGGGTGTAATGAGTGTTGCAGATCTTGAGTTTAATGGTTGTGAGTTTCAAATCCGTCTGGTTGCATGCCAAAATGTGTCTGGACACATCACCATTCAGCTCTCGGCGAATTTTCTTGGGCCATCCGTCCAAGCAATCCGTTCATATGGATTAACATTCAGCTCTCGCAAATTTTCCAAGCCATCCGTCCAACCCATGTGTCCATTGGCACACGAGATCTGTCTGGACACATTGAGCATCAGTTCTGGGCAAAAATTCAGAGGCCATGTGTCCAGTCAGTCTGTCCAAACACATTCCCTGTTTCTATGGACGGATTCATAGAGCAGTTTCAGCCGGAATAAAATAAAACGATGGGGACCAAGTTATTTTCTATTCTCAGTCATTCTCAAACCCTCATTCTCTCTCTCTACTCCACATATTCTCTCTCTAAACCTCCATAGCCTCCATCAAATCCTAACCCAATTTCTACCAATCTTTCGTCCGAGCGTATCAAAATCACCATCCGTATCCATGTCAATCTTTTAGTTTTCATTTTCATATGGATCATTATACCGTTTTCTATATTTGCATTTTGTTTGTTGTTTGATACTAACCTTTGCAGGTTTTTCTTTCCATTGCCATGGAGCGGTGAGCTCCAATTTGCATATGCTTGTGGATAGTCAATCCCCCGAGGAGCTATCCTTCCTTCCCTCTTTACTTTACTTTGTCCTATCACTACTTTTTGCGCTCCAATGAGCATTATCCAATTCAAGTTGGGGGGAGGGGTTTCATATTGGGAATTGAGTAGTTTTCGTGTTTTTTTATACAAAAATGGAAAAAAAAAAAATTGAAATATGGAAAACTAAATGAATGGAAAACTTCAAAAACACCCAAAACATTAAAAATTTTGAAAAAAAATGTTTGATTCCTTTGCTATATTCATTGAAAGTTGGCATGTTGCATTGATTCGGCGAGTATTTGTGCATGAGTTGTTACATGCACTTCTTTGATATGTTGTTAGTATCCTAGTTCACTAAGCTAGCTCTTGTTAAAGTAGTTCATGGCATCTATACTCGGCAATTTGCACTTCATGCTAGCTAACATGTCCATGATCTTGATTGAGGAATAGGTGGTTGACTTGGAAATCTTGAAGGACAATTGTGGAGACTTTAACCCTTTGTGAGCTTTAGAGCCATTCTTTTCTTGGAGGGTATTTTAACATTTACTCTTGCATGACTTTCTTGGAAGCCCACATTGGTTGTTGTTAAGTCTCAGTATTCGTTTGTTGTTTGGTTGAATGCCGGGAATGCTTCATTTTATGCCACATTGCACATTCTTTTTTTGAACTTTTGCACACTCGAAGGGTTATGCCATGTCTAGGAAAGGATTTTAGGCCATTATTGTCATTTGAGCTTGTTCGTTTCTTTGCTTTACACACTTCTCCCTAGTTAACCATTTTGAGCCTTGAAAGTTACATACCATTTTTTGCTAGGCCAAATGTCTTGAGAATATAGGCTTGGACTTGATTGATTGAAAGACTAAACTGAAAAGGAGAGAAAAGGGAGGTTTGATTTAGCCTTTGTACTTCATGTTAGTGTTACCCTTTGGAAAGGAAAAAATGAGATCAAAATGAAAAAAATGCAAATGAAAAAGGGAATCAAATGTTTGCTGCTCGAAGTTTGTGAAGGAGATTGAATATGAAATGAGTTGAAGAGTAGTGTTGTTGAAGTTGGGGGGAAGAATTGAAAGGATTGGCAAAAGAATGTAGAGAAGAAAATGGCTACACGTTGAAAATTAAGCCCAAGTCTTGAATTGTCTGATTGCTTGCCTATTCTCGGACTTATATTGTTTTCCAACCTAGCCTCATGCACTTTATCCCTACCCTACGTTACAACTTACAACCAAAAATTAAGTCCTAATTGATCATAGTTGTGGCATGGCTTTTCTTGTGTGTTGGATGGAAGGATGATGTGATGTGGTACTCTTATATTTCCTCGTGTTTGGCATTCTATTCATGAGACTACATGTCTTCATTGTTCTAGCGTCTTTCAAGGTCTTGTGGGTGAATATTTTGGTTTGCTTACATTACTTCCCCCGCACACACATGTGAGAGAATGTATTTGCACAAGTTTCTGAGTGTTTCATTTGTGAGTGCAAAACTTGGTGAGATTTGGGTTGAAGCTTGGTTCAGATAAAAATTTGAGTGATCAATTGTTCTAATGTTGGGATTGTGTCCATGTTAGCTAATTCACACACGCCGGGTAGTGGTGCTATTGGATGTCTTTATGAGTTGATAGTGTCTTGAACTTTGCATGCTCCTTGTATCATTGTGGTGGATGTCCTAACTTGTGTGAGATGCTTGCTCAAATTTATGCGGTTAGCCGTGTATTCCAGATTGTCTTACATTTTAGAGAAATAACGAATCCTCATGTCTGTGTTGTGTTGTATCCATGTCGTGTGTCCGTATTGGTACTTCTTAGTTTGCAAACAAGTAGTGGAAAGCCTCTATTGTAGAGCCACTGCTTAAAAAGTAACTGTTATTAGTTTGTAGTACCAGTGTCCACAATTTTGGAGACTAAGGCTTCTTTTATTATTTAATTTTGGAGATATCTACATTGAGAAAAGTAATATTTATTCTGAGCCTTCTAATTTTGTCACACTACAGGCAGCTTTTAGAGTTTACATCCGAGATATTTTTCCAAAAGTGTAGTCTCTTAAGTTAAATCATTGTGGTTAGGGATGAGTTGAGGCATCCATGCTAAACAGTCACCTTGTCTTGATCTATTTATGAACTAAACAGCTTTCTTTTTTTTCTTTTTTGCTGTTTAACCGCTTTCCTTTTCACTCATTTTTGCTATTTGTAGCTCTAATGCAAATGATTTCGAGCAGATATAGTCTTCAGTTATGCATAAAGTCATCTGTGTTTCTTTTTCAGTGGAAAAGAAGTGTAAATCCCTTCATCGGAAGTATGAAGCAATTGATGATAAATAAATAACAGAAATCTAAGCCAATGTGAATCATACATGAATCTGCACTATACATAGGGGATGTAAGCCAACATGTAGTGTACCTCCGTTGTACGTTCCAACAAACCTTGCGAGGCATTAATCGCATCCTTGATGATATCATCTACACCTACTCCCTTCCCATCCTCAACATCAGTTTCCGTAATCCTCTCTCTCTGGATTCTGACTTGTTTTTTCCTCAATCGATCGACGTTTAATTTGGCCTTACTTTTGTTTATTTGTTTGTTTGATTGAAACAGGTACAACTGATTGTTCCCGTATTTTGACAAGTATGGAAAGGTGGTGGACATCTTCATTCCCAGAGATCAAGGTTTTTTCCTAAATACCTCTCTCATTGCTATTTCCTCTTTCTCAAACAGCCCTTTGGATTAATTTAGGGATTTCCTACTTTGTTGTTTCTCACAGAAAAAAATGATGAGATTTAGTGGCAAATCATAACCCTTTCTTTTACGGCGAAATCACAGATTAATCCAAAAGGCCTGTCAAGGCTTTGTAATCTGGAATATGTTGTGTTTGACAAAGATGTGTTTGTGCTTTTTGTTTGGTTAGCCGTGTACTCCGATTGTTGGGGGTCAACAAGCGACTTTCCCCACTCTTTTGGCTTCCAATGAAGAAAAATGACACCAGGTTCTGTACGTATATTTCTGGAACAGCTAATCCTGCACTTTCTTGGGTATCATTTCAAATGCTTTTAAATCATTAATGTTTCTCTACATAGTTCCTCTGCCGTTGAATGGTTGCATACATCAGTGGTACTAGTTAGCATGGTCAGTGTAAGATCTGGCATTGGGTTGGGTTGGTCGGGTTTGGGTATTACTTGACCCATTCTTGACCCGAACCATATCAACCCACGACCCATTTCAACCCGCTCAAACCCGTCCATTTGTCACCTCTAGTAAAGAGTTACCTTGTCAAGATCACGTTTGTTAATGTAGATTAACAAAATTGCATGACTTGTATACCTGTCAATCAAGTCCAGTAATGAGCCTTGTGCTGTCCATTGCTTTAACTGCTTTCTTCTTCTAATGGAAATATCAAACCATTGATGAGAAATAAACATGATAAATCTAAATCTACAGGAGATTCATACATGAATATGAAGAAAAAAATATCCATTATTCATACGTCGACCTCTAAAGAAGTTGGTGCTCCATAGGCAGCGAGTTCGAGGCCGAGGTAAAGTCTAGAGAAAGATGCCAGGTAAAGCTATGGTGATTCTGGCCAGTAGGAAAAAGAATCTAGTAACCCAAGTTGGTATTAGAACAACCTGTAACCATGAGAGCTCAAGTAAGATCAAGTAGTCCAGCCTCTGCAGCGAGTCCGAGGCCGAGGTTAAGTCTAGAGAAAGAAGCCAACTAAAGCTATGGTGATTCTGGCCACTAGGAAAAAGAATCTAGTAACCCTATGATGACTCTAGTGCTCAACCTCACAAGGTGGAGGGTTTGTGACACCCCATCCCACATCGGAAACCTACATGGTGATCTTGGGTCTATAAGAAACCATGCAAGCTACTATTAGTAATTTGGGTTTAAGCATTTTTCGGCCATGTGGTTAGCCTCTAACAAGTTACAGGGCTAGTGGTCTATATGGGGCGTTACAAGTGGTGTCAGAGCAACCTGTTACATGTGTACACGAAGTAATTATCCACTACACATATCCATGCATAGAAATATGTGGCGGATGAAGGTATTCGGGCACCACATGGCGGTGCCCCAAGACCACCAATAGTTTGGCGTGTCTCCCGCCATGTCAGTGTCCCCATTTTTTTAGAATTCCCGTGTCCATGTCTGTGCATCATAGCTCGCTGCAGAGGCTGGACTACTTAAACTTTCTTGAGCTCTCACGGTTACCGGTTGTTCTTATATCAACTTTAGTGCCCAAGTTACTAGTAGTAACTTACATGGTTACTTATATACCCAAGGTAAAGTGGAAATGCTGTAACCCTAATTCAACAACAGATGAGATGGGCCAAATTTAATACTGAAAATTAACTCAAAATAAAAACTCAATAATCAAATCAAGATTACAATAACTCTATTTTCCTTGTATTTCTCTAAGTAGAGCTGTGCGCTGATGCATCATTTGATGCAATGTGGTGCAATAACCAATTGTTCGACACTGTTAAAATCACATCTACTCAGGCTACGGGGTAGTTGTCATTTGATCTCTTTTCATTGAATGCACGGTTTACTTATCAAAAAAAATTGAATGCAAGGTTTAGATGTTAGCATTGGGATTTTGTTAGCCATTAGCAATAGGCAAAGTCATTATTTATGTGACATATTAATTCCATGTCTGCTAAAATCACCCAAGTTTAGACTGATTAGATTCAGCAACATACATGTTCAAGTGCTTTTAAAAAGTCAAAAAAGCAATTTGTTCTCATGCTTGAATCAAACATGTGGATTACTTGATTTTCATGGTGAATTTCGTTAAGAATCTAAAGTCCATGACTGGCAAGATGTTATGGCGTTTAGAATCAAAATTGAAAACGCATTTGCCAGGTGAAGTCTTTAAATGTTTCTTCATATTGTATGTCCTTATTCATTCATTTCAATCCCTTGGAGCCTAGTAACTCAAAAGTCTGAATGAGCTTAATGGTACTTTTGTTGCTTGATAACTGGAGAACTTAGCATGTAAATATATACTCTTTCCTAGTTATATATCAAGGGAAACCATCTTGCATGGGAAATTCGTTGGTTTTGATTATATCCAGTTCTGAATGGGGTTCTCCTGGAGTTGGGGCAAGTCTTCTATTATTTTGAACACCGAGGTTAATTGTTTTTTAGTAAACTTGGGTTAAGGTGGATTTGCACTCACAATGAAGCCCCAGTCCAAACCCAGAGAGGAATAAAAAAGAAGAGGGAGTCTAGGCCAATGCAACGAGGACGTTGCACCCTAAGGTGGGGAGATTGTGAGAATCCCAAATGTCCCACATCAGAAATTTGTGGGAAATGGATATGAAATATAAGGGATTCCGACCAGCTAATGTATAATTTGAGGTTAACCTTTTGAACCACGTGTTTAGGCTAAGGGTTAGCAGGTCAGCTAGCGCCGGTCATTACTGTTTACACCATATTTTGAAAAATTCTTAACTGTCAAGCAGGTTGTACTGATTAAAGGATACTTGGTAATTTCTTCAGCTGTCGAGAATGTGGCAAGCGGCAAAGGACACTTGGCTAAGGATGAAGAAATAACGGATTTGGTCTGGATCAAGACAAAGGTTGTTAATTCGAGAATATTGGAAAAGACGACACCTGGATAAGTAACTACCTGATCCGGACATGCAATTTCAGGATCAATAACTGCCCGATTCAAATCAAAGAGGGAAATCATCCAAATTTGAATTCAAAGGACAAGGTTATTAATACCAGACTTATAAGTTCAAGAAGACCCCGTTCAATCACCCAAAGGCTTTTACTTTTATCAATCATCCACTTTTCTTGTCATTTACTTTTCTAATACTTCAATTTCCAGTCTTAGGAGTAGGATTATTTTAGTTACCATCGAATGTAACCTTTTGTTTCCATCGACTGTAATCTTTGGAGAGTACTCTCTTTTGGTTTGCTTCCAAAGAAGTCCTGAAAATGACAAGGATTCCAGCATATCAGTCACAAACTATGTTGATTCTCGACTGAGTGAATTTTAGAGTAAACACAAGTGTTTATTGTAAATTCTTTGTATCACCATTTTACATTACCCTCTAGTGTTTATCTGGATGGAATGATCTTGTCAACGACATTTTTTAGCACTACTTATACATAGGTGGTGATAATGTCAAAACTATTACTCCACTATTAATGCTAAAATTGTAGTGCATAAAAAGACTTATACCTAGTGCATGGTACATAATTCTTATCCACTAAAATTTTATCATTAACAAAATTAGTTTAGGCGTTATTATGTATTTCTTTCATATGACTGCATGCATGTTATAATTATTTAGATTTCCCTCTGCACGCCATCTTATTCATAGAGATCATCCAACTATATAAGCTATAGTTACCAAAAAGAAAACTATATGCTGTAAAAAACAAAAAAGGTAATAAAATTCATATGATGTGATTCATGTGAACATTATCTAAATTAATTATGGACAGTATTTTCACTCTATTTTTTAATAAACGCTCCATATTTGCCTTCTTGTAATTTGAATTTACAATGGTGTCCTTGTAAATGTGAAAGTATACAAAAGGTTTTTGCAAATTCACCTCACAAAAAAAAAAAAAAAGTGAGCGTGGTTGTAAAAAAGAAAAGTGTGAAAATCAATTACCATAAATTATCTACGATTAACGAATTGAAGATACAAATAAATAGCAAGTATATAGGATTACCTTACAACTTTAGGCATCTAACTTCATAGAAAAATATTTAAGGGAGGCGAGGAGGTTTTTTTTTTTTTAGGAAACTACGGTTGTTTGGCAAAATAAGTTAAATGACTTATTTATTAGTCTTTATTCATTTTTCTTTTTTGCATTTGTTAGTTTTTGGTCAATTTTTTGAGGATTATTATTTTTTCATGATGAGGGGAACCTAAAAAGTAAAAAATTACTCCCTCCGTCCCTTATTTATAGTCCGATATTCCATTTTGGGTTGTTCCTTAATAAATATCCATTTTGTAAAGTTAATGAGTAAAAGTTGGTGGATTGTCTATTTTGTCCCTAAAAGTAGATTCCATTTTGAAAAGTAAGTGAGTAAAAGTGTAATGATAATGGGTAAGTAGGGAAAGTGAAGGAAAAAGTTGATTTAAAAGGTATAATGATGATGTCATTTTAATAAGTTGGAGTTACGAAGCAGGACACTTAAAAAGGGACGTAGGGAGTATAATCAAAACTCAATTCTTTTTGAATAAAGACAAAGAAAGATAAGCCAATAAGTCAATTTTTTTGTTTTTGTTAAAAAAAATAGATTCCAATTGTAATTCTTTTCCTTTTAAATTCCTCTCGTCATGAAAGAACAATAATCCTCACAAAATCGACGTAACAATTGCAAAAAAAAAATTTGAATAAAAAAAAAATTCATTCTAACTTACTATGCCAAACGACCCAACCCCAGCCGAAACACCCACCACACATGTACCGTTTGTGGTGGATTCATGAGGCCCATGGACCATGGGGGGTCGACTGGTCGTTATCATATTAGAATGGGGGTTCGACTGGTCGTTATCAACATTTCCTAATTATTACTCCCTCCGTCCCTTTTTTATAGTCCAGTATTCCATTTCGGCTGTTTCTTAATAAGTATCCATTTTATAAAGTTAGTGGGTAAAAGTTGGTGTATTGTCTATTTTTTCCCTAAAAGTAGATTCTATTTTGAAAAGTTAGTGAATAAAAGTGTAATGATGATGGGTAAGTAGGGAAAGTGGAGGAAAAAGTTAACGTGAAAGGTATAATGATGATGTCTTTTTAATAAGTTAGAATTACAAAGCAGGACACTTAAAAAGGGACGGAGGGAGTACTATTATATGACTCATTATTCAGACTAGTTTGCTTGTATTTTGATTAATTTTGAGGAGTGATTCCTTCATTCACTAACAGGGTTATTCTAATGCAAGGGCAAAGCCTCGTATGAACCCGCTCAAATGAATTGATATTACTCGAAAGGTTTTAGATCTTAAGAATGAGCTTTGCATAAGTGGATAAAAAATAAAAAATAATAAAAAATAAAACGCTTTGCATCATAATTCTAGCGAGGTTGCAAATGACGACATAATCTTCAAAGTTCGCATTTGGTCCAATTTGTACTTTAATAAAAAGTATTTTAGAGCCACTTGAAGTTTGCATGATTGTTAATTTCAAGTTTTATAATTATATGAGATTCACATAAGATGACTTGGACACTCGAATAAGTAAAAAGTTAGATTCTCAAACAGTTCAATTTTGGTAGTTTTGGGCCATTCTCCAGTCCAATTCGATGACCAAAATCGTTCACTTTTTAAAGCTTATTGAGGATAATAATTACGCAAAAAATTACATTGTGAGGACATCGTTCATGATAAATTTGGTTAAAAGCGTTAGGTAATTATATCAATGTAACGTGTTCCGGTTTTATCAGGTTTGATATTCTCGAGGAACGCTAAAACGTTAATAGTTCCGATCAAAGCCCACAAACAGTAGAAACCGAACTGCCATTTAAGGGATTTGGAGGGGCTGTAGTGCAGAAGTCGCACTACACAGTGTAGTGCGATCGATTCGACCGTCTATCTTAGCATAGATAGCTTAGATTTAATCTAAGCTTCTTCAAATCCGAGTCGTTCATTGTTTGAATTAAAATTCGAGCCGTCCATTATCGAAATAGACAGCTGGATCGACCCCGTTCAGGGTGCACTACAGCACTCCCGGATCCCATTTATAAGTCCACCAAGTAGACGTGAGAGGATCCAACTCCTTGAATTTGGGATATGTCACCATCATCGACATAATGTTTGTATGATGTGGAGTGGGGACGCTACCGGTTATGCTGCGCTTAATTTTGGTTTGCATTTTAATGGACTACAAGACAACGTCCATAAATCACTTTAGAGCAAAGTTGTCAAATCCATTCCGTATCGGTCGGTGTGTATCGTACCGGTACTTAAGTGGAACGTGCAGAGTCAAGATCCGTTCTGGTTGAAATACCGGCTTATTCCGGCCAATACCGGACAATACCGGTCTGTTCCAGACATTTTTCAGTGTTCCGGTCAGTACAAAATTACATTCTCTCTTTTTTTCTTTTTCTTTTTTTTACATTTTGTTTATGTTTATACTTAAAATTTTGTAACATGGTAGATATATATTATATATATAATATTAATTGCGGTAAATTCGGAACGGTACTGGGATACAGTCCGGTATCGGTACGTACCATTCCAGTAGTGAAAACGGTACGTTGGCTGGTACGGTATTGACAACTTTGCTTCAGAGTGTAAGCCTTCTTCGGTTTGATTTTTGAAAAAAAAAAATTTCAACTCAAAAAATACTCATTATCGTTATTTTCAATCATTACTCTTCACTCATTACCCATATCTCCATTTATTATTCCCGTTTCTCTCTCTATCTCTCTCCACTCATTACCCCTACTTCTAATCATGACTCTATTTCTCTCTCTACTCATAACTTCAAAAAATTTCTCAAATACTCATCCATACACAGCATTAAAGTCGTGCATAAAGACCGAGAAGACAATTGTTTGTATAGTTTTTTTTTTTTCCCAAAATGATAACATGTGATATTATAAATCCAAGAAACAATAATACATCAAAAGGAAACTTCATTGCTAAACAAGGGATCAAGAAATCAAATATGAGGGGACTTAGTTCAAAGACTACACCCAACTACAACTAAACGCACCCCTCTAGAGACAGATAGAGCACTGCAGAAAACAACAAAAAAAATACCCACACAGGGGTCTGAGAACCAGAGAGAGAGCGAGAGAGACTGAGAGAGGGAGAGGAAAATCAGTAACGGGTCGGATAGAGTTCGCCGTACAAAAGCAAACTTCATCCACCAACCTAGATCAACCACTCCGGCGACCACGATCTGCAAGCACTACCCCCAAAAACCATTGGACTACACGTCAAAAGAGGCAAAGGAGGGGCGACGAATGGTGGTTTGGGGAGTAGGAGGGGGAGGAGGGTGAAGGGGGAAGAAAAGAAAACCTCCAAAATCTAGGATCGAAAAATGAAAAAATCTCACGAGGGGGAGAAATCCCTCTTCTCCCGTCACCCATTAGGGTGTAAAACCCTAGGAGGAAGGGAATGAGGGAGATGGGGTGGCGGTTTAAGGGAGTTATTTTCGAACTCTTTTTTATATAATCGCACTTCCTTTCTTGTTTTTATTCATATGAAACTACAAGTCTACAATATTCTTGTTTTTATTCATGTGAAATTATAATATTGTTCTTCAATGATTGCTCTTTTTGGCATATTTTAATGGCAATATTGTATTTGAACATTGCTAAAAATAAAAGAGGGAGTTCGATTTTGAAAAAGAGAAATACGAAAAATCACCAATAAAAATAAGTAAATCTTTTGCGTGAATATACTGTAAGTTAAACTATTCTGAATAGTTTAACTTGACAGAATCAGACAGTCTACTACTGTATAAATTTAAATTCAACTTTTGATAGATCTATTATGTCTGATTAAACTAATTTTTTGCTTTAATATACTACTCTGCAAGCTCTATAAGATGAATTATTCGGATCACCAATAAATGTACGATAAGGCCCGCAACGACAGTAGTGAAAAACACATCATTTCTACCGCTGGTGGAAGGACCCGGGGATCCAACTGCTATGGGCGAACTGCAAGAGCTAAAGTGCGCCAAAACTACGTAGTTTTGGCGCCGAACAAGGATACCATCACAGCCCAACCGAGCCAAGGAAATAAATCCAGAGAAAAAAAATTATGTGTTCCAAATTTTAATTCGTTTGAATAAGTTAAAAAATTTTAGTTTTCTGATCATTTTATCCCAAATGATCATAATTAAATTTTGACTCAAGGGCTCTCGTTGATTAGCCCTAAGAGATATTTGATTCTACGACTTTCTTAGGGTTAATCAACGAGAGCCCTAAAGTCAAAATTTAATTAAGACCCTTTGGAATAAAATGATCAGAAAAATAAAATCTTCCCACCGATTCAAACGGATTGAAATTTGGAACACTTAATTTTTCAACCTCTTTAAACAGTTTATATATTAAAAAATATGGTTAAAAATTTAAGTGTTCCAAATTTCAATCCGTTTGAACCAGTGGAAAGATTTTAGTTTTTCAATCATTTTATCCTAAATAGTCATAATTAAAATTTGACTCTAGGCCTCTCATTGATTAGCCCTAATGGAACACTTAAATTTTTAACCATATTTTTTAATATATAAACTGTTTAAAGATGTTGAAAAATTAAGTGTTTCAAATTTCAATCCGTTTGAATCGGTAGGAATATTTTATTTTTCTGATCATTTTATTCTAAATGGTCTTAATTAAATTTTGACTTTGGGGCTCTCGTTGATTAACTCTAAGAAAGTCGTAGAATCAGATATCTCTTAGGGCTAATCAACGAGAGCCCTAGAATCAAAATTTAATTATGATCATTTAGGATAAAATGATCAAAAAACCTAAAAATTTTCCACTAATTCAAACGGATTAAAATTTGGAACACATAATTTTTTTTCTCTGGATTTATTTCCTTGGCTCGGTTAGGCTTTGATGGTATCCTTGTTCGGCGCCAAAACTACGTAGTTTTGGCGCACTTTAGCTCCAGCAGTTCGCCCATAGCAGCTGGATCCCCGGGTCGACGATACGGACGAGAAGCTGTTTCGTAAAATTGAATCATGTGTCCATCGACTTGTATTGTCTTCCACAGCTGATTTGACACTTTAGAATATTTTTGTCAATTATTTTCAAAAATTCATAACCACTACAATCGATGACCGCTACATTACAAAGGGACGGATGCGCTATGGGGGCACGCAATTCAATTTTTTGTTTACAAAAATTAATCCAGAAATTAATTATGAAAGCTTTAAAATAAAAAATTAATTATGATTCTTAAGGATAAAATGATTAGACAAATATAATTTTCTCATCGGTTTGAACGGAATGAAAATTGGAACAGTTAAGTATCTGCTCTTCATTTAATTTTACGGCTCTCTTAGGATTCTCATTTGAGAGCTCTAGAACCAACAATTAATTATGACCCTTTAGGATAAAATGATCAAAAAAATAATATCTTCGTACCGATTCAAACGAATTGAAAATTGGAGCATTTAAGTATATGCTCTTCATTTGGTTCTACAGCTCTCATATGAGATCTCTAAAGACAAAAATTAATTGACCCTTTAAAATAATATGATCAGAAAAAAAAAAAGATTTTTGTATCTATTCAAAATTAATTAAAAATTGGAGCACTTAGTTTTTTGGACAATGTTGTAAGCACACACAATCAAATTATAAATAATTCACTAATGAAAAAACATGAGCATTATTTTTTCAAATGTTGCCCCTCGATGGTGGCTCTCATTAGAGAAGCTGTAAAGGGATTATAATCCTTTTGGCGTTTATTTTTAGGAATTTTTTCAAATTATTTCCCATTTCTCATATGATGAAGTTTAAATTTATATTGTGCTTGATTGTAAATTTTTTTTCAAGTATAATAAAAATTGGTGCCCCCACTAGAGAGAATTCTTGAATCCGTCTGGCTACGTATCATTTGATACTCCCGATACTGTTAGACCCCGTCCATTATCTTTCTGTGTACCTAATACCCTTATTTAAAACCATGGTCTCACATAATGTCAAATTATGAGGGGGATTGATACTTCTATTTTTCTTGATTACCTCTTCAACTTAACTTAAACTCAATTTAAATTTGAAAATTGTACTTATTTAAATTTTTTTCACATTTTTTAGTTTTGCGCCAAACTTTTATGGGTTATTGATTCTTCTTGACGAGAGAAATTGGAAAAGTAAATTTTTTTTTTACTTTTACCCAAGTATTTTGAGAAATAACAACTTTTTAATTTAAAAATGACAATTTTTTTTGCTAAAAAACGGTTATATCTCAAAATACATGGGTTTCTTTGAGACAAATCAATAACGTATAAAAGTTTTGCATAAAACTAATAAATGCAAAAAAATTCAAATAAGGACAACTCCTAGATTTAAGAAAAAAAATCAAAAACTTTAAAAATTTGCAAAAGAAATAAACAATTGAATTACCACCACATGATTTTCTGATTTGTGAATGCGTCATTGCCTACCGTGGTTGCCTCCTATTATCCCCCACCACAGCCTTATAGCCGCCACCCCTCTCTGTCTCTCTCTCTCTCTCTCTCTCTCTCTCCAAGACTATCATGGAAACCAAAGAAGACATTCACGTACTAATGGTAGCGTTCTCATCCCAAGGCCACATAAACCCCATGCTCCGACTAGCCAACCGCCTCATAACTTCCCAAAAAAACCTCCACGTCACCCTCGCCACAACCGAACTCGCCCGCCACCGCATAATCACCTCCTCCACCACCGCCGCCGCCTCCACCAACTCCGTCGCGAAAATCCGCTTCGAATTCTTCTCCGACGGCCTCCCCCTCGACTACGACCGCAAGTCCAACCTCGACCACTTCATGGACTCCCTCGCTGCCGCAGGCCCCGCAAACCTCTCCGCCATAATCCAAAGCAACCACCCCACGAAATTCAACTGCGTGATAACGAACCCGTTCATTCCGTGGGCCGCTGAAGTATCAGCGGCCCACAAAATCCCCTGCGCCATGCTCTGGATACAACCCTGCGCTCTCTACTCCATATACTACCGCTTCTACAACAACCTCAACCCGTTTCCGACGGTGAAAAACCCGGACTTACCCGCGGATCTACCCGGGTTGCCCTTGCTTAAAACAGAGGATTTGCCCTCTTTCGTTCTCCCTTCCAATCACTTTAGCGTGTTCCCGAAGTTATTCGACGGGTTGTTCCGGAGCATGGGGAAGTTCAAGTGGGTTCTCGTTAACTCGTTCGAAGAACTCGAGAAGGATGTCATCGGGTCCATGTCGGAGATCCACCGGGTCATGCCGGTGGGGCCGCTGGTGCCGCCGGAACTGTTGGGTGAAGATCGGGCGGATGATGCTGTGGGTGGTGTTGATATGTGGAAATCCGATGACGATTGTATCGGGTGGCTTGATCAGCAAGGAGCGTGTTCTGTTATTTACGTCTCGTTTGGAAGCATTGTGGTGTTATCGGAAGAGCAAATGCAGAGCGTCGCGACGGGTCTGAAGAAGAGTGCCCGGCCGTTTCTTTGGGTGGTGAAACGACCCGATTACCCGGTAAAGTGTTGGTAATCTATCTATATATATATATATATATATATATATATATATATATACAGTCCTTTTCAGGTCTGGATGCCTTACGGTCTGGACCGTCCGGACCTCCCATTTCCCGATCGAATTTCGATGATCCAAGCCGCTCAATGTGATCAGAACGTGATTTTAAGGGTACTCATGAGAAATGAGCAAAAAAAATGATCTGGAAGGGCTTGATCTGAACAGTTTTTTATTGAACGGTTCAGTAAAAAACTGCTCGGATCAAGCCCTTCCCGATCATTTTTTTTGCTCATTTCTCGCGGGTACCCTTAAAATCACGTTCTGAACACATTGAGCGGCTCGGATCATCGCAAATCGATCGGGAAAGGGGAGGTCCGGACGGTTTGGACCGTAAGAAGAGTGGACTTGAAAAGAATTGTGTGTGTGTGTGTGTATATATATATATATATATATATATATATATATATTATAAAGGGGGATGAGTTTTTTGAGTAACATGTTTTTGAAACCGCGTCACAGAAATGATTTCCACTTTTGTCATGATCAAAATCCAAATTTTACTGTAATATGATTAATTTTATGGCAAAATAGTATTTCACTAAAACTCAACCACCCATCTCACTTCTGAAAAAAAATTACCAACCCACACTTGAACTCTCCAAATATTTTCACTTGCACTTTCGCATGCACACACGTATGCCCTCACTAGTAGTAGTTTAAATTAAATCGACAAATAAACTCGCCTGTCAAGTAGAATGTAAAAATTCTTGATTTACCTAACATGGGATTGGCTCCATTCCGCTAAGTTTCTTATTTTTTACGTATTTATTTCTTATTTTATGAGACAGATCATTCTTTCACATTACATCACATTTAATTCATAAATACGTATTTTAGTTAGTGAAACACACCACAATGGAAAACATATGGGCCCTTGTATTCCTCCTAATTCTAATTCCACCTATAGTCCAACAATCAAACCAATTAAGGGAAAAGTTATTAATTACTACTACTATAATTTTGTTAATGTCTGTATGAATATGCTTCTTTTAATTGATGCGTGTAAACAGTTATTTGTTTTTTCCTTCTGATTTCTGTGATTAAAATCCAAAATAAAGGACGGTGCAGAGAAAGCGTCATTTGGGTTTCTAGAAGAATTGAAAGGGCAAGGCCTTATTGTGCCATGGAGTCCTCAAATAAAGGTTCTAATGCACCCATCAATTGGCTGCTTTCTGAGCCATTGCGGATGGAATTCAATGCTGGAAACGATCGTCGCCGGCGTGCCCGTAATCGCATACCCCCAGTGGACGGACCAGCCGACAAATGCGAAGCTTATTGCGGATGTGTGGCGGATAGGCGTGCAGGTCATCCCGAACTCGGACGGTGTGGTAACCAGTGAGGAAGTGGAGAGGTGCATCGAAGAGGTTATGGGCGGGCCGAATTCGGAGGAGTTTAAGAAAAATGCGGCGGGGTTGAAAGTGGCCGCTCGAAATGCGGTGGCGGACAGTGGATCATCGGACCGGAACATAAAGTTGTTTGTGGATGATATAATCGGCGCTCGAGTTGCACCGTCGAACAATGTACTAGACCAAAAAAACTCATGCAATGAAAAGTAATTATACAATTGTTCGGGACTACTGTCACGTAGTACTTCAGACCACTTTACAACCATATGTTCTTGTGGGGTCCATACACTAGTGATAGACTCCTACAAAAATGTGTGATTGTAAAATGGTTCGAAGTATCACGTGACGATAGTCCCAAACAATTATATGAATGAAGGGGGGATGCATCTAATAATACGCTATTGATGTGTGGTTGGGATTGAATTTTCGTAGACGGTATTTATGTGGAAATTGTATTCTTGCGTCCCATTGTGTTGTCCTATTTTACGGAGAATTTATCGATTCAAAGTACTTGAACTATTAACTCTAAGGCTCCCACATTGGGAGTTTGGATATTGTATGTGTGTGTTTAAAGAGTCTATTATATTTCTCCCTAGTCAGCAATTGCCTATATGAGTTCGTACGTGGAATTATCCTCTTGCTCTTCTCAAAAACTATTAACTCTAACGGGTTCAGGTTTGGCCGAGTAGTTGTGAGAAAGCAATAAGTGTTCCTCCATGAGATCACAGATTCCATTCTCACGAGTTATGCTCGATCTTATCTTCAGGGCTCCAAAATTAATCAAAGTGCATATAAGTTGGTCCAAACATCCGATTATAAAAAAAAAGTACTTGAACTGTTTTAATGTGATTGTTCCATTTATGAAATTTTTTTTTTCGTGATTTGTGGTGAGAAAAAATGTAAGGTCGTAAGTGAAGATAAGGCAATGGTGTTGGCGGATAAGAACAATATTTCAATGAGAATGTGGGTGAATAATTTAAGAGAAATTTGCCAAAACCACGGCCCATTTCAACTTGGCTTGTTAGAGGAAAAATCATGCACGTGATGACAAAAATATGCGATGCAGAATATCCTCTACTTGTTCTTTTTGTCAAGCAGCATCTTTGTTGTATCTTTCATGTAGAAAGCTAACTTCCAAAAACAAAAATGGGACCACGATTTCCTGCACTAAAAGGGCCGGCTCAAGACAATTGCAAATTTGCAACCTCAATAAGTATTTCGAAAAGATACTCTGAAAATATCTCAAAATATCACATTGAGCACATCGAGCGATTCAGATCATCGAAATACGATCAAGAAAGGGGAGGTACGGACGGGAAGGGGTGTGGATATATATATTTTTTAACAAGCCGACCCTGCCAGCATTTTAGTGAGTGTTTTGACAACCGGCCCTGCCTGTCCAAAAGGGATTTTTGTGTGTGTAAGAATAAGGGAAAATGACGGCCAAGGACGTGTTTTGATAATTAATATCCACCAAGAACATGCTGAGAATATTTGTTAATGTTGAAAATGTCCTTGGCGGGTATTAATTATCAAAACACGTCCTGGACCATCATTTTCCCTAAGAATAATCAAAATTTAAAAGCCCAACCAGATGTGGTTTTTGGATGAACCCTGCTAACCACAAGTACATCTGTGCATAGATTGTGCACAGATTTTGTTGTGGGGTCCACCACGTATCTCACACAAATGATTCGAGTCATTCATTAGATGTAAAATATTTTTTCAAAGGTCTCCGTAAAAAATAAGCTCAATCTAATACCTACAGTTGCTTGATCCAATCATCTAAATTTTCATTCAAATTTTCGGGTAATGAAAAGTTAGATGATTAGATCAAGCACGTATAGGTGTTGGATTGAGCTAATTTTTTATGGAACTCTTGAAAAAATATTTTACATTTAATGAACGGCTCGAATTGTTAGTGTGGGACCCGTGGTGGATCCCACAACAAAATCTGTGGACAGATGTACGCTTTTTGGATTCTGCATTGTCCAGTTCATTTTTCAAAATCCAGTTTGGCAAATAATTCTTCTAATTGGCTCTCAAACACCCGTACTTGAAAATATGTAGTAAGCAGAATCCAAGGAGCTCCCAAACACCGCTCTAAATCGTTCATTTTGAAGGACGCAATGGGAAGAAGCATTGATTTTATTTATTTATTTATTTTGACAAACGTATGGGAATGGTAAGCAAAACGGGTCTAATTGAGGGCATAGCAGATTACCACTGTGTTTGGCTTGCTTATAAAGTTCAATTTTGATATTTTGCCAAGAAGTTTATTTAAGCTGTTTAAACTATTTTAGTCTATGTTTACGGGATTGCTTAACGATGTTGTGTGTTTTTCGGCGGCTGGTGGTGGTTATTCTCCCAGCGGGTTCATCTCCTGGATCTACAAGGCATGCTTAACGGCGGTCGGGAGTAGGCGGCTGTGGTGTGTTTGGGGTGGCAGGAGATGAGATTAGGGTTAGATTTCTGTAGGATGGGCTTGACCCAATTGGTGTGTGGGCTTCGGGCCTATGGGTTTCTTCAATTAGTTTGTGAGAAAATGACGGCCCAGAGCGTATTTTAATAATTAATATCCGCTAAGAACATTTTCAGCATTAACAAATATTCTTATCATATACTTGGCAGGTATTAATTATCAAAACACGTCATTGACAGTCATTTTCCCTTAGTTTCTTGCCGATTGAGGGATTGGGTCTTGGATTAGGCACAGGATTTTTCTTAGCTTTGTTAAGATTTTGATGCCGTTCTCCTTGTTTCTGTTGGTCTTTCTATAAATATCAAAGATTAATGAAATTTTTTTGCCGTTCAAAAAAAAAACTATTTTAGTCTATGGTTTTTATTTTTCAAAAAGCAGCAGGTCTGAATATAGCCAACTTTTAACTATGGGATGTGGAAAATGCTATGTGCGTTTTTAACTAGAGTATATAAAAGACAAACAATTAAACATCTTATCTTAGTACTAAATTAATAAACGAAAAAGAAGAAAATAAGATCTTTCGGTCACCCCAAACATAGTTTACTTGAGCAAGCCACTATCCAAGCCCGCCTACGGGCCGGGCCGACCAGACTTTTAACTTGAGGCTCAAGGCCTTTGTTGGCAATTGCCTCCATCAGAAAGATGAAAGCCCAAAATCTTGGGTATTATCGTCTTTTTTGTTGTTGATGTCAGTAACTTTTTAAAATTCGCGTTGAAAATTTTAACATTATCCATTAGTCCCGACGATGATAGTAATTAAGATCACAGAACTATAATCAAAAGTCCCAAAATATTCACTAAGGAAGAAAAAAAAATCCCTAAACTATCTTTCGTTCTTCATACTTTTATCAGTTTCGATCTATTGTTTCTTGTCTTTATAATTCGTCTTCTCGAGATGAATGATTAATTATTTTTCTAACAAAATATCAGTTAACATCAATAATACACGCTATTTTTAGGAAAAATTAATATAGGCTGAACACTTTTCGTTCCGCTAAGGTTCTTATTTCTTAAGTACTTATTTCTTGCTTTATGAGACAAGTCTTCTCACAATATAACACATTTAATTTAAATAATAAGAATTTATTTTTCTTAGCCGAACAGGCCTAAGCACACTAATTTGTTGAGTGCTGGGCCCACTAAACAAGCGAAAAGCCCATTTATACATTGGGCTAAAATAGCCTCTTTTTTTCTATAACCAAAAAAAAAATTATGGAAAAATGATGGTCAATGACGTGTTTTGATAATTAATACATGCCAAAGACATTTTTCGTATTAACAAATATTTTTAGCTTGTTTTTGGCGAGTATTAATTATCAAAACACATGCTGGGCGTCATTTTCCCAAGAATTATCAACAAATGTCTTTGCTGTTAAACCCTTACTACTCCAAAACCCTCAGGTCCATCAAGCCCAAACCCAAAACCCCACAAAATGAATCTCTCCTCCGCCCTCTTCCGCCGCGCCGTCCAACCGTTCGCCGCCGCATCTCGAGGCTCAACGACCCTTCCGTTAGCCTTTCAGGATTTTCAATCTCAATACAGCACCGCGACGACCGATGCGGTAGTGACTGAAAGGAAAGATGAGAATTCAAAAGGCAATTGGTTCACCTTGCCGCCGTTCAATAATTCGATCGTCGACGGCGCTGCGCTTGGAAGGAGCTGTCAGGACGGTGTTCCGATGACGCCGTTACCGCCACCACGGCGCTTAAGTGGGTCCTACGGTGCTGCCCTCAGCTTCCGAGGTCTCTTGTGCAGAAACTCTTTCGCCTGAGACAGGTCTAGCCCTCAATAATCCCAATAACTACGAATTTAGGAGCGTATTTTGCTTATCATGGGGTTTGCGTGTTGTTTATTTATGATAAATAAGCTAACAAGCAGTGTGAACCAAACGGGCCCTCGAATGATTGCCGTTTGTATGCAGTATGATTTCGTTCCATATTCCTTTCCACCTGATTTTTTAGAGGGAAATGCTACAATTCAAGGGTGTGTACGATATGCATTCTTTGAATTCATAACATTTTGGATTTACGTTACGAATTTTTTATACGTAAGTTATGAATTCGAGATTAATGGTATGAGTTTTTATCCATTAGTGTGTATTGTCGCATTTCCCTTTTTCAGAAACATTACAGAAATATTTTTTTCTTCTTTTTATTGGTTTGAGTTGGTGGTAAAAAGTAACAGCATAATGTGGTGATTTGAAAATACATTTAACACCTCCCGATCCAAATTTCAGGTTAAAGTGAAGTTTTGGTAGGAACAAAAGACTAGCTGAAATATTTTGAAATTGGTTTTTTCTCATAAATGATATGTGAATTTTCACTTTTTACCAAATTTGGGGTCATGGCGGAAACTGGAAGGCATAACAGTAAAAAAGGTTAAACGGTTCTCCTGATTTTTCAAGCCATTTTGACCCTAAACCATGTTACAGGTTCGAAGAGAATCATTTGATTTGACAACGAGTTCTGATTTGGGTGTTCAAACACACAAACATAAGCTTACAAGGGTAACTCATGCTTATATTCCCGTTCAATTAAATTTCCTTTTTCTCGTACTATTTATCTGTTTGCACGTACAAAGAAAGCTTTCCACTCTTATTTCTTCTCATGGGACCAAGTATTCTTTGATTTCTTTCACGTGATATGTAAATTATGTGAAGGTAGCTGCGAAAGATCCGATGAATGTAGGAGATCAGATATTTCTTCCTATAACTGTTCAAGAGTTTCCCTCAGAGACTGGGAAACCAGAGTGCTTTTGTGATGAAGAAGAGATGGAGTTTCTCCGCAGTCTTGAGTTGTATAAGGTGCTTAAATTTTGACATTTGGCTTTTTCAGATAGTATTGACATCATGTTATTTTCTTTCCAACATCTGAAGTTAAATGTTCCAATATTCAGGATTCAGCCATTATTGTTGTGAATAAACCCCCTGGAATGCCTGTTCAGGTTAGCTATCGGCATCTCCAATCTTATATTTATCTGTGTAATGACAAATTGTGGCCATTGAGTCACCTTATTCAACTAATGTACTTTGACAGGGTGGAGCAGGCATAAGAAACAGTTTAGATGAACTAGCTGCTAGTTATTTGAGATATGATTACACAGAACCCCCTCGACTGGTGAGCTTTTATTTAAGTTCGGTATAGATGGTTTGCGTTAGAATAGTAGCATAGCTTTATTGTGATAGAAAAGGTTGCTATATTTCCACTCTCACCCCTTGTTATATGACTCTTTCTATATGTGGTGTAACCAATGCCCCTAAAGTGTTTGTATACCAAAAATATTTGTTACACCTCAAATACAAGTGGTAATGCGACAATAATTCAAAGTGTGTTATCCCCTGGTTGAATTGGTGCATTGGGATTATTTTTTTATTTCCCCCCCTTCCCTCTGTCTTCTTTGACAGCATTTCCTATATAATCAATTTCTACTGTTGTCTGGGGGGTTCTCAATCATCCTCTCTAATCTGTTTACAAGTTTGTTTCTTATTAGGTGCACAGACTGGATAGAGATAGTAGTGGCATCTTGGTTATGGGGAGGACACAAACAAGTGCCAGAGTATTGCATTCTATCTTCCGCGAGAAAACTTCTGGAGCATCAAGTGATGTGTGTTTTTACTCGCCTTTTTTGTCCCTTTTTCTTTCAAAGGAATAGAATTGCATCACTGGGTCTTCTTCATTTTCCCCTTCTTTTTCTACTATCGCCTTTGTGAGCTATATCTCATAAATTTTCCTTTTGCAGGATCTGCAAAATATAAAGAGAACATTGCAAAGGAAGTATTGGGCACTTGTCATTGGGTCCCCAAGACGCTCTAAAGGACTAATCTCAGTGCCACTAAAAAAGGTTACAGTCTCTACTAACAGCGACCTTGCGTCCTTGCAACTTGGTTTATTGCTTCTGTCTTGGCCTTGCTGTTTCACTTTATGTGATTCACTTGTTTGTTGAAGCCAACAATCTATTTTTATTTGTTTTTTTTTTTAACATCTTATTACCAAAAGAACATGAGTTCCATTTTTTCATTGCACCACCCATGCTTTTATTGCTTTTCATGGCAACATAAGCGATTTTTTGCACATGGAATCAAAAAAGTGAAAACAGAATAGTCTTGCAACCTCGGAAGGTCTAATGCGTTACAATTTGACTTCTTTCAGATGATAGTGGATGATGGAAAATCTGAGAGAATAACTGTAGCTGACGATGCTCAAGTGATGCCTTCTCAGCATGCCGTAACAGAGTATCGAGTAATTAAATCTTCTTGCAATGGTAAGCTCTGAACTTCACTCATCTGTAGATAGCTATTTACCGATCACAAGACAAGGAGGAATAAACACAGTTCAGTGGATTCTTGGTGCAATTTGCACCAGCGTAACTAATACCACTTCCATCACACATTCAGCACACATGCTTATTGTTTTTGAAAGTTTACCTGAATTTTCTGACAAACGCAAAAAAAGAAATAATTCCTTTATGAAATGTGACAGTTTTTATGCTTAAAATTTAGAAACCCTTGTTATTCTGCCTATTTTGATTGTGATGCTCTTGTGAGTGGTACTGTTGTACTGTCAGGTGATCCAATCCTTGATTTGATCAAGCTGTGTGGCTGATAAGTGGCTCTAAGTAAAATGCATGCTACTGCCTTATTAGTTCTACTTTTTAGTTCTTACCTGCTGAGAAGCTGCTTCGTACAAAAGCAGCTTTATGTTCTGCAACATTCAAAGTTCCAAGGGCACGCAAATTGTTAAAGTGTCAAATGCATCTGATTCCCATTTAAAGGATGAGGTTTTCTTATGTTTTCTAACGTCAATGGCGTGTAAATGGTGCCACAGAACATCCTATGGATATTTTGAGAATTTTATTCATAGTTCTACTGAAACTAGAATGCTTGCGATTAATTGGTGACTGTCCAACCCAATGTATTTAACACATATCCAACATCTCTAGAAGTGTTGAGTGTTCCACAGGGGTACTTTATACATTCAAAATCGATGTAACATAGCTGATACTATATTTGTCGAGAAGAAAATGGAGAAAAAAGATAGTTCTTCAGTGGTTGAGGTAACACCTATGTTTTCTCAACCTGCAGTTAAGATAAGATCCAATTTTCTTTCAATTTCTGTGCATCCCTATGTGATTTGGAAACTAAAGGGTAGAAGCATTGAGAACTTCTGTACTAATGTATGTTGGATAGTGGCTTGTCAATGTTGGTGCTTGGATATCATCCGAACTTTATGCCTTCAATCTACAGGCTGCTTTATGATGATAGATGTAAAAATTGCAGGTTATACATGGTTAGAGCTGTCTCCTCTCACTGGTAGAAAGCACCAGGTATGATTATCAGTTTTCATGATTCTATGTATCTTTCCTTCTTCAGTTTTTAGTCATAATAACACTGCACATGTTCTTCTGTCCATGTTCTGCTACAAAAAAGCTTCGAGTACATTGTGCTGAGGTATTAGGTACACCTATTGTTGGAGACTACAAATACGGATGGCAGGCTCATAGGAAAATGAAACATCTACCTGGCTCTATTCCTGAGAAGTTGCCGACGGGAGAAAGACTTCCCTTTGGCCTTGAATTGGAGAAAGGAAGTATTCTCGAAAAACAGCCTCTTCTACACCTTCATTGTAAAGAGATGGTTTTGCCCAACGTGTCTAGCGCTTTGCACCATGTGCAGTTATCATCGGATTTTGACCTTTCGGGTCTGGAGAGCCTAAAGTTAACTGCTCCTTTGCCTTCACACATGGAAAAGAGTTGGAACATTCTGAGTTCTTGAGCTACGACTAAATTCTGCAATTCTCTCTTCCAGAGGCGACTCACTTGACTACATCATTCACATACTGCCAGTGTTGCATCCCCTTGAGCCTCACCCATATTTGTTGAAGTTTGATGGGAAGTCGATCTTAATGGGTCTCCCCACTTCATGTCTCAAGGCCTCTTGTCATGCTTGGTGACTCTCTCTCTCTCTCTCTCTCTCTCTCTCTCTCTCTCTCTCTCTCTCTCTCTCTCTCTTGTCATGCTTGGTGACTCTCTCTCTCTCTCTCTCTCTCTCTCTCCATATATACACACACATACATACATATATACACACACACACATACATACATATATATATATGTGTGTGTGTGTATATATATATATATCAATGTTTTCAAAGGCGTTTTTCTGGGCTCATGTTGGGGCGGTGAGACAATGTCAAAACGCCTCAGGGCTTGAAAATTTGGGCGGTGGACCACAAAGGCAGTCGCCTAATTTCCTTAGGCACACTGAGGTGTACTCCTCAGTCGCCTTTTACGCCCCGATAGGTGAGGCGTAAGCCTTAGGAGAGAAATTTTCCTAATCTAATTTTGGTAATTTCCTAATTCAAACCCCCCCTCTCTCCCTCTGTTGCCTTGTTGAAGTTGATCATCATCTACAGTCGGGCTCTATTTTTCTTTAAACAGTTGTGCTCTGTTTTCGTTTACTAAGTGACAAACTGATGTGCTCTATTAATAGCTAATAATGTGATAAGTTAATAAGATAAAAGGTTAGCAACTAATAAAGTGATGTTATAGGGTTTCTCAATTAGTTATTAGTTACACCTCAGAAAATCTTCAACCAATAAGCATATGTGTTCCTTTACCGCTCCTGATGTGGTAGAGAACGAACATGCTTTTCTGCCTCTATCTAATGGGCAAGAGATTTGTGTTTTTCTTTTTCGGTCCAAAACTAAACTGTAATACAGGCTAACGGGAATTGGGCACTTTGATCGGTTGGGCTCAAATAAATAATCATCCCTAATACATGGGTTACCAAAATTTGGTGTCCCTTTTGGGCCTCAGGTTGGGACCCAAAGCGGCCACTTCCTCAACCTCCCTCCAGGGCTGGTCTAGTGTAAAAGAATTATGTAAGGGTACTTGTGTGTTTACATTTATTTAAAGACCTGTTTTGGTGTACATGGATTTCGCAAGGGTATTTTTATATTTACATTTTCCTGGTGAAAATTGTTTGAAAAGACGAGCATTCCTTATTGTTATAAAAAGTCCACTTGCACTCATACTCTCATATAGATGGACACATTATACCTCCAATGTGGGAACTAACTTTAGAACGAAATTTTTGTTTGAATGGGTGAAGGGAGGAAGACGGTAAGTGGGAGCTATGTAGGGAGCACAAGGCAGAAAGAAGAGATGCTGAACTTCTGCAAAGAAATGGCATCACTTCTACCATTAAAGTTGTGAAGAGGAGACTACGTCAACACTGCTTTGGAGCGGTTGGAGAAGAATGATGTCAGGTACTGATTTGTCGTCGACATTGCCAACAGCAACAA
This sequence comes from Rhododendron simsii, assembly GCA_014282245.1. NCBI lineage: Eukaryota > Viridiplantae > Streptophyta > Magnoliopsida > Ericales > Ericaceae > Rhododendron > Rhododendron simsii. The sequence continues at coordinate 11,901,493 of CM024957.1, read as the reverse complement.
GTAGATTTTGATCACTAATTAAAAAAAAGTGTGTTTAGTTAGTACTACTTGTAGGGCGTGATCATAAGGATTGAGTTGGGTAAGATCCACATATTTGGAAGTGAGTCTGATTAAGACTTAGTAAGTATGGCTGATAAAAGAAAGTCTTTGTAAGTATGAACTTCGATGAAAGTTATATTTTCCCGAAGTGTATCCTTCTTTTTGGCCTAATTCTTCTTCTGATGATCGATTCAACCTCTAATCAAAAAGATTTCCAAATCATTAGAAGGTTTAATGGGAGAGACGGAAGTCATATAAACTCTTTTTGTTTGTTTTTCGGTGTGCATCTTCTTTGCAATTGCCTATGCGGGTGGCGTGAGTTATGTGTACTTTGGCGTGTGAGTTATGTGTACTTCGTTATCCAAACACCTACTCCCTCCGTCTCTCTTCCTTTTTTAGAGTTCAGTATTCCATTTTGGATTGTCCCTCAATAAGGGTCCATTTTGTAAAGTTAGAGGGTAAAAATTTGTGAATTTTCTATTTTGTCTCTAAAAGTAGATTTCATTTTGAAAAGTTAGTGAGTAAAAATGTAATGATGATGGTAGTGTTTGGTTGAGAGTTTAGTTTAGTTTTGGTAGTGGGTGGAAAGAGAAATAGATTAATGATTGAAAATAGGAGTAATGATTGGAGAGATAGAGATAGATAAGAAAATAATAATTGGAGGAATATGGTAATAATTGGAGAAAGAAGTAGGGTAATGATTGGAAACAAAATTGAAACTAAAACTAAACTCTATGCCGAACAAAGCCGATGTCTTTAGAGAGAGTAAAGAGGGAAAGTGGAGGTAAAAGTTAAAATAAAAGGTGTAATGATAATGTTTTTGGATTTCATGGCTTGCACTTTTTTGGTCCGATTTTTCCAATTGGGTCCTTCAATGCCCAGCTTCTGGTTTTATGGTCGGCGTTAATTTCTTCCATTTGCTACTAGGGTGCTGGGCATGAATACGGTAGTATCCTTGATATTGAAAACCAGAAGCAAAGCAAAAAAAAAAGGAAAAGAAAAAGGGAGGCTTCTCTTGCGTTGGAAAATCTTCAACGTAATTTACTTCGTGCTTTTCAAAAAAGCATCAAAATTTTGGCAAAAAGAACACGTCTTCATTTCGAGACTGTCCAAACTCAAGTCGTTCAAACGCATCATCGGCTGCTTATTTTATCAAATTAGAAACATATTTGGTCACTGGTCAGGTTTATCCATAGAGGGATCCGTCTCTCTATGGCATCTCTCTATAAAGCTCTGGCTGCTTTGGGAGGAAGGCGGGATGGTGTAGAATTTAATTTCACCGTCCAAAAGTGTTTTAAAGACGAAAAACACACTAACTATCAATAACGATAGAATTCAACAACCAATAACAGCCTTATTTCGAGTTCAAAATGGTCTCATCTTTGAAGTTCGTTGATGTTTTTATTTTTATTTTTACACGTCAACAAACATTCTCTAACTTTCGGGCAGGGGAGCCTTGTACATAAACAAACCAAGCTTAATCCTTTTTTTAAAGCTCTTTAAGCTTATAAACCAAAGCTCGTCTCATCTTTGAAGTTCGTTAATGTTTTTATTTTTACACCACGTCAACAAACGTTCTCTAACTTCCAGATTGGGAGACCCTATACATAAACAAACCAAGCTTAATCTTTTTTAAAGCTCGTTAAGCTTATCATCCAAAGCTCATCTCATCTTTGAAGTTAACAAATGTTTTTATTTTTACACGACGTCAACAAACTTCTCTAACTTCCAGATTGGGGGACCCTGTACATAAACAAACCAAGCTTAATCCTTTTTAAAGCTTGTTAAACTTATAAACCAAAGCTCGTCTCATCTTTGAAGTTCGTTAATGTTTTTATTTTTACACCACGTCAACAAACGTTCTCTAACTTCCAGATTGGGGGACCCTCTACATAAACAAACCAAGCTAAATCCTTTTTAAAGCTCGTTAAGCTTATAAACCAAACCTGAAAACAAACTACTACTTGAGATATGCGTAAACTGCCCAGACGTTTACATACAGAAAAGATGACCTACATTTCAGCACGTCTTGCCCTTTATTTAACCAGGGAATAAAAAACAATCACAACTACAAAATCATAATAGCACAGCCGCATTATTCTTTGCCTCACCTAAACCCATCACAAAACACAAACAACAATAGTCAAAACGGGGCACCAAACAAACATGAAGCAGTAGTGGTGCAACAGACAGACCACACTATAACTTGAGGTAAACAAACTCTTCGATGGCCGGGATCTCCCCAATCTTTTTCAAAGCATCCTTGCTCGGCGGCTCATCCACTCCGATTGCCATCACTGCCTGCTTCCGCGGAGCAATCCTTCCGACACTCATAAAGCTCACATTCACATTCTCCTCCCCCAATAAGCTCCCCACCTTCCCTATCATCCCCGGCTGATCCACCTGTCTGCATAGTATGAGACTCCCTTCCAAGCTCACATCAACTTCGAATGACCCCACCTTCGTCAAATGCGGAACCCCGTCTTTCACCTTCCCCTCCACTTTAACTTCCCCTGATTCAGAAATCGCGCTCGCGAATTTCGATTCCACATTGGCAATCTGGACCTGGAACAAGGGGCGACTCCATGTGTTAGTTTAAGGCGTCAATTGGCCCCATCAATTCCTAAAAACTGAGAACAAGTATATTATGTATTTACAAAACGTCAATGGAGTTTGCAATTCGATCCCATTAACCTAAGAAAAGAATATGTAAAAATATGATACGGAGGACTTTGTGTTCTTTCTGAGCTGAGACCAATAACTTTGTTTACCAATTTAGAGTCAATCTACTAAACGAACAAAAAAAATCCAAGTAAGGAACCTCTTTTTAAATCAGGAAATTATGGTAAATTGAAAATAAACATTTTCGTTTTAACATCTTATAACCCCAGGGAATAAAATATCATATAAGCCCACTAAGAAAAATTTGGAGTCGCCACTCACCTGGATGAACTCGAGAGGGCTTTCTGGGGATCCGTCCAAGAGGATTCTTTCTTCGGAAATCCGTAAACCTCTTTGTTTGGCAGTGAAATCTGCGTTTACCAAGTTTACAAAAACGCTGGATATGGGCTCAATTAGACCTTTGGTGATCATGGCTCGAAGGAGTCTGGTGTCAAGGTCGTCGGGAGCTCGAGCGGAAGCATACGTCACTTTTACTGATTTCACACCACTGCCGCCTGCTATTAGTTGGACCGCTAGTCTACCCAGCTTCTCGGCGAGTCCAACATATGGTTTCAGCTCTGTTAGGACCTGGAGGTATCGAGAGAGAGAGAGAGAGAGAGAGAGAGAATATGATTAGAACCTCACTATTGAAATGCTTTGGAAAATACCCAAGCAGAGTAAAGGACAAAAGTTATCAAAAAAATAACCTTAACGAAAAAACTAGTTCACTAAGTAGCTATAAGGACGATATTAAGGTTAGCAGTTCTTAGTCAATAAGAGCAGCTAAAATTCATTCATATACGAAGTACATACACAAATACAAGTTACGAATGTGAAATGGTAATTTTCACAGTCAGTTCAATACCAGATTGCATCAAACACTGCTGATTCTAGCCCATCCATTTCTCTCAAGGCACGAACTTTTTGAATCATTGACTTTAGTCATCACACAAAATTCTATCTAGTTGAACATTGTACACCAAGTGGTTGTACATTTATGAATTACTTTTTACCCATGCCAATTTTGTATACCTACTAATCAGAAACAATGAGCCATTGCTCTGCGTGGTGGAGTGGGAGGCGCCACACAAAATGCAAGAACAACTAATCTTCATCATATCGGAAAGTGAAGTTATAAACTTTCGCAACTCTAAGAAAATAACCTCTAAAGAAAATAAAGGAAGGAAATTGTAAAGCTTTTGCAGTAGGAAGGGTATACTATGTTCCGTTCAGAAAATATCAGGAATAAAGAAATTGATGAAAGCAAAATTTCATAAAGATACCTCAGCAGGAACCATGGGTGCATTGACTGCTGTAGCAGCCAGCTCCCCTCTCAAGGCTCCAACAACAGCTTCAGCAATTTCAATTGCCACTCCTTCCTGCACATCAACACCAACATTACCTAATGATATGATTACAAAAGGCTACAAAATAAAAAGGATTGAGTAGATGTCAAGGCTCGTCATTCAACAAACCTGAGCTTCCATAGTACTGGCACCAAGATGTGGCGTAACAGTCACTCGTTCATCCTTTACTAATTTGCTGTCCGTTGGTGGTGGCTCTACAGTGAAAACATCCAGTGCAGCCTGAAATATGGAAAAAGGTTATCAACCCGCTTCAACAAATAATAAATTGCTTATGCTTCAGAAAAAGAGAAAGCAACCTGAGCAACAATTCCAGCATCCAATGCCTTCACCAAAGCTTCTTCATCAATTACTCCCCCACGAGCAACATTGATAATTCGAACTCCTTTCTTCATCTTTGCAAAAGTTTCATCGTTGAGAACCTTTGATGTGGTAGCAGTGAGAGGCATATGCAGTGAGATGAAATCAGCAGTTGCTAAGGCTTCATCGAAGCTCACGAGTTCCACACCTATAGCACGGGCACGGTCTGCTGGGGCATAAGGATCATGGGCAATCACATGCATACCAAGCCCCTTGGCACGCCTTGCAACTTCCGACCCAACCTTTCCAAAACCCATCACAGCAAGTGTTTTGCCAACAAGAGAAACTCCCACATATTTGCTCCGCTGCCACTTCCCTGAAGTGGACAAAAAAATGTGTCAAGAGGATTCTTTATTTCTAGTTTACTAGAAACCAATGTCCAATTTAACAATTATAATTAACATCTAACAAGTAGAATTAAGCCCTCGAAGCATCAACGAATCAACAGAAACAGCATTGGGTTTACCAAACCATGCCAATAGGCAGCCACTTTGTGCAAATAAAGCCAAACGTAGGCACGTCAATTTTCCCCCACCCGAAATTAGTGGAGACTGAACTGGATGTACATGTGGGCAACATTAACAAGAGCAAGTCTACACTTTATTGAAGACAGAGAACAGAGATCCACTTATGACATGAACACATATATGAAGAATCCGGTGGCAAATCGGGTGGCAGTAGCAACGTTAGCAACGGGGCAACCGAAGAACTAGCAGCTAAAACATGAGATTTTAACATGTGTGCCAATAAGCACATCACTGGAAATAGCAGCAGCCTGCAGCCCAATGACAATACTGATAGGTACATTAAGTGTATTAGATGCACTGAAAATAGCGACGTAACACGATTGAATGCCAGTCTCCGAATTGACCCATATGGATCATCATTGGTGATTGGTTAAACTTCGCTGCTAGTGGTGGTAGAGCTGATGAACATTGTGACAATGCTAGCATAAGTTTAGCAACAAGTGTTATATTCTAAGCCATCCGTTCTTCAATTTCATCATGAAACAACAACTTGTGAAATTTTCCCCTTCCGTTTCTCATTTCGCCACCATAACACCTGTAATTTGCTTTATTACTATATAAACAGAGAAATAAAATATTGATTGGCGTGTTGCAAAGGTACTGCACTGGCCAACTGTATACTGAATTTAGATGTGCCATATAGCTAAAGCATATAGGCATCCCAGTTCCAGGCCTTGCTCTTTAGAGACTCCGCATTGGGTAAACAGCGCTGCTAACCAAATCGTACAGGGTAAACTTATTCGGGACTCATTTTCAACATTGTTAATGTCTCTCATTGAATAAAACAGTAAAAACGCAAAAGCAAGCCAAAACTCCAAAATCTTAGTGAACAGGAAACAATCAGATCTAGCGAGTTTCAGTACTTCCCATTTTCAGCTTTCTGAAAGACTAAAGGAAAACACAGAAAAGGTAAGCCATACATAGAAAAGGTAAGGAATATACTTGCAAACGAGTAAACTAGATCAGAAACAAACTTTACTTACTTAAGCAAAAGGGCAAAAACCTTTACCACACAGCCTATTCGAAGAAATGCGTAACAGGAAAACTACACAACAGCAACCGATTTCGAGTTCTCAACAGCGAATAAAAACTAATTCAATAACAAAAGATCTCAACAACAAAAAAACACTTCATGAGAGAGAGAGAGAGAGAGAGAGAGAGAGAGAGACCAGCTTTCACAGCCTCACTAGCCTGCGCAATATTCCGCGCCATGGCAGCCATGAGCGCGATCCCATGCTCGGCGGCCGCAACAGTGTTCGCCGTGGGCGCATTCACCACCAGGCACCCGTGCTCCGTCGCCGCCGCCAGATCCACGTTATCGATCCCCACGCCGGCGCGTCCCACCACCTTCAACCTCCCCGACGACGCCTCGAACACGTCGCGCGTGACCTTGGTGCCGCTCCGCACGATGAGCGCGTCGCAGAGCGAGATCTTGGTGCAGAGCTCTTCTTGAGTGAGGTTGTAGGAGCAGTCAACGTTGGCGAATTCCTTCAGCAGGCTGATCCCGGCCTCCCCGAGCTTCTCGGCGACGAGGACCGTCGGTTTGGCGCCCGAAGAAACGGCGACGACGAATACCGCTTTCCCTGGTCCCTTGCGGCGGGGGAAGGAGACGAGAGCGGTGGCGAAGGGGGAGGAGGGAAGGAGCTTGGTCCATGAGAGTGAGGCGGTGGGTGGTTTCGCAGAAGCCGCCATTGCCTGGTTTTTTGAATCTCGTTCGGTTCAGTTTTGTTCGTGTGTGTGTTTTCTTCTCTCTCTCTATGTGTGTGTTTTCTTCTCTCTCTAGATCTCTCTATATCTAAAGAAGGAAGAGACTGTTGTCTTTGGATATATACTGGTAACCTAACCTAATTTGAATTTGGTATTAGTTGGTGGGTGAAGAGTGTGAGTGGGTAAGTGAAAGGGACGCATATACTGATGGTCGTGAATGAATAAAATACTCCTCCTACTCCTCCTATATTTTACTAACTGAATGCTAAAGTTACGCGCGCCCGTAATCTGGGGTTTGCATTTGTTTTTGTGAAGTACACAACGGCCAAAACTGGGTTAGGGGGGGAAGCGCGTGGGCCTTACCTTAATGGGGGTGGGATTGGACTTTTTGCTCGTGGTCACTTGGGAAAATTTACCATTCCCCACATAGTAGTATTGGACTATAAGTAATGATTCTCCAACACATGTTTTTCACATATCTTGAACATACTTTTTTTTAGGGTTCATATCGGAGTTCCATAAAATGATTCAAATCGTTTATTTTTTAAAAATATTTTTAAGAGGGTTCCTAAAAAAAATCAGCTCCAATAAATATCAGTAAGGGCTTTCTCATAAATTATAGGACGAATCATTCTGTTTTGTCCTACGAATTCTAAGAAAGCCCTTACCGATATCAGTTGGAGTTGATTTTTTACAGAAACTCTCCAAAAAATATTTTAAAAAAGATGAGCGGTTCGGATTATTTTGTGGGACCCCAATGTGGACCGTACAAAAATATGTGTGCAATATATGTGAAAAACATATGTGCAAGTAGCATTGTTGTTGAACTATTGGGCAATGTCATGACTCATGTGGTGCCCGGGCACCTTAAAATACCACATATTTTTTGCGGGATACAGTACAAAGAATCTGTTCGTTTAATAATTTTGAATTTTGGATTCTAATTATTATTATTTTTTAATTCTTATTTTAATTTTAATTTTAATTTTTTTCTTTATCTCTCTTCAATTATTATTCATATTTTCAATTATTACTCTATTTCTTTCTACATTCATTATTTATAAATCTAAAATTCCAAAACAAATGGGGTCTAATACTCAACCCCAGGTTTGGAAGCTGGGTTCGACGAAAGCAGCGTTCGGATATGATAATCCAGTTGCAGTTTCGTGATGAGATAATTCTCAACCCTCAAGGGTTTGAGTTCTAGGTTCAGCGAAACTCTGGCAGGCTACCTCAATTTACATTATCCTAACCACCTTGCATTCCTCATTTATAATATTTTATGATTTTACTATAACTAAACGAGATCTATATAAGATAATGTATGGGTTAATTACTTGTTGACCCATTTCTCTATACACATTTTTACTTTCCAAAAAATCGTCAAAGGGGCATGTGCATGTCACATAATCTGTAAAAAAAGAAAAAATTAAGTGCTCTAATTTTCAATCCGTTTGAATCGGTGCGAAGATCTTATTTCTCTGATCATTTTATCCTAAAGAATCATAATTAATTTTTTGCTCTAAGACTCTCGTTAGTTAGCCCTAAGAGATATTTGATTCTACTACTTTCTTATGGCTAATTAACGAAAGTTCTAGAGTTAAAAATTAATTATGACCCTTTATGATAAAATGATCATAGAAATAAGATTTTCGCACTGGTTCAAACAGATTAAAAATTGGAGCACTTAAATTTTTAACCATATTTTTTAATATATAAACTGCCTATGAAAAATTAAGTGTTCCAATTTTCAATCCGTTTGAACCGGTACAAACGGATTGAAAATTAATTTTTAATTTTCAATCCGTTTGAATATGCCTAAACCAAAGACAGCATTAGTTTTCTGCTGGCAAACGAGTTCACTTACTTGTTTGATGGCGATCGATTTCACTTGAGTTGTTGCCACTACTTTTTGTCATGATTTCGATGTATGTGTTTTGATTTCTCCAAATTTTGTCATCATTTCTATTTTGTATTTACTGTAGTTTCATCAGGACGATTTTACGATTCGTGTTCATGATTATTCATGTTTTATGGTGATTTCACAAATTTTATCATATTTTTGGTATTTGTGTTTCGGTTTCTCAGAATTTTGTCGTTATTTTGGTTTAGGTGTACGTAGTTTCGTCGGCACAATTTTACGATACATATTTATGATGTTTTCTGTTTCATGGTGATTTCATAAAATTTGTCATAATTTCAATATGTGTGTTTTGATTTCTCCAAATTTTGTCATGATTTTAGTTTAATGTAGTTTCATACGTAAGGACAATTTTATGATACATATTCATGACAAATTCTTGTTTATGAATATTCATTTTCAAGTTTGGTAGATGTTAGTTTTATTTTTAAATGTTGTTTTTAGATTTTAGGTGAGAGAAAATTGGAGAGAGTGGATTAGGAGAAAAAAAGATATGAGAGGGAATGAAATAAATTAGAAAAAAATATAAGGAGAGTAAACGATTATAAAAATTAGGGGAGAGAAAAAGTAGCATAAGATTTATTTGAATTTGAGGATGGAAAGATAAGTTTTTAAACTTACTAGAATGAAGACTTAAATATTTATAAAGGGAAGGCCCCTATTTAAGTTCCCCAAAAATTTATTGGCATGATCCTAACCGCCTTGCATGATTCTAATTTATACTCCCTACGTCCTTTAATTGTTTCTTACAAAAATTCATGCTATTTCAAATTTTAAAAATATATTTTTTTATTTATTTTTTCTTACACCAAATTAAAGTGCTCATTGAAAATGCACGAATTCCCCTGGGGGACATTTAAAGTAGGAGGGAGGGAGTAATATTTTTATAATTTTTTACTTATAACTAAACAAGATCTAACTAAGATATTGCATATAAAAAATATAATTTATTATTATAATAAATATGGATAAATTTATGAAACTAAGTAAGGCAAATAGACGTTCTTTTGGCTTTGTTCGGATCTCAGTTTTTAACTTTTCAAAAACAGAAACTCCTGTTTGGAACCCAGTTTGGGAAAATTATCCCCTGCGACTCAAGAATAAGCATTTACTCCCCTCCCTCATTAACGTTAACCTGCCCTCCCTACCTCCCTGTCTTCTCCAGCTTTCTCCTTTTACAGAGCTACAGTAGAGATTCTCGACTTCCCTTTACTCCTCTCTCTTTCTCTCTCTCTCTCTCGCTTGCTCTCTCTCTGTGTCTCAGTGAAGAGGAGGACGATTACCCATTTCTGGAATCAGATTTGCCTTAGCCCTCTATCGCTCTATCTCTCTCTGTCTCTCTCTAGCCATGTTCTTCGAGAAAGCTCAAAGGACAACAATAATCTCCATAGCATCAGCGGATACAGCTGGTATTTGACTGATTCCTGTTCATTAGAAGACCATTGGTGTATAAAGATGGGTAAGGGGCGTCCACTACATTTGTCTCCCTCTTTGCTTACCTCCTGCTCCAACAGAACGGAAGGCCCAAGCACAGACGGCATTCGGTGTGGTAGATGGCTTCTCCGATCTACCTACATTCGAAGACGTAGAAGTATGGTTCAATTTTGTTCATAGGTTATGAGTTCGATTTTTCCTAATATACGCTTTGATTTTGTTCATGTGTTCTGGGTTCTGAGTTTGATTTTTTGTTGGGGTATGTGTGTTCTGGATCTGTCCAAATCTATTTCAATACATTTGTTGTTTTGCCTTGTTTATGAGAAAAGACATTAGCGTTTCCTATCGACAATGAAGGAAGAGTATATTAGTCCCCCCCACCTTCTTCTTTTTTGGGGTTGGAAATTTGCGGACAATATATTGCCACTACTGCAACTATAGGAGTTCCAATTGAACTGTGGTCTATGTTATGGATCATTTTAGTGTACATTAAGTTTTTTGCATAATTTCATATCAAAACAAAGTACTTTTTTTTGCATATTGTTTAAATATTGTTTGTTTTCATTCCTGTGAATTACTTAAAGCAATTATGATTCCAAAAGTTCAAATTCAAATAAATATTTTATAAGAACTTGAATATTGTATCGAATGTCCAAGGGACTTGCAGGAGCCAATCCTTTAGAACTTTTCCAAATAAACCTAAAAACTAATTGGGACAGAGGGAGTAGTATAATATGGAGAATGAACTGCACACCAAATCTAGCTCGATCATTGGTTGTAAAAATGCTCAATTAGTATGAGATTGGTTTGTCTGCCATGTTGTTCTTGGGGAAAGGGTGCCTAGGATAGGACCGCCTATGGTTGTTTTCGGATGAGGACTTTTTCTAGGGTTGTGTTTGTGGAGGGTGTAAGGATGCATTGTTCCAGTCTTGAGTCTTCCTATACCTCAAGCAAGCTTCTATTTTAGGAGCACAAATAGTATCCTAATTGTTCCAGTCTTGAGTCTTCCAATACTTGACTATTTTTTAGGAGCCTTATGTCTATTTTTCCACTTGACGAGCCTTATGTCTGTTTTTCTTACTTGCTTTTACTGGCACCTTTGTTTCCATTTTTCCAAATAGGCATTGTATTTGATGATGAGTTTTTACTTGATGCACCAGAAATGCATGATTACATTCATTTAGGATTACATCATCAGAACTATGCACATTCCATTCCAATAACTTATTTAGCATCTACTTACCCAAAAAAACTTATTTTGTATTCTTCCAAAAACGAATTGGAAGGATGACAAATCACCTATCAAACACTGGCTATGGCAATCAATTTACAGATGTTTTCATAATTACACGTAGTCTAGATTTGGAACAAGATTTCGTTTAGTTCCCACCGAAACGACCAAAACATTCTTCTGAAACCGTAATTGAACAATAGAGGAGTGTGACTTCGCATGTTTCCACCCAAAATACTCTGAAACATATGAAACACTTGTAAATATGCCAAACCATTGACTTATTTTGACACCTATTATCAAAATCCAATGATGACAGTTTCAAATATTTCCAAAGTCAATTGACATTTCTCTTATGTTTCTGAAATGATTCTACATCCTTGATATTCCTAGCCAACCGAAACTTTTCTGCATCCTTGACATTTCTATTCTGCATTGCATTTGTATAGTTACTCGTTTACTTGGGTTTTTTTGCAAAAAGTTCTTCTGTCCCGAATAGGAACTTTGGTGCATGTGGTTGACCATTATGATCTTTTTCGATTGTTTAATCATGTAGATTTTAATAGTCAAGGATTGATTAGGGATTTTGATCTTGGTTTGCAAACAATTGTAGTTTGGGTGTGCTAGCCCTTAATTGTTTTGCTTTTATCATAGTTTTTAGAGAAGGAATACAAAAACTTGGTTAGTTGAGCTTTTTTAAAGTGGCAGTACATTTTTCTAACAGAAAGGCAACGGTTTGCAAATCACCATGTCATCAAGTGGAATTCCGCCTTACGAACTCGAGGACGATTTTGGTGATGATGATGACTTGCTGGAACTCGAAACACTCGCTATAATGGAATGAGATGGGAAACTAAAAATTCCACAAAGAACATGTCCTTTATCAGGACAAGAATATACCACGTTTCTTTTGAACTTCAATCCACAGAACATAAAGAATATTTTACATGTCGACAAACATACGTTCAGAGTGTTGGCGGTTGAGCTAGTTCGACAAGGACTACTTAAATGGGATCATAAGAAACTCTCAGTCGAGAAGTTTTTGGCTATATTCTTATACATTTGTGGACAAAATGCATGGGATAGAGTTGTTGCTGACCCCTTACAGCGTTCTTTGGATACTATAAGCACGCATTTCAACATCATGCATCGTGCTATTTGCAATCTCCCTCCTTTTATTATTCGACCACCAAATCTTCAAGAAACGCCTCCTGAAATTCTCCATGATGGAAGATACCATCCATGGTTCCAAGTAAGCATGTATTACATACGATACCGTGCACAATGCAACGAAAAAATATATACTTACACTAAAGCCTTTTTTTCAAAATCTCCATAGGATTGTGTTGGCGCGATAGATGGAACACACGTAGATGCTTGGGTACTGGCTTCTAGAGAATTAGCATTTCGTGGCAGTAAATCCACCAAAACACAGAATGTAATGGCCGTGTGTTCCTTCGACATGAAGTTCACATTTGTGTACCCAAGTTGGGAGGGTAGCGCCCACGATGGACGTGTTTTCTTTGCGGCAGTATCAAATCGGGACTTTCACTTCCCACATCCACCACTTAGTAAGTTCCAATTTGAAGAAGATTTTTCTCATATTTGCTTTTGGATCTATTCTAGTAAGAAACACACTATACTGACTAGAGTAATTTCTGATTTAGATAAGTACTATTTGGTCGATTCTGGATACACCAATATGCCGGGTTATCTTGCTCCGTGCTGAGGACAACGATATCGCAGGGACCAATGGGATGGGGTGAATACAATATTCCGCACACCATACGAACTATTCAGCTACAGGCACTCGTCCTTGAGAAATGTAATTGAGTGATGCTTTGGGGTTTTGAAAAAGAGGTTTCCAATATTAAAGGGTATGCCTAATTATGACAACGTCCGTCAACCAACAATTGTTACGGCTTGTTGTGCTATCCACAACTTTATCTTAATGCATCATGGAAGAGATGAATATTTTGACGGTTACAATGAAGATGTCTTGATGAATATTTTGACGGTTACAATGAAGATGTCGAATGGGAAGGAGAAACTGATGAAGAAGTCGACGATGATGTGGGTGAAGTAGAGCCTTTGAACACATCTCGTGTGGGTTTGGAAATGATGGCGCATGAACGAAACCAAATGGCTATTAAAATGGGGGATGCATATTGAGTTTTATTGCATTGTACTACTTCCGTTGCATAAAAATTGGCCACTTAACTTAGTTTTTTGTTCATGGATTGTACTACTGGACTAATTGTAAGTGTTGTTGCGTTCGAATTGTCCTTGGATGTTGGTAGAAGTAAATAATGTTGGTTTTGGTATTCCTGCTGTCAATGGACAAATGGGTTTCGTACATTTAACTCTAAGTTCAATTTGTGAATTGGGGTCTGTATTATTTGGCCATAGTGAACCTGCTGGAATGATATTCGGTTATGTTCGGTGTTGTTTGGCTTTTTTCAATACCATTATGTGTTCCTACTTTTGTACTTTACCTAAAATGCGATTGAATTCCCTCTTTTATGCAGTATTACACAATAAGTATAGGAGGCCAAAAATTCTATGTTGTGTTCGTGGGTCGGAACCTAGGCATCTACATTGACTAGCCAGCTTGTAGTGAGCAGGTTAACAGGTTCCCAGGCGCTGTGCATAAAAAATACACCTCATGGGATGAGACCTACAATGCTTGGGTGACTTTCACCAAACAAGTTGAGGACACGGCGCCACCTTCTCTTCTCCCGTTGGTAGCTGATGTGAGTGGATCCTCAACAGAGTACACCCATCCTGCTAGAGATTGGTTTGGACTCGGCCTTATTCTTGCTATGGGTTTTCTCTTGGGTGTGGTGGTAGCCATTATAATAATAATGGTACTTTGATATCCTTGTGTGTTTCTGAGTTATTTTTTATGAATCTGTTCGTATGTCTTTCAACGAAGTATTGTGCACTATTTTATTTATACTTAATTTGAAACTTTAATTAATTAGATGTAGAGTTTGGAGTAATCCACCACGGTTTGAGCTCAACGACTAAAGATAAGTGAATTAATGTTTTGCTACAGACATGTTGATTTGTGGTATGATTGCAACGGTGAAGCACCAATTTATCTTACATGGGTTTGATTATTAATCCTGATTTTGTACTTACCATTTAATATTAGCAGAACTTGGCTCTTTTCACTCGAAAAAAATAATTACCTCTTGAAGTGCAGGAAACTGCTTGCACAAGGAAGTGCAGAATGGAGAGATGATTAAACGAGAGAGAGAGAGAGAGAGAGAGAGAGAGAGAGAGAGAGAGAGAATTGGCATGCAACAGAGAGGGACATTTGTATCAAACTTGCAATGTAGGGAATCAAAACCCTATGCTTTAAAGAGTGGGTCCAAAGGACAAAAAGGCTGTTCAAAATAGGTTGGAAAAAGAACCCAAAACTAGGATCTTGAAAAATAAACGGGAACCGAACAAGATGTTTGTAATTGACATCACCAGTTGCTGACCCCACCCCCTCCTCCTCCCCCGCTTGGGTTTTAAACCCTTATGCGACAGCGGGAGTGGAGAGGTTTTGAAACGACCCGGATTTTTGACCTATTTTTTTTAATAATAATAATATTATTAAGTCTATTGTTGCATTCAAAAAAACTGTATAGTTTTATACATATATATTTTCGTAAACGCATGCATGCATGCATTTCCCGTACCTCTCTCCCTCCATCCCGCAGCCTCTCTTTCTCTCCCACAACTCCCTCTCTCTCCAGCCATTACTCCCTTCCCTTCCCTTCCCTTCCCTCCAAGCAAAACCAAATTCGTCCCCCTTTGCACAAATAAAAAAAAAATTCCTTCGCCACCAAGAAAAATCCGAGTTTAATTCGGTCCTATCCTCCTCATACACCCTCCCTGACCTTAAACTCAACCCCATCTCGTCCATTCTAATCCCAAAAACTTCAATGCCATTAAATTCGATCTTATCATTTCTCTCCTAAATTCACCTATAAATACCTCACTCCCTCGACCCACAGGTACATCACGATACTCCCTACACTCCACCAGTCCAAACAGAAGAGAAAAATAAAAGAAAATCAAGCTCCAATCCATGGAGCTTTAGAGAGAGAAAGAAAGAGAGGGAAAAGGGGGTTTGTATCCTAGACCCAAACGAAATCCAATTCAACTCTTCCAATCACTTCCCTCCACTCCTAGCATCACCAAACGATCATCAATTCGATCCCAAGGTCCCCTGATCAAAGAACCCGAAGTCATCTTCTCCAAAATTCAAAGTCTCGATTTTGAATCAATTCGATCAAACCAAGGTATTATAACCCTATCCAACTCCCTTCCACATATATTTTAGCGTTTTTAGGCATAACCACGGTTCTCCTGTAGCCCCATGCATCAAAACCGAGGACTACGATAAATAAAAAAAAACATATTTAAACCTTGCGGACGCAACTTGAGGACCGCAAAAACCAGTCCAAGTTTGTGGTGACCTATCCAGCCGTAACATTGACTTGGTCCAACCTTGCGGCATAAACTCCAGCCGCAAGGTCTATATGGTTTGTTTAAAAAAATGGTTCGAATCGACTTTGCGACCTCCCGAACCCGATTTTTACACCCGAACTATTTTTCTTAGACTTCTCGTACCTCAAAGATCATATCTTGTTAAAATCATATTTTTCTTATTTAATTAACTATTTATTAGTTATCTTTCAAGTTTTCCTATCAAAATAATTTTGCAACCTTATAAACCATGTTATTAATGCCCGAATAATTATTTTTTAGACTCATTACGCTTCCAAAATGAAACCTTGCTAACCTCAACCTATTTTATTTATAAAATTATTTATTTCAATTATTTCACTTACAAACATATCTTTATCTAAAATAATCCCACGACCCTCCGGACCTGATTTTTGATACCCGAACATGATACGTAGGACCGTAAGACTCCTTTCAAAGTCATGCTATTCATTTCAATATTTAGATCTATTATTGCATTTATTGTGGTTGTTAATAAATCTAAATTCTTAAATAAAATTAGTACAAGCCTTGGCCTACTATTTTTTTTCTCTTTTTGATAAAATTATTATTTTAATAACTAGATAAAAGTTTCTTGTATTATTAATTACTTCTTGAACATACAAGATTAAGAGCAACGACCCATTCATAAAAAGTTACGTGATTTCTACGCTTATTGTTTATTTCAATTATCATTGTGATTAATGTATACTGCTCCGACTCTTGATTCATTGTCCTAGATTGGACCCTAGAGACATGGGGTGACTTACGAGTAGGATTTCACTTAGACGTTAGTAGGCCATCATTATATGGGAGAAAGAGATATTAGAAGATGCCTGCAGGCGAATTGTGGGATGTGATTTGAAACTGGCAGGTTATCTAGTGATAATTTGAAACCTGGCCGGTAGTCCAGTGATGTTTTGTGTTGATAAAACCTAGCAGATAGTCTAGCGATGTTTTGTGAAGATAAAACTGGTAGATGGTCCATCAATGTTTTGTGATAATAAAACCTGGCGGATAGTCCAGTGATGTTTTGTGAAAATAAAACCTGGCGGATAGGCTAGAAATATTTTGTGATGATAAAACCTGGCGGTTGGTCCATTGACGTTTTGCGATGATAAAACCTAGCGGACAGTCCAGAGATGTTTTGTGATGATAAAACCTGGCAGGTGGTCTAGTGAGATTTTGCGATGATTGGATTTTGCGATGATAAAACCTGGCGGGTGGTCCAGTGATGTTTTGTGATGATAGAATTGGTGGGAGTCCAGTGGTAATTTTGATGTGGTGATTAAGGTAGGCAAACCCTAGTTATGGTCTGGACATGACTAGCTTTCACTTAGGCTGTTAGTCAGTAATGAATAGGTTTATGTGAGCTACTTTTTCTTTACTTTTTTTTTGCATTGATAATATATTGTTACCTGCTAACTGTAATGTAAAGGGGGTGATTGGGTTAGATTATACTGCGGGGTGAACTTTTTCACTCAGGCACGGATTGTCTGGCATTCGTGTCAGATTTTGCAGAAAATCAGGTGGAGACTCAGGACCCTGAAGGAGGGCAGTACTACCTAGAGATGAATCCGAAGATGGAGACTAAGCCAGTGTATGGTTGGGTCCGTATCAAGCTTAGGAATCAGCTCTGAATTTTGTCCAAGTTTAGTACCACAGTCAAATTTAGTATTTCCACATTCGATTGTGATAAACAATTTCTTATATCGAATTATCTGTTTTAGTCATTAATAAAGCAAATTTTTCCTTATACTAATATTTAATGCCTCCAAAAATATTTGAAAAATCAGGTGTTACAGGTTCTCCCCCTTGCAGGTGATCTTCTTCTCATGATCATAAAACCGGGAGTTTTCTTTCTTTTCATACATCACCCCCCATCCTCCTCCTCCTCCTCCTCCCTATACCACCAACACTAGCTGCTCTTTCTCCAACGGTTCCATCGTGTTGTCTGGTGGTTTGTCACTGGTTTTCGTCATTGCGATAATTGGAGGTTGTTTAATTTGTTGTGCAGCTCGTGGTCGCCGAAGGTGGGTTTTGCGGTCAAGGTCGCTAGGGTCTTAACAGAAACGAAGACAGAGCCTTATCCTTGGAATGGTTTGTGATGGTGCGACTCATCCTTAACTTGGTGTGACTCAATGGGCTACTCAGGTGACTTGTTACCAGTTATTAACTGGTTGTTTCTTTTTTTCTTTTTTCAGATTGTAGCTTTCTGCCTCCATTTTGGAAGATTATTTTTCTTGTTTTGGTAGGCCTTCAGTGAAGATGTCGTGCCGAAAACGAAATTGAGAATATAACAAATCAACAAGCGATAAACAAGAACAAACGAGCAAGACTCAAGCACACCTGATTGACCTTGTAAACACGACTAGAATGAAGTAAAGTGTTTTTACCGTAGGAAATGCAGGCACATGGTGAGAAATTGTCTATAAAATAGGGCAAAGTACGGATTACCTCCCTGAGGTTTGTCCATTTGGCAGATGACCTCCCTGAGGTTTACTAATGACCACGTTGCCTCCCTGTGGTTTTGGAGTAAAGTGCAATTCCTAACCCTGTTAACTGTAAAAGTTAAAAGGCCATGCTACGTACCTTATTTAAATAAAAGGCCTTTACTCTCCCTAACACGTTGACACTGAGAAAGGGAGAAAGAGAGAGATGGCTATGGAGATTTACACTCCACCACTGCCGAACACCTACGAGACTGAGCCCAGATCGAAGAGTACAAAACAAAACAGATCAAGCCATATTCTTCTCATCTTTCTTTACTTGAGATTTCGAGGTGAAACAAGATGCTGCCTTTTCCATACAATTAGCTTCACAGTCAAAATGGGAGAAAACCCAGAAATTAGAGAAGGTTAAAAAGAACCCAAAACACCAAAGATTCCAAATTGCTATATCCAAAAGGGATTTTGGGGGTTTTGATGCTATTTATCAACAAACCAAACCCAAATGGCCTGTCGAAAACAACTAGAAATTCCCAAAATTTAGTTACACGGTAGGACCTTGAACAAAGAATCTGGTGCCAAATCAGGTTTATGTGAGGTCCAGGAAAACTGAATTCACTAGGGATTAGAGATGATAGAAACAAAGGATCAACAAGGAGAGAGATGATTCATGGAAACTAAACAAGAAGAATCTCAGGTAAAGAAAGATGAGAAGAATATGGGATTTCAATCTTTAAACAACAGTTGTGTCAAAAAAAATTCACCAATCCCTCTTACATCTACACCATTGCAGCATCATCGGCGTTGGATATGAATGTTGGGAAAAGGAAAGGAAGGGTATCAAAAAAAGAAAAGCACCTAACCCACCATTAAATGCCAGAAAGATGAGAAAACATGGCTGATGCATGGTGGTGACCTTGTTTCCGGTTCTCGGGGGCGGTTGGTTGCGTCTCCAGTGGTCTGTAGTTGGTGGGTGTTGGTGCGTGGTGTGAGTGCTTGTGCATGGTGACTAGGGATTTGGGGGGTTTTGGGGAGAAGATCAACAATGAGGGCATGGGTGTCTTGTCCCATTCAAATTTTGAAGAAAAAGTAGGCATAGACGTGGTACAAGTGAGTGCAACACAAAAAACGTCAATTTGGACGGAAAAAGTAACGAAAGCACTTTAGTCCCAAACTATGAGGAGGCTATGTGGTCATTAGCAAATTTCAGGGAGGTCATTTGTCAAATGGACAAACCTCAGGGAGGTAATCCGTACTTTGCCCTAAAAAAGGACAAATTTGAAGAGACGGTTGTTGCTAGTATTGTTGAAGAAGATTTTGACGATTCACTTTTAGCTCTTTCTGTGAGTGTCGATGATGTCTGTTCGAATACCGAATGGATTTTGGACTTCGGATGTTCTTACCGCATGTGTCCAAATAAAGATTGTTTTGATAATTATGAATCGGTCAGCTGTGGTACAGTTTTTATGGGGAGTAACATGCCCTGTAGAATTATTGGGATAGGAACAGTTAAAGTCAAAATGCACGATGGTTTTGTGAGGACGTTGTGTTGGTGTTCGACATGTACTAGATTAAACACAAAGATATACGTGGTTCCACTCAAGTACAAAGCAAGAAAGTACTCCATGGGGCTGCCCCCATGGGGCAATCACCAATGGCATAAGAGCAAGGTTCAAGCACACAGGTACTCTTGACTTTTGGGTTGGAAGCATGCCGCTGAAGGTGGAGTTTTGAGGGTTTCGAAGGGTGCTCGTGTTTTGATGAAGGGTCAAAAATCGAATAACTTCTATGTGCTTGATGGTAGTACGATTGTGGGTGCTACATCTTTGGGTTCTTCATCAGTGAATTCAAGGTTGACTAGGTGTTGGATTTTTAACTCCGCGGTGGAGTCGGTAATTAACTGCATGGAAAGTTTGAGCAGATCTTCGTGTGTATCCAGGAGGGATGCGTTGGGTGGGAGGTGCCCGTTGGAAGATGAAAGCTCAATTCGGAGGCATGTGCGGCTGGGTTTCCTAACTCGTGTTAGGAGATTGTTGTTCTTTGATCTGCCCTACCCTTGTGCGAGCTTTTCTTTTCCTTCATGGGACTTTCTTACCACTTTGGAGGCTGTGTGGAGGGTTTTGATATTATGACAGTAGGTTTTCAGAGTGGTGATAATTCTGTGGCGCATGGTATAGCCTGTGCAGTGGCTTGTATCTCCCTTTATGGGGATCCTTGCCCTTCTTGATGTACTATTTTCTTTTCTTATCAATGGAACTATCCTAAACTTTGACATTTTTTTTTTTGAAAATTTAAACTAATAAAAGAATAACTAATTTCATTATATTTGTGTTTGAAACTTAGAGAAAGAAGGGGAAAAGCAGCACAATTATATATGTTCAAGACATGTTCAACTTGTCTCTCATTCTTGTCTCACACTTTCTTTTTTAACTTGAGAAAAGAAGGAAAAAGCAGTAAAGATTATTCTTCCTCATTCTTTTGGTTTTGATTGGGAAGGAAGAAAGCAAATATACGTAAAGATGATAAATAGTTATGGCTGTTACTCATTGTAGTTTGATATATTCCTCTTTTCTCTCTTAAACCAAGCAAGGGAAAAATATTTTTCTTCACTCTTTTCTTTATTTTTAGCCAAACTAAACAAAAGAAAAATAACTATTTTCCAATAGCAGAAACATCCTTTCTAGTCCCATTTGGAAACTAGACGGTCCAATTGAGCCTTTTCTAGGCGATCTAAAGGCCCATTTTATTGAACAGGCACTCATTCATTTGTTTAGAATTCATCGATAACAGCGATTTATCGAAAATCATGTTAATTGGATACTAGTTGATATAATTTTGAAACACATTTATCTTGTAAAAAATTACAAAACTGAATTGAAATCTATTTTTCTCACCATAGAAGTGTTATGAAAACACCACAAATGATTTCCGATCAATGAAATTTTTGGAATAACTGAGCTCTAAAAAATTGAAAAAATGTGATCGATAAAGTGAGCCCAAATAAATGCCAAAATGTACATCAAGAGGACCACCCACGCCCAAAGCAATAAAATGAACAAAAAAGAAAAAAAATGCATTTCAATAAGCTTTTTTAATTTAGATTACAGTAACAAAAATAAATTTGAAAAGTTCTTGCCTTCTTGGCAAAATATACTCTAAAATCTTTTCAGATATCATCCCCTGTTCTCGCTTCTATACGCAGAGCGTAACATTACAAAGTCGGAACGAACTCACGAGCCCAAACAGCGCATTTCACAGCTATGCAAGCCCTCCTGTTGCCGGCAATCCGGTCCGCCGGCGCACCGCCGTCACCAGCGGCGGCGCATCCGCTACACTCCAACCTCCACCGCTCACCTCGACCACCTCCGTCCTTCGTCCACTCCTCAAGACTCCTCCCTTCTCTCTCTTCCATTAAATCCCCTCAATCTCTCTCTTCTTCATCTACCCCTCTGTCCTTACCGCTTATTACGCTCAAAAAGAGACCAACAGCTCTCGCTTCTTCACCCATTTCGTCTGCTCCCACAAGTGACGATCCCGAAAGGGCCAAACTCGCTCAGGTTCTCTCTCTCTCTAGATAAATGTACGTAGATAAACTGTATTATACTATTTAATGCAGTATGCAGTAGTTATTGGGTCGATGTGAATTGTTCGTTTAGGGTTTTCCAGTCAGGCAAAAGTCAGTAGTTGTGAACTCAAAAGAACAATACAATTTTGAATAGTTCGTTAGGGTTTTCCAGTCACGAAAAGAATATGAGTACATACACCATGTATGTTGTTTGGCTGGGATTCTGAATTAAAGTTGGATATTTCGTAAACGCTCTTGCTGATATCCAAATGAGCTGATATTTCACAGGACCCTAAACAACATATTTTGAATAAAACGAGCGGATTAGATTATCTTTGTGGAACCCAAAATGGGTCCCAAAGACGTGTATTCGGGGGTACGTACATGGTGTATGTGGTCATAGCACTGCTGTTTCCAGTCATCGCATGTGTAATTTTCGTTCGAAATTCAAACTGGTTCAAACTTCAAAGGCCCTCTCAAGCCTTAACACTTTACTCAAGCTTTTGCTCAAATTGAGTAAAAGTTGAAGTAAAAGCTTCATTTGATGTGAAGCAAACTCAAATCTAAGCATGAATTTAGGTGAAAGTTTTGATAAGTGGGGTATCTGGAAGACGAGCTTTGATTGTTTAAGTGGAGATTTGAGTCAACCTTGATTTGAGCAGAATCCTACTCCCTCCGTCTGTGTGTGTTGGTCCATTTTCGGCATTTTTGTCATGTTTTAAATTATCTACATCTTTCAATTTATAATGGGTTTCATGATTTCGAAAATTTCGTATAATAGAACTAATTGAGATCTATCAAATAAGATTCATATTGCATATTTTTAGACATTCATATTGAAAGATATGGACAATTTTTTAAGATGTGTGGAATAGTGAAAGTTGACAAACAAATATGGATGGAGGTAGTGTTTGATTTAAGGTTCGATCCAAGTAGCGGAGAGAGTTTCAAGGCATTGTTTTACTCGATTATGAGTTACGGGCTGAAGCTGCTCTAGGTTCAACCCATTGAAATGTCCAAAATGTGAAAGAAAAAGTTCCAATTTCGTTGCTTAATTTTCCAGGGACCAAAATGAGTTAACTCTTAGACGTTTTAGGACTTACTAGTCTTCACTAGGTGGATTTAGAATGCCAAATTTATGTGCAAAGTAAACATGTTTATTCGAACAGTTCTATGGTGTGATATCTGTTTTCGCTCATAGATAGATGGATCTGTTGAAGAATTATGGGTTTCGATGAAAGAAGCATTATGTCTTAGGATTTACGAGTCTTTATTAGATGGATTTAGCATGTAAATTTGAACCTAAAGTGAGCACTGTAGATTAAATGGTTATGCCTGATGCAATTTTGTTTTAATCCACAACTAGACGTAGATATTGAAGAAATACAGTTTTTTAATAATGCATTATGCTCTAAGTTGAATATTTTTTGTTTCGACGTGGACACAGGTTTCGAAGAGGTTAGAGAGTACTTCAAGGTACATCAAGAGGTTGGGTAGTTTTGGGTTTTGGGGACAGCTAGTCTGCACTGTTGTGGCTGCTGTGATCCTCTCATTTTCTGTTGTTGTTACGGGGAAGATCACATCACCTGCTACGTTTTATGCTACTTCTGGGGGAATTGCTGCTGGCTTCATTTCTGTGTTTTGGTCATTTGGGTACATCCGCCTGGCCGACAAGCTCAGGAAAACTGCCACCGACCCTTCAAAGGTAAGTATGTCATTTGGTTCTACAATCTCTTTAAAGACCAGTTAAGGACAATGCACGGTTAATGGATTTGCAAATGCCTTGTTCCTTTTATCTTGTTTTGTTCATTGAGCATCACTTTACATGATCAAGTTGCAAGAATCCATATTTCCTGGTATTTTGATCATCACGAGTGCAGCTTACTGCTTTTATTGGATCATGCTTCAAGAATTGCAACACCTATTTACTAATTGCTTCCTACGTCATACAACAAAACACATGTAGACGGATCATGTTAGTAGCATATTCTTGGGAGGAAAATTTGATTTCTATGGTGTACTTTTGTGGATTACAATAGTGTCTCGGCCTATTTTTCTATAAAAATCTTATCAAGCTCTCTAATCTCTTTCAAGCTTTGTTTTGCATGTTTGGCATTGTAAGCAACTTCCAATGGGGAAGTTTAGTGGCAGTGGAGAATCTCGAGTTAGGCACGTAGATGATGTCATTTTGAACAATACAGACATGATTGTACAGACTCAAATATTAAAAGCTAACGAAAATAGGTTTTTCAGAAGGAAGCAAACATATCTCTGCTCCTTTAGATGAAGTAAAGGTTTCATGTACCTGTTACAAACGCATGGATTATGTATAGAGTATTTGGTATGTGACAATTGGCGTAGAGTTAATGTGCAAAAATAAAAACATAGAAATGTGACATTTGTAAGTTGGATAACAATTGGCGTTGAGTTAATGTGCAAAAAAGAAAACATAGAAATGTGACATTTATAAGTTGGAAGTAAAATCGATTTAGGTGAAATCGATTTAGGTGGTTTTGCCATGTACAATCAAAGACTAGAAATTCTACTCTACTCAGGCAGCACTCCCAGTGCTATTAAGGGCAAGGAGAAGTCTAAAATTCATCTAGGTTGTGGTATCAGGAAGCAATGTGGGGGCTTAGGACAAACCAAAAACAAAGATGTACATGACATTGGAACCATTACATGTCTGGCCTAGAGAGTTCGGCAAATCAATTGTCAACCCTTTTGTTTTTGTGTCTGTGCAGTTTGTGATTCCTCATTAAATGCATTATTTCTTGTATCATACATATCCACACATACACTCACTAGTTTGTTACCTAGGGTCATCCAACAATTTGGGCAATTGAAACAGAGATGAGACCTGCAATAATTTGGGCTCTTGTCAGTGTGTTCTTCAGAAACACCTGCAACTTTATCATGACTCAAAAGTGTAGTAAACTTACAATCTTTAAACAACAGGACTCTATAATGGCAAGGGTCATTTCACTGTATATGTAGTGGTAATATGCCGTTGGTATTTGGAGAATGTGGAGATGCATTTGTTTTTAGATTGGTGGAGATACATCGATCGGGTGGACATACCAGCATTTTTAAGTTCCATATGATTACTAGTTCATATGTAAAATTTCATCCAACAAAGGATTTTCTGAAACAAAGTCTCATTTGCTGCGGATCAAAAAAAAAAAGTCTCATTTGCTGAATAGTTGAGTGAATTTTCATTTTAGCTTATATTTACCATTCCTTTTTCTTCCCCTCCCTATTTCTATGGGCTGAATTTCAGCTATCCAATCATTTTATGAAGTGCTTAATTTTATTCGCCTACATCCTTTCATTATGTTTAGTTTTTGCAAGTACTGGGTGGCCAGTCCACCTTATATATTTGAGCTTTGTTTCCAAAAAGTAGCTTTATTTACTTTCTATGCATATTTTTCTTGCCCATACGTTTTAAATGGATTGTGTCCTTATTTCTTTGTATCAGTTATATCAAACAATGTCAGTTAAATTGCTATAATCTGACTGGTTTGTGTTTTTAGGCTCCTCCTCGAGCTGATGTTGTCAAAAGCTTGAAAAATGGGATAATGTTGAATCTTCTGGGAATGGGTGCTGCTATCCTCGGCATGCAAGCCACGGTGGGATCGTTGGTTGCGAAAGCTCTAACTTCTTCGGCAAATCCTTATTTTGCGGGTGTCTCACCTGGTTACAACCCTGTGCTTGCGTTGGATGTGTTCTTGGTCCAGGTACTTAGCTAGTTTATTTCAAACAATTGCTCTTCACTCTACATAGCTATTCGTGTGAACTATTGAAAACCTTGAGTTCAGTAGTTAGCAGTTATAAACTTGCTAGATATGGTTCCGGGCAAACTTATACCTTCTGTATGTTGTACAATTCCTTCTTGCTATTTTTAGCATTCTATGGCACTAATCAACAATACAAGGAAATATTGTGTTTTAGAACCAAATGGACCTGTAACAACCACGCTAGCTGACCTGTTAACCCTTAACCTAACCACATGGCTCAAAAGTTATAACTTAGGTAAATAGTAGGTTAATAGTAGCTACAAGCTAGTGGGTGCCGTTCAAAAAAATATTAGCTAGTGGGCCTTACCTTATATACCATCCCACGTTTCCAAGCATAACCGATGTGGGCCTTGGGGAGGATTTCACATTATAACCTTACTCTTGGGAAGAAAAGAATATTAGTTTTGGAAAGGAAAAAGGACGTGGAGTAGGAAATTGTGTACTTGTTATTACTTGTATTTGGTTTCCGAATATTTGAAACCTAGAAGTTTGTTTAGCTTTTCAATCCACAGTCACGTCTCTATATGTTGGGAGATTTTGTCCGACAAATATCTAGTTCATAAATAGTTCAGCCAGAATTTCTTAGTTACAGTGGAGTTGAACCCGTCTTTCGTTTCGGCAATTACTTGTACTAATGCTGAAAGGACTTTGGCTAGGTGCTCCTTTCACTTCTGAGCGGTTAATTAATTTTATAGCATGAGGGGTTTATTTGATTGCTTTATTTGCTTAAACCATCTATGGTTTTACAGGCGTCAGCCAACACAATCCTTTCTCACTTCTTGGGGCTTGTTTGCTCACTGGAGCTGTTACGGTCAGTGACATTACCGCCATCAGAAAGCATTCCAGTTCCGAGGATGGCATAACCTGCTTCCGTTGGATGGCAATCAAAGCCTAGAATGGGAATTTGAGGAGAAAACCATGTTTTCCTAACTCTAGCTGTCAACAAATGGGTGGTTTGCATCTCCGTATAAAATTGTTGCATTAGGCTGTGTTCTGACTGCTTGAGGCTGTATTTTATGTTTGCTTAAGTTCTCTCTCTCTCTCTCTCTCTCTCTCTCTCTCTCTCTCATCCTCTAGTCCCTAAAGCAAGCCTCTTTGCAAGTATCATTGTGATGAGGTGGTATTGAATGACCAGGAGTCTCTAATTCTTTGAACTTGGCCAAGAAAGCAGCTTCTGTACATGGCAAAGAATGCAGTATTAAGATATTCAGACCATCAAATGAACCAAGTTGCTCGAGTTTGAATTAGTGTACGACTTGTTAAAAAGTCATTTGAGAATGGTTTGCTAGTTGCTAGATACACGAATCAAGCTTAACCAGCTTTTGAAAGCAAATTAAACTTCAGCAAGTTATTATAGTACTCAGCTTGTTATATTTATGTGTTTAAAAAATCCAAACTACTTGAGATCAATTGGGTAAAATTGTTTAAAATTGACTCAACTAATTCTAATAAGCTAAGCTTGAATATACAATTTAAAGCTTGTTCAATTTTTAAATTTATTAAAAAATTTATTGCTTGACTCGGTCCTAAATTAGCATAGTCACCATGAGCAAGCATCCTTATTTTCCCCAAGGGCTGCCCTCCTTCCGCCTAATTCATCAAAAGAAATTTGCTTAGGATTGTTAGATCTTGAATTTATAGAAAGAAAAGTAAACGAAGAGTATTTGTGAATCTATTTTTTCCTCACTCTTCTATTCCTCTACAAATTCGAGATCCAAACAGACATTGTTTTTTATGAAAACTACGTTAAAAAAATTGTAAAACAAAATTCCATCATGAGGTCAGAGAATCTTGCATCTTCACTTCTGCGCGTCTGATAATTTTGATGTGCAATATTACCATGAAACCATTGATCAGAAAATCAAATCATTGAAAAGAACAAGGGCAAACGAAACGAAGACAACAAAACAGCCACAACATTGGAGTAGATTTATAGCTGATTCCCATGTGATAAGATCGATATTCCACGAACAAACTCACTCTGCAGAAGAGTAAACTACAGAGAAAACATATCAAACGATCAAATGGGACAACTTCCCATGCACAAACCAAGCTCACCAAGGGAATATTCCTTTAGCCAAAGAAAACCAAAATCTGTCCATGTGTTCCTAAAAAGTGTCCATGTAAATGTAGGTCAATCCTGCTCCTGATACTTTACCGCACTGCATGTAGTTGGTGTCGACATTAACCACCCAGCAAACAGAAACCTGAAAATAACTTGCACAAGTTAGGAACTATTCAAAACCCTTATCAAATCATAGGGTGAGAAACAAGATCTCCACGTGGACTAACATACACTACAAGAGGATGGAGAGTAGCAGTAGAACAGACACATTCAACTCAAGAACGAAGGCTAAAAAAAAGCACCCTTTTGAACAAAACATGACACATTCAACTCAAGAACCAAGGCTAAAAAAAGGACCCTGTTTGAACAAAACAACCAAGTACAATATGACAGAGATAGGGTCAGACATATGTCCTGATGACCTAAGTGTGGGTCTAGAATATGCACAAAAAAGAGAGGACGTGTTGTACATGTACATGTCCAGAATTTCAAGTTCACTTCATGAGAAATTGAGAATACATTAAGAATTTGTGTCATTATTAAGTTACATGGTTGCCTCTACCCAAACCGCAATTTTACCGTAAAACATGAGACAATGAAGTTAAAGAAATGATATCTTGGACGTGTAACTGCACACAAACACGCATAACAAAGTCCTTCTAAGTTCTAACATAAGGTTAACATATGGTTTGATACGAGTCATGACACAGAAATTCTCCAAAACAAATATATAACTTGTGCTGACAAAATATGACTGAAAGAGACGTTCAGTGCATGCATTACTGAATTGATCCTCTCTTAGAAATAACGTGAAATCATAATATACCTACCATCTAAAAAGTACTTGCTCAGTTTACTTCAATTTTCTATCTATTAAAGAAAAATAGAAGTGCATGCAATGATGCAAATAGTTTACAAGATGAAGTAATACCCTCTTCTGCATGTAAACTCTTCTAACGTATTCTAGTTAACATCATTTGGAAAAAATTTCAACTAGTGTCCATGCCTGTGTGTAAAGAAGCTCAGTTCAGTTGCGATCGACAAGGCTGGCATGGTCAAAAGTCAAAACAACATAACTCCCTCCTCTAGTCAAGAAGACACCCAAGAAAAAGAACAAAAACTATTCCATACATTTAAATCCTAGACCCCTAATGAAATTATTAGTTTACCTCCTAAGAGAGAGAACTGCAGAAAAGATTCAGGTCATATCCTCCAATCAAACCCAATAACAAGAGGAAACACATCCTCCAATACCCTCTTTACATCAATTCAAGCACCTATAGCGCAACGTCACAGCGAGCTCCCAACAAAGCACCGAACAAAACCAAGCCACCAAAAGAAAACCTAAACCAGTAATGTAGAATCTTTTAAAATGCTCTTTCAAGATCCTTATATACCATTTCTGTCTTGTCTTTCACCTTCAACAGATATAAATGACGACAAGAAAATTGCTGTAGCATGTCAGGTACAAAGTTTTATCTATTATGTTTGACGTATATAATGTAGGATATTGATTCATCTTTCCCAGTCCAACTCTTTTATAAGTTGTCTATCAGTCAATAATGCATGTCCAAAATTTTAAAATCCATGTCAACCTATGGCTTTTGACAACAGCACACTACTTGACCTGCAACTCTTGAGTGGTTCTTTGATTCAACCCACCATGAGTACACGAATTCAGATCATCAGATTTAGTCATATACCTTGGCAGTTTTCCGAAAAGTTGAACTTCTTACCGCATGAACTTAGATCACCAGTATATACCTTGGCAGCTTTTCTGAGAAGTTGAACATCTCTGTGACCCTTTAAAGCTTTTAGTATGTCTTCTTTTCTTTCAAAGGGATAAGAAAGCAATATCTATATTGAGGACTGAGACCAGCATCCCTCGGGAACATTTGTCTTCATCTCCCAAGCAACAAAGTCAAGCTCAACTTGACTCAGCTAGAGTTATTCCCAATCAGTAGGAGTTGTCTAGATGGATCCATTTCCCCGTACAGGCTCCATCCAGCCATAACCTGAATTGATTCTAAAGCCAATTACGCCCACTACCCCTTTTTTTGCTAATGAGTAGACTGATTGGATTCCTCAACTCTACTTGCTCTTATTTATCTCTTTGATTGGTGCCACTTGTAACTTACCTAAAATGTATTTATGTTTTTTGTGTCTCCTTTCACTTTCTAAATGTATTTATGTTCTATTAGTTGTAAAGCACGAATGCTTCTAGTCCACTACTATAATTACATGAAGCAGCAAGTGGTATTTACCAGCAGAAATCGTTCCAAAAATTAAGCACATCACTGCTGCAACTCTTCCTTAAAGCATGTGGATATAAATGGTCACTCTATGTAGCACGGACACTTCGTCAGAGGCCACTTATGGGTGTCGGACAATTGTCGAACACCGACACTCTCCAGACATGCGTCCGACACTCAAATCCGAAGTTTCCTACTTTTTTTGTCAATGTTTTTTGCTTGGACACTCCGGGGACACTCTAAAAAAATTCTTTGGACACTCACAAATTCACAATACATGCCAGGGTGCTAAATGAAGTAGTAGATACTTGTTATAAATTAGAAAAGTCTTTCTTTTTTGTGAAATATGATGGTTTATTGGTTATAACACTTTTGTGAATGATGTGATGAAAAGTAAGATTTAAGGTATATACAATGTTAAATATTAGAAAATTAGAACCTTTTTTATTCCTACAATTGAATAATACCTATTTTTGTAAAACGTGTCCCCAACAAGTCGTGTCCTCTATTTCTTTGGAACTTACACGTCGGATTGTCGATGTCGTGTCCATGCCATGTTGCCTGGCAGTGTAAGTGCTACATAGCGTGCACTGATCTGTATTACACTGACAACTGTGCCTTAGAATAGAATCATCAATAAAGGATGTTCCAGATTGCTGTTGACTAAAATTGAAGGTGGCATCCTTTTGTGAGGGTCAGCACCAAGAAGCAGATGAATCTTGACTGTTTAACATGCCAGGAATACACATGGTCATCAAAAAAAAAAAAACATGCCAGGAACTTTTTTCAAAAATATATATATATAACAAGAGTTCAATTATGAGAGGAACAAACAACTCAAATCATCCTAGAATAACAAACCAACGTCAAGGGTGAATTGCAGCAATGCTGAAATAAAGCAACAAAATAAGTCAACAACTCTTCCATTGTATTCATGATCTATTCTCAACTCAGAAGTACGTAGCAACTTGTCCTTTCAAACTTCAGTCATCTTAGACCCCTTGGAGATTATAACTTTGAAGACAGTAGTTAGCATAGGGGTTTCTAAAGTGCGCTTTTATCAAACATGCAATGTTGAGAGAGAGAGAGAGAGTTACACTGGCTTATTGAGTTTTCTTTTCCTTGTTAAGAGGCATCTTTCTCAGGATATTATCATCTAATTTCTTGTATTGTGTCTGAATGATCTTATGAGCTACAATCAGCTTCTCATCAACTTGAGCCTGGTACTTCTCATACAACACGGGGACCGACAAACTAAGAAGAACCCCTACAGAAAAAATCAAAGCAAATAACCAAGCTTGAATCAAGTTAGTCTCTTAAAATGCTTGTGCACTTCTACAGGGTAAGGCCGCAAAAAAACTCACCAATGTAGACCAGGGTAAGGAAGTTGAAGAAACTACCAATGTATGAAATTACCCACAAGCCAGAGGCAACCTGAAGACCAAAACCACAATACATAGGCACATTGAAGTTCACCATTAGTATGCCAATAAATTGATTGCATACAGAGAAGGAAGGTATATCTAGGAATCACACCTGAAGAAAAAGTTTCACTTTTCGACCAACTGCAATGTCATGAGCAACTGACAATGCATGATTGATCCACACTCGGGCTACATCAGCAGCTTTCAAAACAGATTCCTCAGAAATTTCCAGATCAGGAAGGGGAGGCAAAGGTCTGCAATTTTCTTTTGCTAAGAAGTAGCTCATTGAAAGACGTAAAGAAAAACACCATGCACATCACCAAGAAGGTTACACCCCGAGAACCATAGTTTAAACCCTAGCAACAATAGCGAAGAATATGGTAGGATCTGCAATTAATCAAAACCTCCTAGAGCTTCAGTATTCATGTGGTAACATTCCAAGTAGGACAAAGCTGCCAAGAGCTCACATGTTGGCTCAAAATTTTATTGCTAAAATTTCTCAATCCCACCATTATAAAACAACAGTTCAACCCACCTATAATGTTTTAAACTGTTAAGACAAACAAAATAAACACCTCTTCAGAGTTTTGTTTGCCTGGAATGAGCATTCCTTAATCTCCCAATGTAAAGACTATTCACCAAAATAAGTTAATTTTATCATGTCATTCTGTTATTGCTTAGTGGACCATACATCTGAATATACGAGTACACTCAAGGGTAACGAATATACGAGTACACTATATATACACATATACCATCATGTTTACAGCATAAATAAGATCTGTAAGAGCACAAAATCTATAGAAAGTTTCTAATTATGGACAATAGTTAAACAACATAAAGCGAACGCAGTGCGACAAAGTATAATAAAAGCACATATACCCACCTATTGAGTAATGAAGCAGATTTAGCCCAGAAGAAAAGGATGGCAACGAGAAGCAATAGAACATTTGCAGTGAAAGACAAGAGGTTGTAACCTGCCCACTCAAATAGGAACCACAGGGCCGTAGAAGAGCCCAGCAAAATAACCGATCCGCACCATCTCCGCCACAGCAACACATCGGCCACTGCACCAGATATACGTAAAACTTCAAAATCCAATAACATTCCAAATCACATCGAAATTCTCACTTACTCAAAAACTGACCAAACCAATCTAATAATCGCACACAAAAGAGGAACATTATTCAGCAATAGAATTTCCAAAAGGAATGTCCAAGGTTTGAATCTCAAGGGGTGGACCTATGGTGAAATTCCATAACTCACCCCCCCTTTGAGGTTACCCCAGGGCTTAGGCCCGGAAATTACACTGTACATGTGACGGGGGACTGCTTGTACCCGAGTGATTAGTCGAGCAAAATGTTTCGGACACCCTCGATAAGCAAAAAAAAAAAGGAAAAGAAAAGAAAAGAAAAGAAGACATTATCCAGCAATATAAACTACTTAAGCATAAGCATTCATGGCAGAATTCCACGAAAATAGATTAGACAAAGAAACATTATTCAGTGACACTAAAAGAATTATTGCTGTTCGTATCAGAAGATCGGATCAATGTGGATTCGACGAAAATAGATTCCTACGTTCGCATCGAAGTCAAAAAAAAAAAATCCTATGCGTGCATATATACACATTGTTATATCATACGTGAGCAGATACGTATGTAGAGAGAGAACCTTTACCACCGCCAAGAGCTTGATGGACTGAAATCCGACGAGATTCGGCCATGGCGATTAGGGTTTTTGTGCTATGGAACAGACAGAAGGGGGAGGGGGAGGGGGAGTAGGGAGGGAAAGTGGAAGATGGTAATTTGCACTGGATAGTCTGGATTATATATATAGGGACTTCAAAAGCGAGTAGTAACCTCCATTTGGGAGAGGAGAGAGAGAGAGAGAGAGAGAGAGAAGAACTTCCTTTGTTTTTTCTGTCTTTATTGTTGCGTCGATTTACCAATCTTCCGAATCTTTGAGTCTCCTCATATACATGTTGTATTCGGATAGTTTTATTCACATAATTTTTTTTACAATTGCACTCAATTTCGTCCCACTGAGATGGTGTTTTTGGCAGTAAAAAATTTATAAATTTTTATTTGTAGTTAAAAAATTCGGATAGTGAAAAATTTATAAATTTTTATTTGTGGTTAAAAAATTGTTAAATGTTTCCGTTAGTGAATAAGTTGTATATGAGTTTATGAGTAGAGTTACTGTAGCATTTTTTTTTTGTTAACAACTTTTTTGTTAGCACAAACTGGAAACGAGATGGAAAAAACCTTTTTTGTGTTAGAAAACGATATGATAAAATGCGTTAAGATTTTAGTATTTTTTTTTTCAATGGAAACACCCCATGAATGTAAACTTATAGTAATATTGTCTCTTCTCATTTTGTCAAAAAAAGGTAATTAGACATAAAATAGCTCCCACTCAATTATAATGTGAAATTTTTTTTGAAGGGATCCCTGGAAAAAGAAGTTTGAAATATATATTCTAACTCTAGTAGATTTTTTCTACGTGTGATATGCACTCTGCGACTTTATAAAATAACTAAAAATCTGTGTCAAATCCAGATACATATACTTTCAAAACTCTCTGATACACGTGAGCCCAAAAAAATAATAAAAATTCACTTGATTCCGGACGCATCTGAGTACATATATCTTTGCACTTAGCATTGGTCATAAATAACCACACTCTCGTTCAGCTCACAAAGATGTCCCAACCTCACAAATTGAGAAACCCTTTCAGAAAACCATAACCATTCAATGCCTCTCAGAATTGCACTAACATATCAGTATGAGAATCCGATCAATTATCACCCTCACCGTTGGAACCCATCAGAAAATGAACCACCATAAAACAGAGGGAAAGCAAATTTGTACACCATAAAGTCTACTCCTATTTCATTTTCCATATCCCTGAAGTCCTATTTCACTTCACACATGACAAAAACCAGCTCACTAAACCTAATAAGAATCGGTTGCTTCGCTTGGCCCCATTCTCACTTCACCTGGTAAATACCCTTACCGGCTGAAACATGGACAAAATATTACAATCAATTTCGAGTAAAAATGCCGCCTTTCCTCCTATTCACCATGATCAGAGTCCCCATCATCATCTGAAGATTCATTTTTCTTGTTATCTTCTTCACTGGTATTCAAGTTGCTTTTCTTCTCTTTCTTCTTCTGCTTTTTCTTCTGGCGTTTTAAGCGCTTCTTTGCTGTCCATTCCTCAGCAGCTCTCATTCTTTCCTCCCTTCTCATGTTGAATTCTGCCAGTTCTTTTCTTCTCTTGTGGTCAGCATCCATCCTTGAGAGCCGATCTTGTTCTTTCCGTCTCATTTGCCGATACTGTGAAAAAATGAATAAATAGATAAAATAAATGGAACTCAAATCAGCATGCATGGCTTAATCGTATCTCCAATGCATCCAAGTCAAATTAGAGTTCCTAACCAATCAACTCTTTGTTTGGACAGCATTTTCAGAGTTTTTCTCTTCTAGAATAATTAGAGCTTATCATAACAACAAAAAACAGCATTGCTGATAAAAAACAAAAAACAGCATTGATAACAAAACAGTGCCCTACTTTAGCAGCTGTTTTGCTTGACAAGGTACCAGTGTCATTTAGCACTTTGATTACCAATACATTGAAACTTCAAGCAGGACTTTCATAAAACTTTTATATTGGTAACGACGGATTCAGACAATCCTCGTTAGCTTTGCAAATTCAGTAAATCAAAAGATACTAGAAGTGCACCAAAAAGACTATGATTACGACCGATTGCCTATGAGCAATTGGCAGTGCACCCTGACCATAAATCAAACTAGACCAACTCACTCAAATGCAAACTGCAGCGCAAAACTGTGGTAAGAGAATCACATATTACATGAAATCAGTTTAGTTTGGGCTTAGATGATAACCTTAAGGCAGTGTTATGTTCGCATGGATGATTTTGGGAAAAAAACGGAGTGATCATCCATTGCCTCTCAATGGATGGTCATTTGGATGGTTATTCCATCAGCAATTTACATTTATCATTTTAACCTAAGAAGCACATGTAGGGGTACGATACGAGTACGTCAATACGGTGAAACCTAAAAGATGTAGGTTATGGGTTCGGCTATAACAAATTTATTTCTACAATTTAGAGCAATCTATTACATGTAATAATTACACTTGTAAAGGACATGGCTAAATGAATTGGGCAATTAGGAATCCAACATCAAATAATAGTTTAACGCCAAACTTAAGGTGCAAATTTCAGAGTAATGCTATTATACCAAAGAATCTATAGACCAAAGTCGTTATTCTACAGTTATGCTAAGCATCGAAAAAGGATGTCTTTGTGAGGTATTGGCTCACAATTTGAGAGATAAGGCTTATAGAAGAGTGGGTTGCTCAGTTGCAGGTGCAGCAACAGAGCATTGAATGAGCTCTTTGGTTGTGTGCCTTATCAGAAATTTGCCCGTTGCAAATTGGATACCTTGGCCTATATATTCACTTGTGTATGCTCTTGTATTTGTGTGGTAGCAATGTGAGTTGAGTGGGTGAGGTCGAGAGGGGGAGCTGGTGTGGCTCCCGGCGGTGAGCCGAAATGAGGCTCCCGGAGAGTTTTTTGTAACTTTGTACATGTGAGTTATACAAAGTGAAATTTTCTCTGAATTTCTCGTGCGTGTGTGTTTGGTTTGAGGATCCTGGTGGTGTGCGCACAACAATCTTATGGTACAGCTTGATATATAGTGCGGTACTTCTCAGGAACGGCAAAAGTGAAAGAGAAAAGTTTCAGTATGTGTTTAGTGTACCCAATACAGATTTAGAAGTACCATACAAAGTAACAGTAACCAGTACGTTACACGTACGAGCATGCTGGAGTTTTAAAAGTACCCGTGCTTCATAGATTTTAGAGAACAAAAAAGTTAATTAAAGAAAACAAATAAAAATGTTGGAATGTGTGTTCCAAGGGAATGGAATTTCCATTCCAGCCTTCATTCGAGTGAACTAAATATTGCACGCGCTTTTGTTCTCATACTACAAAAGTGGGATGTAGTTATGTAGTACAAACTCAGAGAAAAGGGAGAAACAACAAAGATGCGTCAGTCATAGAGTGCTCTCTCTCTCTCTCTCTCTCCCCCCTCCTCCGTGTGCGCAAAACCAACCCATTTCACCCCCACCCACGGCAAAAATCATGGGTTGAAATGATGTGACGGTTGGGTTGGACGGGTGAAACAAAAAAAATTAAACTCGGTTTGGGCGCAGTTAAAATTTCTCTAACCCGCCCCAACCTTCAATATTCACATTTAGGATACTATCATGCCATGCAAATGCTAAGGGTACACCCTACCACATCCTATTAATCCCAGCTAATTATATGAAAAGAATCCCTACCTATCCTAGGAAGCTTAGCCACTGGCGGCTGCATAGAACATGTTGATGTTTTTTAACAGATTGTTACTGATTTTTTTTTTGTTCAGCATGATTATTACTGATTTTATGCTGCAACTAAGGATATAAGTTACATCATGATTTGCATTTGGGTTTAGAAGGGTTTTTTTTATAATTTTTTATGAGCCAATATTAAACAAGTTGTGAACAACAAGAGGTTCAAAAAAAAAATCTCAAATTGTATATGCATACTCAACCTGCCCAACTCGCCTGACCTGCTGAGTTGAAACCGCCAAAAAAAATCCAGCCAACCCACTGTTCTGAAAGTTGGTGATTAAAAAATCGACAACTCTCTAAAAATGGGTTGACTGGAAAATATACCTTTAACCCTGTCCAACCCTTAATTTCCCGTGTACACAAAGAACACATCATATATATCTTCGAAGATTCATTTGCCAATTTCCTTCAAAATAATTGACACTGGCTAAAACAGCGTTATTCAGAAAACAACCTTCCCCAAACCCTCCAAAATATAGCATCCTCGGGGAATTTTTATTGTGTTTTTGGATAACAATGATACTGCACAAAGGAGAGGAAAAAACCCTCAATGCATGGGTTCCTCCAATTCTAGATTCTACATTTAACAACTCCAGCCCTCTACCACAATGTTGCTATACGACCAATTAAGATCTACAGGTCCAACACATGGGGAGTGGAAACTCTCAACGTTGTACACATTTTGAGCACGTCGCCCCCTACGCCCTACTCACCGAAGAATAATTTCTAACGGCTTTGAAGTATCTACATCTTCTGTGATAGTATGATAAGATGTCTCCATTAAACAGCCAACTTTCTCTTTCATCATCCGAACGAACTAAGATTAATAATCATCATTGCTGACAGGATAGTTTAAATACTTGGGATGAA
The DNA here is from genome assembly GCA_014282245.1 of Rhododendron simsii. NCBI lineage: Eukaryota > Viridiplantae > Streptophyta > Magnoliopsida > Ericales > Ericaceae > Rhododendron > Rhododendron simsii. The sequence continues at coordinate 11,863,897 of CM024957.1, read as the reverse complement.
CTACGAAGGAAACACCAAATCGTTAGGCAACCTGAACACGCCATAGCGTTATAAAGCATCCAATAGCCAACTTGTTTCACGACACAAACATCTTAGAGCTAAGAGCCCATTCCAAATTCTTAAATAAGTATTTAAAAAATAAGGACCTATTTTCAAGATTAAAAATAATAGGCTTACAAAAATAATTTTTCAAAAATTTTTTTTTTTTTGCAGGGTTTGATAGACCTCTATCAAATAAGATCCATATTGCATATTTTTTATTTTAGTAAGCCTAGTGTTTTTAAGCTTGAAAATTGCAAATAAGTAATTTTTATGGGGGGAAAGCGGAACACACTCTAAATAAGTTTAAAATAAAGTTTCTAAACTTATGCATTCTTCTGGCATTCAAGAGAGAACATACATAGGAGCAAAAGCTGGGATAAACTTTGGTTAGCATACATCACCACAACTCAAAAGTATCAAAAGGACAAGACAAAGGATGATACTGGGGAAAATGGTATGAGAAGAAAGCAACCAGTACAACAGCCGCATATGAAACTATATGTACCCCAAACAACAAAAGATAGTGCAAGCTAGTACAAGTTAACGGGGTTCAGTGACTGTCAAAGAATAATCCCTTTTGCTTAGGCTGAAGCATTTACAGCCCTCTCTGAAGAACAAATTCCAACCCACAATTTTGAAAACACACATTATTACAAGCTATCTCTGAATTGCTGCAAATATACGCATTATGTTGGTAAGCAAAAAGTGTATAGGTATCTATAGGGGCGATGCCATTTAGAAGCTCATGGTGTCAAGTGAACCCACTCAACCTAAAATTCCCAAAATTTACTCCATCTTTTAGACCTACCACTAGTTGAAACCACTACAAGAAAACTATTGAACCCATAAAGTGTATCAGCTTCCACGTGATCACTAGGTAACAAGTCCTACTAGTATTAGAAGCCTACAAAAGCTACTCCCGTAAGGCCATAAAGATACTGAAAGCCATTTGACTTTCTTTTTATATATAAATGTATTTTTCACTTCTACATATTCTAATAAATTAGATGTTATTAGCTATGTTACATGAATTCTTCATTTTTGCTCAAGTACCCATATCGATGTGTCCGACACCGTATCCTTTTGGACACTTGGATCCTCTAATTGTTAAGATACTTAGAGAAAAGGAATATCAAATTAGCTAGAAAGCAGTATTTCGAATATTTCACATAAACAGGAAAAGAGAAATAACAAAAACATAATTTTCTTAACCCTTATTGTTTAAATACATTCGTAAACATAGTTTACGGTACATAATCTGAGAAAATTATGCAATATCTAACACAAACAAGAGTTCAAGACGTGTCCCCGTACCCATTCCCAAGTTGGGGACACATATCCACGTATCCTACGATTTAAGTTTAGAAAGGTCCGACGCTTGGACTTGCACCTGCACCTGCACCTGATACTCGCACCTGAGTCCATGTAACATAGGTTATTAGTAATTGTTTTTATTTACTTTACAAAGGTCTAAGCTAAGTCATAATTCGCATGCACGAGTTGAAGTGCGAGGGCAACGTGAAAGCATCTTTGAATCACATTTCAAACTACAAAAATTCTCGGAAGCAAGATTGAGAGCGAGGGAGTGGTGTGCGGATTGAAAGTGGGAGCGCTGGACATTTTGAAGGATTATGTGACCAGGGGCGGAGCTAGTATAGGGGGAGGTGGCACGTGCCACCCCCAGTTTCAAAAAAATGCCAAAAAAAAATAAAAATTTACCCATAAAGCTTTAAATTAAAAGTTACAAAGAACATACCCAAGTTTCATATTGGCTGCGTGGTTAAGCCATGTGCCATTTTTGGAACTCTAGCGCAAGAGTTCGAAACCCAGCACGTCATTTTCAGATTCCTCTTTTCAAGACTTATCAGCTCACAAGTTTTAGTGTTTTATTAAAAATCCCCACATGGTTTGTATTTTTTTCACTAATTGAAAAGGAACGTAACACATTTGAACATTAATTTTCCCCCCTACAAGTTGAGTATTTTTGTTGCATATTTCTTTACTGAGTATAGCGAGTGTGTATTGACATAAAAATTGAATTCACAAATATGTCGATTTACATACATGTATGTATAAATTACGGTGTCACTCCCGTATCCGAATCCTGGCTCCGCCCCTATATGTGACTAAAGGTCTACTTTTTCCCTTCCCTCTTACTTTACCAAATCAGAAACATATACGACTGAGAACACGGGTCACCCTATTTCCAGTTTCTTTAATCCATTTGTTCAAGCAAACTCAAGTTACTCAACCATTGAAACTGTAGGGCTAACGATGTGAGGAATACATAATGATTTAATAAGCTAATTCCTTGTTCTTATGGTTTTCTATTGATTTAAGAAGGTGATCTGTAGAGCAATTGTAAAAGCTAATGATGTACTTGCTTTACTGAAAATACTCTTTTGTTAGATTTGAGAAGTGCATATTCATTTGTCTATGCAGTAGATATGCTATGACTTTACAGACAAATTACTCAATAACACCAGTAATCAAAATTCCTAGAGTCGCCACTGGGTATCTATCTTTATTTGATAACTCTGAAGTTCAGGCAGCTTATGCGCACTTCAACAGTAATCCCTGGGACCCAATTCCACCGTCGGATTCTGATAAAAATTGGGGCAAAACTATTTTGGCCTAGCCCAATTAGAAATTAATAGCATCTGGGATCTTTTGAATGTTCGAAACCAGAGCAAAACCCCACACCGCGAGCCTTGACCACTCGGCCTTCGGCTTGTGTAGGTATCTCATAAAACAGAAATTCTAGCAAAGAACAGATACAAAGAAAATAACCCAATCGATCTCGATACATTACCTGATGAAAGTCGCCAGAGCCGGAACCGGCAGAGCTGCCGGAGGTGTTGCTGACCCGAACCGGAACGTTTTCGAGAATCCGCCGGAGCTTTACCTCAAGGTCCTCGTCCTCGGGATTAGGTACAGCTGGCACGTACTCGACGAGCGCGTTCGATACGGCCGCCGCCGGTGGCCGCGGAGGGAGGGCAAGGCTCCGCCTCTCCGGCACCGGAACCATCCGCGTCTCTCTTTCTCCGGCGGCGTGCGGCGGTCTGCCTGATGACATCTTGTGCCAACGAAAACCCTAAGCGCCGAGGAATCGCAATTGGGCAGTGAGGATTGAAGAGCGACGCCGTTTTGATTCTTGGAACTTCTACGATTCAAAAATATGAAACCAACCCCTAATGAGAGAATTGGCGGCTGCTCTTCACAATATCGGCAACGGTTTTTGTTTCGGAAAAAGGGAATGGGAAATTGCAAATCAATGGGAAATGGGGCAAATATTGCCCAGCTCACGGACCAGTTTTTTCTTAATTCATGTGACCATGAGAAGGAGAAAAATAATTCCTCATATATGGAGGGGGCAACCTAAAATGACCAATATGCCCTAGATGAAAGAAACCCTAAATTTTCCCAATTTGAAATCCCAGCCCCACTGTTCTCTCATTCCTTCCCTTGTATGCTACTGAAGAGGAGAGAAGAACAGGGGAGTGTTCCGCCTCTGGTCTCTTGCTGCAACAACCGTTGTCCCTCACCTCTTCTTCCTCTCTCACTTCATCTCTCTGTAAGCTACAATCCTCTCTCCATTCCATTGAAGAAGAAGCAGTCTCTTCTCGTTGACCAAGGGACGTTCGCATCTTGTACGTATATGTTTTGGGTGTTTCAATTTTTTTGCAGTTTTCTCTCTTTTCTCTTCTCTCATTTCGTCCATGTGTCTATGTTTGTAAGCGAATTGGTTTTTTTTTCATTGTATAAGAGAGTGGCCTTTTTGTTATTGTGTTCAGGTCCTTTGTTTGTGTGCCGTAGCACTAGATTATTTCCTTTTTGAAAACTCTAATCTATGAACTGTATGTGTAACTGTTGAGGCTATTAAGCTTAAGGAGTTTAACTCTTTGTTCCAATTGTCATACGGCCCTTTGGCCTTTGCCCAGGATTAGTGTGATGGAAACTCTTTACTAGCTTTGGTACAAATAGAACTGATGCCATTCATTGGTGGGCATTCGTTGAATGCGATTTATTTCCTTTTCTTCACTAGTGTAACTTTTGATTGATACTATCAATTTGTTGTGATGACATTACTATTGTTTCAATGCTTGTTTATGTTATCTACAAACCTATGTATCCAAGTTTGTAACATTTGTAAGTTGAAAACAAATTAATTCCAAAGGATGATAGTTGTTCAGTTGATAAGAATATAGGAAATATGTGGACAAGGATAAGTACTACTAGGTGTGGTTTTGGGAACACAATGGACATTAGCATCCATAAAAAGATGAAGCAACAATCTTTTTCGAATGTTAGGAATATGACCTTGTTGAAGTTTAGCAGACAAATTTGTTCGACCATCCCAACGGTCGACAAACTTCATAACATAAATTCCACAATCATGGCTACAAAAAGAAAATTGAAAGACATGAGTAAAAGGCCCAAAAGAGTCACAAAATAAGTTGCACATGGAAGTTATGACTAACATGTTCGTTTGTTGTGGCACATCTGCATATTCAACTTTAAATATGCGGGAATCATTTCGTGACCTTCTACGTGTCTTCTTGAGGAGTGCAAATAGATTCTTTTGCTGTAATCGAAATTGAAAACAAGTTTGTAAGTATAATATCAAGTGCGCTAATCAAGAGATAATGCATCAGGTCCATAGACAACTTACTAGAATGTCTACTTGCTCCGCTTGATCCAAGTTTTGTGTCATGTGGTTCATTGAGTCAAGAATATAAACGCGTGACTCGACAAGGGATACACACACGCAAAATCAATGTTCATTTTGAAGGACAGGAAAGAAAAGCTGAAAATAATAGGCCACCGTTAAGTCAAAATAAAATTGGGAGCACACATCATCCACAATAGATTACGGTATATATTGGGAATACACCAAATGCATAGCAAAGGCTCTATGCAAATAGCCACACTTCACATCAAGTAATGTATGGAATGGATTAAATGCTTTGATTGCATCACATTGGTCTTGAGTCAATGTACCAATCAAGGAAACAAATTTCCTAGGGGAACACCTCGTCTTTATAATCAGCTGTAAGTATAAACAAACGAAAAATTATATTAGCATGGTAGTAATTTCGTTATCACAAAAGGTAGCTCACATAGCAGGTATTGGGAGGTCATTTTGTTAGTATGCAACATTTACATGTTAAAACAATCAAAAAGCGATTTGTGATAATGAATTAAGTAGTTGTGTTAAAGTGGGGCTAAACTCAAATTGGATAAGACCACAATGAAAAATGATACATATTCAAAGGTATAACTACCTATATATGGACATAAATGCACATAAAGGTAAAATCCCATGATTAAGCATTTCAACTCCCAACTATGGTACAAAGCATCGTTAGTTATTGACATACTGGCACTTTCTTCTTCTTTTTACTCTCCCCTTTACTCTTCTTCTTCTTCTTTGGACGGGCGGACAATTGTCGCCCCCTTCTTGACTTGATTCGTCATCATTCACCTCCTCATCATCATTATCTTCCTCATTGCTTGATCCCTCATAGGTTTCGTCATACTTTTTTCGAAAGTATCCCTTATGCCACCATTTTGACATGGCTGCCATCACCTACATAGGAAATGAATATCAATGACAAGATAAAAAAATGGTACTGATTAAAAAAAAGACAATTTCTTTCCATCCCTCAATCCTAACCTCTATTTGTTTTATTATATTGTCTTCTTTAAATGCTTTCTTTAAACCTCGAGTAAAATCCTTCCTGCATTTAACCAAGAATTGGGTGGTCAATACGTAAGCGGGATAACAAAAGACATCAAATATCATCTATTAAAACTCACACATAAACAGCGAAACCACTTGGTTTCCGTTGCTCCTTTTGTGAACTACTTCCCTCATGAACTATTGCACCATTCTTGACCTGCACTTTCATAGGTGGTATTATTGATTTCCTAGGTTTGGCCTTTGAACGTGCCATCATAGAGATAACTGCATATGAAACCAAGAAGTTTACGCATAAAACCATAATAAGCAACCTGTGAAGTATAAATCTTGAAAATATATTTCAGATCATCTTAGTTTCCTAGGGACAACCAAAACTATTTTAGACTTAGTCAAATTGCATTGCATTGTTAATGGAAGAAGACAATGCAATGCAATTTCAAACATCGGCATCAACTACTATGATTTGCAAACATTAGCATCAATTGAGGTGAATGAGCAGAAACAGCTGCAGAAAATATCATCAGCATGATAGCAAAACAGCCTGTAGCAGATAGAAGATTGGAGCTAACAAAATAGAAAATACAAAACAACATTTTGCAGCTGATTGCACCAGCAATGTAGCAGCAGCAGCCGCCATAACAGAGGCAACAGTAGCATCCACGTAGCAAATAGCAGTAAGAACTAGGGACGTGCCCCCTACAAAAGGCCTAAACACTCCAAGGCCTAAACACTCCCATCAGTACAAAGTGGGAACGAGAAATATTTACAAAAATATGATCCATAACATCATCCAGAAGAAAAGGAATATTGGAACCGGTCGTCTCTAGAAATGCACAATACCCTGATACAAGTTGTATGAAAGACGCTTTGATAATTTATTGTTTGGGTCATCTCCTATCTTGTCACCAAATCCCATGTGAAATGATTTGCTGAGCTCCTAATACAAAGGAGAGTTATCCCAAGTAATCTTCATTTACAAAGTTATAGTTGATGTTAAGCAGCAACTCTTGAAGTAACTAGTGTAGTAGGACATACTATAGTGCGATGTATATACCCCATCTCTTTCTTGCTTTAATTAGGTTACTTACAAAAAAAAGGTTGTTTTAAATACATTCGATGTTGATCTATGAGTATAAGAATGTGCATAGTACGCTGAAACAAATTCTATAGTTGGAATAAAGTTAGAAGTAAGACACTGAAATTGTAGGATATACTACTTCTATTAGCTAATAAGATCATAAACTGTACCCAAATGTTCATTTTTTAGTTATTGGCCATATATGGCTTTGTTTAATTGGGATATTTTTTAACTAGCTTGTCAGATAATTGAATAACAAGAAGAAAGAAAAGTTTTGGGGGAATAACGGAACAGTGGAAAGAGGGGCAAATATTGCCCAGGTCATGGACCACTTTTTGCTGAATTCATCTAGCCATGAGAAGGAGAAAAAATAAATCCCCATACATGGAGAGGGCAACCTAAAATGACTAATATGCACCTGATGAAAGAAACCCCAAATTTTCTCAATTTAATTTTGAATCCCAACCACTATTCTCTCATTCTGTCCTTCCCTCGTACAAAGGGCAAATCATACCTGTAGGTGATCTAGAGCCAATGGAGAACAGAATTGATTCAATGGAAAGATTTTGTGATTCATTAAATGTATGAATTGGTCACTCCCAACACTAATAATTAAATGCATGAATTGTGTCACTCACTACTAAACTAATACATGGTTTTACAACAACATTTCAGATGAAAACTCACAAAGTGAAACCAATGTTTCAAGAAGAACATACAAAACTAAAAAGCCAATGGCATTTTGTAAGGTGGTACGCGTCTATTCGGACGCCAACACTGGCCAGCTTTGTATGCTTGATAGACACACATCTCCATGATTGAGATACAAATGAGAAGAAAAATACAAAGTTTGAAAAATACTTGCCCCTTTGGCATTAACTGAAGAATAAATACCAATTTATCCATCCTTATTTAAACTCTTGTTTCCTGAAATTTTGTGTTTTATGATTGTACTTCTTTGTAGTGAATCATAAGTGGATTGCCCAGGCATGCACTTACTGATGCACTCATTACTGAGTGGTTAGTCAAGGTCTATGTGGCCACCCCTTGTATCTCTTTCCCTCTCCCTTCTCCAACAGTAATTCTTCACTTCGTTCATTCCAATAAAATACCATTGCTAGGTGCAAGATGAAAACCTCATGCTCTACTGTTAACACCCAGTTCAACGGAGATAAAAGTCACTTTATGCAAGTACTCTAGAAGGTTAAGTGAACCATTCAGTCCAGCCCTTCAACCAGATCCCACATTGGAGGGAAAGTAGTTAGTAATGGCTTTTCTTATCTCGTTCTCATCATTCCCCAACTATATTCAAGTAGTGCAATAATTTGTATTTTTATTTTTTTATAAGTAGTGCAATCATTAAAATACAGTTGAACCAGAATATCAAGGTTATCTATATGTATATATAGCAGAATATAAGGCTTTTAAAAAGATTATCTAGGCTTCTATCTACATTTTCTGGGCATTCCATAATCATCCGTTCAGATAGCTAATTTCTTTATGACGTAGGAATTAATGAAATGTCCCTCTTTTCATCGACCGAAGCCCAAAAACTCCTCCCAACAACTTAACAAAACCAACCTATATAGAGAGACAGAGAGTAATCCGTTGCACAACCCATAAACAGGAATCATCTAACAAGGGAAACACAATAGAATGATTAAAGGGAAGCATGAGGGGAGGTTTCAACCTCAAAATGGCACCAAATAATAGTAAATACGTGAGATAAAATTGAAGTTGTGTAGTTCAAGAACTCTTTACCTTGGACGAGAATGGAAGTCGTGGAAGCGCTGCCACAAACTCACTGAATATCGATCGAGGAAGAAGGCTGCTCTATCGTTGTCAGTTGGCAACAAAGAGAGGAGGAATCAATGAAGCAACGAGATGGACGGAAAGAGCAACACACACACAGAGAGAGAGAGAGAGGGGTTTCTCTGGTTGTCGGAGAGGAGGAGAGAGGAGCAACGCACTGAGAGAAAGAGCAACACACTGAGAGAGAGAGGCGTTAGGGTTTCAAAGTGATTTGGGTGGGAGCCTGGGAGGGTTTCACGCTTTTTGGGTGGGAGAAAAAAGGGGAACGACGTCGTGTGATAAGCACCCGGAAATGTAATGAAAGGGTGCGCTAGTGTCTAGGTTTCGTTAATTTAATTGTTAATTAGTTGTTTTTAAATATGTTTGCTCGTAGAGTTTGTCTGTTTTGTTTTTGTAGGCGAATCGCTTAATAAAGGAGTTTTAAGGCCTATGACATGGCATGACCTAAGAATGAAGCTCTCCAGCCAAGGCAGGAACTTCCCAGCTTGACCAGCGCCAAGGCAGAAGCAGAATCGCCAAGGCAGAACAGCAAAGACAAGGCAACAGCCCGAGCAGATCAGTGAGCAGCCTGGGCAGAAGCTGTGGCCAAGGTGTGGCCAAGTTAGGAAAAGAAACAAAGGTTCAGAACTGATAAGCGATCGCGATCGATCGAAGCTCATCCTTCCAATCGGTACCGAACCATTTTGCACCGGCCCCCTCCTAAGCTTCTCGCGATCGATCGAAGCTAATACTTCCAATCGGTACCGAGAGCCTATCTCAGTAATGTAAGGCTTGGCCGTCGGTACCGAGGGCATTAGCGGAGCATCTTTGAAGCATCTTTAGAGCATATTCTGAGCGGGGAATAAAAGGAATGATGTAATGACAATGATGTAGAACGTTTTTGGGTACATTTCTAGATCTAGCTTAGATTACTTTTTAGCTTTTTGAATTGTTCTTGCTTTGTTCTTCATTTTCAGCACTTATTTCTTAATTTCCTGCCTTTATTAGTTGTCTTTTGCTACTCTTGCTTTAATTAAAGTTGTTGCTTAATTCCCGATCTATTGTTTAAGCTAATTTTCTTCTAGTCTTGCATTTCAATTATGTTAAGTAGATTTTTGCTTGCTCTTATCTCTCTAGATATGTGTGAGTAGTTTCAAGGGTTAGGTCATGGGATGATTAGCATCCCATGGCTTGGGTAAAAATTGCATTTTTCACCAATAAAATTTTAATCTTTGGATTTGAAAATTGATGTGGGGTTCGGATTTGTTTGGTAAATTACCGAGGTGTTAACCTCTTTGATCACGTGTAGGTGGGAGCATCGACTACTCACCACACGTGATGCTTAGAGCTCTGTCGCTCGAGGTGTTTACCAAATGAGTTCTAGAGCTAGCTCGATTTTCAAACCATTTCTATTTCCCGGTTTAAGTACCTACAATTGTGTACTTTAAATCGCGTGAATTGGTGAGAAATGTGATTTAGCCCGAGTCATGAGGGCTAGTAATTCCTAGACCTAGCCTATCTTTTTCCTAGTTTATTCGTTTTCAATTTAGCCTTTTAAATTTCCACCGTTCAAAGTAAAACTCGGTTGGCTACCTAATAGCCAAAAGCCTTGCTTACTCTACAAATCCGAGCCAAGTCATAATATAATTCCCTTGGGTACGATCCCGGTCTTCCGGATTATTATGCTTCAAACGACGTATTAAGCCCTACGCTTGGGGCGTTATCTTATATCGGAGCAAACGAAGCATCGTGTGTAGGAGAAGGGGTATTTGTGTCCATGTCTGCTTTGAATTCCATGTATTGGGAATTAATTTTCTCCTTCTCATGCATTTTGAATTCCTAAAAACTAGTCCATGACTAGGGCATTTTTTGCCCCTCTTCCCACTGTTTCGCAATTCCCCCAAGCAAAATGACATTAACATCACCTTTGATTTCTTTGGATGTGATGGTAAGAACACAAATCTTGGTATAATTCCATGAAGCACCCCTAGATCCTCACACTGCCCGAACAGTGAGGACAATTACTGACGCTTTTTTTGAATGAAGAAAGCATTGAAACTTTTCTTAGGCTACCTTCGTTGAAACTTTCAGCTTTGATTTGGGGCATTTACGTAACGTCCTTTTTTAAAGGCATTGGGGGACAGTCTAGAGGTTGCAATTTGGACCCGGCTTTCTTGGACCCGCCCAAACCCATTCATTTATAATCAACCTAAACCCATCTATATTCAAATATATGATTTCTAATTGGGCCGACTTAATAAATCCATTGATTTTATGGGTTTAGATGGGTTAGTAAGGAGTTGAAAATGGGTCCAACTACAATAAACCCAACCATGATCTATAGGGGCTTTTTACAAAAATAGTCGACGATTCTTCTCATCGATCAACTCTCTCCCTCGGTCAACTCTCTCTTCCACTAGTGGTTAGACCAGACTACTGAAGAAACTCAATCATGTAGGGTTGAAAATATAGTTACAATCATTCTAATGGCGTATTGAATTCTTGATTGGAAATACTTAGGGGTGTTACGGAAATCCAAAAAACCAAATAGGCCCGAAAAAAAAAACCCGATCGTAAAAGGGGTTCAGTTGGTCCCAAATTTGCCATTTTCAGTTTTAGTTTCAAGGTTCAAAATTTTCCGGTTCGGGGTCGGTTTTCAGAGATTTTAATATAACCCGACCGAACCGAATCAAATCAAACCAAAGTACATATATACGTTTACTAGGTGAGCGGCTCGTGCTAGCACGAGGTGTCTCATTATTGTTAGAAGGTGTCTCATGCTTGGATAAATAGGAGCAAGTATCAAAGTACTGCAAATTCAATTTGATTGTATGAAAGTATAGAAATTCTAGATGTAAGTACTTGAACATGGAATGGATGAGAAAAAATGAAATTCAGATGCTCATATGCAAGGACTTTGAAGAAATTGATAAAGGTTTCAGCTGATTAACTTGATATGTAATACTTTGAAGTTATGGCAAAGCCAATTAGCCAAAAGGGAGTTTGATACATCTTCATGATAAACAACATGAACCAAAAGATTTGTGTTGAGTTTTAGAAAGTGTTGTAGCTAGAATAGTAGACATGGTTGTAAATTGTGGACACCAAAAGATTTGCTGCAATGTCTAGTATTTTAAGTGTAGAACAAAAGGTTTCTTTCATAGGTTTGTTCCTTTTTGTGCTTGTTCTTGAAAGGCTCCATAGGGCTATCTTGTTCCATGGGATCCTCATTTGTTGGTGACTCTACTGTTGAGAGTGCATTCGTTCCACGCTTCTTCGGGGTGTTTGGGCCTAGATTCTGGCTTGATGCTTGTTCAGGTGCTTGTTGATCAGGATTTGTGTTGTAGAGAGTGTGGACATTGAAGACACATTGGCTAATTGCTCCATACGTGTACATCGATGCCTTTAGGATGAGGACCCATTCTTTAGGAGTGGATAGTTTCTGAATCATTTCAATTGACAGATTACCTTGTGCAGTTTTTCATGTGAGTTGATTCTGCTGTTTTGAATGCAGGCAAGTTACTGTAGTGAGGAGAAGTTGTTATATAACGTACATTGGTTGTATTATTGACCACTTCTGCTGCGGTGATGTTGTAAAGTTGTTTTGCCTTTTTTGCAAATATAGTGGCAGGAATGGATCCAGTTTGATCCGCTATCTCCACATAGAATCTGAGCCTGTAGATAGTTTACATTTAATGAGTGGTTCTTTGTGCTAAAACTCTGAACATGAGCATGAATTGGATAGCATGTATGGATCTTAGGTGTAGCGAGGATTGCTCTTGTAGTGGTCAAGCTATCGGTAAGGCGTTAGCTTAGTCTAGTCATTCATCAATAAGCTTTTTTTTTACTTTAGTGTGAACAATAGAGCACAAATAAAGTGGATAGGTTACAAAGAGTTTTTCAATTTTTGCTACTGGTAGTTGTGGCTAGTGCATGATTATCTTTTTTTTGATGTAAGGTGCATGTAGATTCAACAACTGACCAGAAAAAAGTGCAAACGATGGAAGTGGGAAACTTAATTTCCAAAGGTTTATGCTATGGAATGTATGATGGTATGAATACTGAAAGAACTACAACTGTAATACCCGCCCCGAATATTTCATATTTTAAACTCATATTTTGCTGTATGTAGTAGAACCTCGAGGGCTTTCTATACATGGTTTCGCTTGCATACGATAATTTTCCTTTGGACCAAATAAATATCCAGAGAGATATTTTCTCCCTCACTCTTATCATTTTACGTATGCCATGAAAGAGAAAACCTTGGATTGATTTTCCTAACTTGAAATTGAAGCACAAACCAGGTAAGACTTGAATTTTATGTTTAGTTGTTGAACATTCGCGGGTTGGTGGTTGGTTGAGGTGGAGTTGGGTTTTAGGTTTAGTTTCTTGGTAAATCATGAAACTAGTTTGAATCTTTTGATTTTCATGTTTGAACTTGCTTTAATTGATGGGGTTTGATGCTCTTGGAGTAGCCTTGAGTTCTACGGAGGATGAACAAGCTGAATTTTCGCTGAAAAATCCAGTTGGTACCTGTACCACTTTTTAGCGGTACCTGTACCGGCAAGGCAGAACTGAAACATTTGTGTCGTTTTTGTGTGGGTACCTGTACCAATTTTTTAGGTACCTGTACTGTAACGACCCGCTCCATCTTTGTACAATATTGTCCGCTTTGGACGCCCAAAGCCCATGGACTTCCCAGTGAGGTCACCCATCCCTGGATTGCTCCCAGGACAGGCACGCTTAACTGCGAAGTTCCTATGCGCTTTGGCCCGCCCTCACGGCTTTAAAAGGCCTTGTACAAGTAGGAGGGATCTTCTCTTATAAACCATGACTTACCCCCTCCCGTCCGGACGGAGCCTCTTCCTGCATTGTCACAATCTACCCCCCTTAGGGATGCAACGTCCTCGTTGCACAAGCCCAGCAACCTCTCCTGGGGTCCGTGGTAGCAGAGCGCATCCTACTCACCACTTTGCCCAGGGCGAGGCTCTGATACCACCTGTAACGACCCGCTCCATCTTTGTACAATATTGTCCGCTTTGGACGCCCAAAGCCCATGGACTTCCCAGTGAGGTCACCCATCCCTGGATTGCTCCCAGGACAGGCACGCTTAACTGCGAAGTTCCTATGCGCTTTGGCCCGCCCTCACGGCTTTAAAAGGCCTTGTACAAGTAGGAGGGATCTTCTCTTATAAACCATGACTTACCCCCTCCCGTCCGGACGGAGCCTGCTTCCTGCAGTACCGCCGGCCACCGGAAATCGGGGTGTCACATGTACCTCTCGGGTAATTTTCAAAAACTGTTGTGAAACTTCGGACAATCATATCTTTTTCTTCCGGACTCCTTTTTGGGCAAATTATATATCGAAATTGATGTGGTGATGGTTTCATGACCTGAAGTAAGGATCAAAATACAGTAGAATAGTCATTGGATTCTTTACCGATTTTGGGATTATATTATGTTAAGCGCTATGTTTGCTTGGGGACACTTAGAGGTCTTTGAGATGTCATGTTTAAGTTTGTTGGATACCGTTTAATATCTTGTTAGCTCTATAATTTGATATCAGATGGTTGTAAAATGTCTTAGGGGACGTTTGGTGACCTTGTTAACCTTTGGGCATGCGTTAGCTTGCATACATTTGTTTGATCATTCCACCCTGTGACTAGGTAGCGAGCTGGTTTAATGGGAGGTGTCGTAACCGTAAGTTGGCATACTACAGTCGAATCGAAGGTGAGTGTGTTTGATATGGGTGGTGGTGAATGTATATCTTGCTCTTCCGATATGATTATCTTTGATGAGCTTGCTAATTGTAATTAGTTTTCGATATGGTTATCTTTGATGGGATATTGTTGTAGTGGTGGGTGGATATCATACTAACTGATGATTTAGCTGTTGATATGTATCCATGATGATATGTATGCTTGGAGGTTGTATATCATGCTAACCAAGGTTTAGTTATTGATATACTATTGTACCCATTTAAGGATTGTGCATGTAGGTGAATGGGAATATGGTGTGCGGGACACAATACCTTGGTACATGGGATGTGGCAGACGTGCCACTGCATGTGATGTGAGTTTGTTGATTTTTATTGCATAGTTGGGTGGATATGTTGATTATAACTGTTGTATACATTCTAGAGTTTCAGTTACCTTGGTAATGTGTACTTATGTTGATATTCTTTCGGATATTGTGGTATTATGTTGAGCACTTCTATATCTCACGCACTCTAGGTAGCAGGTTGCCCACTACTGGTCATCATTGGTGGTGTTTCACTAGCGTCGAGTGGGGTTTGATTACGTTGTTGAGGAGTGTCTTAGTTGGTGCAAAACTTGTTCGTAAAAGGGTTGTAGCTAAGGATATTTGGAGCTTCTAAATTGTATATGTTGTAATTAAGTTTACTTGACGCCGACATTCTATTTGAGGTTAAACATTGACATAAGTATTTATTCTGTCAAGTTGTGGAATGCCACGTGGTCCAGTCGGTTCGGGCCCAAGCATTAACCAATGAGACGGTAGATATTGTCATGTGACGAAATGTTTATATGTTGTTGTGTTTATATTAACGGCATGTTAAGTTATTCCTATAAATAATATTCAAGTTAAAACACATATACACCAAGTCAATACTGGATATTCATGCTGGCATGAATAGTGCATAAAGAGAAAGAATGAGATTGTAGCTATGTTTAAGAATTGATGTGTTGATATACTGCAGTTAAACTGAATTATGTTATTCTTATAGACTAATTACCTCAATTACTGATGTTGGTAAATAAACAATTGAGATGATGTCACCATCAGTAGGTTTCTTATGAGCAACTCTTAATAGATTTGCTGTTGGAAGATTGCTGATTTTTTCAGCATTTGTGATGCACCTTGAGGGGTTTGGAAAAATAGTGAAATAAATAGGCAAATAATTTGATTGAATTTATTTTGTTTGGATATATAGTTTTTACCATTTGCGAAGTGCTATTGCTTCTGGAAAGGATGAATTCAATATGAAAGCAGATGGACCACGTGTTGTTAGGCTTCCACATGTTTTTTGTGGTTAGATTGCAACAGTCAGAGTTTGAAATTGAGCATAAGGCGTAGAAGGAAGTAAATAGTACATGAAGTTAATGTAGAAAGGCTTGAGAGTAAAGTTGTACGGCAGTGGCAAAACTTGCTCTTATGATCAGATTATCTAAGTTGATGTATGCACAAGTCTTAGAAAAGCTGAATTAGATAGTGAAGGTCTTCTCTTAAATGTATGGACAGATGAAGTTCAATACAATTTGTTGAGACAAAATAAAAAGATTAATGCTCGATATGGAAATACATTATTGGGTTTAGGAGTTGGGATTGTGTGTCAAGCTTGTGCGTAGGTTTGATACGTGATTTTGGTATTTTTTTTATAGGGTGAGGCTAAGCTTATGGAAGGTTGAGTTGGGTTGGTTTTTTTGCAATTCTAGTCACAGATAAGACATTTCTACAGTGAATATGCTGCAGATCAAGTAGATTGAGAGATAAGGATTGAGCGTAAAAGCATGAACAGAGGTTGGAAAGTCATGAAGCGAAAGAATGTGTAACAAATAAGATTAATGTAGAATCGAACTGGCTTTGACTCTTATTGCGAATTCTACAAGGAAAAAGCATAAAAATTGATTTGTTATTCTTTTTGAAATCAGCTTTCAGCGTAAATGAAGATATACAAACATGGTCTTTTAGTTTAGGAAGAAGAAGATAGGTTGAAGATTGTATTCTGAATAGTTAGACTTATAGATTCCACAAGAAACATTGAAATTAGAGGAATAACATGTAAAAGCTCCACAATTTAGATATAACGTGTTAGCTTAAGCAATTAGCTAAAATAAGATTCTTGGACAGAACTTTAAATTGTGGTTGAAGCATAAAGAAGAGTGAATTTACCGTAGTATTTTGATAGCTTCAAGCGCATAACAATTGCAACAGGAAATGGGCCTTGTATTTTGCGGAATTTTTGAGCTTCATATTCACTAAACTGATCCCACAGGAAATTGTAGTAGGGACCATGCTGTTCAGGTTTGTTTAGAGTTTTTGTTAGTATATTTTTAAGAGTGAATGCATAAAATATGTGTTGGTTGTATTACTTTACCTTGTATCTATGACTTGGAGATCAACTATGTATGATGAATTTGGCTTTCTGCATGGACCAACGTTCAAAACAGCGAACAAAACATCTGCATAGAGTTTGGATTAATTATACTTTAGCATTGATGTTGTACAAAGTTTTGAATGATAAGCATAGAAATTACCTATTTTTGCATCAGTTCGATCAATAGTATTGAGATCACTAAATGGAGTGAAATTGAACTGAAGTAATCTAAGCGAGAAGCCATCAATCTTAATTTCTTCAACAGGCAATTTTGCACTGATGACTAATTGGTGCATTTTGTCCAAGAAATGGAATTGGTCCCTAATTTTTGTAACAACTGCATTTGTAATAGCATATGTATGGTACAGTTTAAGTTTGTTGGCAAGGATCTCAATATTGTCACCATAAATTATGCTTTGCATCTTGTTTCCCTGGAACATATTTTAGTGGATCAAATTTTTTTGCCTATTGAACAATTGGGGAATGGAAAAAATTTATGGAGATATGGGAAGTTATATTACCTGTGCATCTTGTAAGAGCAATCTTTGATAGCTTGATGATGAACTACTCATTGACTTTGCCAAGCCTTTTTCTGTAATCATTACGTGGACTGTGAAGTTCTTGCTCTGAGGACCAACTTTGTCAAGTGTCAAAATATTTGGAGGCATTTTTCCTGCAAAAATTATCGATCCCATGGATTTTTTTTGTCAAAACCAGTTACACCAAAATATAGAAAGAACTTAAGTATGTGTTTATACCCATTCATAATTTTTCTCGCAGTTCTCTATGCCATCAATGACAACAACTCTAATGTCATGATTCCCAAGCACAGCGACAAGGATAAAATCTGTCCACCTCAAGTGTAATTCTTGAATGAATTCGCGGAAGATAGGATAAGTCATGGACATATTATTGCGCAGGATAGTCCACATTCGATTTGCCAATTTAATTCTAACCTCATCAAGGTTGAGCTTCTGGACCATTGGATACAGCCTTCAGACAAATTCATGGGCAGAAATGGAAGTGTATATTATTTATCTGTAATATTGAAAAGAAACAAAACTCACAAAATAAGGGTGAAATGCAATAATTGGTATTAACCCAAACCTCGCCATTGAACATTGTCATTCCACATGTGTATCCAAATTTTATCAAAGTTGACTGGTGGTCAAAGATAGATGGCAAACATGCAGTGTGTGGATTATCTAAAGAAAATTAGGAAAGATAATAAGTGTTTTTCTTTAGGAGAAAGTGTGTGCATAATGATGGAACCAAACATTAGCAAATAGTTTTCTTTCATTACCTTGTAAAGGTTCTGGGTGTTGCCAATATGCATTTGGTTCTTCCGACCAAAGATAGACAATCTTATTATCATCTGGATAAAAAATTATCGTGTCGAAAATCCATCTGCGCTCACAAAACAGAATCATTTTGTATCCATTTCCAATTCGATGCATTTTACAGAACTCGTCCCACCCATATTGCATAACATTATCAACAACACGAATTGGCCATGATTTTGAGCCATGCCTTAAGAGCACCCAAATTGTTTTGTTGTGTCCTTGTACATTGTGTGTAGATCCTCGTGGCATTGGCTACATAATAAATATAATAAAACAGAGATTTAAGGTATAATTTCATGAACCAATGCCTATTCAACTGTTAAACATAAAATCCTAAGTTATAAAGTCAAACCATTAAACCAGTCAAATGATGATCTGTAATAAGCGCCGAATACCAGTTGCAACACACACCTAAGAAGAAAAACACGCGTGAATGCAAATTTCTAATGATTCATAGCATGCACTCAAGCATATCATATTGATCTTTCCAAAAAATGAAGTAACATAAAGTAATTGTATGTAGATTTTAAAAGCCAAAGATAGTGGATAAAATACCTATAGTGCTGCTGTGTACGAACGAATTGTGGACAATAGCATCTAACCAAACTCCTAGAGCATCTTCTGAAGTCCAGTGCAAATTACGATCTAGTCCCAAGCGTTGGCTATAGTCATCAATGAACATTCGACATGGTCTATACATCACATTGTCATTTTGTCCTCGATCTGATATTGCGGCAGCCACTTCTTCACACTCAGTAGTGAAAAGCAAATACACGGGCCGTACACCATGCATATACGTTAAATGATTTTCAATGGTCCAGTGGGCAAATGGGGACTGAATCATCATACAAGCAGACCCTGCAATCGAAAAGCGTATATTACTTGACAAACAACTTGTAATGAAATAGGTAAAGTTGGAAAAAGAATATGGGCAAGGTTTAACCACAAAATGGAAAAACAAAACAAAAATAAAATCGTAGAATGTAGAATGCAGCAGAACTTCTTCTTTTAATCTACATTTCACGTCCTCTCGTCTTGCCAAAAAATTTCAGTCAGATTCTTCTATTATCTTTGATGCTAATGTGGAGATTGGAAATTATGCTGATATGATTGGACCAAGTTACACACTTGATCCCATTTCTAATCGACATGGCAAGCATGCATTGTTCCATTCATTTAAGTCATTATTTGCTGTTCAAAATTATTTACGTGTAAAAATCAGAGTCTTTTTCCAGAAAAAAGCCTAGACCTCTGCCTATGCTGCCATATTACTCAACAAAAAAAAAAAACCCCTCACGTGTTGAGTATATGAGGTAGTAGCCGATCAAAGATGCGTTTAGATGGCTTGTACTCACAAGCTCCCTCGCAAAACCCTTCACTTTGCTCATCCTTTATAGCTTCCTCGTAATCTTTCATTACAAAACCCAAACAAAATCAGAACAGCAAAAAACCCACACCTCCATACTCACTCCGGTCACATGCACATGAGAAATTGGACGACAAAATCACAATAATAGATCTACAAATCTGTTCACACTGTCCATAAAACGTAATCGACATACGAAACGTGATTGATCTACAAATCTATTCAGACCATGTGTGCAAGAAAAAAGGAGAAGACAGAATGGACAGGGGAGCGACAGAATCTAACCTGGTGCGACCACCCTCAATCGCCAACACCACTGGAATAATTGATCGGCTTGCTCTCGCAACGAACCTACAAACGCTGTTCTCTCTGACCGTCCGTCGCCTACTCTTCTCGTTCTTCCGTTCCTTTATTGGTATAAGATTAGAAGTTTTACTCTCTCTCTCTCTCTCTGCTCCAAGAAAACCAGACGAACGAATGGAAAAGGGAATAGCGAAGGCGTGGCTTGATCTGGGCCAAGTTCTTTGCAGGAGGCAAATGGACGAAACTACCCTCGATGCCAAAACCAGTGGCTCTCCAATTGAGGGGCACAATTGGAAAAATCGGACAAAATGTGGCAAGCGTTCCAATTGTTGTTGTTCTTTTAGTTTTAAAGCTTTAGATAAGAGTAGTATTAAGGGTAAATTACATTTAACCCCCTTAACTAACACCTGTTTGCACTTTACCCCATTTAACTATGAAAGTCAACACTTAACCACCTTTTAACTACGTAAATCTCAAATGCTTTAGACGCCGTTAACGGAAAACGTTAAATTTCCATTTTGCCCTCCATGAATAAGACACCATTGTCCAAGACTCAATTTCCTTTTCCACTCCTAACACCAACCCAAACTACCTACTATCCCACCATCATCACCAAACCCAAACCACCTTCTCGAACAACATGTATACACCGTTGATGTCAATGGGTTGGAAGAAGATGAACAGATATACCCAACTACAAGTCCAATTGAGATACCCACACAGTACTCACAAAATCCATCTCTGATTTTCTCTCAGATCAAGAATTCAACAAGATGAGTGTGATGGGATGGAAAAAGAACCCTTATTAACTGATTATTGCTCTTTACAAATCTGCGCCATTAACAGAAACCAAAATACAGTGAAAAAAACCTCCTCTAGAATGCTCTCAACCACCATGTCCGCTCCGTCTTCGTCGACGATAACACCTACCTTGTCTCCAAGCTTGAATAAACCCACCCAGAAATCGAGGCCTACAACATCGACCAGCCCTACACTCCGATCCTGATTTTTTGGCGTCGGTGGCGGAATCCAGTCCTGGAGCGCCATAGACCTCCACAAGAACCAGGTCTACAGGCCAAATCCCCCAGGCGGGTCCTCCACTAATGCCGTCTCGTTCACTCAGACCAACAAAAATCGAGCCTGTCGGAGCCCAATCGGAGAAACAAAAGACGATGAGGTCAAAGAAGAAGAGAGCACAGAGTTCAGCAGAGAGAAGATCTCTGTGCCGTCGTCGGATGCGAACCTTGAAACCCTAATGAAGGCCGACGGTCGACTGGTCCTTTGTCCGAGCCCCAAAATCACCATTGAAGTCCTTTGCTTGGAATTGCTTCCTTTCCGTGGTTGTCATAGAGAGAGTCAGAGAGCAAGAGAAATAGAGAGAGTGTGTGAGAAAGAGTGAGTTACAGAGAGAGGCGAGAAAGGGAAGAGAAGTTGGGTGACATTTCTGTGCTCCACTGTTTTGTAGAAAAGGAAGAGAAATAGACGTTGGAAGTGGGGAAATGAGACGAAGGGCACTATTGTCTTAAAATTGGACTAAAGATGACATGTGACCGGCACATGTTGCTTTCCATCCTAAGACATAACAGAATCTCAACAGAAGGTCTACCTTTACCAAGTTTTGGTAGTTAGAGGTGGTTGAGTGCCAAAAAAAATAGTTAAAGGGAGCATAGTGTAACCGGGTGATAGTTAGAGGGGAAAAATATAATTTACCCATAGTATTAATTTCTAGTATTTATTAATCTTAACCCCGTTGATAAAAAAGAAGAAGGTATTAATCTGAACCCTTGATAGTTACCCAATCCTACGGTCCAGTATAAATTACAAACCCCTAATCTGATCTTGTATGCCATCAGCAACCTACACCAACGTCTCTCTCTCTCTCTCTCTCTCTCTCTCAAAAGACGCTCCTGTGACTGCGAGCCCTCCTTTCTCCATCACTCTCCTACTTCAAGCCGTCAACAATGGTGGAGTTGGAACCCTAGTCTGCTTCAAGAGTACTTTGTACTCTCTCTCTCTCTCTCTCTCTCTCTCTCTCTCTCTCTCTCTCACACACACACACACACTCGCGAGGATAATCAGCGCCTCCCTCCTCCTCTCTTCGCCGCCGACCGACATCAGATCTCAGCGCCTCTCGAATTCCCCGACCGGGACCGATTCCACCCCGAGCCGAATTGGACCGATCTTAATCCCGGTTGGGATCGGTCCTGGAAATTTTATCCCCGAACCGAATCGGTTTTAAGATTTTTGGACGAACCGACCGAAACCAAACCGATTTCAGTCCTCTAATACTAGAAGTTCAATTGCAGCTGTTTTGGCAAACGTATCATTTTCTCCTCTCCAGGTATCTCTCTCTCTCTAGCTTGTATGTGATGCATCGAAATTTGTTTTCTCAGATTTTCCGTTTCTGTTGAAACAGCGCAAAATATTTCGGTTAGGGTCGGTCAAATCATAGTCATCAAAATTAGTAAACCCTTGTCTCTGTTTTTATCGACAACCTGCTTCATCGTCTGAATTCTAATTGAACCTGATTTTTGCCAATTAAAGTTTCTCGTTTTTCATATACTGCAATGTGTGTCTAATGTCTATATAGCTAAAAGTTTCTGGTACACTTCCATTCGAGAAAAGGTTGTGATTAAAAATCGTGGCTTTTATTCGTGGTATTGCTATGGTTAGATCAATTAACTAGATAACACCTGATAATAGAATGTGTGTCTAATGTCTATATAGCTAAAAGTTTCTGGTACACTTCCATTCGAGAAAAGGTTGTGATTAAAAATCGTGGCTTTTATTCGTGGTATTGCTATGGTTAGATCAATTAACTAGATAACACCTGATTATAGAAGCAACAAAAAACAAGGAGCATGGATTGTGTTTGCGAAAGGGTGAAGGGAAATTATCTAATTTAGCCAGTTCTATATCCCTGAATTTGGCTGTTTGATTGGATCACACATTATCACTTCTATTTAGTTCGAAAACTGTCTGGTTTCTCTTGAATTATGGAGTATTGCTGCAATTTGAGCTTTCTTCTAGAGTTTTAAATTTGTGTTTTTGTATCAGGACACTTAAAATGAAAGACCATTTTGATGAGACACCGAGCAAGGCTCTTCGTCTACTGTAAAACTTACTAAGAGGCCCACTTCTATCGCATGGGATAAATTTGATACTTTGCCTACTAGTGATGAGGGGGGGAAAAGGGCCAAGTGTAAAAAGTGTGGGCAAAAGTATATTGTTGGTGGGACAAGCACATCAAATTTGTTACGGCATATGATTATTTGTCCTAACGAAGAACTCCATGACTTTCTTCCTTTTATGGAGATAGATCAGGAGATGTACCATGAGAAAATGGCGGTGACGATGATTAAGCACAATTACCCTTTTATGTTTGTGGAACATGAAGGAGTTAGGGATTTGCATTCCTTTCTAAATCCAAGTGTGAAATCGGTATCAATTATGAAGAAAAACTATGTATTAAAGGTATTTGAAGGGAGAAGGTGCAATTGGAACGTGCATTAGAATCCATTCTGAGTAGGATATGCCTAACTTCAGATTTATGGTCATCCCTAACTAGTGATGGATATTTAGCTCTTCCCGTGCACTGCCTTGATAATGATTGGGTTTTACAGAAAAAAGATCTTGAACTTTTGTCATGTTTCTCCTCCACATAGTGGGCCAATTTTGGCTAAAAGAGTTATTCATTTGTTAAAAGAATGGGGAATTGATAAAAAAATCTTCACCCTCACATTGGATTATAGGAAATATAATGATGGTCTTGTTGATGTGCTGGTCGCATTTCTTTGAACAATGCATTGCTATATGATGGTGAATTTTTTCACATATGCTGTGGTGCATATGTATTGAATCTCATTGTTCAAGCGGGACTAAAAGTAATTGTTGGAGCTGTGTATAGTATTCGGGAAAGCGTTAAGTACGTTAGAGGTTATGAAGCAAGGAAAATCAAATTTGTTAAGTGTTCTTCTTTCAGTCTGTGAAAGGCAATTGCATGATTGGAAAAAAGATTGTCCTTTTTCCTCGAAATATACAATCTGGGGCCCATTTTTGAAGAATTGGAAAAAGATTCTCAGTTGAGAGTACTTCATTTTGGAAATATTTTATCTTCATAGTATTCATATCCATAACTTGTGAATTTGATTGGGAACTGGAAGTAGTATTTGAATCAGACGATTCGTCTCTCGATCGAACTTTCAAGCCTCAATTCTACATCTTCATATATTATCATCTACGACCCATCTTCGTTCTAGGACAGTCGATTCAGGTAAACACATGAATAGAACCTTGATACGCGACTTTGCCGGCGTACCGTGCTTTCTACCATATAATTGAGTTTAGAGAAATGGACACGTTCCAAAGTCTTCCAGCTTTTCAATTATTTCTTCATTGAAATGTGCCTTGGAATTTACCAATCTTGTTTTATTTTGTATATGTATGTAGCCTCACGTAGAGTGGAGTGGCAAAAAAAGATTCATGTAACAAACTCTCGTTGATTGAACATATGGCTTAGTTTTGTGTGTGTGCTGTGTACATACAGAGCAAATTAAAAACACAAAACAAAAAGCCCCAAATTCTAAACAAAGCTGGATTTTTTGGAAGCCGTTGATGAGAATAACTTTTTCTTCTTTAGGTGCCTCCATTTGTACAATGGGATGACAAATACGATGAATATATGGGAAAAAAATGGACTATTCTAGTTCCAGTTTCCTCTTCATCTTTTAGACTGCAGATTGCCTTTAATTCGTATTGTGGTGACCATGCTTTGGATACCGTGTGAGTATGTGAGTTGTTAATGGTGGTCTAGCAATGTAGGGATGCCAACTCACGTGGTATCCCAGACATGTTCACTAAATACAATCACCTCTCTGCTTTTGACTACATAACACACATGTATCATGTAAATTCTGATTTGCTGCTGCTTTCCACTTTTAGGGGGGAAAATGCTGAAGAATGAGGCGAGCCCTCACATCAGCAAGACAACTCGTTTACCTCGGAAACGCTTCTATCGCGCGAGGGCCCACAGCAATCCACTAAGCGATTCCCACTTCCCAGTGCCTCTCTCCCCTTGCCATGTCGACTACTGCCTTCATTACCCTCAACTTTTTCCATCATCCGATCAAAGCGTCAATTCCAAGATCCAATTTGCAGACATAGGCTGTGGTTTTGGAGGGCTTCTAATTAGTCTTTCAACCCTTTTCCCAGAAACCCTAATGATTGGGATGGAGCTAAGGGACAAGGTGACAGAATACGTGAAGGAGAGGATTTTAGCTCTGAGAGTGGAAAATCCTGGTCAATACCAGAATGTGTCAGTGGTTCGGACTAATTCCATGAAGTACATTCCCAATTATTTTGAGAAAGGACAGCTCTCGAAGATGTTTTTCCTTTTCCCTGATCCTCATTTTAAGGAGAAAAATCATAGGCGTAGGGTGATAAGTCCACACTTGCTAGATGAATATGCTTACGCTCTTTGTATTGGTGGGATTATATACACGATTACGGATGTGGAAGAACTTGGCGAGTGGATGAAAGCTTGTCTGGAGGGGCACCCTATGTTTGAAGCAGTTAGGGATGAAGAACTTGAAGCCGATCCAGTTGTGAAGCTCTTGAGTTCAGCCACCGAGGAGGGGCAGAAAGTTACACGGAATGGGGGACAAACTTTTCAAGCAGTTTATAAACGGGTTGTGCCGTCGCTTTGATTTTGATCTCTTCAATTTTGGCAGTTTCCTTGATTCTGTAGCTTGGTGCCCTGCTTTCTGAAATCATTTTCCCATGCTGACCTGCTGGTACTTGAATCTCAAAATTTTCAGCTAGCTATTGTTGTTTTCTTGATGTAAAAGTTCATGTTTTTTGGCAGTCGATGTATTTCGATCTGTAATGTTGGGGTCTGCATAATTTTCAGGCATAATCCTGGGGTGGGGTTGGTTTCTCATAGAAAATGGGCCTGGGACACACATAATGCCAAGTTATGATTGATGTGTTTCCCAAGTCCATTTTCACATTATTCTGAAAAGATGTTAGTTACTCCACATTAAATTGAGTTAGGATTGACTTTAAAATAACATCATAACAGAAATAATAATGGCAATTAGTATTTTGGAACGAAAAGCAACTACAATAACAATCACATACTAATAGGCAATGATTGTGAAGCAAAAAGTCCTAACAAAACAAAATTGTACAACAATATTTGCATTGTTGCATACATATTTAACCGTATCCCGATTCTCCGAGAATAAATTTTATCTACCGCTGGTGTAAAATTTTACTTTTCTACCACTGTTCATTATGAGTCTCACCGAGCGTTTATTATTGTAATCTGAATCGTTCATATTATAAGACCCGCAATATAGTATTGCCATACAAAAAATTAACTTCATCGAAAATCGATAGATATATCAAATTTTGAATTTTTGTTTATAAAATGGACGATTTAATTTCTGTCAATAATAATAAAGATAAACTATCCATTTCAATTTTTGATATTCCTATCGATATCCGATCAAATTTATTTTTTACATGAGTATGTTATTATGCGGGGTCTACAAAATGAACGGTTCAAATCAACTATAAACACACGATAGGACCGAAAACGGCGGTGGTGGAAAAGTGGGGTGCCACCGCTGGTGAAAATAATTTAATCTCTTCTCGAATTACCCAACAGAGGTTAATAAACCTTCCATGTATATGGTTCCTGGAAGAAGGAAAATTCTCGGGGTGGTCTGGGTTTCACCGCGAGTTTCCCTAATGGTGCAGTGGTTCATCAGTTTCGCGACATTATGCTACCGCTCTAGCTTGCTCCAAACACAGATACGGAGTACTAATTAGCAATCCTTCTAGCTAAAAAATGGTCTATTCGTATTAATTACATTACAACGTACTCTATATTTTTTGGATGGGAAAGTCTACAATACATACCCCTTTAAAGGGTGTACTATATACACCATATTTTATGGTTCATTCATAATATTTTAGCGTGTTTCGTAATTTTTGTTCTAGAATTCATAACTTTTCAGCAGTACGATTCGTAACATTTTTATTATGATTCATAACCTTTTGGTATATCTGATAACCTATACGATTCGTAACTTTTTAGCAATACGATTCGTAACATTTTCTTTATAATTCATAATACACACCCAAATGAATGGTGTGTATTGTAGTCATTCCCTTTTCGGATAGTTTGAATGTCGTAAAGCAGGCAGGAGGAGAAGGAGAAGGGGGAGGAGGAGGGAAGACTGACTGCTGCTTTGCTAATCGTTTTTTATTGCGCAACTTCATATAGGAGATCTCCAAGCTATCATTTTGTAGAATTTCGAAGGTTGAGCGCAAGTACATCAATCTAGCCATTACCTTTGCTTGGGGGCCCTGACTTCGTTTATGTTGGAAAATATTTAGGATATAGTAGTAATTTTATTTAGTGTGTGAATGTGAATTGACTCGATTTAGAATCGTGTCTTTTTAGTATCACATATTCACCCTTAAACGGACACGCCCTTTATGAACAATATGTCCTTTCCCTAGATGACTATAATTAAGGAATAGACACTAGTTCGCGTATATGGTGTCCCCCATTCATTCTAGATTGATTCGGAAAAACTTATGTGTTCATACTTTCACCGAGTCAGAGTCTTTTCTTTTGAGAGAGTACAAAACACTAGGAGGTTCAATAGATCCACCAATTTAGAGTTGCTTCTGTTGGCATTCGATCAAATAGTGCTGAGAGATGGACGTCCGTGCAAACTGTAAGCACCATAGCAGGGACAAATCTATCTTAAGTACAGAGTACTAAGTGTCATACTCGCCTGGATTACTATTTGATTTCCATCGATTTTCAAGTTTCGAGTTCCAATTTTATTGCATTCATATTATGGATTTTAATATAAAAAATAAACATATGTTTTCCCAACAGTTTATTCTTCGCGGTAGTTATACTTTTGATTTGGAAACTGTTTGCTTATTTAATGAATTTCTTTCTCTTTGAAAACAATAATTCAAGTATCACACTCAAACACACATCCATAGTCACATGAGTGGTGTGACGGCTCACACCACTCATGTGACTGTAGATGTGTGTTTGAATGTGTAAATGGATGTGGTGCTAGCAAAGTTGCTTTGAAAAAGAATACATATTAATATGATTTATATACTTTTTTCACACATTTTGAAGCTTCAAACAGTGATTTCTAATCTGTTTTCACACATTTTGAAGCTTGAATTAAATATTGTCCAGCTGTGATTAGTATCACGTTTGTATTGATGCTACTCCATAAAACAGAGCAAGGTGGTGTGTCCGGATAGTGAAAAATTTGAAGATTTATATTTGTGGTAGAGAAATTGTTAGGTTTTTTCGATAGTAAATAAGTTATTGAAAAATATCAAGTTATTTTCGGTAGTGAATAAGTTGTTGATGGTTTGTGAGTAAAATTACTGTAACAAAAACAGTACATGTTGACAAAGTTTTTGCTAGTAAAAATAAGATAGTAAAATGTTAAAAAAATCTTACTTTAGTAAAAATGATATGGTAAAATTTTTACTAGTATTTTTTTGTGGTGGAAACGTGTCCTAATTCAAATTCAAACATTTTTGAGTGAAACTCTGGTAGCCAAGAAAAGTCCACAGTGCTAGACGATGTCGGTGTGTGAGAGGTGACCGACAATGACAGGTAACCATTGAGGCTGTTGGTTGGTCGTCCGTCCTTTTATATTCCGTACATTACAGGCTAGGATAAGTACGCATTATAGCGTCAGTTAACTTAAGAGTTTTTTTCGTTTATATCCCTCCAACTATCCACCAATTTTCTACTTAGTTCTTAAATTATTAAAAACGTTTATTTAGTCCTCCAACTATTCAATTGCAGTCTATGTAGTCCAAAAGTTAAACTATCCACCAATTTTCTACTTAGTTCTCAAACCATTAAAAACGTTTACTTAGTCCTCCAACTATTCAATCGCAGTCTATATAGTCCAAAAGTTAACTTCGGTTAACTTTTCTCACTGAAAATCCCATATTTAATTTTTATACTGTTTATATGTATTAAAAAATATGATTAAAAAGTTAAATGCTCTAATTTTTGATCCGTTTGAACCGGTGTGAAGATCTTATTATTTTGATCTAATTATTCTAAAGGGTCATAAATAATTTTTGTTTCTAGGGCTTTCATTTAAGAACCCGTGGAGCATATACTTGATTATTAAAGTCCTAAAGACAAAATTAAATTATGACCATTTAGAATTATATGATTAGAATAATAAAATCTTCGCAATGGTTCAAACGGATTGAAAATTGAAACAATTAATTTTTTGAGAAAAGTGGAGCATTTAATTTTTGATACTCCCTCCGTCCCTTTTTAAATGTCCTACTTCGTAACTCCAACTTATTAAAAAGACATTATCATTATACCTTTCACATCAACTTTTTTCTCCACTTTCCCTACTTACCCATAATCATTACACTTTTACTCACTAACTTTTCAAAATGGAATCTACTTTTAGGGATAAAATAGACAATTTAACAATTTTTACTCACTAACTTTATAAAATGGACACTTATTTAGGGACAGCCCAAAATGGAATACTGGACTATAAATAAGGGACAGATGGAGTACTGTTTATATATTAAAAATACTTTAAAAAATAAATGCTTCGATTTTCAATCCATTTAAATAGATACGAAAATCTTATTATTCTCAGCATATAATTCTAAAAGGTTATAATTATTTTTTGTCTCTAGGGCTCTTATTAGGGATATCGGGGATCCTATAAAGTATAGACTTGATTCTTATTTGACATCCTGAAGAGCATCGACTTGATTATAAAAATTTTAGAAATAAAAATTAATTATCACCCTTTAAAATAATATGATCAGAATAATAAGATTTTCGTGCCGATTCAAACAGTTTGAAAATCGAAGCATTTATTTTTTAACCATTTTTAATATATATAAACAGTATCAAAAATTAAAAGTTCCAATTTTCTCAAAAAATTTAAATGCTCCAATTTTTAATCCGCTTGAATTGTTGCCAAGATCTTATTATTATAATTATATAATTCTAAAAGGTCATAATTTAATTTTGTCTCTAGGACTTTAATAATCAAGTATCTGCTTTATAGGATTCTAAATGAAATCCCTATAAACAAAAATTATTTATAACCCTTTAGATTAATATGATCAGAATAATAAGATCTCTGCACCGGTTCAAACGGATTAAAATTGGTATATTCTATTTTTTAATCATATTTTTAAATATATATAAACAGTGTAAAAAATTAAATATGGGATTTCCGTGTTTTGGACTACATAGACTGCAGTTGAATAGTTGGAGGACTAAGTAGAAAAATGGTGAATAGTTGGGGGATATAAAATAAAATAAAAAAAACTCGTTAACCCTTAACTACCCCCGTCGTTTCCCGTCTGACCGTTCCTAGTCGTTTCCTTCTACCTCATCCACTTTCTGTTCCTTGTCGTTTTCTTCCACCTCATCACTTTCCGTTCCCCAGTATGCAATCATAAGAAGGGACAAAAAGGGAAAACAGGAAACCAAACAAACAAACAAACAAAACCACTAAAGCAACGCAATTCCATTCCTTCCCTCCCTCACGCAATTCGTTGCTATCCAGCTGGCTTGGTCAAAGCTTATCCACAATCCCCACCACTTGCTTTCTCGATTATGCCCTTCCTAACTCGAGATATTATCCCAATTGGACGCCGCTCTCTAGTGAGTTTGTTTTTCGCACAATTGATCAGAGTTTGATTCTTGAAATCAGGCTGCAATATTTTATTCTCTCCGTTCTAACTGTTAGTCCATTGTTTCTTTCTGAAATGTTCCGAAACGTTGGTCCTTTTTAAAAGTGGAAGTAGAAATTTGATAATTTCACAAAAGCATCCCTTTATAAGTAAATAAACATAGTTTTCTAAAGTACTCCCAGTTAGAATATAGGGGAACAAAAATTCTAAGTACACAACAATTCAAACATAATACCATCCATGTGGGGTTGTGTTTAGATTTTTGTGTACGTAGCATTATTGTTGGTTGAAATGATATCATAAAATTTGAATATAAGTGGTAGAATATTGGGGAATGGTTGAAATGATGTAATTAAATTTAAATATAAGTATAATTATTACATGTTTCTCTTCTTAAAAAATTGAAACTCTTAAAATGGACCAACTATTAAGAAATATAAGAATTAATTTCTTGTGAATTTCTTAATCTAGGGGTGGATGGGTTTGTCTTTAATCAACCGGGGAGAGAATTAATTGAAGTGTGCATAAGCTATCCAAAAAAGAAAGAAAATATTGGAATGTGGATTAATATATTAGTTTTTTTTTTTTTTTGACCTTTTGAATGTATTATCCCAGATGGTTTTGTTTTCCGATCTGGTTTTCTCAGATCGGGTGACTAATTTCCACAGGTTTAATGTTATCTTTGATTCGGAGCTTCGTCATCCCGAGACGGTGGTGTCTCGGTACTAACTCCACGTTAGCCAGCCATGTTGACGGTGTGAAGAAATAAGCGTTTGGCTATTGCATAGGAGTATTGTGCATCTGTTTCTTATGTGGGTGAAAATCTTTACTTGCTGTATGTCTAAATTTGCTTTTTTCGTTGAAAAAAAAATGTATTATTTACTTTCTATTGACTGCGCTGATGAGTGGAAATTTAATAGGAATCTTGAGTATAATTGTTTGGGTTTACTTGATCTTCAATAAACCATATCATATACATAATTTTTGAAGTAATTTTTTCGTACAAAAAAGGTCAATAAAAGCATCAATAATAATAATAATGGATAACATTTATCTTACAAAACACACAATATTTGCCCTTATAAGTAGTTTATTAGGTGGTTCTTCAAAATGAAAAATTCTAAATTTTGTTACACATAGAGCATCTTCGATGCCATAGAAAAATCGTTTATAAACACTTATGCTAATTTATAAATATTAGAAAATCATGTTAGCAAAGTCAAATTTTTTTCTTATACTGTGTTGTTAGCTGTCGGAACAACATTATTCCATAATGACATTTTAACAAATTAACAAGTTGAAACTGATCTTATTTGTGGAAAACTATTTGAAATGGGCTAAAGCAATGGCCAACATCAGCACAACTATAATTAATAATTAATAGCAAGTGGACCTTTTTTAATTTTGAGCTGATTTTTTAATCACTTTTTTTATATCATCTCCACCTAGAGAAATAAAGAAAGGGGATCATTTTTTAAAAAAGATGGATAAAACTTAATTCTCAAAAACCAAGACAATATAAATATTGCAAGATAACTACACTTTCAAAAATTCGACCCAAGATAATCATAATCTCTACCATTTGAAAACATTGCCGCCATCTTCAAAATATTTTAGAAGAGATTTAAACATAATTCCATAAGTTGGTAAACTTGAGACATCTTTGTGTGAAAGACACAAAGTTTCCACCGTCTTCAAATACTTTAAAAGGGGTTCAAACAAAATTCCAAAAATTATTGAGAAAATTACTCTTCAAATTGTTAACGGCACTCCAGATGAGTGTCAAAATGGGATGATTTTGACACTTTCTAAATTATAGTAGAAAAGTGATTTTGACACTCTAAATTTAACCATCGTCTCTATCCTATATTAAATTATCAAATTCTCTTTTATTTTGTTAGTGTTCATCCATTCTCTCACACGGAATGGTATTATTATACTTTCAAATAAAAAAGACAAAAAAAATAAAGTGGACAATGGCTGCAAGTGTCAAAATCAATTTTCATGATAGTAGTACTCATTACTAGTAATTTCTTAATTCAAAATTTGAAAAAGTCCGTTATGGAAACAAACGGCACTTCCCAAATTCTAGAAGCAACTCCTGGCCTCATTAACTTCCGTAACTGTCCCACGCCCACGAGTCATCCAAAAATTAGGCAAATTAAATTTCCACGCTGGCAGGCAAGATATTCCCGCGATTCTGTCTCATCCCCCCTCACTCACCTTCCAACACGTGTCCCCCTACAGCTGTAATCAACGTAACCGTCTACCTACAACCACCGGTAACCCTAATCCCCACTATTTAAACCCCTCCTTCCTCCCCCCCATCCTTTGATCTCTCACTCCCAGAGGCACAAACAGCCTCTCTCTCTCTCTGATTCTCTCTCTCCTCAAGAATCACATAGTATACATCTATCTATATCATCGCGATAAATATACATATATTTAATCTAGGGTTAGGGTTTGGTATGGAGAACCGATCGGCGTCGACGGAGAGAGACGTGGACCGGATCAAGGGACCGTGGAGCCCCGAAGAGGACGAGTCGTTGCAGAAGCTCGTGCAACGGCACGGGGCGAGGAACTGGTCGCTGATAAGCAAGTCGGTGCCCGGGCGGTCGGGGAAGTCGTGCCGGCTGCGGTGGTGCAACCAGCTGTCGCCGGGGGTGGAGCACAGGCCGTTCACGGCGGAGGAGGACGAGCTGATCGTCAAGGCGCACTCCCGGTTCGGCAACAAGTGGGCCACGATCGCCAGGTTCCTCAACGGGCGGACGGACAACGCGATCAAGAACCACTGGAACTCCACGCTCAAGCGGAAGCACGCGGCGGAGCAGGCCGACGGCGTCGAGGAGCGCGGCGGTCAGCACAGGCGGTCGGAGAGCGGCGACGTCACGGCCGCGATTTCTGGTTTGTGTGTCAATGATAATTGCTATATTAACCTTGATGATGGCCCGTCTGGCTCTGATGTTGTCAGCGATGCGAGCCTCCCGTTGATTTCTCCGATGAGTGTGAGCGCGTATCGGCCGCCGATCGCCGATCACTCGCGGCGGATCGAATCGACGCCGCTTGAGATCGATCTGAATCTGTCTCTTGTTTGTGGAAACGCCTCGCAATCGGAGGAGGTTGGCGATGGAAACCCTGGGCGGGTGAGCGAGTCGACTTATCAGAGCGGGGATTTTGCGGGGGAGAAGGCGGAGACGGTGTCTTTTGGGCCGGATTTCCTTTCTGTGATGCAAGAGATGATCAGGAATGAAGTCAGGGATTACATGTCTGGGCTTGAGAAGATTGAGAGTGGGGTTAGGAACGCAGGGGTGAAACGCATTGGCGTCGGTAGAACTGAGTGATTGAAAAAATTGAGAAAGGAAATGAGCAAATCTGGAGAAAGATACCCAATTTTGGTGCTGAGAGGGAGAGCTGTTTGAATTTGGTGGGTGTACAGAACAGAGGTAGTTGGGTATGGGATGTTAGGAGTAGGGTTGGGAACACAGGGTTTTAATTGAGATTAGTTATAAAATTTAGGGTGGTTGAGTATAATTATGGTTATTAGTTTGATCAAAACACATTTTGGTTTTCCAAAATTAGATCTTGAAAAGCTCAAGAAAAATGGGATGAATTGGAAGGAGTGGTTTGGTTTTCCTTTTCGGAACTGGAGCAATAATGAACTTTGCATTTTGAATTTCAAATTATAAATTTTTTCTTCGAAGGAATGTTTGATGACTGTAGAATGTCGGGTTGACGGGCTTTAATTTTTCAGTGCCGGGTGGGTACCTTGGCGCATCCGAGATATCCATTGCGTTTTTTGATGGCTTGGATTTGGAGAAAAAGAAAATAGAGAGAAAGTGTTGGACAATCCGGATGTGCTGAGCGAATACCACGTGTGATGTACCACCCGACACCGAAAAATTTCTCCGTGATAAGGCTATGGAGACGATAAAAAAGAAGAAGAAAAGATAAGGCTATGGTGCTATGGATTAACTACTCCTATTTATCTGTAATTAGTTTGTTTTCTGGTACACCCAAAAAAAAAAAAGAAGTGTTGTTTGTTTTCATCTTTAGTGTAATTTTGGAATTTTTACACAAAAGACAAAAGTAAGGTCTTAAATACTGAGTCATTTTTTTTAGATGTTTGATATTATTATTTTAAAAAATTATTTTTTTATAAAGACTCTTTGTCTAGAACTGTTTAAAGTCAGGTCCCGTTTCACTAAAATTTCTATTTTTTAAAGTTCTTATTTCATGCTTCTTGAGATAAATCGTAATGCTCTTGCAAACTATCACTTTTAGTTCAAAAAATATCTCTTAGTAGAACGAGGTCTCAGTCTTCAAATACATGTGGAATCCCTAAATTTGACTTGAGCTCTTTATTTCAACTTCACTTATATAAAGGCCCGGTAATGAACTTATATTCCATTTGGTATTTTACGGAAAACATATACTACAATAATGACATTTATACGTGGACATCTCTTTCTTTTTCTTTTTATTGCAGTTACGTAGTATTAGAATTTATATACATATTTTTGACTGTATTGTTGATTCCTTTAAACTGTCTTTATATTATTCTATCCAATGAAGTATGTCGTCTAGTTTTCAAAATTTTCCCTCCCATTTGGATACTTCGAAAACATTATTGAACACGTTAGGATACTCTATGGACTCTTTATATTGGGGTCGTCTTTAACCAAATCGTGACTTGTGTCCCAATCAATTGCGGTTGACCTTATTTTTTCGTTTAATTTTGTCTAGCTCTACCTGTTCACTTAAATTTAGTAAGTTTTAATCAAGGGCGGAATCAGGAATCTAATCTGTCTTGGGATAACCCAAAATTTAATAAATTAATATATATTACATGTATGAACTAAAAAGAATTGTATAACTAATGGCAAATAGATTTGTATGAAAGTACGTAAATGTTCAAAAATAAATAACAAAAAGAAGTATAAAAAAATGTACAAGTTGTACCCTAGTGAAGCTGCACCTTACGTTGTTTCAGAGAGTAGAAATCATTTCTATCGAATTTGAGTTGATATTTTCAACACGTTCTCTTTCAATTATGATAATCACACATGATGGATTGGATTACAAAAGAAAATGAGGTGGACTAAAATTTATTGGGCTAAAATTTTACATATAAATTTTTTATTTTTCTTAACCTCACCTGGGCTATAGCTCAAGTGCCCAACCATGTACTTCTGCCTTGGCTTTAATCCTTACATATCACGACATCCAAAGAAAGTTTAGGTCTTCGTCTTCCCCTAGCTTTACTATCAATCACTATCACATCACTCTTCTTGACTACTACATCTTCAATGATGCGAGCCTCTTGTTGATTTCTCCAATGAGCGTGAGCGCGTATCGGCCGCCAATCAGGGATCACTCGCGGCAGATTGAGTCGACGCTACCCGTGATCGATCTAAATCTGTCTCTTGTTTGTGGACAAGTGTAACAACCCGGATCCTCAAGCACCACGATATTAAAAAAAGACCACAATCTGTCTTTTATTCCAAAAACTTTACAATTTACAACTATCA
The DNA here is from genome assembly GCA_014282245.1 of Rhododendron simsii. NCBI lineage: Eukaryota > Viridiplantae > Streptophyta > Magnoliopsida > Ericales > Ericaceae > Rhododendron > Rhododendron simsii. The sequence continues at coordinate 11,827,875 of CM024957.1, read as the reverse complement.
CTAAACTAAATAAACAACACCTACTCTCGCAGGGACTCAGACAAGCTTGCACCACCGGCACCTGTCGCGCTAACCAACCTGCAAGCTGGAGTCCAAAAGGACCTCAGTAGTGTGTGAGATATAATAACATGTACAACATCAACACCAAAATAACTGCACAACACCAACCACCACATATAACACCAACCGCGAATATAACACATCCCACATAAATGGAACCACATATTCGGTCCTCCTCAGTATATGACGGGTAACGTACCACCACACTAATCTCACCACGGCCCATTGGCCAACTTGTCTTTTGGCATAACTTATTATCCTAATCACCCTGTCACAAACTAAATAGTTTCACGACCTATAGTCACCACATATAACACAACCAACAAGAACCCAACATTAATATTGTACAAGAAATATCGCATTGCCATCAGATACAATCCCACCTTCAAAGAACGTCGTCCAAAATCTCATCAAAACAAAAACCCATGTTCCTCACGGCTCTATCTGAAGTCCCATTTTTATTTATTTTTGTTCTTTTTCTTGTTTCACTTGGCTGATCTATATATAATCAATAGACTAAGTGCACGTGTACCACCTCAACATCAAGTGTTTTGTCCATTTAGCATGAATTAATATATCAAATAGGAGTACGACACTGCTGAAAATATTGAAAAAATGCATGGTAGGGTGTTACAATATCCCCTCCTCTGGAAATTTCGTCCTCGAAATTTGTCTATTTAAAATATGATTTTTAAGCTTCCACTACGCACTCTGATCACCCACTCGACCCCATATAAAACCTATTTCCTACGCTTTGATACCAACTGTAGCAACTTAGATCCTCAAGCACTATGATATTAAAAAAAAAAAGACCACAATCTATCTTTTATTCCAAAAACTTTACAACTTACAACTATCACTAAACCAAATAAACAACACCTACTCTCGCAGCAATTCAGACAAGCTCGCACCATCGGCACCTGCAGCGCTAACCAACCTGCAAGCTGAAGTCCAAAAGGACCCCAGGAGTGTGTGAGACGTAATAACGTGTACAATATCAATACCAAAATAACTGCACAACACCAACCACCACATACAACACCAACCACGAATATAACACATCCCACATAAATGGAACCACATATCCGGTCCTCCTCAGTATATGACGGGTAACGTACCACCTCACTAACCTCACCACAGCCTATCGGCCAACTTGTCTTTTGGCAAAACTTATTAGCCTAGTCACCCCGTCACATACCAAACAGTTGTTTCGCTCCACAATCTCGCCTTCAAATAATGTTGGAAAATCCCAAGCATAGGGCTAGATTGTCGGTAGCAAAATAAACCGGTAAGACCGGGATCATACCACAGGGAATTCAAAGATAGCTTAATCGGATTGTAGGTTTATATGGTGGATTGCGGCGTTTAAGACGGCCAACTTGGTTTTGCTTAAAACGGTGGAAGTGCTAATTAAAAAGACTAGAAATGAACTTTATAAACTAAAAGAGGCAAGTCTAGGGATCATCTATCCCTCGACAAAGGCTGTTACCGGTTCTCAAAATAACTCAAGCGAAAGTCACGACCGCGTGCTTACGTCCGGAAGATATAACTTTGACGATTACATTTATTAAAAGATGTGATTAAACGGAGGCGAACCAACTTGTTGGACAAATAAATCGAACACATACAGGAGGCCACGAGCCCTCGGTGAGCCGCTTGCCAAGACCACTTGACTAAGCACCTTACCAATGAGTTAACACTGCTTGTTTAGACCAAAAATACAAGTTAAGCCCTATTCCGAATTCATGCTTTTAAGCCCAAAGATTCGAGAACCGAATAACAACCTAAGTCCTTGGGAAAGAGTATCCCGAGACTTAGCCAACCGACTACTCACACATATTTAAAGAACAAATCAAGCTAAAAATATGAGCCATAAGATTTAACCGATAAAAACGAAAACAAACTTGATTTTATAAAGGATCTAGTCCGTACAAGCAACTTTAATAAACGAGAAATTAACAAATGAGAATTACTTACTTGAATTCTATGGAAAATTACACTAAGAAAAGCTTCAAGAACATTAATGGAGTCTAGGAACAAAAGCTGTAATGAGATAGATAACAAAAGGTGAGAAATGACACCCTTATTTATATAAAATGGGTTTCTCTCTCATCAAATATCTAAAAAGTATACTACTAAAGGCAACTATTCCATAAGCGGAAAGTCCAAAAAGTAACAAATATCTGGCCGAAAGCTCGTGGTATCGATACAAAATATGGAAAGTATCGATACCACACTGCTAAGTTGAAAGAGCCATTCTCCCCGTAGTGCTTCCGTATCGATACGGCTTAAGACCGTATCGATACAATGTAACCTGCCTTCCCACGAGGCCAACGCGTATCGATACAGAGTAAGGATGTATCGATAAGGAGAGCTTATCTCCAGGTCTTCAAGCCAACCTCCAAGGCTTGGCACCCGATGCCTCACTGGCTTGCTCGACACCTCACTCCTTCGCTCTTGGGCCATCCCAGTAGAAGTTCCACCGAGCGTGGACATTTGAACTTTCTTGAGAAATAGCCTTGTGATCAAAATATACCTTTAGAGGACATTTTACCTGAAACACTTAACAAACTACCTTACGAGCAATATTGAATAAAAGCGACAAATTATAACTAAGAATGCTATGAACTGGAGGACTTAAGCACCACGATCAAGCAATCTTTGGTGATTATCGACAGTTCCCCGACATATAGTCACCGCACATAACACAACCAACAAGAACCCAATATTAATATTGTACAAGAAACATGTATCTCACATTCACCTTCAAATCGCATTGCCATAAGATACAATCCCACCTTCAAAGAACGTCGTCCAAAATTTCATCAGAACAAAAACTCATGTTCCTCACGGCTCTCTCTGAAGTCCCCTTTTTATTTATTTTTGTTCTGTTTCTCATTTCACTTAGTTGATCTATATATAATCAATAGACTAAGTGCATGTGTAAGCATATAACTCCTCTTACTAGAACTTGACACATGCTTTATAAAGATGACTAACCAATACATTTTACACATGTCCACCTCCTATCACTTTGTCCTATTATCAAGTCTATATTTACCTTCGGAATTCAAAGTTTAAACTCAATCCTCACATGCACACATGCACGTGTACCACCTCATCATCGAGAATAGAATGTTTTTTACATTTAGCATGAATTAATCTATCAAACAGGAGTATGACATTTCTGAAAATATTGGAAAAATGCGTGGCAAGGTGTTACAAAAAGCCTCGCAATCGGAGGAGGTTGGCGATGGAAACCCTTGGCGAGTGAGCGAGTTGACTTATCAGAGCAGGGATTTTGTGGGGGAGAAGGCGGTGACGGTGTAGTTTGGGCTGGATTTCCTTTCTGTGATGCAAGAGATGATCAGGAACAAAGTTAGGGATTACATGTCTGAACTTGAGAAGATTGAGAGTGGGGTTAGGAACGCAGGGGTGAAACGCATTGGCGTCGGTAGAATTGAGTGATGGAACAAAATTGAGAAAGGATCGGATGAGCAAATCTGGAGAAAGATACCCAATTTTGGTGCTGAGAGGGAGAGTTGTTTGAGTTTGGTGGGTGTATAGAACAGAGGTAGTTGGGTATGGGATGTTAGGAGTAGGGTTGGGAACACAGGGTTTGAATTGAAGTTAGTTATAAAATTTAGGGCTGTTGAGTATAATTATGGTTATTAGTTTTTTTTTGGGGGAAATTATGGTTATTAGTTTAATCAAAACACATTTTGGTTTTCCAAAATTGGATCTTGAAAAGCTTAAGAAAAATGGGATGAATTGGAAGGAGTAGTTTGGGTTTCTTTCTCGGAACTGGAGTAATGAACTTTGCATTTTGAATTTCAAATTATAAATTTATTTCTTCGAAGGAATGTTTGTTGACTGTAAAATGTCATTAACGGGTCTTTAATGGGGACCTTTTTTTATTTTTACTGCACGAGATAAGGCTATGGAGATGATAAAAAAAAAAAAAACAAAAGAAGAAGAAGAAGAAAAGATAAGGTTGTGGTCCTATGGATGTTTAAGTACTACTTTTTATCGGTAATTAGTTTGTTTTCGGGTATATCCAAAAAAAAGAAAAAAAGAGTATTGTTTGTTCTCATCTTTAGATGTTTGGCATTATATTATTTTTAAAAAATTATTTTATTTTTTAGTACTTTTAAAATTCTGCTAAGGTTTTTAGTTTATAAGGTTTTTATTTTACACTTCACGAGACTGATTTTAATGTTCTTACAAAATATCAACTTTAATTCAAAAAACATCTCTTTGCATGTGGAATGTAGAGCTTAAATAGGGGTCCTCCTCTATATAAATACTTAAGTCTTCATCCTAATGGGTTTAAAAACTTATCTTTTCATCCACAAATTCAAATAAATCCTAAACTACCATCTCTCTCTCCTAATCTTTATAATCTTGCACTCTCTTTATCTTTCCTAATTTATCTCATTCTCTCTTTTATCTTTTTCTCTGCTAATCTTCTCCCTCCAATTTTCTATCACCTAAAATCTAAAAAACATTAAAAAAAAAACTGACATCTACGTACCAAACTTGAAAATGAATAAGTATTCATGTTATATTACTTGAAATCCTCCATGAATTTGTCATGACTACGTATAATAAATCATTCCCACGAAATTACATTAAACCAAAATAATAACAAAATTTGGAGAAATCAAAACACACACACTGAAATCATGACAAAGTTTGTGAAATCACCATGAAATAAAAAACATCATGAACACATATCATAAAATTGTGCCGACAAAACTACACTAAATCAAAATAATGACAAAATTCGGAGAAACCAAAACGCACATACCAAAATCATGACAAAATTTGTGAAATCACCATAAAACATAAAAAATCATGAACACGTATCGTAAAATTGTGCCGACAAAACTACACTAAACCAAAATAATGATAAAATTCAAAGCAACCGAAATACACATACCGAAATCATCACGAAATTTGTGAAAACACCATAAAACATAAAAAAAATTATGAACACGTATCGTAAAAATTGTCCCAACTAAACTACAATAAACAAAAATTATGACAAAATTTAGAGAAATCGAAACACATACACCGATATCATGACAAAAAGTAGTTGCTTATCTGCCGGTCTTCGAAATGGTGGGCGTGATGCAACAACTAATTCAGTTCAGGGACGGTGAGTTGGATGTGATCTCAGGAGGGAGAGTTCTCACAATCAACAAGTTGAAATACAGTGACGGTAAATGTTTGCCCAAGAAAGACGGCAAACTCAAAAGTGGAAATTGCATGTCATTGCATTCAATAATCAAAGGCTATCCGATTCAAGGAGGTCAGCCTTCAGGCGGTTCCCTGCTGGGCTGGTTCCTGACTGCTTCTAAAAAGAAAGGCGAAAACATTCTCCTTGCTGGCGGAGCGGCATATAGAAAAAGAAAGGTTTTGAAAGAAAAAAAGTGGATTCCCTTTTGTGAGCAAGAGCCCATTCTTGATCCAAGCCAAGTTTTGCATTCCTTAGCTTGGTGCAAAAGGCAGTTGCTCTGCTTGGATTGGCATGGATGTCCCCCCTGTTGGAGGAACTTTTGTCTCAGTTCTTCTATTCGTACTCTGTCTCTTTCTCTATATTAATTCCCAAGGTCGGTGGGTCTCATAGCAAACCAGTCGTTCATCTTGCTTGAGTTGGTGGTAAGTGAGTGTCAAGGTAAGGTTCCGCCGGCTTATTCCTGTTACGTGAGTTGAGTCAGGTAAGCGAAATGAGGATCTTCATATATAGAGAGATCCCATTTTCTACGCAATCTGGAGAGAAAGAAGAAGATTGGTAGCAAAACACCTTCAGTTCCTCTCAACAACATGACATGAACGACCGTTTTCTATGTTTCAGTCAGATACAAATTGCTTGGATGCTTTTGAAAGCCTCTAGATGACTTGCTGAAAAAATGTTTTCTAGGTTTGTCTTGTGTCTCCGTAACAAATGGTCCATTTATTGATGGGCGAACGACGGGGATTGAACCCGCATGTGGTGGATTGTGAAAGATGGCACATAAAATGAGGACGGTCAAAGATGCTAGAAAAGCACAGTCGTTGTGGCATTCTAATAGTGGATTCTTTTTTGAAAGTCAAAGAGTCTCGGAGAGAAAGACCGCCTCAAATTGCTAAAGGAGAGTGATAGAAAGAGACCAGATTGATTCATCTCTCCACTTTTGCTTGAAGATCCAGAAAAGAAGTCAAACTCGGAACCATCGCTTATTTTTCAGACCAATACATCTGTGAGAGTGTTGCTGGGACACGACGGCCAATGAGTGGCCACGATCTGTGGCGGACGGAATTGCATCAACCTCGGTACTATGTGGGGTGTCGGAAGCGTGGAGATGGCACTAGAAAAGCATCCACAAAGAGAGAGAAGAAATGGTGGTGCGTCAATTGTGGTTGGAATCACGGTTTGGGAGAGAGAGAGAGAGAGAGAGAGAGAGAGAGAGAGAGAGAGAGAGAGAGAGAGAGAGAGAGAGAGAGTTAGAGTTTCAATAATAATTTTTCATTTTGAAGTTTTCAAAACATGGGAGGGTTTTTCGGAAAAGTGGGGACCCTTCAATTTTTTTTCTTTCCACGTTGGTAGGTGTTTGAGTTTGTTTTGGAGTCATTTCTGATAGCATAACAGTTTTGTATAAATCCCTATAATTGTGGGATAAAAAACATATGCATATTCCATATATGTATAACATATATCCCAAATATTATTATATAAATATATAGAGCAGGGTATAATAGGGCAAAATGACAATGTGAGAATGCGAACATAAGTATTTAAAACCTTTAGGATGGACACATATATAAGTCTAGTAAAGAGGATGCCTATTTAATTTCTTCATTGTTATTTTATGGAAAACATATACAATAATAACATTTATACCTGACTGTGGGCTCCCCGACCGGCGCACGCCCAGAAAAGAGTCGCCACCCAGATTTTTGAGATGAATGATTCGAGAACCGAAAACTTGATTTGAAAAAAAAAAAGCTTTTGATCTAGCGAAAACATTGAGATTTTGGGTCTTGGAGCCACATTACGAACGGGAAAGGTTTTGTTGAAAAAACATCTCACTCGCCCAGTAAAACCGGTCTCTACTAACCACTTTCAAAAGGGAAATTTTAAATGTTTTTTGAAAAATCAAACTCTTTAATAAGCAATTAAAGGGGAAAGGGACATGAGAAATATATCACATTGATGTGCACGTGGTGCTATCTGTACAGGGATGGTAAAGATGATGCAGAGTGAGAGTACTTTCTAACAGAAACTGTCTGTATCCCAGTTTACTTCTGCACGGCATATTGTAACATAGCGCACGGTTTTACAATTTGTCGTGCGGAGTACCCACTCTATTTTCAGATCATTATTAAGTTTCAAAACACCGTCCGGCGTCTTGAGTGGCACGCATGAGGTTTTCAACTAATATCAGATGGTGTTTTTATCGCTGGATCACTCTGAGAAAAAACCACTCTTTCAAGCCATGAACGTAAATCATCTTTTATACTTTTGATCACTCGAAATGATTAAAGAAGCTTCATTTTATAAAACCAAACATGGCTTGTAGATATGATCTTATTTTGAAAGCACTGACACCTGATATTTCAGCAACAAAATAGGCCTGACAGAGGATGACTATGATCCAGACAGTTTGAACAAGAAAATAGTAGTTAAATGAAAACGCTGTGCGTCTGAGTACATTATGCCGTGCGATGCATTAAACGCCGCGCGGCATAGCGTACTTAGCACAGTGGCTTGTTTTTGCTTTTGAAAATGGTTTTAAGCTAGTATCCAACCAAAATGGGGTTGATCCTAACCACAGAAAGGTTCCCTCAGGGATAAGGACAGAGCCTACCCCAAGGAAAGTAGTTTATATCTTTGATCTTGAGCTTGGATGGAGATGGACGGCTACGGATGAGTGAGGGTAAGACCGGTTGAGAAAAGGAGGTGGTGGATGTGAGCAATAGATGGGTATATTGGGAAGTTGGGATCTCAAAGTGAGTAAAAGGACTCACTTCAATGATGAGGAGAAAAATGGAGAGTTTTGGAAAAGAAAAAGTCTACAGAATATTTTTAGAGCAACTTTCTCAAAATTTGGGAATGAAAAGTGGGTGTAGAAGCATGATGAGAGAGAAATAGAATTCAAGGCCATTTTCTCTTGAGTGGAGGGTTGTTTTTATAGGTAAGAACCAATGATTTTGAATTCAAATGGGGGAGGTATTTTCTAGGCGGGCCAGAAGTACTTTTTCAGTTAAGCGAACTTGTAGTTGTGGCTCAAGTGGGCATGGCCGACAGCTAGCTGAGCCAGTCAGAATTTTATCCAAAATGTTGTGCGGTTGACCTCATGACCTTGTGCGGCATAATGAGGTTTATTATGCCGTGCGGTGTAGAGGTGTGCCGTGCGGTACTAAGGGTCCAGTTATGAGCCCTTGGGTTTGTTTTGGGCTTTTGGTTTAATGAAGTCCTACATCCAAGCTCTCGAAACTATTCGTTTCCTTTATTTCATTATCGGGATATTTAAAGAACCTCCGAGGTCCGGATTGGGGTGTCTACACTAACATCTTATTTTTTCTTTTTCTTGCACTTATAGTATTAGAATTTATACTTTTTTATTTTGATTGTATTGTTGATTCCTGTAAACTGTCTTTATATTATTCTATCCAATGAAGTATGTTGTCTATTTTTTCAAAAAAAAATAAAATCCCCATTTGGACACTTCGAAAACATTATATATTGAACACGCTAAGATACTCTATGGACTCAATTGGGGTCTTCTTTAACCAAACAGTGACTTTTGTTCCAATCAATTTGGGGTTGGCCTTATTTTTTTATTAGGACTACCAGTTCACTTAAATTTAATAAGCTTTAATCAAAGGCATAATCAAGAATCTAATCTGTCATGAGCTAATCCAAAATTTAATAAATTAATATATATATTACTCCATCCGTCTTTTTTTAGAGTCTAAGTATTTCATTTTGAGCTGTCCCTTAATAAATATCTATTTTGTAAAGTTAGTGGATAAAAATTAGGGCATTTTCTATTTTGTCCATAAAAATAAATTCTATTTTGAAAAGTTATGGAGTAAAAGTGTAATGATGATGTCTTAATAGAGGGTAAGTAGAAGAAGTGAAAATAAAAGTTGATGTAAAACGTGTAATGATGACTTCAACACTTCTCCATTTAGATGTTGGTATGTAAATGTACAAATATTTGCTTGGGAAACCCGGTCCATTATACTTTTTTTTTGGGTAAAGAGCTTTATTGATTATTAAGCAGTGGAACATCCAACGCCACTTCTCTACAAAACCCAACTCGGGAACTCCCCTTGCCAGGAAGTAGGAAGAGCTAAATGAAGGGGCATGCTTTGCCAACGCATTGGACACCCTATTACAATCACGAGAAACAAAACTAAACAAAATGAAACGGTATTAAAACAGCTAGCTAAATGCAAGGAGTCATTAAGGATCACAGTTTAGACCGGATTTCACACTTGATTGTCCTTGCAACATTCGAATCACAGTTTGCGCATCAACTTCCATCATAACATCCTTATCTGGGAACAAGGAGCATAAACCCAGTGCTAAACGGAACCCCAAAACCTCAACCATTTCTGCCGAGTCACTCAACTTGATAGGAAGTGCTTCTGCTCTCAAAATTTATACTTGGGTTTCGAAATAATGTGGATTCGCTTTGAAAACAGCAAATGCAATTCCTAAGCTACAAACCCACTGGAGTCTAGGCCATGTTGCTTTAAAAAAGAACAAGCAATTACTCGAGCAATGGGCACACTTTACGCCCAGGACCAACAATCACTAGTTCAATTTGAACTTTTTGGAGCTTATTTTGGAGTCTTGCTATTGGTACTGACAGGTACCGTACCGAAAATGAACCGAAGGCCGTGCCGGGCCATCTCCGGCCACCGGATGGCTGATCCGAGCAGTCCAAAAATTCTAAAAAAAAAAAAAACCGAGTGAGCCTACGCGAGAATCAACGGCATCTGATGTGCTTAGGTGCTCGATCCAAACACCACATTTTTCCTTATATACATGTATATACATATACACACGAAAAATGGTGTTTGGATCAAGCACCCTATACACATCGGATGCCATTGATTCTCGCGTAGGCCCCCTCGTCTTTTTTTTTTTTTTATAGAATTTTTGAACGGCTCGGATCGGCCGTTCGGTGGCTGGAGACGGCTTGGCGCGGCGGTCGGTACGATTTTGGTAGGGACCCTGTCGGTCCCTATAGGTTTTCTGCTTACTTTGGACTCGCTAGTTGGTCTAATACCATCACAATACTAGTGCATGTCCGTGCCTGAAGGCATGACTCGAGTAAACAGCACACATAAAATCAATTATGTGCTCACATGCAATATCTCAACCCTCATCCAACGATTCCAACTTTGCGAAACCAATTCCAAACTAAAGTTTTAGAAAATCTAAACACCCAATCAAATAGTAGTGATGATTAAAAAAAAAAATTAACAAAGTAAAAATCATCTTTCATGCAGGGATAAGAAAATCCTTGGTTTGGAGATGAAATAAAATCAAACCCGGCAACTCTCAATTAAAGTTTCATAAAATCTGAACAACCAATTACTCAGCAGTGAAATCTAGTAACAGCTTGTGATATGCATGGACAAAATTTATTGTAGTTATAGGTACAGTGAATTCATATCAAACGAAGTCATAAGTCATTCCCCATTCATAAATCAATAACATTAGGCTAGGTTATTATGACGTACGGTTGAGGTTTATCAATTGCTTGGTCACTTGGGATTTTTTTGTTGTTTTTGACTGCAGACAATAGAAGAATACAAATGTCTTAATTACATCAAACTGAACATAAGTCTACAATCACACGAAACCCAATTGATAGTGCCGTTAAGGAGACAAAAAAGCAAACAAAGGCATTTTGGTTATGGGCTTGGCCCTAGTTAGCTTAGCCTGATGTAGCACCAAATGTCCAGGTAAGGTCCAATGAGTATCTTATCTGGGCTCATGGCTAGTGAATTAGGCTGGGCACAGCTGGTTCCCACCAACAAATCTGAACTACCTGACAGTCTTTTCCATTTTCTTGAAGTTTTACGTCTAAACGTAGTCAAGTAGAAAGATCTTATAAAGATGTTATCAATGGTTTAAATCTTGATCACGATTCGATTTTATTTATAAAAGATAAAACCTTTTCTATATAAAGAAAATGAACAAAGGACATGCTAGCATTGAAATTTAAAAACAAAAGTGGGAATTTCAGAACCTCCATTTCGGAGAATTGAAACTCTGAGGCGGTTCGGTTTGTTTAATTGACGAATAAAACTCGAACAAGCCTTTATCGAGTTGAGTCTCGAACAGTTCACAAACAACTCGGTTATTTGTAACCCTATAATTCGGTAAAACAAAAACACAGAGCGAAAGAAATTTAAGATGACACTCATAGCGAAGGATAACTAGATCTGGATGTGTGTGCTTGGATTAGTCATTCACCTATACGAGGATTCAAAAAAGTGAAAAAAAAAAGTAGTAATTAACCTTCTCTCATTTGCAGGTGCCAAACGGGGATAAGGGAAAAGGAACTAAGGAGCCTAATTGTGAGCAAACGGTGTAGTTTTGTTCTCACGGCAGCAAGCTTTTAACAAGTGAACACGAACTTCGACTTGAATATTTTGTTGCATTTATCTAACTTAAAGGTAAGTCATCCATGCAAGGAGTAGATCCATGCCAAGAGTAGGTGCTTCATACTCTAATCATCACTCCCAGGTTATTCATTCTTAGCCCTTTGAGATTTGGTACCTACCTTGGTATCCAAGGACCCTGTAATGAGTAAAGTCACTATAAAATTGTAGGGATTAGCCGTCCAAAAGTGTTTTCAATAGTTCGCAATAAAAAAAAAACTCTTCTTTGGAAGAGCTTTTTTTTTTTTCCTTTTTAAATCCGAACTATTAATCGCTTAGGTAGATGGCTGAGATGCTTACTACAACCCTGTACCGACTTTGCTCACTACAGGGTCCCTGAATCCATTTATCTCGCACATGGCGAACAAAGTGATCAAGTACGCGAGGGGCGAGGAGTGATTATGTACGGACGGGTTGAAGTCTTGGACACCCTTGTGGCCTTGTGAGTGTGACAAGGAAGAAACAAACATGGGTGCTTAAGACCCATCTGTGGATTTGATGAACTTAAGTTCTGTCACTTATTAAGTAGCGATTTCAGCTTTACTAGAACATGTGCTATATTAATCAAGAATTTTATTGAACTATGATCAAAGTTACATTTCTTGTAGAAGTCCTAACAATGTAAGCATCAAGGACATTATACACCTTCTACAACTATAATTATACGCTCCAAGGCTGGTGTCCCAACTACTTTTGCATAGTTCTCACCAGAACTGGTAATTCTTTCTTTCAATTGTTCTCCGTACTTCCTCCGGATATTATTTTCTGCGAACCCTTCATGCACTGCCAGTTGGCGCAAATTTATAATGATCGACAACAACAGTATTACATGAGATGTATTGCCTTACTAGTCATAATGGGACTGAAGGCTGAGAATAATTAGCTTATGAACCAGAAAGGAAAGGGACCTGAGCTACCATCATAGGGAGAGAGAGAGATGGAGCTTGTGAATTGCTAAATATGCAGCAATTCCAGCAGCATATCCAGCCAAAGCAACTCCAGATACCTGCACAAAATATACCACTCTAATTACACCTGAAATACAAGATTTGAATAGAAGAATATATATGAAAACAGCTGCTATATATCATCAAGTGTTTTTCACCGTCTTATTTCACATATAGAGGACAAGGCATGATTCATCTTGATCCTTAGTCTGAATCTTTTCCCTTACATGGAACCAATCACAAGCATCTAAAAACTGAATGAATAAAGTAATAAGTGACTAAGTAGGTTTGATAACCACATTTTACATTGCTTAAAAGATTAAGTGTCACTTAAAATGTAGGCTAAAAAGATAATAAAAATTAAATAACTTTGAGCTACTTAATTTTGACTAAATTTATGTCACGAAATTTGAGAGGAGTCCACACCGCCACCACTATCATTGCCACCGCCAACGGCACCACTACCACTATCACTCCACCACCACCATCACCATCACCATCACCACTGCCACCATCACCATCACTACCGCCACCACTACTGCCATCACCACCACAAACACCCCGCCATCCCTGTCGCCGCCGCCACCACTACCACACTCCATTAGTAAAATTAAAAGAGAATCACTATAACTAATGAAACTAAAACTAATTCATCATTTTTTTTTAATTCAGTGCTTACGTTTTTTATCAAACGATTTTTTAGCTTAAAAAATTCAGTATATAACTTCTAGTACTGATTTTTTCAAATTTCAGTTTTAACAAACACCACCTAAGCAGTGAAATAAATCAGTGTCAAAGAATTTTTCTACAAGAAGATGGGTGTAATACCTTCCGCAAGTACCAACAGAAATCTACCTTCTCCATTCCCATAAATGCAACTCCCGCAGCCGAGCCGATAATCAACATGGATCCACCTGTACTTGCACAATACGCAACCAATTGCCAGAATTCGGAATCTTGGGGGAAGGAAGTGAGATCATACATTCCCATTGTTGCCGCAACTAATGGAACGTTGTCTATAATTGCAGATACAACCCCTATTGCACTCGCAATCAGTTCAATGTTTGGAATGTGAGCATCAAGGAAATTTGCCAGTTTTCGAAGTATCCCTGCTGCCTCCAGGCTATATTATAGAATTCAGATGTCAAACTTAAGGGATGAAGTATGACTTCAGCTAAATTGTAATGTGATATTGATGTCACAAGCAAAACTTGCAAAATAGATGCCTCATCCATGAAACTGGAGTAATAATTTTTAGGCCTAGAAATTAAGATTGGTATCACTGAAAGAACATTATAGTCATCACTATTGCATACTTGATGACTTCACAAATTGAAGTATGGTTTCTCTACCTTGATTACTAACTTGACATGCTAAAGTGTTACTAAAGGGGCATAAGATTTGTTATACTTTCTTGAGGACGATAAAACCCACACTACAAAACAATTACAAAATTCATATGATGCATAACAATACCTGCTGACAGACAAAAGGATCCCAAGGAAGAAAAGGGCTCCTTGGGTGTCAATTCGTGATAAAGCCTGGGGTACCTTCAACTTTTTCCTATCCGATTCACCGTAATGAATGGCATCTGTCAAAATCCAAATAAATCCAAGTCCAAGCAACATACCCATGAAAGGTGGTAAACCTGTTAAAGCCTTGAACACAGGGACAAACACCAGAGCTCCAATTCCAACACAGAAAATAAGCACTCCTCGAGGGGCCATTTGTTCGGATGACAAAACATTCGAAGAGTCTTGTCCCGTTCCATTAACTTCACTAGTTGAAAAATCAAATCTCTCAATATGATTAACAGTTCACTATATTGAATTTAATCTTCAAACTCAATATTCTACAACATCAGTTTCATAATATAAGAACTGTACCTGGTAAGTGACAGAAGAGCCAGTGGGACAGCCAAGGAAACTGCACAAGGTACAATTAAGGCCTACAAAAAATGAGAAATGAATAGTTACAGAAAACCTTCTTTCCCTGATTACTACACCAGCAAAAATTTTCCAAAGGCAATTAGTCTGATGTTATCAACTGGGCACGTGACATACTCCAGTTTAAAAAATCCTAGTCAAGGATTTGTTTAGGCCAAATTCCAGCAGTATTACATGATTTGGTACAATCCAGTTTGTAAAATTTCTCACTTGCTCAAAACATGATCTTAAAAATTTCCTTAAGCTTCCTTGTTAGGTGATCTTGTCCTAATTGGATTTCAGAATGATTTGGTCGAATAACTTGCCATAAGCCAAAACAATTTTGAATTAGTGACATGAAGGAATGCCCGAGTCTTACATCAAGTCAAACTTCTGAAAATTTGAAGGAGCCCCTCCACCGCTCTACACTCTACAGGTCCAGACATAAATTAAAAAGTACTTCATGTAATCTTGTGACTGCAACTTCTTCCAACCTGAATATGTGTGGTATGATCAATTCGTTATAGGATAAGTCCTTAAGTTGACTTCCTTTCGGCTGAGACTTCGTGTGAATTCAAGGTTGATGGTGGTTGGTGACAGGTGTTCCTCTTTCACATTCATCTACTTAGTCGTACCCTCTCCTAAATCCTTGCCACATCTTTTCTTGTTGCCTCAACCAACATGCTACACTAATTGTTGGCAACCTTGTAAAATAACCCATTGACCATCTTTTTAGATTTTCCATGTCCTATAACTACCTTATTGCGTAAAGGTCGTTCATACTATTCTTTCAGTTGATCATATGCGTTACTATTGCAACCCAGTAGATAGGAGTGTGTAATCCTAAAATGCTCGATGCCTGTGTCCAACTCAGGTCCATTTGGGTAGGAAAGCATACTAGAGAAGACAACACTTATCCAGGTGTTCCTTTTAAGCTTTCATATATTATCTATCCCTGCATCTACTTTGTTTGGGGAAAGGCAGTTCAAGTATGCATAAAAAACATTAATGAACAAATTATAGCAGTACAAGAGATTCCTTGGTCCACAAGCCGTAAATGTATAATACACAACTCCTATGTAACATGCATGGATCCCATAGTATAGTGGGACTAAAACATGAATGCAACAAACCACATTAACAATAGGGATCAAAATGTTGGAACAATGTGGATACCTTCATTGTTGGCAATGTTGATATTTGACCATGTATCCACAGCATAGTGGTGGTTACATCACCAATAGGAGTCCATGCACCACCAGCATTTGCTGCTATCACAACAACAGCCCCTAGAAGCCTGTAAATCACAGAGACAAATACTATCACTTTGAAGAAGCTTTACCGACTGAATTGAAAATTAAATGGAAAATGTTGGACTCATGTTATTTGATGGAAACTTACATTGCTGAATAAATAATGCTGAACCTTAGTTACTGATTATAAGAATAGAAATTCTAACAGTTGTAGTTATCTACTAAGTTTATGTGCAAAACTACCTTGCATAGAGGAAACAAAGCACTTTACTAATAGATAAGTCAAGTCTTGGCGACATACACTAAGACTACTTATAAAAGGTTACTAAATTTAGATAACCAGCCAATGGCACAATATGTACCCAAACTCACCAAATGCTGAAAATTTCAAAATAAAATAGCTTAACAGAAATTTTGAACAACCTATTTACCAAGTTACTGCTTTGACAATATTCCACAAGATACAACGCAATATGAAACCATAACAACAATTAGATTGATTGTGAATAATTGTGAATCACTCAAGTCAGTGAATCATGCCACCAGTAGATATAAAGGTGCATATAACGAACTGGAAATGCCTTCTTACTTAAGCCTTTCAAATTGCCCTTCAGCCCAAATGTTAGTCAGTCAAATGAACATGAAACTCAAGTAGGATTTCGTTTTTTAATTAAGGTTTTGAAAACCCCCATGTAGAGACCTGAACATCACAACCACCGAAGTAGCATCATATTGGTGGCTAATTATGCCACAACTACTCGTTAACATGGTAGAAGTATGACAGCAACATCCCGAGTATTTGGCATGGGAAAACATTATTCAGTAATGGATACCTACTTGCGGTATTCTGATGGAGGTACGAGTTTCCTCAATAAGGAAACCATGACAATAGTGGAGGTCAGGTTGTCGAGGATTGAACTGAGGAGAAAAGTCACTAAGCCAACCTGCATTAATCATCAAACACAACAAATTAAGGTAAAGATATGAGGGAATCTAAAAGTAAAATATGAGGAGCTGTCCTCTGACTCTAGATCCAAACAAAAGTTGACCACCAAGTTCTTTATAAAAGAATAAATAACAAGAACCAATCCATATTGCCAAATTGCATGCTATCTCCACATGGGCAACAATCTCATATGCTAATAGATCCCACCCTAAATCGAAAGTACTTACACCAAGTAAGGTGGATCAAAATCATGTCAAAAAATTATAGTTCTAAACAACTATTGATGTGAACCCTGAGAAAAGGAGTAAATGGGTCCCGTGACTCTCATCTACCTCTTTGTGCAACTACGTGTTTTCCTGAATTCGTTACAATCACTTATTGCATGTTTCCACATGGATCCCTATGACACTTCTAAATAATCTCTGCAAGACTACAATGAGGTCTTTAAGGTCGCAATATACATTACAAAATATACGTTAGACTACATAAAAGCTAAAGGATTTAGTATGAATTTGTCAACCAAATTTAGATGTCAGTAATCTTTATCCCATTAAGGATTTTTCGGCATGACTGACTGTTTTGATCCTATCAGAAGAGTGTACGTATATTGTGGTAACGTGATTGATGCCGAGTGAGTTAGGTATGATTGGTGGTTGTTGGATGTGAGCTATGGTAGCATGTTAAGAGCTTCTTAACTAGTGAGACCTCGTTTTGTTTGTCGACAGAAGTGATGGTGGTTGTTCATCTTGTCCAAGTAGTGGATGATTTATTGTGAATGAAAATGGAGATAAACAAATGCGTGGGTAGGTCTTTGTAAATGGGTTTCGTTAGCCATTGACAATTGAATTCCAATGGGCAACTTTTAATGATTTTGGGTTCCAAAATGCATTTTTAGGTATCGTTCTATTTGTCGCCAGATGTGAACAAAAAAAAAAGGTGAAAGGTTGCGATTCGCAGCTCCTGTAAAGGGGGACGTGGTATCGGTGGAGGTTCTGTAAATTATTTGCCGGATCATAAAAGCCTAGAGAGGAAAGGAACTTTGAGAAAACGGAGAGAGAATTTGAAAATTGGTAAATTGAGCAAGACATTGAGGTACTTTTCGGTCGTCAAAGTCATTTTTTCCTTTTGTTTTCAGGATATTGATGTCATTATAAAGAAGAACAAAACATAAACACGATCACTTCTCTCTCTGTTATACGTTAATCCATTAGCTGACGACTTTTGACGTAGAGATTGTTGGGATTTGTCTCACATCGGTTAATTATCTCCTCCAAAACTAGTATATGAGCTTGGGCGGCCTCTCCACTCTTTGCCAATTGATTTGGAGTTGGATGCTTTAACATGGTATCAGAGATAGGCTTTTGTAAGCTTTTTCCCTTTATTTGTGTCATAGTTGCACTTTATTTCATTGTGATTCGTGTGTTCCGGATCCTTTATTTACCTCTCCACGTGCAAGTCAGGCGTCGCACGTGCGGGGGAGTGTTGGGATTTGTCCCACATCGGTTAATTATCTCCTCCAAAACTAGTATATGAGCTTGGGCGGCCTCTCCACTCTTTGCCAATTAGTTTGGAGTTGGATGTTTTAACATAGATCTCCTTACAATGTTTACACTCCTGAACCAGGGGACAATTCCTTATTTCAGCTTCAGAGGAGCATCTTTGCAAGAGAATTCAGCTTTTTTAGAGGGAAAAGGAAGATGGTGTCCTTCGCCCCAACCCCACCCCTACCCCCATCCACAGAAAAAGAAAAATAGGAATTTTTTTGTTAAGACCCTACAACCGACTGAAATCTCAGGTTCATAGTGGAGCTCTTCAAGAGAGAGAAGAAGAAAAAAACACAACTGCTATTTGAAGAATCAAATTCTTTTAACACATGCACCCAAGAGTAACTTAATTAAAACCAATATGCCAATAAGAAGGATCAATGACTTGAGTATAATAGATGAATGGAGCACTAACCACCCAAAGCAGAGTCCTTGGCTTTCGAGTAGTTATGTTGTCGGTAACCAACTTAAATCCTTGATGGGCATCAACTATCTCCACAATGGTCATTGCACCCAACAAGAAAAATACTATTTCACTGACTTTAGCAGATGCATGTGTCAACTCTGAAACAGCAACCTCCGTTGAGGGAGCCTGCACCAAATAGTGAGTGAACACACCGGTCAGCTTGTACAATACTAACCGTATGTCATTTTCCACGATTTTGAGTCCCTAATCTCAATATCAAGAATGATTGCACGGCAACAATACCACAACGATAGCAAAATATTTTGAATTAGGAACAAATTAGCTGGAGTTCAGCAGACCTTGAACACTATGACTTGCATCCAATCATCAAGGCGAGATGATATAGGAAAAGAGAGGTTGAACATTTGTTGATGTCTAAAGTTTGAAAAACAGTGTTTATGTGCAAAAGACAAACACGAGCAATTTAAAAAAAAAAAAAGTCTGTCCCACTTGAATATATGAGGACATTAGTTGACCATCTTAAGAAATAAATCGATAAATAATATCAAAATCAACTCAACAAAGTTAGAGCTGAAGCAATTGTCAACAAGTAGGTAAGGAATGAGTCTAAATCTTACCCCAATGCTTCGTACTACCCACAAACTCACTGCCATTAATAATCCGACTCCACTTTTATTAAACGCCAGAGATTCTTCAAAAATAATGCATGCATATCCTATTCCAAAGATCAGGGCCATAGCAATATCCTGTAACATGGAAAACCAGTTGAGTTGTTTGCCTATTCCATCCATATACATCTATGACGGTATCCACCTCAGCTTATGAAAGTCATCACCAAAACTTGGAAGTGATTGGATAAAGCCACGAGATGAAAAGGACCTGAACCAAGGATTGATTCATTGCCATGGTTCCTTTTGCAGCTGCTCCAAGAATCGCTGGAGCTTTCAATAGATCAGTTTTTGGCTGATAACTGGCCTCAAAATCTTGTGAGCTTGTTTCATCGACAGAACATAAAGGATCACATTAATTCTCCAGATGATGATGATGTCAGCTCCTAGTTGTGTGTCGAAAATGAGCATGAAGCACAACTATTAGCTAAAAGGATGGAAGATGGTAAAGGAGTGCATGCAATGACATCGCCATGTGATATACATGGGTTGAATAAGTTGGACAAAAGTCACTAGAAGTTGCTTAAATAAAACGATGACAGTAATTGAGATGGGCCATTTGCTAGTATTAGCAATTGGGTCATTCAACCATAAGTTCATAACTTATCATTCACTTGACATGCATAGCTCCTTGTTTTTAGTTGCACATTCCATAATCAACAACTCAGTAATTCAGCCGACGAAATGAAGAATCTCAATGATAAGCAACGCCTAGTCCTCTAAAATGATCGCGTTTCTTTTTTTGAGACTCAAAAGAATCTGCCTTCAATGGGGTTTAATATTTCACACAGAACAAAGGGACAATTAAGCATTCCTTAAAGAGTTGGAGAATTTTGTTTCGTTGGCTTATCACCCTAAATTGTATAATCAAAAATTCTAAAAAGCACTTAGCCAAAAAAAAAAGAGGTGAAATTACACGGACACCCCATCTATCTGGTTTGGATATGGATACCCCCTAACATTTAAAAACGCCCATACATACCCCATCATCTATTGAAACGGAAAAAAAACCTCAGCGCCGTTAACGAAATGAACGAAATGTCAAATATACCCTTGGTGAAATTACACGGACACCCCCTCATCTATCTGGTTTGGACACGGACACCCCCTAACTTTTAAAAATGCCCATTCACACCCCCTCATCTACTGAAAAGGAAAAAAAAACCTCAACGCCGTTAACAGAATGAACGAAATGTCAAATATACCCTTTGTTATGAAATGGAGCAACAAACATACGCCACATTTCACTCGATCAGAAAATTCTCTCCACTTCACTCAATCATGGGGTCTCTGTTTCTCTTCCTCTCCCTCTTCAACTTGCATTGTAGATCATGGCTAACCCTAGATCGTGAAGAACATCAGATCGTGTACACTGTAGAAAAGCTGTAGATCATGGCAAACCCTACTTTGGAAGGTATGCTTTATATGTAAAAAAATCCTAGATTTTCTTATTAAATGGCGCAAATATAGATGTATATGTTCATATTATATGACATATGAGTACATTAAGGTTTTTTTTTTGGGGAATAGTAGGGTTTTTTGAAAGGTGTTGTACAGTGGTGACTTCGATAAACTTTAAATTAAAAATTGGGGCTTTTGTTGCTTTGCATTTGCTTGTCATCCATTTTGTATTTGAAGTCTTCAAGGGGGTTTTTTCTCCACAATGGCAGTAGGAATCAACCCAGTTTTGGGTTTGGTTGGAGTTGTAACTCTAACTGCAGCTATTAGATCTATTGTTGGTATGACTATGGTGGCTACTATAACTGTTGTTGCCACTTGCCACCTTCCATGACTGTCGTAGGGGGGAGAGAGAGAGAGAGAGAGAGAGAGAGAGAGAGAGAGAGAGAGAGAGAGAGAAAGAATGAGGTATGAAAGGCAACCGGGTATATGTTGTCGTTAAAGGGCATTTTTGTCTAAAATTTGATAAAAGTATTGACATGTGCCTTGCAACAAACGGTACTCAAACGGAAGGGTGCTCATTGGGTAACGGTAAAAGATGAGGGAGTGTGTATGAATGTTTTTAAAGGTTAGGGGGTATCCGTGTCTAAACCGAATAGATGAGGGGGTGTTTGTGTAATTTTACCAAAAAAATTCTAAAAAGCACACAAACACTTACACGCACACTCACACTCACAGGAGAGGTGGCGGCTTTGTGTTTTCGGACAGTGATGAGTAATTTTGGTTTAGTTTTTGTTGGTTGTTTGTTGCGAGATAAACAATTCAAAATGTTTATTGCTCAGTTGTTTTTTGGTTTAACAGTCTTGTCCGGGCCGCTACGCGCGCACATGGGCGACAAATTTCTTTCTCAATCTGATTAAGGACAGACTATTCACGCCAGAATTAGTCACTCAATAATCAATTGTGCATCTTTCATCCCTGATTATCTCATTTAGGAGTTTTTTTGGCTTACTACTCAAAATGATTTTTTGGGTCTTTTTTATTGCATTTCTTTTTATTTATTTTTTTAAAACATTGATTCTTCTCGATCAAAGGAATTAGAAACATAGAAAAATATGAACCAAACTGTAATTTTTTTTATTTTTTGTCATTAGTGAATTTTTTTTAAAAAAAATCATACTAAGTTACTTTTTAAAACATTCATTGAGATAAATTAATAATTTAGAAAAAATTGACACAAAAACTAATAAAGACAGGAAAAAATAAGAACAAAAGGATAATCCTAAAGTAGAATGTAAAATGGAGTCCAATCGACAAATAATAATGTCCAAATATTGTGGACAAAAATGTGACATGCAAGATTTTCAGCCTACCAAATTTTAGGTTAAAGATGATATATTTTACTAGTCCAAAACTTGATGGAGGGGAAGATTATTTACCTGTCATACGTACAAATTAAAAAAAAAATTAAACGCAATAAAAAAAGGAACATAAAACGAGGAAGAAAAAGCAAAAGAAGAAGAAGAGAATGAATATTGTAGACTTGTTGCAAGGGATAACATCATAAATTCACAATAATAGAAACAAAAAGAGGAGCGTAGTAGATCATAAGAAAGGGAGTGAAAATATGTAACGCCCCGATTTTCGAAAACGTTAGTTAAATCAATTTAAACCATCATATGTTCTTTGGTGTCATAATTTTAAACTTTATTAGATTTAGTATACAGTAATTTAATAGGGACTTGAGAGTGTTTCAACTATCATATGTAATTAACATATATAGTTATAAGTTTCGATATCTATATATGTAATCTTGTCTCTGATCATTACCTTCTGGGGATTCGCTTCGTATATCTACGGTAACTATTCGTTGAGTAAGGATTCCCCATAATCTGTTTGGTTCATATGTAATTGAAGGGTAGTTGGGTGTAGCCATTGAATTCGATTCAAAGTGTATGTCTACTGCTCAATGTAGACAAGAATATGGGTCTTTTTTTCTTGCAGCCTGGTCCTCTCTCTGTAAACAAAAACTGGTGTACCTTTATTTTCGTAGATTAATTATACACGAACCTCCAAACACGGGAATCTCGAGACATTCCTTTTGGTACACAAAATGGAAGTGCATGTATGGTACTACGTTGTCTCTATCAGGAAATACTGTTCCGTCGCACCACATCACTATGACTATCATAACTGATTTTTTAATTCTCTCTCTCTCTCTCTCTCTCTCTCTCTCTCTCTCTCTCTCTCTCTCTTCGCGTAAGTACACTTCAATTTTTTTCATATACCTATCCCCTGGTATATGAGAAAAGAAGGGTGTTTGTTCCTTCATGGGATAACTACAAACACTCTATTGGTGCATATATGAACATTTAGACATGGTGGAAGCTCTAGTTATTTTTCTTTTGTAGTACTGTTCTAGACAAGGTTTTAAATCTCGGCAGTACGTATTGTACTAGGCAATATGGTACAGTTTTTGAGCCTTCCAATATCTTTACATCCATATATACCAATGACATGGAAAATCACATGTGTATCTTCAGTCCCTGTTATGTTTCGGTCTGTTTTCAATTCACATACCGGTTCATGGCCATTATAGCCTATAGTTGATCTTAAGGGTGATTTAATTAGGAACTTTTAAAAATTTTATTTTCTTATCATTACTGGTTTTTTAAATTCAACGGCTACAACAGATTTCCTTTACTTTTCGTTCAATAAACATGATATTGTTACACTGCAACCGCTACAATTTTTTTGTTCCGATACTGATTTTTAAATCCTTGGGTTCTAGATATGTAGCATTGCTGAAAACCCATAATGTTGCGTCATTCACACAAGATCAGAAACTAATAAACTACTAGTTACTGACTTCTTGAAGTGATTTTCTTAGTTTATTATTTTTTTTTTATAACACTTAGGCCATGTTTGACAAGTGAGTTAGGGGTTGGATAGGATTGTTAATCCTATAGTTCCTTTAACTCTTTGTTTGATTGCACAATATAGGTTAGGATTAGTAATACCATGGGATTACCAATCCTCCCAATTCATGGGATTATTAATACCACCTCCCACTAGGTATTACTAATCCTATGCCAAGCTCTTTGATGCAAAATGACCTCCTTGCCCATGCTATTTTCTGTTTATACCAGTAGTACCCTTTATTACTCACCCACCTGTAGGCAAAAGGACTCCTCGTACTTAAAAATATATGATAAATAAAAAAAGGATGTTCAGAGTCCATTGGCTTTTGCCTTCTATAATGCAACATACAGTATTTGTCAAATACTTTTATCCAAATAAAAAAATACTTTTACCCAAATATTTTTCAAAATATCTAAGAAAAAATCCAAAAGCCGGTTCTTTGGGCATTATCTTGGATATTTCCAAAAATATTTGGGCAAAAGTCAATTTTTTACTTTTTTGATTCGTTTTGATGAGACGAATCAATAATCCCCACAAGTTAGGCGCAAAATTAACAAACGCGAAAAAATTATGGATGAATAATCATAAAGGAGATGAGAAGATGAAACTCTTGCATCCATTTGTAGCCTTAAAGCATCTAGTGGCCTCTATAAATTATGTAGGTGCCTTATTTGTCGTAAAATTCTAAAAAAAAAAATCAACTAAATGAACCGATCAATGATACAGGGATGGTTGTCCAAATAAGAATTTGGAAATTGATTGGAATGAAAAAAATACAAATTGCCTGAAAATGATTGAAAAATGCAATTTGTTAGTGCGATTTCCTTGCAATTTAAATAGACCAGGTTTTTCACCCATGGGTATGATTGGAGAATGCAATTTGTTATCCTATCACTTGGTATTACAATCAAATCCCATGACTTAATCCTTACATAATCAAACACTCACCTAGGATTACACTTGGGATTACTAATCCCATCTTCTTACCAATTCCACTTCCTTACTAATCCTATTTAATCCAACACACTTATCAAACGTGGCCTAAAGGTCAGTATATTGATATTGACTATTTTATTAGTTTCTTACTTTGTCCTTGTATTTATTTTGTAACTAGTTAGTTTCCTGTTAGGAATTTTATTCTTTAGGTTTTACCATACTACTTTAATAGCTTGCATATTAGTACTTTTGTTTTACTTTTGATTAACTTTGGTTATTAGTTATTAATTATAATAACATCATCATACATTCAAATAACAGTAGTGGAGTTTATAAAGTACATTCAATATTTTTTTATACAACTAAAATCTCACAGTAGTAATAATAAACCAATTACAAAAATAGTTAGAGCATTCGCACTAGTCTCTTTAAATTTTAGATCAAATTACCCTTAAAAATCCACTTTATTATTTTAGCTATCTACTTTTATAATGTTTACAGTAGCAGACTATCCGAAAATTGTACCAGTAAAATATTATATTTTTATTCTTTCTTTTTTTATTTATTTCATTATATTTTCTCTCAAGCAGAAAGCAAGTGGGTGAGAAGGGATCATATTTGGGAGAAAGGTAAGGTAAAAGTAATATTTTATAGGTTAGTGTGTGCATAGTGGGTATTCTAAAAGCGAGGAACTTCAACAAACTTTGTTTTAACCAAACAAGTAGCAAGGTTGATGCGAATTGAAGTGATTTTTGTCCTTTTACTCGTTATTATAGCGGCCATATGACAAGTGAACAGAGCTTGCCCCGATGTTTGGGTTGCCCAAGCCTGACTCCGAGTTTCGTTGCTCACATACTATTAAGTCATAAAAACCACACAAAAAAAAACGTATAAGTAAAAAAAAAATCAACGTTACTTTGTGATTTTAGCTTGAATTATATCAAAAAATTAAAATGTAACTCCGGTTATATTACTTTATGCTTACCACAATCTAATTTAAAGAAAACAACTTCTTCTTGCACTTCTTGAAGTAAGTCTTCAATTAAGTTATTGTACTTTTTTTTTATCGGCATAAGTTGTTGTATTTTAGCTTAATGATGTCTTCATTTTCAATTGAGATCATAAACAATCTATTTAATCTCTCGTGTGACATAGTAGTCTAATGGTAAATTCCTATGTGATTTCAACTAAGGAAAACTGCTCCTCGCTGAAGCAACTGTTTTTACAAATCCTTTTTAACAAAAAAACCTACTATGTAAGGTTAAAATTAACCGAGTAATATTTACCAATATAAACATTTTAACATCTATATCAATTATTGTAATCAAAAGGAATATAAAAGCAAAATAGTTTGACAAGCAAAATAGCTTGTGGGGCGTACTCCGGAGCCAGCCCTGGAAATGAAGAGTGTGATGTGAATGCTCTTAGGGGTGTTTCCGGTAGTGAAAATTTTGTAGATTTTTATTTGTGGTTGAGAAATTGTTAGATGTTTTCGGTAGTGAATAAGTTGTTGAAAAATGTCAAGTTATTTCCTATAGTGAATAAGTTGTTATGAGTTTGTGAGTATAGTTATTGTAGCAAAATAAAAAATTTTTGATGACTTTTTTATTAATGAAAACGAGATGGTAAAATGCTAAATTTTTTTTATTAATGAAAAGATAAATGTGTTAAATTTTTTGTAATTTTTGTTAGCGAAAACACCCCCTTACAGGTTTTTTTTGATTCTCCACCCCCTTATGGGTTAGAACTTAGAACCATAAGCCATTCAAACAAGAGGGACCTTACTGTAATTAATGCCCAACAATTTAAAATCAAACACGAGATCACTGTTCTACTTTTCGGGAAAAAAGGATGAAAAACAGAGCAGGTTGAATTTTTAAGGATTTTGATGCATGGATCGATTTCTTCTATTATGACAGTAAATGATATTGGGATTCAATTTGCGTATTCACACATACAAGAACTAAACTAGTGTGATAAAACACTCCACATGCAAACTGTTTTCACTTCCTGTCACGGCCAAAACCGAAACAGGGGATAGCTAGGATGGGTTGGGTTTTGATGCATGGGGTTTGATTTTTACAACTTATAAACGTTAAAACAACATACTAGGGACTAAATATACTTAGGGGGTGGTAGATTAGGAATTATCTACCTCTCTTCCGGCCGATTAAGCAAGAAAACGGGATTTGGCGAAAAACGGCTCGTCGGAGAAGATGACCGGAATGTGGAGTTCGGTTTGGCTTTGAAATGATTGGAGGACGGTTTTGAGATGCTGGGGCTGGTACTATGACGTGAATGGGAACCCGAAATGAAATGTATTTGAAGCATATGGAGGGTAAACCCACTTTTGACTCTCTCTCTCTCTCTCTCTCTCTCTCTCTCTCTCTCTAAAACTCCATAGTTGGTCCTACGCTCTAACTCTCTCTTTCTCTTTTATCTACTGTGCGTATGAACTGAAATATAGAGATAGAAGAGATGGTGGGTAATGAAGTGTATGAGTGAGGAAGTTTATTTATAGGAGTTAAAAGGTGAGTGGTTTAAGAAAATTTTCAGTGCCGGGTGTGCACGGGACACGTGGTGCCCGGCACCAATCTCGGTCGTCCAATGAAGTTTTGAACGGTTCAGATCTATTCGGCTGCCAAGGGGCATTTCACACTTTAAAATTAGCCGAACAAATATGAGCCGTCCAAAACTTCATTGGACGGCCGAGATTGATGCCGGGCACCACGTGTCTTGTGCCCACTTGGCACTGAAAAATTTCTCGTGGTTTAAGGGTGTGTCAATTTCTGATTGGCTTGGAAAAGAAGAGCCAAACAACAAAACGTCAAGGAGAATAAATTCTTTACGGTGTAAAGAATTTATTCTCAACATCAAGCGATCGTGGTATGAGAAAGATGCTATGATGAATTTTTCGTTAAGAAAGATACTTGACGATTGGTGAATGGTGTTAGGAGACTGTTTCACGCTTTAAGAAAGTCTCCTGATCTAATTGCTTATTCTTCTTCCTTTTACGGAGGTTTTAAAAAAGTCTGTTGAGGTTTTTCCTTTCTTAAAGTCTCTTGATCTGATTGCTTATTCTTCTTCCTTTTGTGGAGGTTTTTCTCTTCGGTTTCTTGCTGTAAGCCTCTCTCGACTGGGTTTCTCTCAATTGGGTTGTTTCTTGTTTCCGCAGGATAAGGTTTAGTTGGTTTGGGGTATAGTCTGTGGAATGAATTCCCACCGTCTTGGTTACTTGTCCTTTGTCTAAGGACGAGTTTTCATCTTGATGTAATTTTTCATTTCACAAACTATACCCCAAACCAACTAAACCTTATCATGCGGAAACAAGAAACAACCCAACTAAGAGAAACCCAGTCGAGAGAGGCTTACGGCAAGAAACCAGAGAGAAAAATCTCTACAAAAGGAAGAAGAATAAGCAAAAGATCGCAAACCAACAAGAAAATGAAGAAACCTCACCATCATCATCCACCAACAAATATCTTCAACTCTAGCGACCCCAATCATGCACAAAAAGCTCCGCACCTAAAGCCGTACATCTGAACCCATTACCAGATGAGTCACCGGCGAATATAGAGGAGGTCTGACGGTAGAGAAACCGAGAAGGCCAAGGCGTCGGGAAGCGTGAGGGGACGAAAAAAGTGAAACAGGACGAATAATATGGGACAGAAAAAATATTTTATAGAATTTATTTAAACGACTGTCCATTATGCTTTAGCCGGTGCCTCTCTTTTTTTGTTGGCCGTCAAGCTGCCATTTGGAGGGAAAGGTTCTTCAGCACGCGTGAATTGGATGGAAGTCAAAATTAGGGGGGAAAATGCACAAGGCCAACACGGTCATTGTGCTTAGCCGGATAAATCAGTCCTGCAAAGCCTGTTAGGCATTAAATACCAGGATGGCTTAACTCTCTTTTAAACGCGCGTACATAGCACTAACGTCTGCCCTTTGGTGGGCTGATTATAACATTCTCAGTTAAGTAATAGTAACTGGGGAAATGACGGCCCATGACATGTTTTGATAATTAATATCCGTCAAGAACAAGTTAAGAATATTTGTTAATACTGAAAATGTCCTTGGTAAGTATTAATTATCAAAACATGTCATTGACCGTCATTTTCCCATAGTAATTTCAGCTTTACTAGAACATGTGCTATATGAATTAAGAATTTTATTGAACTATGATCAAAGTTACATTTCCTGTAGAAGCCCTAACAATGTAAGCATCAACGACATTATACACCTTTTACTACTATAATTATACGCTCCAAGGCCAGTGTCCCAACTACTTCTCACCAGAACAAGTAATTTTTTCTTCCAAACGTCTCCGTTCTTCCTCCAAATACTACTATTATTTTCCACCAACGCTTCACGCACCGCCAGTTGGTGCAAATTTATAATGATCGACAACAGCAGTATTACATGAGATGTATTGCCTTGCTAGTCATGACGGGAATAAAGGCTGAGAATAGCTTATGAACCAGAAAGGAAAGGGACATGAGCTACTGTCGTAGGGAGAGAGAGATGGAGATTGTGAACTGCTAAATATGTAGCAATTCCAGCAGCATATCCAGCGAAAGCAACTCCAGATACCTGCACAAAATATACCGCTCTAATTACACCTGAAATACAAGTTCTGAATGGAAGAATATATATAAAAATGGCTGCTATATATCACCGAGTGTTTTTCACGTCTTATTTCACATATACAGGACAAGGTATGATTCGTCCTGATCCTTAGTCTTAATCTTTTCTCTTACATGGAACCAATCACAACTTCACAAGCATCCAACTAAGAGGTTGTTTGATAACATATTCAGTACTTAAAACAAAATGAATTAAGCAATAACTGACTAAGTAGGTTTTATAACCACGTTTTACTGAATTTATGAGTCCTCCACACCACCACCACTGTCATTGCTGCCGCCACCACTACCACCACACACCATCACTACCACTACCACCACAGCCACACTACCACCACAGCCGCCACCACCACCACTACCACCACCATAAACACCCCGCTATCGCGTTGCCACCACCATCACTCCACCACTACCACCACCTCTACAATCACCATCACTCCACCACTACCATTACCACCACCGCCACAACCACAATCACTCTGCCGCCGCCCCAGTGCCCCACCACTCCACCACCTCCACAACCACAATCACTCTGCCGCCGCCCCCACGACCACTACCACCACCACTACCACAACCACTACATCACAACTCCAACCCATCACTCCACCACCCCCACGCCATCACTCCACCACCATTCCACCGCCACCACAAATACATGGTGACCATTAGTAAAATTAAAAGAGAATCACTATAACTAATGGAACTAAAATTAATTCATTGTTTTTTTGTAATTCAGTGCTTACGCTTTTTATCAAACAACTTTTCAGCTTAAAAAAATTCAACATACAGTTTTCAGTACTTATTTTTTCAGCTTTCAGTATCAGTTTTATCAAACAACACCTAAGCAGTGAAATAAAACGGTGACAGAGAATTTTTCTACAATAAGACGGGTGTAATACCTTCCGCAAGTACCAAAAGAAATCCACCTTCTCCATTCCCATAAATGCAACTCCCGCAGCGGAGCCGATAACCAACATGGATCCTCCTGTACCGGCACAATACGCAACCAGTTGCCAGAATTCAGAATCTTGGGGGAAAGAAGTGAGATCATACATTCCCATTGTTGCAGCAACTAATGGAACATTGTCTATAATTGCTGATACAACCCCTATTGCACTTGCAATCAGTTCAATGTTTAGAATGTGGGCATCAAGGTAATTTGCCAGTTCTCGAAGTATCCCTGCTGCCTCCAGGCTACATTAAAGAACTCAGATGTGAAACTTAAGGGATCAAGGATGACTTCAGCTAAATTGGAATGAGATTTTGATGTCACAAGAAAAACTTGCAATGTAGATACCTCATCCATGAAACTAATAATGTTTAGGCCTAGAAATTAAGATTGGTAGCACTGAAAAAATATTATAGTCACTACTGACGCATACTTGATTACTTCACAACTATAACTTTCTTTGTCAAAAAGTTAAAAGAAGAAAGAACTGGGAAAAGTCAAACCTTTCCCTAGCAATAGGACGGTACTGTTGTTTCCTAGAGTAAAGCTCTTTGATAAGTATTACTCAACTGCATTTGGCCAAGTATTCCATGGTCCAACCACATATTCTAAATGAATAGGCATACCATAACACATTCAAATCAAGTATATTTAAGATGTAGATAGTTCACTCCTTTCTAGTTTCTTAAGTTACATCTAAAAGAAAATTTACACAATTCTTTGTAACAGTAAGGATGACAAATGCCGTAATGGTGATAAAAGTACTTTCAAATAGGTATATTTGATGTAGCCACTCAGCGATAAGCAAACTTAAAATATAGAAGGCAACGAGATACAAAAAGGACAAATTGAAGTGTGGTTTCTCTACGTTGATTACTAACTTGACATGCTAAAGTGTTACTAAAGGACAAAAGATTTGTTCTACTTTCTTGAGGATGATTAAACCCACACTACAAAACAATTGGAAAATTCATGTGATGCATAACAATACCTGCTGACAGACAAAAGGATCCCAAGGAAGAAAAGGACTCCTTGGGTATCAATTCGTGATAAAGCCTGGGGTACCTTCAACTTTTGCCTATCGGATTCACCGTAATGAATTGCATCTGTCAAAATCCAAAGAACTCCAAGTCCAAGCAACATACCCATGAAAGGTGGTAAACCTGTTAAAGCCTTGAACACAGGGACAAACACCAGTGCTCCAATCCCAACAGAGAAAACAAGCAGTCCTCGAGGGGCCATTTGTTCGGATGACAAAACATTCGGAGAGTCTTGTCCCGTTCCATTAACTTCACTGGTTGAAAAATCAAATCTCTCAATATCATTTACAGTTCACTATATCGAATTTAATCTTCAAACTCAATATTCTACAACATCAGTTTCACAGTATAATAACTGTACCTAGTAAGTGACAGAAGAGCCAGCGGGACAGCCAAGGAAACTGCAGCAGGTAAAATTAAGCCCTGCAAAAAATGAGAAATGAGTAGTTATAGAAAACCTTCTTTCCCTGATTACTACACCAGCAAAAATTTTCCAAGGGCAATTAGTATGATGTTATCAATACGAGTGTTCTCCAAGCCTCTGGCCTCAAACCAGGATTCCCGCTCTACAACCGGACACGGGGGGTTACTCCAATTTAAAAAATCCCAGTTAAAGATTTGTTTAGGCCAAATTCCAGTATTACATGAGTTGATACAATCCAGTTTGTAAATTTTCTCAATTGCTCAAAACATGATCTTAAAAGTTTCCTTAAGCTTCATTGTTAGGTGATCTTGTCCTAATTGGAGTTCAGAATCATTTGTTCGAATAACTTGCTATAAGCCAAAACAGTGTTGAAGTAGTGAAATGAAGGAATAGCCGAGTCTTACATCAAGTCAAACTTCTGAAAATTTGAAGAAGTCCTCCACCACTCTACACTCTACAGGTTCAGACATAAACTAAAAAGTACTTCAGGTAATCTTGTGATTGCAACTTCATCCAACCCGAATATGTGTTGTATGATCAGTTCGTTATAGGATAAGTCCTTCAGTTGACTTATTTTCGGAGTACGTGTGAATTCAAGTTTGATGGTGGTTAGTGACAGGAGTTCCTCTTTGCCATTCATCTCTATTAGGTTATACCCTCTGCTAAATCCTTGCCACATCTTTTCTTGTTGCCTCAACCTACATTCTATACTCATTGTTGGCAACCTCGTAAAATAACCTATTGACCATCTTTCTAGATTTTCCATATCCTATAACTACCTTATCGCATAAAGGCCGTTCAAACTATTCTTTCAGTCGATCATATCCGTTACTATTGCAACCCAGTAGATAGGAATGTGTAATCCTAAAATGCATGATGTCTGTGTCCTACTCAGGTCCATTTGGGTGGGAGAACATACCAGAGAAGACAACACTTATCCAGGTGTTCTTTCAAGCTTTCATATATTATCCCTGCATCTACTTTGTTTGTGAAAAGGCAGTTCAAGGATACATCAAAAAACATTAATGAACAAATTTTAGCAGTACAAAAGATCCCTCCTTCCAGAAGTCGTAAATGTATGATACACAACTCCTATGTAACATCAACATGCATGGATGCCATATGATAGTGGGAAAGAAACATGAACGCAACAAACCACATTAACAATAGGGATCAAAATGTTGGAACTTGGAACAATGTGGATACCTTCATTGTTGGCAATGTAGATATTTGACCATGTATCCACAACATAGTGGTGGTTACATCACCAATAGGAGTCCATGCACCACCAGCATTTGCTGCTATCACAACAACAGCCCCTAGAAGCCTGTAAATCACAGAGACAAACACTATCACTTTGAAGAAGGTTTACCGATTTAATTGGAAATTAAATGGAAAATGTTGGACTCATGTTACTTGACGGAAACTTAAATTGCTGAATAAATAATGCTGAACCTCAGTTACTGATTATAAGAATATAAATTCTAACAGTTTTAGTTATCTACAATGTTTATGTGCAAAAGCAAAACTACCTTGCATAGAGGAAACAAAGCATTTTAATAATAGATAAGTCAAGTCTTGGTGACATACACTTAGACTACTTATGGTTTACTAAATTTGGATGGTAACCAGCCAATGCCGTGCAATATACCCAAACTCACTAAATGCTGAAAATTTCAAAATAAAATAGCTTAACAGAATTTTGAAACAACCTATTTATCAAGTTACTGCTTGACAATATTCCACAAGATGCAACGCAATATGAAACCATAACGACAGTTAGATTGACTGTGAACAAATGTGAATCACTCAAGTCAGTGTTAAACATGCATAACGAACTGGAAATGCCTTCTTACTTAAGCATTTCAAATTGCCTTTCAACCCAAATGTTAGTCAGTCAAATGAACATGAAACTCAAGTAGGATTTAGTTTTTTACAGTTTTGAAAACCCCCACGTAGAGACCTGAACATCATAACCACCAAAGTAGCACTAGCATCATATTGGAGGCTAATTATGCCATGACTACTCATTAACATAGTAGAACTATACCAGTAACATTGTTCAATAATAAATACCTACTTGCGGTATTCTGATGGAGGTACGAGTTTCCTCAATAAGGAAACCATGACAATAGTGGAGGTCAGGTTGTCAAGGATTGAACTGAGGAAAAAAGTCACTAAGCCAACCTGCATTTATCATCAGACACTACAATTTAATGTAAAGATATAAGAGAATTTAAAAGTAACAGATGTGGAGCTATTATGTTCTCTGACTCTAGATCCAAACAAAAGTTGACCTCCAAGTTCTTTCTAAAAGAGTAAATAACAGGAACCAATCCATATTGCCAAATTGCATGCCATCTCCACGTGGGCAACAATCTCATATGCTAATAGATCCCACCCTAAACTGAAAGTACTTAGTCCAAGTAAGGGGGATCAAAATCATGCAAAAAAAAAATAGTTCTAACCAACTATTGTTGTATGAAGGAAACCCCGAGAAAAGAAGCAAATGGGTCTTGTGACTCTCGTCTACCTCTTTGTGCAACTACATGGTTTCCTGAATTCGTTACAATCACGAATTGCATGTTTCTACATGGATCCCTAAGACATACTTCTAAATAATCTCTGCAAGACTACAATGAGGTCTTTAAGGTCGCAATATACATTACAAAATATATGTACAAAAAAAAAAATTTTAATTTTTAAAATTTTGGAAATTTTATTTTTCAATTTTGGGGTTTTGGGTTAGTTTGGGTTTTTAGGGGTTTTTTTGGGGGAAAGGGTTGATTTTAAGAAAATTTGAGTTTTGGGTTTAAAATGGGGGTTTTTTTTTTATTGGGTTGTTTTCCCCCAATTTTTTTTTAAAATTATTTTGGGGGGGGGGAAAAAATTTTTTTTAAAAAATTTTTTTAGTTAATACCATTTAGTAATTTTGGTGGACTTTTGGATTGGATTTGGGTTCATTGGTTAGAAAAAAGGGGGGGGGTGGGGGGGTTTTGGGGCATTCCATCTTGAAAGGGGACTGGTTCGGTGTTCTGTAAATTATTTGCCAGAACATAGAAGCCGAGAGAGGAAAGGAACTCTGAGAAAACACAGTTGAAAAGAGGAAAAGGGGGGTTTTTGGTAAAAGTCATTTTTTCTTTTTGTTTTCAGGATATTGATGCCTCTATAAAGAAGAACAAAACATAAACATGATCACTTCTCTCTCTGCTGTTATATGTTAATCCATTAGCAGACGACTTTTGACATGGAGATCTCCTTGACCCTGTTATTTTCCCTACAACAGGGAGGGGATGGCAGTTAGAAAACTCAAATGACCCCAGAAAAAGAGAGAAAGGATAAAGGGAAAACTGAGAGACATGTGGATGAAAGAGATTAGAGCACAAGCCAAATTGGCATGACGATGATATTAAGAAGGCTATTATGAAAGAACAAAAACTGAATAAAGATAAAATAGGTGCAAGGGATAGGTTTCTTTTCTTTTCACCAAGAAATGATGTTTATACTCTTGAACCAGGGGGGCAATTCCTTATTTCAGCTTTAGAGGATAATCTTTGCAGGAGAATTCAGCTTTCAGAGGGAAAAAGAAGATGGCATCCTTCGCCCCAACACCACCCCTACCCCCATCCCTAGAAAAAGCAAAATAGGAATTTTCTATTTGAGACACGATAACCGACTGAGAACTCAGGTTCATAGTGGAGCCTATTAGATTGTTAATGACCAACTCATCTAAAAGCTTAAACTGTTAGAGAGAGAGGCAACTTTATTATTTATACCTTCAACACGCCCCCTCACGTGTAGCCAAGCTCTCCTCCATGAGTGGGCTAAACATGTGTAAATTTTTTAACATTAGGTAGGTGGTGGGATTCGAACATAGGATCTATTGCCTACTCTAATACCATATTAGATTGTTAACCATCAACTCATCTAAAAGCTTAAGCTGTTAGAGAAAGGGGCAACTTTATTATTTATACCTCCACCAGAGCCCTTTAAGAGAGAGAAGAAGAAGATGAAAAACATTGTTGCTATTTGAAGAATCAAATTATTTTAACACGCCCAAGAGTAAGTTAAAACCACTATGCCAATAAGAAGGATCAATGACTTGAGTATAATAGATGAATCGAGCACTAACCACCCAAAGCAGAGTCCTTGGCTTTCGAGTAGTTATGTTGTCGGTAACCAACTTAAATCCTTGATGGGCATCAACTATCTCCACAATGGTCATTGCACCCAACAAGAAAAATACTATTTCACTGACTTCAGCAGATGCATGTGTCAACTCTGAAACAGCAACCTCCGTTGAGGGAGCCTGCACCAAATAGTTAGAGAACTTACCGGTTAGCTTGTACAATACTAACCGTATATCGTTTTCCACAATTTTGAGTCCCTAATCTCAATATCAAGAATGATTGTATGGTGACAATACCACAACAAAACATTTTGAATTAGGAACAAATTAGCTGGAGTTCAGTAGACCTTGAACACTATAACTTGCATCCAATCATCAAGGCGAGATGATAAAGGAAAAAAGAGGTTGAACATTTGTTGATGTCTAATGTTTGAAAAACAGTGTTTATGTGCAAAAGACCAACACTAGCAATTAAAAAAAAGTTCTGTCCCACTAGAATATATGAGGAGATTAGTTGGCCATCTTCAGAAATAAATAGATAAATAATATCAGCATCAACTCAACAAAGTCAGAGCTGAAGCAATTGTCAACAAGTAGGAAAGGAATGAGTCTAAATCTTACCCCAATGCTTCGTACTACCCACAAACTCACTGCCATTAATAATCCTACTCCACTTTTATTAAACGCCAGAGATTCTTCAAAAATAATGCCTGCATAACCTATTCCAAAGAGCAGGACCATAGCAACATCCTGTAACATGGAAAACCAATTGAGCTGTTTGCCTATGCCATCCATATACATCTATGACGGTATCCTCCTTAGCTTATGAAAGTCATCACCAAAACTTGGAAGCCATTGGATAAAGCCACGAGATAAAAAGGACCTGATTAGCAGCAACCCAGGATTGATTAATTGCCACGGTTCCTATTGCAGCTGCTCCAAGAATTGCTAGAGCTTTCAATAGATCAGTTTTCGGCTGATAAGTGGCCTCAAAATCTTGTGAGCTTGTTTCATCAACAGAACATAAAGGATCACATTCTCCAGATGATGATGTCAGCTCCTAGTTGTGTGTCAAAAATTAGCATGAAGTGCAACTATTAGCTGAAAGAACAGAAGATGGTAAAGGAGTGCATGCATGACATCACTATGTGATATCACATGGGTTGAATAAGTTGGACAAAAGTCACTAGAAGTTGCTTAAATAAAATGGAGACAGTATGTTCAAGGAAATTTCTGTTTGTAACTAAAATCATAAGAACATTGGGATGGGCCATTTGCTAGTACTAGCAATTGGGTCATTCAACAATAATTCGTCATTTACTTTACATGCATAGCTCCTTGTTTTTAGTTGCATATTCCAGAATTAACAACTCAGTAATTCAGCCAACGAAATGAAGAATCTCAATGATAAGCAACGCCTAGTCCACTAAAATGATTGCGTTTCTTTTTTTGAGTTGGCTCCCCATTAAAAAGAATCTGCCTTCAATGGGATTAATATTTCACACACACAAAAAAAGGGACAATTAAGCATTCCCTAAAGAGTTGGAGAATTTTGTTTCGTTGGCTTATCCCCCTTGAAGTGTATAATCAAAAATTCTAAAAAGCACACAAACACTTACACGCACACTCACAGGAGTAGGTGGGGCCCACACACACTGCAAACCAATGCATAATCTAGAATCTAGAGAACTGAGAACCCATGCATCTTCACGAGTCTCGTCAAAACCCTACAACTTAACATTTGTTAAAACATTAGACTACGCTAGCCCCCCAACCTTATCATGTAGAGATGCAACTACCAAATTAACTAAACATGCTTAGATAACCGACTTCCACAATCTCCCCAAATTCAAACGAAACATTCTAGTCTTTAAAAATCTGTATCTGTAAACCAAAGCTCACTAAAGCAACTACTCCTTCCGGTCCGCAATACAAGACCTTAAGAAGAAGAATTTTATGCAAAATAAACTTCTAACTTGAAGAAAAAATGAATTATTTTGACGAAAAATCCATTATAGTAATGTTGTTGTTTTGCTGGACGGACAATTTTTGGGACGGAGGTAGGAATTGATATCGCAAAGAATCAAATTCATGTCCATCTATAGGAATTAACTTGAAGAATAGTTTTGAAAATTCCTTGAAAGGAATGGCAAGAAAAAACCTGAATTTTTTTCTCCGAGTCAGTGGCTTGGGTCTGTTGACTCGACGAAGGAGATGACGGCGAGGAGGAGTTTCGGGCCTTGTCTTCGGCACGAGCGAGAATGCCATTGCTGTGGAGGATTCGTTGACCTCTCAATTTCGGGAGAGAGAAATCCGAACAAGGATGAGAGAAAAAGGACGGGGGAGGTGGAGGGAGAAGTGAGCGTTTCTTGGATTGGAGCGTTGGCGAGAGGCAGTGAGTTCTGAATTGGATTAGAGTTGACATCAAAGTTAGGGTTTCGAAATGACCTGATATGAGAAGAAGGCGGCGGCGGCGGCGGCGGCGGCGGAGGAGGGCAATTCGTAATGTTTTCGGACGGTCACTCAATCAATTGTGCATCTTTCATCCCTGATAATCTGATTTGGGAGTTTTTTTGGCTTACTACTAAAAATGGTTTTCTGGGTCTTTTTTATTGCATTTTTCTTTTTATTTATTTTTTTTAAAACATTAATTCTTCTTGATCAAAGGAATCAGAAACATAGAAAAATATGAACCAAACTGATTTTATTTTTTATTATTTTTGTCAATAGTGAATTTTTTTAAAACAAATCACACTAAGTTACCTTTTAAAATTTTCGTTGAGATAAATTAATAATTCAGAAAAAAAATTACTCAAAAACTAATAAATACAAGAAAAAATAAAAACAAAAGAATAATCCTAAAGTAGAATGTAAAATGGAGTCCAATCAACAAATAATAATGTCCAAATATTGTGGACGAAAAGAGCCCCCATTCAGCGTGCCAAATTTTAGATTAAAGACGATATATTTTACTAGGCTAAAACTTTATGGAGGGGAAAAAGATTATTTACTATTATCATATGTACAAATCAAAAATAAAAATTTGAACGCAATAAAAAAGGAACATAAAATGAGGAAGAAAAAAGTAAAGGAAGAAGAAGAGAATGAATATTGGAGACTTATTGCAAGGAATAATGTCATAAATTCACAATAATAGAAACAAAAATAGGATCGTAGATCGTAAAATAGGGAGTGAAAATCTGTAACGTCCCGATTTTCGAAAACGTTAATAAAATCAATTTTTGTTGATTTAATAACTTTAAAAACGAATTTGTTTAATTAACCTTCAAAAGAGAGTTCAAGAGCGAAAGTTGCTTCGTTTTCTCCGTTATAAGGAATAACGCCCCAAGCGTAGGGCTTAATACGTCATTTGAAGCATAATAATCCGGAAGACCGGGATCGTACCCAAGGGAATTATATTATGACTTGGCTCGGATTTGTAGAGTAAGCAAGGCTTTCGGCTATTAGGTAGCCAACCGAGTTTTACTTTGAACGGTGGAAGTTTAAAAGGCTAAATTGAAAACGAATAAACTAGGAAAAAGATAGGCTAGGTCTAGGAATCACTAGCACTCATGGCTCGGGCTAAATCACATTTTTCATCAATTCACGCGATTTAAAATACACAATTGTAGGTATCTAAACCGAGAAATAGAGATTGTTTGAAAATTAAGCTAGCTCTAGAACTCATTTGGTAAACACCTCGAGCGACAGAGCTCTAAGCATCACGTGTGGTGAGTAGTCGATACTCCCACCTACACGTGATCAAAGAGGTTAACACCTCGGTAATTTACCAAACGAATCCGAACCCCACATCAATTTTCAAATCCAAAGATTAAAACTTTATTGGTGAAAAATGCAATTTTTGCCCAAGCCATGGGATGCTAATCATCCCATGACCTAACCCTTGAAACTACTCGCACATATCTATGAAGATAAGAGCAAGTAAAAATCTACTTAGCATAATTGAAAAGCAAGACTAGAAGAAAATTAGCTTAAACAATAGATCGGGAACTAAGCAACAACTTTAATTAAAGCAAAAGTAGCAAAAGACAACTAATAAAGGCAGGAAATTAAGAAATAAGTGCTGAAAATGAAGAATAAAGCAAGAACAATTCAAATTGCAAAGAAATCTATTCCTAGATCTAAAATTATGGGTACATTTCTGTCCAAATCGTGCAAAGGTGACATAACGGGGTATTTATACCGCCTCTGTTTCGCGCACGGAATATCCCAAAAGATGCTCTGAAGATGCCCCGCTAAGCCCCTCGGTACCGATTGCCAAGCCTTACATTACTGAGATAAGGTCTCGGTACCGATTGAACCAATTTTATTCGATCGGTAGCGAGGCAGTTAGTACCAGCGTTTAAGCAGCTCGGTACCGATTGGAAGGATTCTCTTCGATCGGTAGCGAGCTCTTATCAGTTCTGAACCTTGGCTTCTTTTCCTACCTTGGCCACACCTTGGCCACACCTTGGCTTTGGCCATCGGCCTGCTCCTGCCTTGGCTGGGAAGTTTCTGCCCGGGCTGTTGCCTTTTGTTTTGGCTCTGCCTTGGCGGCTTGGCTTCTGCTTCACTCTCAGGCCATGCCATGTCATAGGCCTTAAAATTCCTTTATTAAGCTGTCACGCCCTCGATTTTCAACATAAATAAATATTTCGTTTTAATAAAAGGTCCTCACATAACGTTAATAATATTCCAAAAGAGTCCCCACCTGTTTAACTTACAAACGTGTCCCCAAGTTTAAGAAAAATACAACATTGGCACTCTGGCCCAAATAAGCTTAAAACAAGTACGTACCGATTGCTAAGTTACAAACAATTTAGTCAAAAGGAAATTCTTGAATGAATATTTACAAACCCATCTTTATCAAAGGAAGTCAATTACAAAGATGATTAAGTAACTCAACACAAATAGCTTCCAAAAAGTCTTTCACTGTCAAGCATTCAACGCATGCGATTTATTGCCCGACATTTGAACC
The DNA here is from genome assembly GCA_014282245.1 of Rhododendron simsii. Taxonomy (NCBI): domain Eukaryota; kingdom Viridiplantae; phylum Streptophyta; class Magnoliopsida; order Ericales; family Ericaceae; genus Rhododendron; species Rhododendron simsii. The sequence goes on along the minus strand of CM024957.1, from coordinate 11,787,013 downwards.
TGAAAAGAAAGATTAGGTTGAGCTACACTAGCCCAGTAGGAAAATCTTTACCAATACTATGTGCAAATATGATAATAAGGCCAAGAGAAGGAAAACAAGGGGATATAGCTCAACAATGAAATGCAATCAACTCAAAGATGGCCAAACATTCAAGACGATCATTCTAAGACTTACCATAATCACTTTATGCCAAAAGGTTCGCACTACTCAAGCAAGTAATAACTTGGACACGACTCACTATCCTATACCTCCATCATCTGTATTTCTTCCTCTTGCATTATAGTTTAACACCACAAAGATTACCGCGTTAATGGAATTACATTCCGGGTTTAAAGAACCCCGTACGTCTCCTAGAGATCTCCAACACGAGTCCGGGTAGCTCATTCTCCATTGATTCATCGAATAGGCAACATGGGAAACTTTCTGGGTCTTAGGGCCCCATATACCCACGATACATTCCGGGTTTAGGGCCCCATACACCCACAATACATTCCGGGCACTCGTGATCCCGTATATCCGTTTCACATTACCTTCGTCCCACGTATTCCTAAAAACCCTAATTTCAAGAATGTAGATAGGAGAAGGATATTGATATAAGGTGGGTTGTTCGTATATTAACTCATGTTTCCATTTTGTTTCCAATCTCTTTATCTCGACTCACCCCTCGTACCACATGGCATCAATTGTAAAGTAATCCCATTATATATTAATAAATACCTTAAGCTCTCATTATTTCCTCAAAATCTATCATGACACTCTACGTCACATACCGAACCCACAACGACCCCTTGACACACAACCCGCTAGGTTCCAAATGAGAATCTGAGGAACGAGTTCCAAAGGAACTTAAGAAGTTCAACAAGATGAGGCACGAGGATACCAATGACAACACTACCCATCAGATCACTAGACAAGCTCAGGTCATCTCATAACACTCATCACTTTATCTCTTATAGCCCACGATACTCCTATCGACTTTACGGTACATTTCCCTAACCAACGTCGTCGTTATAATGCTCTAATAAGTGCTAAGAGACAAGATCAAATACCGAGTCATTATAACATAAGCAATAATATTCATGAGTGACTTAAACATGTTCCAATTATATAGGGAATCATAACACGGAACAAGAATAACCCTAGGAATAGCCAATGACTTCGGTAGACTGACACACCTCTACTTAAATGGTCATAACTCTCTGTGTACTAATCGGTTTAAGATGATTTTGGTGGCAAATGAAAGCTGACTTCAAGACCTTCGATTCGATATAAAATTTGCATAAAACGGATATCGGACGAAGAAGTTATGGCCATTTGAAGTTGGGCTGAAATCCAGAAAGCAGACAGAGTGTCCAGAGAGGGGAGGGATCGATCCCTCCTCTTTTGGGGATCGATCCCCACAAGGAAAATTCCAGTTTTGAAGTGAGGGATCGATCCCTCATGCTTGGGGATCGATCCCTAGGCGATTTCGGGCGATTTCTGCAGTTTTCGACAGATTTCGAAGAGAACAAAGGAAGACAAACCAAGCTCGATTCTTGCATCAAATCAACATACAAACACATAAGAGAGGTAAAGAAGTCCCTACCTTACGACGATAACCAAGATCTATGAGATTTGAGCAAGCCCTAGCCTCCTTGAACTCCAAAGCTTCGTTCCAAGCTTCACCCGGCGAAACCCAAGCTCAAAGCGAGAATGGAAGGTTGAATGAAGGTTGGTTCTTGAGGATTTTGAGAGATGGAGTGAAGTTTTGTGTGAGGAAGCAAGAGAGAGAAAGAGAGGTCGGCTAGAGAGAGAGAGAGGAGACGTGAGGGAGAGAGAAAGAAGGAGATGAAATAATCTCCTACACACCATACACCCCTATTTATACTCCCATATCTTTATATCACACTCACACTCCCTCTAGTTTCTATTCTTTCACTTTAATCCTCAATTCAAACAAACACCTATTAAACTATATTTTCCCAATTAGGCATTTAATAACCATTTTAAAAATTTCAAATTTTACGGGTCTCTACATAAGCGATTTTCCCTGCATTACAGACCAACATACTCTACGAGCAGAACAGATTAAAAACAACTAATTAATAGTTAAATTATCCCAAAACTAGACACTAGCGCACCCTCTCATTACATTCCCGGATGCTTATCAAAAGTCTTAAAATACGAATTAAAAATAAACATAATTTAAGTCTTTCAAAAGGTACGAAGATAATCATTAAGATTACATTTCTTGGAATGGAAAATACAATACTTAAAAGTAAGTTTGGAATGGAAAATACAATACTTAAAAGTAAGTCAAAGCGACTCCAGATATAACACACAAACTCCCCTTCCTGGACGGGGAGGTTTTCAACGAGGGTACTGTTCCTCAGGTTGAACGAACTGCTCTACGAGGGTACTGTTCCTCAGGTTGAACGAATTGCTCTTCCTCAACACCTTGCGTAAAAATGCCGTGAATCGACACTCAGTAGATAAATCCATACCTTACTAACTCCTTACTTTACAAGTAAAACAGTTGAATAATATAAAAGTCAATATCAAAAGAATGTACAGAAACGTATCACGTCATCTTTTTCTTACTATCTATTAACTCAAGTGAAATCTAAGATTTTCTTCACAAGATCCTTTCCTCCTGCACTACTAACTCCGCTCGTTTCATGAGACAATCCATCTCTTGCTTGTCCTGCACCAAGGTCTTAGGCGAACATGTTTCACTTAGACCATAACAAAGGGGTTAAGTTACCAATGACGTAACCGTCTGTTAGGATTGTACACAACACAACAAACGTTGGGCCTCACTTAGCACCCTGGGCTCTACCTGGTCACCATTTGATCATTAGGCCCTACCTGATCACCCATATCAGAATTTCACAACACACACTCTGTCCACACATTATCAGATTTTCATTAACTTAGCAACATCTATCAGTTCTCTCAACCTAAACCACCCAGTGTACCTAAGTCCATTCTAACACGTATAACATAATACGACTAACAACAATTCGATTCACAGTGTAATACATTTCAATGACATAATAAAATATAACAATTGATATGTGCAAGTAATTAAACACATAGGGGGTTTGGATTGGGCCGATGCCTTTTGGTTTTTTTAAGATTTTTATCAAACCATTATGTTCATCAGACTTTTTATTCACTTGAGGGTTTAATTATTTATTCCGAAGCCTAAAGCAATTTTAGTAACTTAGTCCACTGTTAGGCTTCCGTAATTATAAACTTTATTTGATTTAAGTGTCATGTAATTTATAATAGGGACTTGAGAGTATTTTTACTATCATATGTAATTAACATAATTATAAGTTTCGATATCTACGTACTAGTTACTGACTTCTTGAAGTGGTTCTCTTAGTTTATTATATATATATATATATATATATATATATATATATATATATATATATAGGGGACGGTTCTAGAGACAATACATTTGACAATACTTTTGACAATGCATTTTTTGAAATCCTGCATGGGACCTTCAAACAAATAATCGGAGCCGCTCAATGTATTTAAAACATATTTTTAAGGGGTCCCGTAAAAAATTAACGCATTTGGATATCGGTAAGGGCTTGATCAGCTCATTTAGTTGATTCCTGTCAAATTTGATAGGATAAAATTGAATGAGCCAATCAAGCCCTTGTCGATATTCAAATGAGTTGATTTTTTACAGGAACCCTTAAAAACATGTTTTAAACAAATTGAAAGGCTCCGATTATTCGCGTGAGGCTCCGAAAAATATATTGTCAAAAGTATTGTCAAATGTATTGTCTCTAGAACCGGCCCCATATATATATATATATATATATATATATATATATATATATATACACACACACAGTCATTTTCAAATGAGGAAGTCTTTATTTTAGTTAAAATAAGGACCTTTCCATTTCTCCCATTTATCGTTCGAATTTCGATGATCCGAGCCGCTCAATGTGTTCAAAACGTGATTTTAACAGTACACGCGAGGAATCAACAAAAAAAATGACCGAAAAGGGCTTCATTCGAGCAGTTTTTATTTGAGCCGTTTGATAAAAAATAAACAAAAACTGCTCGGATGAAGCCTTTCCGGTCATTTTTTTTTGCTGATTTCTCGCGAGTACTTTTGAAATCACGTTCTGAACACATTGAGCAGCTTGGATCATCGAAATTCTATTGGGAAAGGGAGGTCCTTATTTTATTAAGTTAAGGTGGTTCTTAGGAGAAGAGGACTCTCTCTCTCTCTCTCTCTCTCTCTCTCTCTCTCTATATATATATATATATATATATATAATTTTTTTTGGTGAAATTACACGGACACCCCCTCATCTATCTGGTTTGGACACGGATACCCCCTAACCTTTAAAACCGCCCATACACACCCCCTCATCTACTGAAAAGGGAAAAAAGCCTCAACGCCGTTAACGGAATGAACGAAATGTCAAATATACCCTTGGTGAAATTACACGGATACTCCCCCATCTATCTGGTTTGGACACGGACACCCCCTAACCTTTAAAAACGCCCATACACACCCCCTCATCTACTGAAAAGGAAAAAAAAAACCTTCAATGCCGTTAACGGAACGAACGAAATGTCAAATATTCCCTTTGTTATGAAATGGAGCAACAAGCATACGCCACACTTCACTTGATCAGAAAATTCTCTCCACCCTACTCGATCATGGCGCCTCTGTCGCCTCTGTCTCTCCCTCTTCAACTTGCATTGTAGATCATGGCTAACCCTAGATCGTGAAGAAAACCTAAATTTCAAAGAACATCGGATCGTGTACATTGTAAAAAAGCTATAGATCATGGCAAACCCTACTTTGGAAGGTATGTTTTATATGTCAAAAAATTCTAGATTTTCTTATTAAATGGCACAAATGTAGATGTATATGTTCATATTATATGATATATGAATACATTAGGGTTTTTTTTTTGGGAATAGTAGGGTTTTTTGAAAGGTGTTATACAGTGGTGACTTCGATAACTTTTAAAAATTGGGGTTTTTGTTGTTTTGCATTTGCTTGTCATCAATTTTGTATTTGAAGTCCTCAAGGGGGCCATGTTCTAGAATTTTTTTACATATAAAACATACCTTCCAAAAGTAGGATTTGTCACGATCTTCAGCTTTTCTACAGTGTACAAGATCCGATATTCTTCGAAACTTAGGTTTTCTTCACGATCTAGGGCTAGCCATGATCTACAATGCAAGTTGAAGAGGGAGAGGAAGAGAGACAGAGGTGCCATGATCGAGTAGGGTGGAGAGAATTTTCTAATCGAGTGAAGTGTGGCGTATACTTGTTGCTCCATTTCATAACAAAGGGAATATTTGACATTTCGTTCGTTCCGTTAACGGCATTGAGGGTTTTTTTTTCCCTTTTCAGTAGATGAGGGGGTGTGTATGGGCATTTTTAAAGGTTAGGGGATGTCCGTGTCCAAACCAGATAGATGAGGGAGTATTCGTGTAATTTCACCAAGGGTATATTTGACATTTCGTTCATTCCGTTGACGGCGTTGAGGCTTTTTTCCCTTTTCAGTAGATGAGGGGGTGTGTATGGGCGGTTTTAAAGGTTAGGGGGTGTCCGTGTCCAAATCAGATAGATGAGGGGGTGTCCGTGTAATTTTACCTTTTTTTTTATAACACAGGTCAGTATATTGACATTGGTTATTTTATTAGTTTCTTACTTTGTCCTTGTATTTATTTTTTAACTAGTTAGTTTTCAGTTAGGAATTTTATTCTTTAGTGTTTTACCATACTACTTTAATAGCAGAGTAGTACTTTTGTTTTACTTATGATTAACTTTGGTTATTAGTTATTAATTATAATAACATCATCATTAGGGGTGTGCACAGGTCGGGTTCGCCTGAACCTGCCACCCGACCCGACCACATCGGGTTGGGAAATACACACCCGTCGGCCGACCGACTCCACTGTCCAACTTGATCGATCCGACAACATCGGATTGTCGGTTGGGTTTCGGTTTTGACCGAACAAAACAGATCTCAAGAAAAAAAAGAGGATAAAGACAACGATTAATCTTCCGGCATCGATTGTTGTTGTCACTTTCTGCTGGCGAGGTCATGGACTCATGGTCTCTGCGAAGATGAGTGAGGAAGGAGAGAGAGACGACAGGGAACCGGGAATGGTCTGAGAGAGAGAGAGAGAGGGAGAGAGAGAGAGAGAGAGAGAGAGATGATGGACGGCGCTGTGGAGACTTTATGGTGGACGGTGTGGCAGAAGCTAGCTCATGGTCGGTCTCCATTTCCAAATCTAGACAAAGAAGTGGAGGGCGGCTGTATCTCTGTAGGTTTTAGTTTGGGGTGACTGGAACAAGAAAAAATGTATATATATATATATGTGTGTGTGTGTGTGTCTTCAGGTCGGGACGGGTCGGACCTGACGGGTAAAACACATATGAACCCGAACCGAAAACAGATTTTTAAACAGAAACCAACCCGTACCCCGACTGAGTGCTTGCTCGGACCCACCTGAAACCCTTCGGGTCTGGTTGGGTCGGACCTGCGGGTAAGCAGGTATTTTGCTCAGGCCTAATCATCATATATTCAAATAACAGTAGTGGAGTTTATAAAGTACATTCAATATTTTTTACACCTAAAATCTCACAATAGTAATAATAAACCAATTATAAAAAATAAAAAAAAACATTGTTATAGTAGGTTAGAAGTTAGATCTTAGAACCATAAGCTATTCATACAAGAGGGACCTTAGTGTAATTAATGCCAACAATTTAAAATCAAGCACGAGATCACTGTTCTACTTTTCAGCGAAAAAAAAAAAGGTGGCCGCTATTTGCAGCCCAGTTCGTGCTACTCGCAGCCGATTAAAACTTTTACCAATTTCGGACAAAAATGCCCTCAGGCAATTTGACCATGATACCCCTAAAACCTCATGTTATTTGACCATTTTGCCCTTTAAGAATATAACATAACACCCTACATACAACCACAAAATCATCTCCTGACTTCCCTCCCTCCCTCCCTCCCCAGACGGTCTCTTCCCTCCCCCATTCAAACTCCTCCATTTTCATCCCTACCCAGCTGCCATCACCCACCACCAGGCCCCTCCCACCAGCAGCCAACTCTGTCTATCTTCCTCCTTTCCTCTTCCTCCTACATTATCAATGGAAACCTCAATTGCTTCCTCTCCCTCCATTGATAAACAAGAAATAGTTGACCCAACAATACACCACGATTTGGAGTCGAAAGATCACACAATGGATGTTGAGAAACATGTCACAGATGTTGCAGTGACGGAGCAAAAATCACAGCAAGAGGTAAGCCCGCCCTCCATTTTCAATTTCAGAAGCTCTCCATTTTCAATTTCAGTTCTGGCCCGACACAGTTGGACACGCAGTCCCAAAACCTTCCTAACTTTTCAGACTCTAATATCTGAATTATGTACAACTATTTGGATATTAATATCCGAATAATTCAACATTGTTGGACTTTTATATCCGACTTTAGTGTCAGTTTTCAGATAATAATATCTGAATTAAACTGTAGAGAATCCTGCACTTACAGTTTGATACACATTACCAAAACTTTACTAACTTTTCGGACTCTAATGTCGGAATTATGTACAACTATTTGGATATTAATATCCGAATAGTGTCAATATTGTTGGACTCTTATATCCGAATTTAGTGCCAGTTTTCAGATATTAATATCTGAACAAAACTGCAGAGAATCATACACTTACCTAGTTTGTCTTTGAGTGTTACAGGGTGACACTTCAACACTTTGGAGTTTTGTAGGGTCATCGACTATACCTACTTCGACTTGTCCTCCATACGATTATACGGAGCATTTTACAACAGAGACGGTGAGTGTTTTTTTCATAGAGTATTTATGTTATGCAATCTTATATTATGGATTGTAATTTTTTTTGTTATGTGTGTGTAGGTTTTTCCATCCGATGAAGTGTTGGTAGATTGGATAAGATGCACTGGTAAACAACACGGGTTTATCATTGTGATTATGGGTTCTGAGAAATGTATTAAGAATCGCACACCTAGGATGAGGTTTTCATGTGAAAGGAGTGGTAAGTATAGGCCATTTGTGAAGAAAGTTGATGGAAAGGAGGTAGCTGTGAAGAAGAGAGTGCGGTCCACGGGCACAAAAAAATGTGAATGCCCATTTGAATTGAAAGCTGTAAAGGGTAATGATGGTTGGACCGTCTCTGTCCACAATGGCACCCATAACCATCCTCCAGCGGTTTACTTGGAGGGTCATTCTTATGCCGGGAGGTTGTCGGCAGAGCAGACTAGCACGGTGGTTGATTTGTCAGTCGCTTTGGTGAAACCCAGAGAAATCCTAACACATTTGAAGGTTCAAGATCCTGAGAACGTAACGTCTATCAAAACCGTGTACAATGTACGACAAAAGTATCGAGTGATAGAAAAAGCTGGAAAAACTCAAATGCAACATTTGTTGGATCGGCTAGAAAAATACCGCTACGTTCATTGGACCCGTGGGAACGAGACTGAGAATGTCACGGAATTGTTTTGGTCTCCCCCATCTGCCGGGGAGATGTTACGTGCTTTTCCCCACGTGTTAATGATGGATTGCACATACAAGACGAATAAGTACAAATTTCCTTTGCTTCAAATTGTTGGTGTAACATCGACGGAGATGACTTTTTGTGCAGCGTTTGCTTTCATGGAGTGTGAAAAAACGGAAAACTACACTTGGGTCTTGGAAAAGCTAAAAGAGATGATGGATCCCAACGCGCTTCCGTCCGTTATAGTCACGGATAGAGAGTTGGTGCTTATGAATGCCATCACAAATGTTTTCCCTCATACTACCAATCTCCTATGTAGGTGGCATATTGGCAAGAACGTATTAGCCAAGTGTAGAAAGATGTTTGATGACAAGATGTGGGAGGAGTTTATTTGCAGTTGGCGCCTAGTCGTCCTTTCATCGAGTGTTTCACAATATGAGGAGCGTCTTTGTGTTTTGAAGCGTAATTTTGAAATGGTTCCTGCAGCACTTGAATACGTCGAGAAAAATTGGTTGGTACCCTACAAAGAGAGGTTTGTAGGAACTTGGACGGACAAAATCATGCATTTCGGAAACCTAACAAGTAATAGGTAACGCTTCATTCACAACTTTGGCATTTTCCTTAATATTCATGTTATTCACCCGTTTTAGATAAATTTTCACCTTCCCGTTTGATTTTCTCCTCCACAACCACCACCAACACCACACTCACCACACCACAATAACAGTCAACTTTGAGGAGCAGGAGGCGTGAAAAAAAGGCACAACACACTGGCATCCCAACTATTTCGAAGTTAAACATCGGTAAAATTTTGAATTTTGTTATTACGCGGGTTTTTTTTTTTCGATTTTTGTTTGAATTTTTTTTGAGAAACCCACAGTGAGTACGATCCAAGCCTGTATATTTCAGATTTGATCGAACATTAGAGTCCGATTATTTTCCACAGTTCGGATATAAAAGTCTGATTGTTTGCCCCATATTCGGATTTTAATATCTGAAATTGATTGTATTTAAAATTCAATCGGATTTTAATTTCCGAATGGCCCCGTAGTTGAATATTATAAAAGTCGAATTGTTAGGTCATTCAGAAATTAATATCCAAAATTTATTGTCTCATTCGGATTTTAATATCCAAATCTTTATACTTCATTTGGACATTACAGTCTGATTAGTTTCCTCTATTTCGATTAGCACCCCTTGGTTGTAGCCAGAGCCATAGCTTTTCTTTCAACCAATTTTTTAAGGCATCTTATCGTAAAAGCAAGCCATATCGATGAGCTTTGTAGTCTGTACACATGTTAATAAATTTGTAAGATGTAATATGCATGAACAATGCTTACCACATCCGTTAGCTCTTTATTATGCTTATAGAAATGCGATATGGCTTCACAACTATAACTCAATATCATGACACCCAGAAACACTTCCAATTTGTAGTACAATAACCTAGTGAAAAGTCTGTTTTGATTACACTCCTAGAAATAGTACCATTAACACAAATGCGAAGAAAACCCTTTCTTCAAATAATTAATTACTTTCGATTTTGACACCAAAGTCCAATTGGCTATGTTTTTTTGAAACGAGTGACCAAAGGTTGTTAATGTATTCAATTGGTAACTTGATATACTAAAACCAAGTTACTACACCTTCATTAGTACAATACAACAGACTTTCAGAAACCTCCCGTAACTTCATTTCGGGAAAAGGAGCCACCAACTTTGATTGTTGCATATTTTAACATGTTAGGTCATTCAGAATTTAATATCCAAAATTTATTGTCTCATTCGGATTTTAATATCTAAATAATTGTATCCCATTCGGACATTACTGTCCGATTAATCCCCTCTATTTTGGTTATTAGAATCCGATTTACTTATCTTTATTCAGAAATTAGTATCCGATCCTCCTATCTTTAATTCATGTGTTCTAACCATAGTTATCAAATATTGAATCGAATTGCATTGCGAGTTTACCCTTTTTCCCAATTATAAAAGTTGAATTGTTAGCTCATTCATGTGCTTTTATATTAGTCAAATATAAGAATGTGATTAACTTTCATTCATGTATAGATTCATATCGTTGCGTGAATCGTACGATTTTGACAGCTATGGTTGAAATGTATTGTTTGCAATTTACAGGAAATGAAACGAGTTCCTCCTACTGTTTGTGCAAGGAAGAGGAAAGCTGAGCAAGCTTTAGGATCAGAAAGTAAACGACCCAAAACACGAGGACAAAGGCAGAGGGAAGATGTCACGCCCCGCTCCGGAACGACACCCAAAGTGGGCCCGAACCGACACGACCACGTGGCATTCCACACCAAAGAACAAAATCTAAACGACAAACCATACACATAACAGAGTAAAACCCCAGCGGAAGACTTAATTTTAACATAAACAAGGTGTCAACAATTTTACGAACTTACATAGTTCATGAGTTGCTGTCTCTTATCCCAACATAAGTAATTAACCATTAACAGAGTTCCCCACATAATTGAAAACTTGAAACCATAAAGTACTTGACAACCTTAGTCACAAAATGAGTTTAACAAAAATTAAAGTTTGACCCATTACAACCAACTTGACCCAAAAACACCAACACTCGATACTAATCCAAGTGTCCCCAAAATGCCGACCGGTAGTGGACCAACTCTACGACCGCCTGTTACCTGGCAATCCAAAAAGGAAAACCAGAGTGTGTGAGATATAGAATACATTCGATAAAATACTACAATACCCGAAGGAACATCTCACTTGAATGTAATTCACACAAACCCAGCTTATGTGCTCGACAAGACAACATACATACAATCACAACATATGCAGTGGCACGTCTGCCATAATCCCATATACCCCAGGAATGGTGTCCCACACACCATGCTCCCAACTACCGTTAATTAGGCGGCATGGCTTACGACATGATGTGCCTCACACACAAACCTTCGGCGGTATAATCAACATCCAACAAACAAGCATAACACTAGCTAAATTCCAAATAGCATGATACACAACCACCACCATGTAATACCTTATTGAACATAACCATATCAAACACACTCACCTTTGTGTCGACCGAAGTATGCCAAACTAAGGTTTCGGCACCTCCCGAATGACCGGCTCTTTACCTAGCCACCAGTTAATTCATATTAGTTACATATTCAACAAATACTCGGCACAAGACTATAAAGCAAACAAGAAGCTAATCAATGTCTAACAAATACAAATATGTCCAAGTCAATAACTAGAAGTGTCCCACAATATGTGTGAAACTCAAACACCACTCAATTTTCCAAAAAGATAACAAATTCCACAATCAATCTGTCTTAGAATGATCATAACATTTAATAGGTTTAAAACTAGTTCATGAGACTATCACCGTTAGAAAGTACACTTCCGGTACATAAATTTTGATATAAAGTTTGTTAAAAACGGAATCCTGATGACAAAGTTATGCTTGTCCGAAGTTACACAATAACCTGTCCAAAATCACAGATTCTGCACGTCTATCAACTTCAAATCAAAAACTGATTTAACCTGGTACAAACTAAGCCACAACCTTCACATATACCGAAAGATATATGAGTCTAGTTTCAGAATCAACAACCCGTGCGCTAACCCGATAACCGAGCTAAAAGATATGACCATTTTTCCAAAATGTGTCAGTGCAGCAAATACAAAACTCAGCAGGGACACACCAACTTATAAAATCCGTCAAACTTAAACCATACAACAAAATGACCTGAAATTTGGTAGAGATCATAACAACATCTCAAAATTTATCCTTGATTTTTATCAGATTTTTCACAATAAAAGAACCTAGTCAAAATCACCCCCAAACTCAGAAATTCTGTGCAGCAAAGCACAATTTCCAGCAGAACAGTCTGTGATCGAAAATTCATTAAAAATCGAATACTTAATACTTTTTAGTAATTCCAACGCCAAAACATCACCAACTTATCAATGTTTCAGACTCATAAGAACCCATAATCATAATGATCGTTTAACCAAAAAAAATAGATGAAAGACGCAACTCTGTAAGCTGTCTACACAAAAACAGGAATCCGACCACAGCTCGGTTTACGATTTTTATCTTTTTCTACTCTTCTCAGAAAATTATGAAAATTTAACACGACACAATAGACACACATATAAACACCCAGTAATTATTACAAGAATTTAGAAGCTCTCTAGGTACCTCAAATAATTTCGTGAAGAACAAACTAGGGTTTTTCCCCTCTTCCTTCTCTTCTCCTTCTTTCTACCGCCTCTCTCCCTCTCTCGCTCTCTATACACGTTCAAGAGATAAAAATGGGGAGAAATTATCTCCCCCACGATATTTGTAACCATATAAAAAGATTATCGTGTGCAAACGAGACCTATTGTTAACTTATGTTCCAATTACTAATCACTCACAAGACCCTCGCAAGTTCTATTGTTTACGGTTTTTAACCCTCAAAACATATAGTTCAATTAAAACTAATTGAAATACCGAAATATCCGGGGCGGGTATTACAACTCTCCCCTCCTTAGAAAATTTCGTCCCGAAATTTAATTTAATTACCTGACTAAAATAAATGCGGATATTTTTGTTTCATCGACTCCTCACCCTCCCACGTAGCCTCCTCGACCTTATGATTCCGCCATAACACTTTCACGTAAGGTATCACCTTAGAACGTAAAACCTGCTCCTTCCGATCAAGAATCTCAACCGGTATCTCCTCGTAAGACAAATCCTCAGAAAGTTCCAACGGTTCTGATTCCAAAATGAGCGACGGATCCCCCACGAACTTCCGAAGCATAGAGACATGAAACACGTCGTGTAACCGAGCCAACCCCACCGGTAATGCCAAACGATAAGCCGTAACCCCCACCCTCTCAACAATCTCGTAAGGACCTATGTATCTTGGTGCCAATTTCCCTTTCTTTTGAAAACGAATAACCCCTTTCCAAGGTGAAACACGAATAAACACAAAGTCGCCCAGTGCAAACTCTAACTCACGTCTCCGTTTATCTGCATAACTCTTTTGACGGCTCTGTGCAATTTTCAAACGTTCTCTAATCAATCTAACACCATCTGCCGTTTGTTGTATTAACTCCGGACCCAATGGTTGCCCCTCAGCGGCTTGTTGCTCTAACTCTCGTTCCAACATACTCCTTTCACCCACATCCTCCCAACAAATCGGTGTCCTGCATCGTCTACCATACAAGGCTTCGTACGGTGGCATGCCAATACTACTTTGATAACTATTATTATAAGCGAATTCTGCCAACGACAAGTTCTCTTCCCAACTGCCACTGAAGTTCAGAACACTCGCTCTCAGCATATCCTCTAGAATCTGTATAGTCCGTTCTGATTGACCATCAGTTTATGGATGAAATGCAGTACTAAATTGCAGTACTAAATTGAGGAGGATGTCGTGGTTGAGCAACATCGGCAGGTATACTCTAGTACTAGTAGGAAAATAAATACTATAATATAATGGATATGTGCATGTACATGTTAAGGATTTCTTATAAAAATGAAAGCTTATATAACATAATAAAGTTTTGCATGTGGTTTCATATTAGTCAAATGCAATAAACCTTAATTCATGTATAGATTCGTATCGTTTTTGCGTGAATTATACGATTATGACAATTACGGTTCTAAGGTATTGTTTGCAATGTACAGGTTATGAAACGAGTTCCTCCTACCAGTTCTGCAAGGAAGAGAAAGGCTGAGCAAGTTTTAGTTTCAGAAAGTAAACGAGGCAAAACAAGAGGACGAAAGCAGAGGCAAGAGGTTGAGGTACATCATGAGGTAGAAGAGGATGCGGAGGTTGAGCAACATGCTCAGGTAGAGAGGGATTTGGAGGTTGAGGAGGATGAGCCACATGCTGATCTACAGGAGGATGCGCCACTTCATAATGTAAGGGAGGATGAGCCACATGCTAATGTAGAGGAGGATGAACCATATACTGAAATTCATGGGGATGAGCCACATGTTGATGTACAGGAGAATGTGCGTGAGTTTGATCAACAAGAGGACAAGGTACATGAAAGTTAAAATACGATTCTGTGTTTCTGACTTTGAAGTGGATAAATATATTTCACTCAACACTACTACTACTAGTCTACTATTTTCCATTTATGTTTCATTTAGAATTTCATTTATTAGACTAAACTATTGTTTGTAATATATATAGGAAATGACACAAGCTACAGGACGGGGGAGAGTCGAGGACGGGGGAGAGGACGGGGGAGAGGACGAGGGAGAGGGTGTCAGGCGAGGCAAGGGGAGGTAGACAATGAGGCAGTTGGTCCACAAGACCGGAGTTTGTTAGTGGATTTTATGAACCATGTTGCTGTTGATATTTGGAACGGCAGGGAGCGACCGTTGTTGAAACTGCACTCACACGGACGCAATTTGATGAAGTGGTCAATAGCGGAGGCAGATGAGAGGTTACTTACGAGGGTCAGAAGTTCAGGGTTGTTTCCATTTTCTCAGATTATTTCTTCATACTGCAACAAAGTATTACTATCTGCCTTTGTGGAGAGGTGGCATCCGGAGACAAATAGTTTTCATTTTCGATTTGGGGAGATGACTATTACACTGGATGACGTGCCTCAGCTTCTTGGCCTTCAAGTGGAGGGGTTAGCGGTGCATGTAGTGGAGAAGACGAGGGAGGAGTGTTTGGCAATGGTACAAAGGTGTCTTGGTGTGACGGCGGACGTCGCAGAGAATAAAGTTACAACAAACAATCGCGTTGAGTTTGAATGGTTGAAGAACACTTTTAGTGAGGTGGCAGATGGGGCCTCGGAGGAAATGGTTGATTGTTGCGCACGGGTTTACTTGCTCTATCTCCTTGGCAGCACTCTATTTGTTGACAAGACTTGGACAACGGTTTCTGTTCAGTTCCTCACTCTTTTGGAGGACTTAGGACGGGTTCGCGACTATGCTTGGGGTGTAGGAGGGTTGGGCCATTTGTACAGACAACTTGGACAAGCAAGCAGACGTAATTGCAAGCAGCTGGGTGGCTACACGTCTTTGTTGGAGGTACATCGTACATCATTGATATTTTGTACATTAATTTTGTCACACCCCACCCCGGCCAACACTCAAATGACCAATACTACACCTTATCTAACAGAACCACTGATCGAATTCCAACTATAGTATTCTATAGGTTCAAAAGAATACTACAAGACCACCACCACTAGTAAGAAGACTTCTAGTACATCAATCTAGATATAAAATTTGCCCAAATTGGACTCCGAATGACTAAGATATGCTCAGTTGAAGTTACACATCTAAAACAGCAATCACAGTTTCAGCAGAACAGTCTGTGATCGAATGCTCATTAAAAATCACACACTCAATCTTTTCCAATGATTCCAACATCAAAATATCACCAACTGATCACTGTTTAAGACTCATGAGAACCCATGTCCACCCAACATGATTAAACTTGAGAAATTTCATGAAGAACACAGGCCAAAAGCTGTCCAGAATCCAGAACTCCCCAAAATCTGAAGTTTAATTCAGAAACTGCTATAATCTAGAAAGAATCACGACACAACCCATACATACTCAGAAAGATATGCGAGTCTAGTTTCAGAATCAAAAAACGGTACGTAAAATCGATACCCGAGCCAGAAGTTATGCCTGTTTTTCCAACACGTGTCTGTGTTGTCTGCACAGACACGAATCAGACACCAGTTCAGTCCACGAATTTTGTAGGACAAAACACTTCGAGTTATTTTCTGAAAATTTAACACGATGCAATAGACTCACAGATGAACCTTCAGGATTTTTTTCAAGAATTTAGAAGATTTCTAGGTACCTTGAATAAATTCGTCAAAACAGGACAGATTATCAACCCATAACAGAACCCTAATAACTTGACTCAAACTTTGCTGAGCATACACGAAATTAAGCAAAAGGGACTGAAAATTACGTACTGAATTAAGGTTCAATCACTCTTCTTCCTCTTCTTTCCACCGTCCCTCTCCCTCTCTCTCTCTCTCTCTCTCTCTCTCTCTCTCTCTCTCTCTCTCTCTCACGTAGAAGACCCCTCTCCTGATGGTTTCCTCTCTTTTTTTCTTTTGTTTTAAAAGACACACACACACACAACACCTCAGCACACACACGGCACACATGCACCATTCTTTTAAAAAAAAATGCACTTTAGCCTTTAAGTTATTAACTATAACATTTAAGCACCTTAATTAAAAAGGATGTTACAAATTTGGATTGGACATGGAACATTCAACTATGAGTGAGACTTGGATACGGACACGGACACGACACCGTGTTTGACATGGACACGGGACATGGACAACTATGGGTGAGACGGCAATGTGGACATCGACACGACACCGTGTCCAACACGGATACGGACATGAGACATTAACAACTATGAGTGACTTGCATACGGACACGACACCGTATGCAGATTGTATTATGTTTCGTAACGGGGTTTTTTTTTTTGCAGGTTGTATTTGACCCGTATAGAAATCGGAGGCAAGTAGTTGCAGATGTTGTTTTTTACACGGGCTGCATCCGTGCCATGAGTGTCCTTGAGCCGTACTTACCGGATAGAGTATTGAGGCAGTTCGGCATGGTACAGTTGGTCCCTGGGCCTCCTTTAGTCCCGTTGCGAGGTAGTAGAGGCGCTAATAGTCATTCGTACAGTGTGGTCTACGCGTACACAGATGGTCAATGGGAAAATTGGCGCGATCATGTCATGAATGCGGATAAACGAGTTGCAATTCAGCATGGAGTCCCGTGGGAGTCACACCCTGACTACCTTCCTTGGTTTCTGACAGTTTCCCACTTCAGGGTCTCACCCCGTCCCGTAGAGGTGCCGTATACCGAGAGTGCGGAAGAGCGTAATGTAGCAGCTTTGGCCATTTTGGACAGTGTTTTGGGTGGGACTAGGGCTATGACTTCAACTTCCCCGTATGAACTACGACAAGCACTTGTTGAAGTGCAGAGGACTTTGAGAGGACCCGAGGCTGCTGAAGCGAGCATAGCAGGCCCTAGTTCGGATCGCTACTCGAGTCATTACACTAGGTGCGGGCGCCGTGACCATACTTGAGACTTGGTGTTTTATGACTTGTTTTTTGACGATCTTTTGGGCCTTGTATTTATTTTGGACACTTTAAGGCCATGGTTTATGGACTACTTTCCGTCGTGGAATGACTTTTGTTTTATTGTGGATAACTATTAGGATATTTGTGATAATTGGATACCGTTAAAATTTGAATGCAAAGTAGGACACAAAAAATGTTTCCGTGTACATAGGAAAAAATGTTTCAAAAAAAATCTCACCGTGTCCGTGGTAAAATGATTTGTGTGATCTTCAAAACAAGCTGATGAATCATCCATCCTACAATGGTTTTGGATGGGTTGTTTCCTTATTGATGGAGACTTGGTAAGGAATGATGCACTTATAGTACTTCGTAGAAGTGGTTAAGGAAAATTTTGATAGAGACTTGATAAGGAATGACGAAGGATAGTAGAATTGACCATGCACGGGTTATAATCATGAAAATTTTCTCCAATACCTCAAATTTCCTCTAGAAAACCCGTTGCATTATTTCACCGAATCTCATGTCAGAAAAATCTGTACACAAAATCCATTGTCTTATTTGACAAAATCTCTGGTGTCATTTAATAGTCCTGTCAGCACGTATTTCGAGAAATAAATTTGACGAAGAACTACATCCCATTTTCACCAAAAATAAACAAGGGAGTTATTTTTCAAATTTTCCTTTTAATATCCATACTCTTTTTCGTCCATTACAGCCCATTCATTCAGAGAAAATTCATTTCGGAAATAAATATCCGAAATATATAAGAATTTTTGGACTTTAATTTCTGATTTATATACCAATAATTGGATTTTAATTTCCGAACAACATGAGAACTATCAGATATATAATAACACGTATCAGACACTAATGTTCGAACTGGATCAATAAATCGGAAACAAATATCCGAAAGTTATACACATGTTCGGACTTTAATATCTGATTTGCGTAACCTTAATTGGATTCTAATTTCCGAACGTAATGGAAACTATGATATAGCTGGATGCCTTCTGATACTAATGTTCGAATTGGATCAGAAATTTCGGAAACAAATATCCGAAAGTTATACATACGTTCAGACTTTAATATCTGATTTCCATACCTTTAATTGGATTCTAATTTCCGAACAGAATGGAAACTATGAGATAGCATTCTTGTTTCGAACAAAATGTCACAGACTTGACAACTATGAGTTTTCAAACAGAAATACAATATAAGAGTTTCCTTGATGATCCGAAAACTACAAGCAAAATATATCCTCCAATTTTCATAACATTACAACACATTATATAATACAACACATTAAATCGTTTCTCAATCTAAAAATGGCTAATTGACATGGATGACCTCCTTTGTTGCTACGTCAACGCCGATGATCTCATTGAACTTCTGAATGGCCACAACATGTGCTGCATCCCAATTTTTGCGATAGAAAGATGATGTCTTTTCCAATTGCAAGCTATTGGCGGCATAGGGGAACCTTTTTTTAGGAATACCTGTCAAATTGCATTAGGTACTTATAAAAGATAAATTAAGTTGGACTTAAGGAGCAGAATTCATTATATAGATGACAACAAATCATTTACGAAAATAATACCTGCACAAAGTGTCCGCCGTCAACAAACCCGATAGCAATAACCTTTCGTTTCATGGAGGGTAAAGGTTTCGATTGAAGGGGGAGGAATGTAAGACATTGAACATTTGATAAATGGATAAGGACACAATTATAAGCAGATGCTATGATGTGACCCATGTCTGGCATTGTCATCCAACGTTCCTGGGGCGCCGGACTTTCATACCATGACAAGATGTGAAGTAATTCTCTAGCCCTCTGGCTCCCCCCCACCACTTGTTCGTAGAGGTGTAAATGTGTTTCCAACTCTTTCAGCAAATCACTTCTTACCATTAACCACTCATGAACATTGCCTTTCATGAAGCCCGACACTGCCCGAAACCCACAATTCCCATCATCTTCAACATCCTTGACTGATTCAATGTAAGGTCTTATTGCTTCCGGGAACTGATTGATGAAGGGGCATATAATAAGTTGTGCTGGAACTTTTGCTTTCCCTTTCAAATTGCGCCGCGGTTTTTCTTTGACGGCCTTAGGGGTTTGAAGGGAGGCTAGAACATGCTCAAACTCCGAAGGATCCCTACGTGTCGAATTTTGTTCTTTGGCTGCATTTTTTTCTTTCATTGACTTCCGACCGCGTGGTTGTGCATTCACTTTGGGTTCAAGGAGAGTACTGGTTTTCGGATGAGCAAGCGCTTGCATCTTCTTAACATAATTGAGTTTTACATCATATTGATCTTCATTCAAGAATTTGTTGTAAAAACAATCAAAGTGAGCCAAAAGCGTCTCCTCCATCGAACCCTCATTTTGGGGTGCAAGCAAAGAAAGCCTTTTCCAATGGTCATGGATCAACTCAATCGGTAGAGGAATATTTGCCATCTTGTAAGGAGCAATCTCATGAGCACAAGGTAAGCCATGGGTGTGCCTCAAAGAACACTCGCACTGACGCTTTGATTCCACAAACCATTCGACTTGATGGGATGCCGCTAAAACAAGTGTCATGGCATTCGACGAAACAACTCCCCTTAGCCTATCAAATAGAGTCGTCCTAAACTCATGTTGCACAGAATTAAGGCTCTTCTCAAACGAAGCTTTGATTTCAGTAACTTGTAACAGCATCAATCTGTGAATCTTCTCCCATATAGTATCAAAATTGCATTGCGAGTTTTCAAGATGATTTTTTAGCTGCGAATGTGAACTCTCCGCCCTATGAATAAATATAGCAAGATATTAACCGTAGCAAACAACATGAATATATAGGAGAAGAAGAATCGGGAGGGGGGGGGTGGGGTGGTGGCTTTGTGGGCGGGAGGGAGAGAGTCGGGGGGGTGGGTTTGTGGTGGGGGGGTTTGTGGGTGGGAGGGAGAGCGAGGGAGAGAGTCGGGGGGGGGGGGGGGGGGGGGGGGGGGGGGGGGGGGGGCGTTGTGGGAGGGAGGGAGGGCGAGGGAGAGAGCCGGGAGGTGGGCTGTGGGGTGGGAGTTGGTGGTGGCGGAATGGGGTGGGAGCTGGACAGAGCTCTGTCGACTGGGGAGAGAACGGACGGGAGCAATGGAGAGGAGAGAGAGAAATAAAACCTAGGGGCTGTATGTACAGGGGAGCAATGGACAGAGGGGCTGTATGTTTTTTGTACAGAAGGGTAAAAGGGGAAGTTCAGGGATAAATTGTTGGCTGTAAGTAGCATTTTTTTATGAGGTGGTGGTTTGTAGATAGCAATTGACTGCGAGTAGCAAGAACTGGGCTGCGAATAGCGGCCGCCAAAAAAAATAGAGAAGGTTGTAGTTTTAAGGATTTTGATGCATTGATCGATTACTTCTATTATGACAGTAAATGATATTGCGATTCAATTTGCATATTCACACATTACAAGAACTAAAGTACTATAATAAAAAACACTCCACGTGCAAGCTGTTTTCATTTCCTGTCACAGTCAAAACCGAAACAGGGGATAGCTAGGATTAGGGGTGCTCGCGGTCCGGTTCGGTTCGGATTTCTAGGAATCCGAGGACCGAACCGCTAGTCACGGTTTTTACAAAATGAAATCCGTGTCCGGACCAAAAGTCCTACGGTTCGGTTCCAATCCAATCCGTAACTCACGGATCGGTTACGATTTTGTCCACGGATTTTAGCAAAAATAAAGTTCAAACTTATATCCCACGCTAAAAGTGAAGGAGGTTACATTCAGAATTAAGTTTAACACCAGCCACCAGAAAGTACTTGTTACTTTGAAGAAACAGAGAGAGAGAGAGAGAGAGAGAGAGAGAGAGGAGAAGGAGGGAGAGGTGAAGAAGTAAGAACGGTGCAGTGGCGACTTGAACAAGAAATGAAAATTAGGAAAACTGGAAAAGAAACGAACTAGTGAAACTAAATTAGGATTACCCGTAACTTATATAAAAAAAAAAAACTACGATTTACCCCATATATTTTATACATCTACACTATATCTCATTATTAAGATAAAATACTAATATTGGTAGAAAAAAGTTTTAACATTACTAACAATTAATTATATAAATACACACATATATTTATATATTTATTTATTATTTATTATTTATATAAAATAAATATCTCACGGTCCGGTTCGGTTAATCCACGGTTTCGTAATGAAAATCCGTGGACCGAACCGCGAGTCACGGTTTTCTAATTTTTCAATCCGTGTCCGGACCATTAATCCACGGACAAAATCCAAAAGGTACGGATCGGTTCGGTCCGGACCGGTTTCACGGTTCACCGGATTTTTTGAGCAGCCCTAGCTAGGATGGGTTGGGTTTTGATGCATGGGGTTTGATTTTTACTACTTCTAAACGTTAAAACAACATATTAGGGACTAAATATACTTAGAGGATGGTAGATTAGGATTTATCTACCTCTCGTCCGGCCGATTAAGCAAGAAAACGGGATTTGGCAAAAAACGGTTCGTCGGAAAAGATGACCGGAATGTGGAGTTCGGTTTGGCTTTGAAATGATTGGAGGACAGTTTTGAGACTTAATACTCCATCTTGTGAATATCAGAACTTCACAAACGTCAAGTGGTCATGGTATGAGACTTAGTTTGCTTTCTTCTAAAATTTAAGTTCAATTCTTCTTACTACTAATTTTTGTGGCTAACTCATTCCAAGCATAAGTATGTAAAACGGCTGTGGATTTCTATTGAGCTGTTATCATTTTTTTGCTATAATCAACTTTATGCTATTGAATTGTAAGCATCTTTACGTTATTGAACTAGAACTTGATGTAATGACAAAGAACTATTGAATTATACGGAAAAAAAATTTGAAAATCTAGGTTTTTTTCTTCTATGGAAGATGGTAGATTGAAATGCTTGAGGAACTTGCAAAAAATGAATTGGGTTAGTGATTAAAATCTTGTACTTGATTGTTGGTTGATGAAATCCGTGAACAAAATCGGAACCGAACCGTGAGACTTTTGGTCCAAACACGGATTTCATTTTCAAATAATCTTGTACTTGATTGTTGGTTAATGAAATCCGTGGACAAAACTGGAACCGAACCGTGAGACTTTTGGTCCAAACACAGATTTCATTTTAAAAATATCGTGACTTGCGGATTAAGATTGGATTCATAGGAATCCGATCTGATCCGGACCGTGCGCAGCCCTACTCTATTCCGGGGATATGGAGGGTGCGAAATTCACAAAATATGTATTGTCCTTGTGGAAGTTTCTGCGAGCCATGGGGCCTGTCTAACATTCTCTGCCTCATTCTCTTTTCCCCTTCCTCAAATCCAGCTATCCTCAAGTTTGCCTTCGCATTTTGTAGAATTTCATCCACCTAATCTTTGGCCACGCTTATCATCCTGATAGACTTCCCCTGAATGAAAACGCAGAATAAGTTGCCAAGCAAAAGTGAAAAAGTTTCTCAACCTACCAAGAAAATTTAAGCGCGACAATAATGCTGCTCCTGGAAAGCGCAAAAAAAAAAGACCTTTTCAGTTCCAGAATCATAGGATCTGAAAACTGGATCTTTCTTAACCGATGTGAATCAGTGCGTTATGTGAACTGCAGTTCGAAAAATTCAACCCAAGGAATAGTGTTCAACAAAGATAACCAATTCATCATAAAAGATTAACCAATCATGCCGCGCGCGCAAGACCATTTCATTCTATTAGTTGGTGTCCCAACATATATCAAAGAGAAAATTGTATTTCATGGTAGTTTTGAAAACAATGAACATGATGGTCTTGAGCTAAAGAGCATAGATGCTTCTAGTTTGCCTCTCAGCTGCACAAGAAACATATGTAATGTAACAAACTCTTGAGTGTTAATACTAGGTTGTACAAGTGACTTTTTTTTTTGTGCTAAAAAATTGTTATTTCTCAAAATACTTGGGTAAAAGTAAAAAAAAAAAATTACTTTTCTGATTCCTATCGTCGAGACAAATCAATAACTCACAAAAGTTTTGCGCAAAACTAACAAATGCAAAAAATAAAATAAAAAATCAAATAAGGACAAAATTCTCATATTTAAATTAAGTTTAAGTTAAGTTTATAAGAACGCAGCTATGTGGTCTTTGACTGATATCTGCAGGTGTTAAATACAGAAATCGAAACAAGTTAATGAAACAAAAGAAAACAACCAGGTAATAAAACAAAAAAGTAAACCAATAATGAACATTTTGCAACATCAGTAACTATTTCCATGAATATTCCGGTAGACAACAATGGGCATCTCAGTCTTAGCACCGCGAGACGAAATTTTGATGAATTTATACACATACTTGTACACATTGATACATCTATGCCAAAAGGTAAGTTTTGCTATTTTGGTAAATATATAAGATTGTGCTTAATGATTTAATTGGACTTTTAAATGCACAAAACGCTTGAACCATGCTTTTGATCTATACAATTATTTGATCAGACAAAACCATGTGCAACGTAGTGAAGGAGGAGGATATTTTTCAGCTTTTTCCTGTCCTTCCTCGTATATATCCCTGTTTATTCTTTCTTTTGTTTTTCGCTTGTCGTCAACACGTATGGGTTATCCACCTACACGCACATGTATACCATTCAATCAAATCTCCAATTTATCATTGCAAGTTTGAATTACAATACCAATGTATTTTTGAGATGAAAAATGGGCACTGAAAAAACAGATGCTCATGAGATTCCGCAGTATTTGAACACAACAAACATTGGTTTTCCACCGAAACACCCAACACCTGTCCTTTGTGGAAAGTGTACACAGGGTAGCCAACCATTGCACAATAGCCCGCCTAGGAACTGCGTGCTTGTACCAAACTACTTTAGCCCAAAAGAAAGATACTTAACGATGTGTACGTGAATGGTGTTTTGGTGAGGAAGCAAATCGCAGTGGAGGATATTAGGATATATGCCCAATATGTGGGCTAGAACAGGAGACGATTTCACACATGCTTTTTAGGTGCAAAAGGGCTATTCGCATTTGGATTTTATCTCCATTTCGCTTCTAGTCAGGAGAAAGTTCCGTTTTGTTAAGAAAAATAACTATTTATTTTTTAAATTAAAGGTAATTTATTGTGAGAGAATGTTCTGTATCATAAATCGAAAAATAAAAAGCTTAGAGAGATGGGGGCCTTGGTTAGCTGTCAACTAGGGGAGCCTTGGACGATCAAGAGAAGTTGGAAAAGGAAGAGAGAAATGGGCTATGCCGGGAATGATTACGACACTTAGTTGGCATATATGGACGGCTAGGAATACATGGGTTTCCAAGAAGGAGTGGTTAATTGGAGTAGGACCGTAACCAAGCCGAGCTTTGTCGAGCTCGAGTTTGACTTGTTTATTAAACGAGTCAAAAATTCGAGCTCGAGCCAAAACCAGCCGAGCCCTTATTGAGCTGAGCTGATCAGTTGGGTCATTTGCTAAACGAGCCTTTTTAATCGAGCAGAGCCACACTTAACGAGCGAAACTTTTGTCGAATGAACCGAGCCAAGCCCGCAAACTGCTCGGTTCGTTTATAGCACTAGGTTTGAGAATCTCGTATCGCGGTCATGGCTGTTGAAGCTGCATGCTAATGAGTATGAACAATCGAGTAAACAAGAAAGATAAGGTGCAGTAGCTAGCAGTTTCAAACACATGATTAGAGGTAGGAGTGTCAAATGGGCGGGTTTGGGCCAAAATGGGCAAGTTGTAAGTGGGTTGAGTCTTTAATGGGTCATTGACCCATTTAAACCCATTAATTATGAGTTCAATTACTCATACCCAACCCGACCCATTTATTTAAAATCAAACCTGACCCGCCCATTAATCCAATTACATACTATATACTAAAATTTTAAAATGACTAAAATACCCATATACACTGAAATGACCATATTACCCCTATACATTTACATGGCTAAAATACCCTTGTACAAAAATTTACCATATTATCCATGTATACTAGAATGACCAAATTAAACAAAAAGTCTACCGCCGCTGTGTTTCACTGCTCTCTCCATTGTTTTCAATCTCTGAATTTTAAAAGACTCTTCTATAGTTGTAAGAGATTTTTTAAATTTTGTACCATTGATTGCATAGACAAACGGGAGATTGAGTGCTATGGTGGGGGAGTGACACTGCTGAAAGGGGAAAAAAAGGTCGACTTTTTTTACTTAAAAGTGGTTATTTCCCAAAATATTTGAGTAAAAGTAAAAAAAAATTATTTTTCTAATTCGCCTCGTCGAGACGAATCAAATAGTAAAAAAAATTAGCACAAAATAAACAATCGCAAAAAAAATGAATAAAAACAAAAAGTACTAAAAGAGAAAGTTGTTAGCGGAATGAGGTCTAATGACTTTTGACTTTTCAGGAAGATGCATTTTGAGAACTTCGGTCAATTAGTTAATTAGTAAGCAGTGATTCTTTTTTAATTATTTGCATTTCTATTTTTATTATTGAGATGAGAGAGAACAACTCATGACCCAACAAACAGAGATGCGGTCAGTGCGTTAATTCAGCTTAATTTCAGGGGCTATTCTGGGATACGGGCGGCTATTTTTTTATCTTTTCGAAAAATTAATTTAGGGCGTGGCTATTCGCAGTCACGTATTTTCTCCCACAGCCCGTTAAAAATTTTCAATTAGACTCGACAGCTAATTACCGAAATTAAAATACATTTTCAACATCAAATTACCGAAATATGATATTTTTTTCAACAGCTATTTACCGAAAATGCATGTTTGGCAGTTGTCTACTGAAAGTTGAATATATTTTCGACATGTAGTTACCGAAATATAATCTTATTTTCAACAGCAATTTACCGAAATGTTATTTATGATTTTCAACAACCACTTACCGAAATAGAGTGGGTTATGGGAGAAAATACGTGGCTGCGAATAGCCCGGCCCTTAATTTATGACTCCTAATTTGAGGAAATTATAGTTTGCCCCCTCCAACTACTCAATCCAACACTTAACCCCCTTTAACTATTATTTTGCTGCCATCCAAGCCCTTCCGTTAGCTGTCTGTTAGGGTTTAGGATGGGAAAACTTCCCAGGCCATTATTTATTAGAGTAAATTACACTAAGCCCCCCTCAACTAATTCGTATTTTTACTTAACCCCCTCAGGCTATAAAATCCGACATTGTGCACCCTCTAACTATCCAGAGTTGACACTTAACACCCTTTTGTTAAGTCTCCGTAGGAAAAATGCACCGATGGCCGTCTCCGGCCACTAGAAGGCCGATCCGAGCTGTACAAAATTTTTTTTAAAAAAAACCGAGTGGGCTAACGTGGGAATCAACGGCATCCGACGTGCGTAGGTGCTCGATCCAAACACCCATTTAAATTCTTTGGGTGTTTGGATAGAGCACCTACGCACGTCAGATGCTGTTGATTCCCACGCCCGCCCACTCGGGTTTTTTAAAAAAAAATTTTGGACTGCTCGGATCGGTCGTCCGGCGGCCGAAGACGGTCATCGGTGCATTTTTCCTATGGAGACCTAACAAAAGGGTGTTAAGTGTCAACTCTGGATAGTTAGAGGGTGCACAAAGTTGGATTTTGTAGTCTGAGGGGGTTAAGTGAAAATACAGGTTAGTTGAGGGGGGCTTAGTGTAATTTACTCTATTTATTAAACCCAAGGACCAAATTACCCTCTTCTTCCCTTTTAAGCATACACAACCATCTCAAATTAAAATTTTCAGACTTTACACAAACCCATCTCTCTCTCTCTCTCTCTCTCTCTCTCTCTCTCCATTGATTGTCCAGGAATCTAATTAGAATAGCAAAGCCACGTTATTCCCAATAGCGACTAACGAAAACTACAAAGAAAACGAAACCTGCGTAGAATTCAGTCTCACAATTAGTAAGATTTTGATTTTTTTTAAAAAGCATAAACCAAAGATAATACTGTTGGGAATTTTTTTGAAATCATTTAATCCCACTCGCAAACGAAAGCATAATCGAAAAAATTAAACACGCAAGAAACAAGACATAAAAGAGAACCAAGGAACATCCACGGGAGATCAAAACAGTCCCAAATGTTGTGAATAAGCTGCAGCAAATTAGGACCAAAGACTGCACTTGAAGGTTTCCCTTTTCACCGAGAACACACTGCACACACAGTTTCCTCTTCTCCACTGAGAGCACCAACCCACAGTACACTACCTCTTCTCTGTTTCTACCTTTGCAGCACTCACACACAAATACTCCTACAGAAAAAATAGATACACAAAAGATACAAGTCTGACTCTCTCTCCTCTTATACATTACCAAATGCACTCTGTCTCTTACTCCGGTGAACAGACCCATCGTCGTCCAGCTCATCGCAATTCCCTCGTCAGAACCATATCTAACCCAAGTTCTCATCAAGACTCACTCCTACCGAACCCTCATCTGACCCACCCTCTGTCACAACCGTACCCAAGTGCCGTCGTAGAGAGTAGGGACCTCGACCGACAACTGGTCGGGTGGGGGGCCGCTAGATCTGGCTGCCGCGGGACCATCGCCGATGGCGATGGGGAGTTTGACCTCGACTCCGAAGTAAGCCGGCGCATTCTATCAACCAGCAAGTACATCAGCTACGGCGCGCTGCGGAACACCGTCACTTGCTCCCCCGCGGTGCCTCCTACTACAACTGCCGAGCTGGCGCACAAGCCAATCCGTACTCCCATGGGTGCAATACCATTACCGCTGCAGAGAGAGAGAGAGAGAGAGAGAGAGAGAGAGAGAGAGAGAGAGAGAGAGAGAGACCGCAGTAACAGTTCAAAGAACGAGAGAGAGCGCTTTACTAGGTTTTTTTTTTCATATAAAAGGGGAGATGAAGGCAAAGTAGTCTAATTTTTTAGTTCCGTCCAAATACTAAACAAATTGCAACGGCAGGCCTCACAATTTAAGCAATTGGTAGTTTAACGGGGTTAAGTGTTAAATTTTGTAGTTAAAGGGAGCAATGTGTGGCCGGGTGGTAGTTAATGGGGGGTTAATGTAATTTCCCCTCCTAATTTTGAAGATAGCAGTACTTGAGAGTATTCAATTGCGTAACTGACACTATGGGCAATCTGCTACGTGGACACATGCCGACTGGCACCTGCCACGTCCGTACGGAGTTGTTCCACTGTCTTTTGTTAATGGGTTATATGCATGCCTTCGGTCATTTAAGTTGACCCAATTGAGACCCATTAATAGACGGATTAGATGGGTTGAGACCCATTCTAACCCAACTTACAAATAAATTGGGTTGAATCTATTTTTAGTTTGATTAATTTGGATTTGTTAATGAGTTTGGGTTTAATTTGCCACCCTTAATTAGAGGTATGGATTACGGCAAAGCATGGGTATATATGCTGAAGATCAAGATTGATGATCACGGTCACACGAAAAGGAGATATCCTACGGGTGGAAGCAGTGCCACTCACTCACGTGACACTCTTCGTTTTGAAAGGCACAAGCTTTGCCGTGCCATGCTTTGTCTAGCCGTGACAAGCACAAGCTGTGCCATGTCTTGCCATTTTAGTGGTATTTTGGTCTTTCTTTTCAAGCATTACCGATGAGACTTATTTTCACTCTTTTAATTTTGTTCCACGTTCTTGTTATAGGATGGCTCATGTGGTAACTAAGTACGCCCTATCTTTAGTCCAACCTATTACCTGGCAAGGGGACATCCCAAACGGGGTTAGGACGGAGGCCTCTCTTGATGTTTTTTCATTATTGGAATGGAATGAATAAATTCAGACTATCTATGACGTAAACAAAGTAATTTACAAGTTTTGATGAAATAAAAAAAAAAAAAGTAGACTAAATTCAATTACTTCAGTTTAGTACATAAATTGATGTTTAAACTTTAACGCCAACATAAAATGAGGATGGCTATTTTCGGCCATAGTTCACATAATTTGTGTTCACGAGCGTAAAGAGATCTTTGAATCACATCTCAAATTATTAAAATCAGTGAGAATGGTTAAGTTGGCTTGGGTATAGTCGGTGGGATGACCCCCGCCGTCTTTGTTACTTGGTCTTTTGTCTAAGGATGAATTTTCATGTTGATGTAATCTTTTGTTGGAGTTATAATATCATCTGTTATCATTTAACAAAAAAAAAAAAAGAAGCAAACTATGTGCAAAAATTGAGAGCAAAAGTGCAAGAGGAGTTCTCGCCTCCCTGTGTCCTACAAGAGGACTCTGGCACCAACAACTAGAGTCCGGCAAGAGGAGTTCTCGCCCCTCTGTGTCTCTCAAAACCCCGTTGCATCGCTCTATGTATACCTATCTCTGAAATTGTGTGTGTGTGTATATAAAACCCGGATCATGGGAAATGGGTTAGACCAACACTGCGGATCAAATCCCCCCCTCCTCATTCTGTTGTTCCTTCACGCTTCTGGATTATAGAGAAAAAGAGGTGACAAACGAAGAACGAAGACGACGATCGAAGAACGCGACGAACACCCAATTACACTGCACACAAATCGAAAGAGTTCCCTGCAAAATTGAGAGATGGGAAAGGTGGACAGTTGTGTTTCAAAAAAAATTGATTGAAATCTTCAACAATCATCTTTCCCACATTCATATTTTTCAAAGAGAAGTTTTTGTGGCAGCCATTTCTCTTGGCAGCCATGGATGACGAGGACAATGACGGTGGTTGTGGGTGGCGATGGGCCAACGGCGATGAAGGACGTGGTGGTGGTGACCGGTGGGCGGCGGTTGTGGCATATATTAGTGTCAGGCCGGGTTTCATAGAGAAGGAGAGGGAGTACTAGGGACAATAAGGGCTATGGGAGGCAAAATTGGTACATTTTCTCACATTTCAAAAAAATTAGGGCAAAATTCTAACAGTTTTGGGCGGAACCCTAACGAAAGAGGTTTATAGGACAAAAAAACTTTGCTCAGGGGGTTGGTCGTAGGTAAAATTCTATGAAGGGGTGAGCGAGCAAACATGAATAGTTCGAGGGGTATCCCGATATTTAACCCTAAAAATAATGAGTTTACAAAAAGAATTTTTTATTTTTGCAGAGTTTGATAGATCTCATTGACATCTATCAAACAAGATCTATATTGCATATTTTTTTTAGTTAGCCTATTATTTTTAAGCTTGAAAATTGCAAATAAGTACTTATTTTTTAAGGGGCGAAAGCGGAACACCCTTGTTACTATCTGCACTCCATTTTTTTGGGAATTCTTGTGAAATTAACCATTTTACCTTTTCATTAACACATCAAGGGACAAGGGATAAACAAAAACAAACAAAAAGAGGAGTGTAGATAGTAAAACAAGGAGTGAAAATTAATTCCCTATCGCACAAGTGAAACCATTTTGATGAACATCACATGGACGAATTTACATTGAGAAGGGTTTTTGAAATGAGTTATAGCGCCTATGCGTATATTTATAAAGTTGAAACTTAATACTACATCTTGTAAACATTGAATGATATGTCAAGTGATTATGGTATGAGACTTAGTTTGTTCTATCCTGAAGTTTTATGTTCGATTCTTCTTATTAGTAATTTTTTAGGTCATCTCATTCTAGACATAAGTGTGTGAAACGGCTGTGGAGAAGATTGTAGAAATTAGTTTGAAGTGCACGTAAACTGGGCAGAGACATCTTGCATTAAAAAAAAAATCATATGGTATACTTTTTTGGTACTTGGGTTTCCAAAAAAGGAAAAAAGATATCCCTTAAAGTACAATGTGTGAATGGTGTTTTGGTGAGGAAGCAAATCCGAGTGGAGGATGTAAGCCCAATCTGTGGCTACAACGGGAGACGGTCTAACACAAGCTTTTTAGGTGCAAAAGAGCTATCTGCATATGGATTTTATCTCTATTTCGTGGTTTCGTTCCGCTAAGTGAAATAAGTACTTATTTTTTAAAATTAGTTGTGATATATTGTGAGAGAATGGCCTATCTAAACGAGAAATAAGAATTTAAAAAATAAGAAACTTAGAGAGACAAGACCTTGGTTAACTATCAACTAGGGGAGCTTTGGACCAGATTAGGAGAAGTTGGAAAAGGTAGAGAGCAATGGGCTATGCTGGGAATGTTTGTGACACTTTGTTGGCACATACGGACGGCTAGGAACGCATGGGTTTTCAAGGAGTGTTCGGAGGAATCTTGTATCGCGGCCATGGCTGTTGAAGCTGCTAATGAGTATGAACAAGCGAGCAAACAAGAAAGGGAAGGTTCAGTAGCTAGCAGTTCCAGACCCGCGGTTGGAGGTATGGATTCCACCAAATCCGGGTATGCTGAAGATCAACATTGATGGTGCCTTTGGCATGGTCACACGAAAAGGAGCGACTGGGCTGGTATTCAGAGATGATAAAGGAGATATCCTACGGGTGGAAGCCGTGCCACTCGCGTGTACAAGTTCGGCAGAGATGATTGAGGCAATGGGTCTAAATGCTGCAACACCATGGGATCCAGGAGGGGATGGTCAAACAGTTGTGCGGGATGCTGCAAGCTAGGAATCACTAATGCCAAATCATGCTTGGATGTTATCATTAGAGACACTCTTCGTTTAGTTTAGTGACAGGCACAAGCCGTGCCATGCCTTGCACACATCTTGTCATGCCTTGCCTAGCTGGTAATTACAAGAACAAGCCGGGCCATGCCTTGCCATTTCAGGGGTATTTTGGTCTTTTTTCGGGCATTATCAATTGAAGGTGTTTTCACTCTTTTAATTTCGTTGCACTTTCTTGTAATAGGGTGGCTCATTTGGTAGCTAAGTGCGTCCTAGTTTTAGCCCAACCTGCTACCTGGCAAAGGGACATCCCGAACGGGGGTACGATAGAGGCCTCTCTGGATGTTTCTTCATTATTGGAATGAATAAATTCATACTGTCTTTGGGGAAAAAAACGTATGATGTGTGAAGTAAGTAATTTACAATTGTTGATGAAATAAATAAAGTAAACGAAGTTTTAAACTTTAACGCCAACATAAAACGGGGATGGCTATTTTCGGCCATAGTTCACATAATTTGCGTTCACGAGAATAACGACTTCTTTGAGTCACATGTCCAGATATTAAAATTTTGTGAGAGGGGGATTGAGGAAGTGAAAGCAGTGCGAAAATTGAGAGCAAAAGTGTAAGGAGTTTTGAAGAATTATCCTATCTAGTTTGGATTTTGAGGGAGATTTTTGAAAATAATAAATGAAGAGAGATAAAAAAAAAATTGTTAGAAATTGTGCCCAAAAAATTTGAGACCCATAGCCGACTTTGCGTGGAAGGAGCATAAATGGGAGTGGATGTAATGAACTACTCGGTAAGATAGAAGGCTCCAGAGATAGAAATTGAGAGGCGAGGCAGCTGCTTCTTCTATCTCTCTATCTCTCTCTCTCTCTCTCTCAGAGCTAACCATGTCTGTTGCTCAAGCTTCTTCCTCTCTCTATACTTCCATCCATGGTCTCTCTCTCTCTCTCTCTCTCTCTCTCTCTCTCAAATTATATAAAATTGTATATGCACGTCCATAAGCTTTACATCTATTGGAATTTCATATATGTTGCAGGAATTTTCGCGTCGAGGTCAGCAAAAATCCCTGCTGCTATCACTCGGCGTACCATTGTGAACGTGGCTCGAATGGGGAATTCTTTCGCAACGGGTTCTCCGCTTTGTAAGCTTTCATACTCTATGTTTTCCACCGAAATGTCCCTGTCTTTCGCTCCTTTTGTTTTGGTTCGATGGTCAGGCCAGCTTACGCGCACCTCAACTAGTCCCGGCCTGGTTAAAGGTAGGCCATCCATGCCAAGACTAGAGAAGTCACAAGAAATTACTTTCTTGGGCATGACCCCATGAATCGAACCTAGTCAATTGTGTGGGAAGCAAATCCACCAACCAACTGGATCAACCCTTCGGCTTGTCTTCCACTCAACTGTCGAACAAATTTGCGCATGAATTTGTTCATAAGATAAAGGATAAGGTTTATTCTTACTAGTCGAGAACATGTTCATGGGATACAGATGATGCTCTGTGATATGGGCTTTTTATGAGGGTATCGTATCATCGAACGGTGTTCGGGCTTTGTTCATGTATTTGGTGTGGGTTCAATCAATGAGTGACAATGTTGACAAAATAGCTTTTAATTCCTTTGTAGAAGCCCGGAATAAGTGGGCTCGGGCCGACTTCGAGGCATTTGCTGTTGCACACCTCGGGGTTGGTCCCTAGCGCCTGCTAGGGCATAGTACCGGGCGATGTCTCAAGAGAACTCGGACAGTCGATGAGGTGTTGCTCGGTATATCT
Organism: Rhododendron simsii; assembly: GCA_014282245.1. Lineage (NCBI taxonomy): Eukaryota > Viridiplantae > Streptophyta > Magnoliopsida > Ericales > Ericaceae > Rhododendron > Rhododendron simsii. Next base: position 11,753,209 of record CM024957.1, on the reverse strand, counting down.
TGGAGTGACGATGTACTACACTTCGGATGTAACCCTCATCCTCGGGCATACAAGGCCCTCGGGCATGTGCGTCACCACGACGTAGGCCGAGACGGTTACAGCACAAGGATCAAGGGAAAAAACTAACGACTATTGTTAACTTGATGACCAGAGCCTTAGTGGTAGATCAACAAGAACTTGGACGAACAGGCAATGGAGGGTTAAATGGACGAATAACAGGGGTGCGACTGCGTGAGCAGCTTGGCTTTAGGTGTCCTATGGTGGTAGTTATTTTTCTTGAGAAAGGCAGAGGCGCGAGCGCGGGTAACTCAGATATCATTGGGGCTGATCTAGTCATGTGCTCCGTAACCATCTTATCCCGTACGTCGCCTATGACGTCACCCGAGGCAGTTACCCGAGCGTGCCCTCCACGCGCTTGCTTGGAGGCTAAGCAAAGCAAGATCTATAAAAGCAAAGGGACTCCAACCTACATACCCTAACCCTAGACCTATACACTTCTCCCTAGATCTAACTTGATCGTCGGAGGATCATTGGGCTTCCTTAGCCCTATTGTTGCAGGTCCGGCGGCGGGCGCACAGAGCAGCGGAGGAAGGAACCAGAACCGACCCGCGGTCAAGATCCTGATAAACCGAAACCCCACATCCTTGATGCAAGAATCATTTTCCCCTATTTCCTTGGGGGTGTTCTATAAAGCCGGGTAAAGTTCCATATTAGCTGGCGCCACAAGAGTCAGCACCTTCAAGGTTTCAAACCTTGGACACGGGATGGAGCAAACGAAAGTCCTGGACCTTGACCACCAGGCAACCTCTTGGGGTCAAATATTGTTTCCTTTGCGTAGGGAACTTTGCTTTAGGCACTATGACATGACCATTCCAAATTTTGCTTCTAATTGCTGAGTATTCCTGAGTTTGTATTGCCCAAGCAATTCTTTAATTTGGCCAATTCCGTAAAACAACACCATAGTGGGAAAATATTTTGCAATGTTGATGACATTCTTCAATTTGGCCAACCGCTTGGGGCTATTGTTATTTTCTTCTTTTCCAAACCATTATCACGTGGGCAAAAACCCAACAATTCTCACTATTGTTTGGGCCTTTGGGGTGGTGGGTGTGTCATGTGTGTGTGTGTGGGGTGGGGGGAGTAGTTCCTAACACTAGAATTGATATTGTTGAAAGATTTCAAAGGAATGCTGCTGATCTTTATTTGATCTATTTTCAGTGGATTGAGTGTTATGAAAATTGGATAACATATTTTCTGTGGTGATGAATATGACATCGTACATTTTACATCGTTAGGATACTAGTACAGCTGGGAAATTTGGCACAACTGACCAAAATCACCAATTTGACTCATTAACCAGATGTGAATCCTCCTTCACAACATTAAGGCTGACCATTAGTAACGCAAGTTTTTGGTTTCCGGATATTCAGCTTTCTTATTATAGTTCCATAATGTATCTTCAATATCATGACAGTGGTTTCTTTTCCGAAATAGTCCTGTCAAAACTTATTTGGATTTGTGAGTTGGCCTAGAGATAGCTGATGTTTCCTTTCCAGCTATGTCGAGAACTGCTGGTCAAAGGAAGACTGGATGCAAAGCTGCACCATTTTCCATCAGGTGTGATCTGAGCACCAAGGATGGCAATGGTGTGGATGTATGGCTAGGGCGGGTGGCGATGGTTGGCTTTGCAGCAGCTATTAGTGTTGAAATAGCAACTGGAAAAGGACTTCTGGAGGTATGGCACAAAAAATTTCATGGTTTATTAGTATAATACAGATACAAACTCTACCATTTTTAGGTGGGGGAAAAAAAGAACAGTAAAATTCAGTACAAATTTAATTGGTTCTTCCGCCTTCTCCCTCTCTCTCCAACACATTAACACACTCATGCATGCACAAACCAAAAAGTAGCACACCGAGAGTTCACCATCTTATCAACCCATGTTAACTGTGATGTTGCAGAATTTTGGGCTAACATCCCCGTTGCCAACAGTGGCGCTGGGAGTTACAGCGTTGGTGGGAGTTTTGACAGCAATATTTATCTTCCAATCTGCCTCTAAGAGTTGATCACTTTGAAGATTTTTCTTGGTGCTCGTGAAGCTTTTGGAATACTTTCTTAGTTACATTCTTGTTGATATATGTAATTGTGGTTGATTACCCACAAAAATTACAACTGTTGAGAATGTAACAAATCGATATCATTCATGATTCAGGTAATGTCTTGTCTCTGCGAGGTGATTTCTGTCAGACTTCAGGTGTACGTTATTGGTTTTAATTTTTAAGATCCACCTGAAAGAATAGAGAACGTTTCTCTAGCTCCACTTACGATATTGAGATTGATACTTCAGGGTCAAGAATGCTCTTGGAACAATGGTAGGCATGGCATGGTATGATTCTTCCATAGTTAGGTTCATGTATTAGCTGGGGCATAGGGATCTGGTAGCAATGACAACTTCTTCTAGAAGGAGCATCATTTCATCCTTATTGAGGAGGATCTTGTAGCTCACGATGACAACATGTTGGCAAGTGGACATGCATCTTTTCAAAGCCCAAATATATTATGCTTTGTAATTCAAGTTACCAGGAATCAGGGTTTTGGCCATCTCCACAAATATATTTTCATCTCTCTCCTGGAATGACAAAAAGTAGTATTGGAAGTAAAGGAAAACAACTTCCCTGTCTGGTGTTTTTTTTGGTACTTTGGAATAATATCCTGTCTGTTGTTTGTCTCTTCTCCTGGTAAGAATCTCATTCCCCATTGCTTTTTTTGTCTGTTTGATTGCTTGGAATACGAGAAATTTCCTTTCTTATGTTTGTTTCTACTAAAACATCTTTGCTCTCTTCATAAGTTCTTTTGTAGGTGGAGGTTCATCCTGCAGATGAAACTTCTCTTGTTCACATATAATGTTCTCGTAAATTTGTTTTGGTTTCATTGATCTAGCATGGGTGCTTCCACGTCTCGAACGCTAAAGCGGTTTCTTGCAAAGCGTGATATGAAAATTCTGATGCTGGGTCTTGATGCTTCAGGGAAGACAACCATCCTGTACAAGTTAAAGCTGGGTGATGTTGTTGCAGCTGTACCCACAACTGGTATGTGTGATTCTGAGAAGGTCGCAAACATTTTTTGGCATGTATTTTACAGATTATGTTTTAGTATTGAGATCATTTGTTCGATGACACCTTTTGTTTGACGCAAATATCAAATTAGTTATTTATAGCATGTGACAACAATTGGGTTTGATACACAGGTTTTAATGTAGAGGCTGTGGAGTACAAAAATATCAGCTTTACAGTGTGGGATGTAGGAGGACAAGATAAGGTACAAAGTCAAGGAAATTGTTGACTTTGTTCATTTCTGTTTTAGCGAAGGGACTGAATGATTTTGAAAACTTGGTGTCCGTAAGAGAAAGGAAATTGAATTTTAAGGCATACCAATAACTAAGAAAGCTGATCAAATCTTGGAGCCATGACTTAGAAACAACCAAGAAAATGAGCTGAAGACATGAAGCATACATCAAACTTACCATCCCATGATGTGCAATGGCCTCCCGACTTCTTCAACAATCTACACTTTTTACGTGATGAATCTAGAACTTCTCAGTGGATTTTTTCTTTATTCTTTTCCCTTATTCTGCAAAGACTTCTATTGTGCTTGTATTGGCCCTTCCATTGTCCAAATATTGAAGCCATTTTCCTATTACTGCATAAAGAAAAAAGCACTAAGAAAAATGCTACTTATGAAAGAAAACCTATATAAAAATGGAAAACACTCGCCCCTTTTCTTGTTGTCTACTGAACATCATCTAAGTGTGTTTTGCTGCTGCTAGATAGATTCGGCCATTGTGGAGACATTACTTTAGGAATACCCAGGGACTCATTTTCGTGGTGGACAGCACTGATAGAGGAAGAATCTCAGAAGCTCGAAATGAGCTGCATCAGATTCTGGGTGAGGTGGGTGATCATATCATGGTTTTGAGTACTATCTTCTGAAAAGCACAAAATATCAAGGGGCGGGATCATGTTTCCTAGGCTCCTAGTCCCTTTTGGAGCTGCACGGTGTGGCATTTCCAGGAGGGGTTGGGACAGGTCAGAGGGGTTGGGACAGTCAGATGTCTTCTGGGGCATTTGCTATCGTCCCTGTCTTCAAGGAGCTGTTGGTACTAGTACAATCAAGGTCTGTAGATGTTATGCACTGATACATAAGTATAGATTTTTTCAATTGTGATGCAGGGCGAACTACACGATGCAACCCTACTTGTTTTTGCGAACAAGCAAGACCTTCCGGATGCTATGTGTGCTTCTGAGGTTGCTGACAAACTTTGCCTGCATTCGCTTCGTCAACAACGATGGTGAGTAGTACAGCATCCCTCTTAATTGTTTGTGCCTTGACTTTTCTGTTCCAAGTTTTATATTTTGCTTAACTTGTTAACTACTACAGTAACTTTAATCTGTGATTATGTCTTGTTATTTCCATATTGCTTGACTTGTGCCGTACGGCCAGCTGGTATGATGTATGAGATGCTATTTGATCAAACCTCTGTGGTATACTAAAAGTGACAATAGCTGTGGTGAAACATAATGCATGTAATTTGGATGACCAACTTGAGATGAAGCTCTGGAGATAGTGACCTCATGCAAAAGGGGCTATCGTTTCTCTTCAGTTTCATGGTTGAATTTCACATGATTTCAGTCTTATGGTAAAACTCTAGACGAACTGATTTGGGAGCTTTGGGGACACATTCCTTGCTGGACACTTCATAAAATTCAGCCAATGTTCCATGGAAATTAGTAGGATGTTGCTTTTAATTTACTTCTTCAACACAGCTGTAATAATGGAAAAGGAAAGGAGAAGGTAAACGAAAAAGATAAGAATAAAAGACATTATTATTGGGGCAAATTTTCGTAGTCGTCCCGCTAGTTTTACGGTTGTCTCAATTTCGTCCCTCTAGTTTTAATTGCTATCAAATAAACCTTGTAGTTTGTTTTATGTTTCAAATTGGTAAAATCGTTAACACCGTTAATGAAACTAACGGAAAAATATGATTCAAAAATTAAATGCTTCAATTTTCAATCCGGTTGAACCGGTGTGAAGATCTTATTTTTTTGATCATTTTATTCTAGATGGTTGTAATGAATTTTTGGCTCTAAAGCCTTTCAACGAGCATCCGATGACTCTTTATTTGGTTTTGAGGGCTCTCTTAGGGTGTTTATTGAAAGACCTTAGAGCCAAAAATTCATTATGACCATTTAAGATAAAATTATCAGAAAATTAAATTTTCGCACCGATTCAAACGGATTGAAAATTGGAACACTTATTCTTTTACACCGTTTATATATTAAAAAATATAGTAAAAAAATTAAGTGTTCCAATTTTTAATCTGTTTGATCGATGCTAAGATCTTATTTTTCTAATAATTTTATCTTAAATGGTCATAATGGATTTTTGGCTCTACGGCCTTTCAATGAGCATCCTAAGAGAGTCCTGGAACTACATAAGGAGTTTTCGGGTGCTCATTGTGTGGCCTTAGAGCCAAAAATTCATTACGACCGTCTAAGATAAAATGATCAAAAAAACAAGATCTTCGCATCAGTTCAACCGGATTGAAAATTGGAGTACTTAATTTTTTAATCATTTTTTTCCGCTAGTTTCATTAATGGTGTTAACGATTTTACCAATTTGGAACGTAAAACAAACTATAGAATTTATTTGGTGGCAATTGAAACTAGAGGGACGAAATTGAGACAACCGTAAAACTAAAGGGACGACTACGAAAATTTGCCCTTATTATTTTATTTTTGCCCGTGTTAAAGCCCTCCGACAAATTCATGATCCAAACACCGCCTCATGTTTCGGTTTCCTTCTTTCTCTTGTGTTGTAGTTTAGGCATATAGAGTTGGATTGCTGGTTTGATCAAGCATTTTCTGGACAGGTATATCAAGGGTACTTCAGCTACCTCTGGCCAAGGGCTTTATGAGGGTCTTGATTGGCTTGTCACCAACATCCCCTACAAAGCACCAACAGCCTGTCTATGCTCTTCCACTGCTGCTTTTCAAAATGGAAGGGACTAATAAATAAGAAAACCTTATCAACCCATGGCCACCTTTGCATGAGAGCGCTAGAATGGACTTGAGACTAACTCGAGATCCCTCATGCATAATGTGGGTGAGATCAGATCTACAGTTCTTCGCCGTCCATCTTCTCCCCATCAGACGTCGTCTAACTAGGCATTCTACTAGATGCAATATATTTTTGTGCTTTTTAAGCATAATAGTAATCAAGGCAAGTACAGATGCTTAATGGGTACTGAGGTCATGTTGAACTTGGAAATACTAATTGAGTGTAAGAAGCCATTATTTCCCCTGTTTTATTTATTTAGTGGGAGACGTCATTATTGGAAGCAACATCACAGGGAATTCTTGTTCACAACATGTAGGGCATAAAATGAACCAACCTACTTGAGCTCTTTTAAAAGCTCATTTGAATTCGGTTTGTTTCGTAAAACAATCCAAGCAAGAATGTTTATTGAAATTTGTTAAGTCCCCAAACTTTGCCTAAACAAGTTATTACTCGTCGCGTTTAGCTTATGACAACTTAAATTTTTTTAACTACTTGAGATCAGTTCGATTAAATCTTTTTAACATTGACTCAACTTTTCCGGCTCATTTACCAACCGTGCATGTTCACGAACCTATTATACGGGACGACAAAAACAGCAAGAGACGGTTGCGACAATTAAAAATGACTCAACCAGAATCTTACAACCATATCACTATGGATTGAGGCCCAGGTGAAGCTTTGGGCTTTCTCTTCTTTTTTGCCTTCTTAAATGTTCTTTCATCCTGTTTGTCGGCAATAGTTTTGTGTGCACTGCAAGTGTTGATGATGGCAGCCAACGGGTCTAGCCAGAAAGTAGGGTGGTAAAGAACTGTTCTCAACTGATTTGCTTCCTTTGGCAGGAAATAGTACTGTTATTAATGTCAAGGAAATCTAGAGCTCATAAGGCTCTATTTGGTTGCCAGAAATGTTAAGTGGAAAATGTTTCCTCAAGGAAATTTTTTTTGTTTCCTTATGTGCGTTCTCTTGACAAAGAGTTTTGCAAGAAAATTTAAAATCTTCATTTTTTGCAAGGATTTGTTTCCAGCGGATAAATTAACATTTAGGCTCTGTTTGTTTTGATGTAAAATATTTTTTTGTAAAATATTTTCCACATTTTTCGTTGTTTGGTTAGACAAAAGAAAGTAAAATGTCTTTGGAAGTAAAACCTTTTCCGTCCTCCAGGCACAAATGATTTCATCCCAATTGGAACCAGCAGTCCTGAACCAATTGGAACCGTTTTTATGTTTGTACGATATGTTGGTGATATATTACATTTTGTAAAAATTAAAAATATTTGAATTGAGAGAGCGTTTACTCAATTAAAATATTTCTAAACCAGCAATCTACCATTACTTTGAAAAATATTTTTCAAGTGTCAACCAAACACCAGAAAAAAAAAGTTTGAAATTTGTTTTTTGAAAAAATATTTTACATGGAAAATAGTTTACAATGTAAAACATTTTACATCGAAACAAACGGAGCCTTAAAAAAAAAAAAAAACATTGTGGGTTCCATAACTTTCTTGCTAATTGAACACACAAAAATTTTAAAAATTTGAATTTACTACAAGTTTTTCAATGCCATATGTTTGGCAAGCATTTTTTCATACGAAACTGAATTCCTTATTTTTTCGTATTCGGTGATTTTGATTTGCATTTGTAGAGAACGAAATATAAAGTAAATAAAAAAAGCTGAAAAATTGGGGATTAAGTAAAACAGACGCCAAAACAAGTAAGTATACTCTGCTTAGGATTGCCGCTGTCTGTTACTAAGTACACTCTGCTTAGGATTGCCGCTGTCTGTTACAACCATAGCAATTTTCAACTTTTTTTTCTAGCTTTTGCAGAGAACGAAAGATTTAGCAATTTGTAGGATACATACGGATCAAGAACTTTTGGATGAGAAAAAATAAAAATTAAATAAAAAAAGATGAAAATTGGGGATCAAGTAAAACAGCCGCCAAAACAAGTAACAAAGTATACTCTGCTTAGGATTGCCGCTGTCTGTTACAACCATAGCTTCCACACTGCTCCAAAAACACGCTTTCGTGTCTCTATAAATACAGTGAAGCTAACCCACAAACCCTATTTTAGCATCCAAAGTTTCATTCAACACCTCTCTCTCTCTCTCTCTCTCAAGAACTTCCAAGGTGCTCTCTTATTACTACTCATTGTTCCCTTTCTTCATTCATTCTCTCTCTAGTTGTGATATCTGTCGTTCTTGGGTTTCTGCTTCCAATCCCATGGCTTCCACCACCACCACCCTCCTCCGTTGTCTCCTCGTCATGACCCTACTACTGTCTTCCCTCTCCGTTCCGTCCACCGCTCAAATAAAAGGCTGCCCCTTCACCTCCATATACACCTTTGGCGACGGAGACGAATCCACATCCGACGGTTCAACCATGTCCGATCACCTCGCTGCGGCTTTCCACTTACCATCTCCCAAACCCTACGCGAGCGGATCTTCCGGTACTGAATCCACCCACGGCGCATCCTTCGCAACCGCCGGAGCCACCGTCATGAGCACCTACTTCTTTGTGGAGAGAGACATTCAGTTCCCACGGCATCCTCTGATGCAATCCCTACACACACAGATTGAAAACTTTTTCTCAACCAAGGAGGATCTTCAGAAGGCTATCTTGTTCCTGGAACAACTCGGGGCTAACGACTACAAGCTTGCATTCTTACAAGGGAAATCCATAGATGAGGTATCCCGTTATGTACCGAAGGTGGTTGAGGGTATCAAGAGCACTATGAGGAAACTGATGAATGCCGGAGCGACCCATCTGTTCGTCACCGGAGTTTCGCCGATGGGGTGTCTCCCCGGCTACTTGACATTGCTCCGAAACACAGACCGGATGCAGTACGATTCGAACAACTGCCTCAGAGGGCTCAACGCATTCGCAAGGCTCCACAACGATCATCTCCAACAAGCACTGATGGAGCTAAGGCTGGAGTTCCCTCAGGTTCAGATTGTGTACGGCGACTACTACAAGGCATTCATGGCTCTGCTTCGGAATCGTGTGCTTTTGGGGTTCACAAAGGAAACGTTGACGAAGGCTTGCTGCGGACTCGGGGATCCTTACAATTTTCATCCGAAGGAGACGTGCACAAATCAAGGAGTTAACGTGTGCTCGAATCCTGCAGAGTACGTACATTGGGACGGGTTTCATCTTACTCAAGAGGCATCGAAGCACGTAGTGGAAGCGTTCGTGGCTGGAAGAGGTTTTGTATATCCTGAGTTCAAGTTTCCAGAGGTTATGCATTGCACAATGAAGTAGCTGGTGAAGAGATGTTTTGATTGACCTTTCGCTGAGTTAGAGTCAGATAGTATTTGATTGACAAAACTTGTAAATTTTGGTTACAATTGTGGATAGGCTTTATACTGATTTATGATGTTTGTGGATATGATTATTATGCAGCAATGAAAAATATTTTTCTTTAAAGAGACATGCCTAATGATATATGAAATGCATCTCTTTTAGGCTAGATAGAGATTTCTGAGTGACGATATTATTTCCTCAGTACATGATTTTCGATCAAGAACAATAAGACTGCTACCTTACGAGGAAGATGACGAATGAAAGAGAGAAAAGAAACAGGAAAAGTACTAATCGATTGTGTTCTCTCTTTGTTCATGCAAAAGTTAGATCTGTGGTTTGATAAATCGTATGACTGAGACATCTTTTCGCAATATATGGTGGAGCAGTACTATACTGAAATTATGTCGTGCTTTTTTGCCATACATAAGCTTGAAACTCAAACGTAACACAAACAATAGTAATTTTGACAAGAAGAAAAAACGAAGACTGTTACGAGAAATTGCTCTCTTTCCATGGTATCTTGAGCGTATCAAAGTTTTTCTCTGGAAATTCTGGAACTAAAACTTACAACTGTCTAGCGAATGAAACAGGGTGTGAGCAACTAAAACATGGAAGCCATAGGCAGATGTTGTGGCCAAATTTTCATCAAGGCAGGTGAGCTTTTGGTTCATGCTCCTGAAGCACAAAGAATGAAATAAATAAAGTGTTACTCACAGAGGGGCATGGTCTCCATATTCATTTGCATGGAACAAGCTTTCATATGGGGTTCCAAGTTCCTTCTCCATATCCTCCCAGTTATCAAACTGTTGAGACACGGAAAGATCCATTCGCGGAGATTGGACCCTTGTCGGTTTCTGCAAAACAAGTGGTCTGCTGCATTGTTTACTAACATTCCAGCCTAAATGTATGCGACCCATGTCCATGCCATGCGTGTGTTCGCAGGTGAAAATCTACTACAGACATCGATCAATCGAAGTTCACACGAATAAGGAACAGAAAAAATGGAAGGCATCACTAATTATATCATCCCTCAACTACAAATAGCCATTAGGGCAAGGTGACCCCATATCTTTAAGATGGTAATAGAAAGTACGTACAACCATGAAAGAATGGGAATAGCCGTAGGAAACGCCCTTTTGCCGATTTAAAAAAAAACGTACTTGCGCTTATAACGAATGGAAATAGATTGAAAATCTGCACATCCTACAACAAAAAAAAAATGTTGCAGGAGAACAAAATCGTAATTGTAAGAAGACTGAAAATTGTGTGGCCCGTGATCCCTGATTCGAGTCCTTCCTCCGCTGGTTCAGTGATCTCCTAGCCTCTTCTCCTAGCCTGCACAATGAACGCACGACTAAGACCTGGCCGGGGGTTGCCCGGCAAGGTCCTCCGGCGAGAGGATGAGAATGTGAAGAGGAAAAGGCTAGAGACTAGGGTTTAGGGCGTATCAATGCATCTACCTCTTTGGGGCCTCATCCTTCAATATTTCTAGAGCCTTCTTGACTTGCTTTCCAAGTATGGACATGTGCCATGCATGGGCCGGGTGTCGTTGTCATGACGTCACCGGATAATCTGGTAACCGCTTTGGCGTGAGATGGCATGCTCCATGTGCGTTCATGATTATCCTCTGGCATAACTGTCTCTGCACGTGGGTGGGCACGTGGCCACGCGGCTGGCCGAGCCCGAGGGACGCCCCAGCTTGGTGGGTAGACGAACCTAGAGGGGACTTAGATCAACAGAACCCATTTCCGAAGCCACCCCCCTGGTGGTCGCCGAGCTCGAAATGATTCTTCAGCTGTTGGATGCAGGATGAGGGTAAAGCCAACGACTGACAGGCTTCGGCAAGGGGCCGAGCCCCAGTATGGCCTCAAGCCGACTTGGGCCTATTTGAACAAACACAACAATTATGCTCAGCCTGCTACAAAAATCAAATTGAAATAGAGTTCAAGCACCAGACTCCCTGCATTTAGCACCATTCCTTGATAAATGATTGTAGTAATAGAGAAGTTTCCAACAAAAAGCACTATCAAAATTATTCATCTAAAACAAGGGATATTTATCCATAGAATTTCAATATCAACAGATAGAGAAGATGAAGTTCTCACCATAATGATAGTCTTCTGGGATGAAGCCAAAAATGTCTTCTTTCTTTTGGGAAAACACATAAAAGTTATAGCAAGCTTTTGAGACCCATTCCGCTAAAGTTCTTATTTCTTGAGTACTTTGTTAATTGTGGCTCATATGTTGAGTTTAAAGAGATACAAAAGAGCTAGTTGCCTAAATGGAGCAAAGCAGAGTGAGGGCAACTGTGGCCCATCACGGGTCCAGCAGAATGGGTTGGGGGTGCAGGTCCCCCTGCGGTACGGGGGTATTTTTGGGATACAAATCAAATATTGATTTATGATTAGAATGGAGTATGTATAAATAGTTTATGTTATTTTTGGAATACAAGTCAAATATTGATTTATGATTAGAATGGAGTAGGTATAAATAGTCTATGTTGTAAATCATGTTTCAGACTGATTGATAATAAACAAAAGTTGCTCTCGCTCTCATGGATATACCTGAGCTTGGAAAACCACGTAATTCTGTGTGTTAATTCTTTACTATTTTCTATTCACATATCGTGTGTGTGTGTGTGTGTGTTTGGTCCTACATACTTATTTCTTGTTTTACAAGACATGTCATTCTCTCACAATATATTATTTTTTAATTTAAAAAATAAAAATAAGTATTTATTTGAGTTAGCGAATTTGGCATGCTTTAAATAATAATGCAGTAAACATGCATTTAGAAATTATCCAAAGGGTTTGCACCTCACAAACCAGCCCAATGGCAATGTCCAAATAAATTGGTGCATTTATTTCAATTACGACAAGATCTATTGAAAACACTCGCGTAAGAATGGAAAATGTAGTGTGCCGTAATTATGGGAAATGTTTGTAGCGAGAAAGAAAACGTAAAGAATTCTTGAACAAATCTTACCTTTCGGCTAGTCTTTCCCACTGGTGCAAACAATTGTTAAGCAGATTTTCACAGAAAGAGATTACGGCTTTGAGAGGGAGAGAGCTGATCAGCTCAGTAGTGTGAGCTTGTAATTAAGTGGGGAATCAAAATACTTAGATGACAAGAGTTAATAAATATATCTGAACTATTGATTGTCGAGATGAACGATCTAGATGCGGTTTACAGGTTGCACTACAGGGCCTTGATTCTGATCTTTCAGACTCGTGCACATTTCTCTCTACTCCACAGCTAAATGATGGTGCATTGGTGCACAACCATCCCATCATGGGTTGGCTAGAGAGAGAGAGAGAGCCGCACGCGAGAATCGGTGTTCGTTGCAATCTGGGAAGTTAGGGTGGGTGGGCTTCAACTCGCGTCGTTCAGCCGGGGCTATCCAGCCCGTGTAAACATGGCAGCCCACAGTCCGGCCAGGTTATACCAAAGAAAAATGTTCGGTCAAAGCTCAAGTCATATAATTTGCGAGTGGGTGCATGAGTCGGAACTCGAAAGTGAACACCTTTGAATCACATTTCTAAACTACTATGTTTGGATTACTGGAATTTTCGGTACAAATATGAATATGATTACTAGAAATATAATTTCAAGGAATTTTCTTGAATAGGAATAGGAATATGGTTATTAGGAATTAAATTCCTAATACCTTTAAGTATTTTCATTCCAGTATTTGAATTAATTTAGCCACTCGGTATGGAGTTTTGCTTCAATTGAAACTGGACTCTCCGCAAGTGAGCGGTGAAATTAAACCCTCAAGACTAGTAAAAGGTGAGGGAAAGTCGGGCCAGACACCTGAGGCTAATTCGTACAAAGATTTGCTTCGATTTTAATTGGGCTCTCCGCAAGTGAGTGGTGTAATTAGGCACTCAAGACTAGTAGAAGTTGAACGTAAGCTAGTCCGAACACATGAAATTAGCCCATATAGAGTTATGCTTCAATTTTAAATGAGATCTCCGCAAGTGCGCAGAGAAATTAGGCCTCCAAAACTAGTAGAAGAATACACGTAAGCAAGTCCAAAGACGTGAGTTATGGAAAAAAAAAAAAACTGACAAGTTTTAAAATTATTCCTACAATTTTTAAGGTGACATTTATGCATATCAATTTCGTTAAAAAAAAAAAAAAAAAAACCAGACACAAACCGTGTGAGTTTCTTTGGGTCTAGGTAGAACAAACAAAAACCCCAATCCCCCCCAAAACCAAGGGTTTAGACTTCCCGTCCACAGTGGGGAGAGGGAGAGAGAGAGAGAGGGACGAAACAATGGAGGGCGCATCGTACCAGCGATTCCCCACAGTAAAAATCCGCGAGCTGAAAGACGACTATTGCAAGTTCGAGCTCCACTCCACTGACGCCTCCCTGGCCAACGCCCTACGGCGCGTGATGATCGCGGAGGTCCCCACCGTGGCCATCGACCTCGTCGAGATCGAGGTCAACTCCTCCGTCCTCAACGACGAGTTCATCGCCCACCGCCTCGGCCTCATCCCCCTCACCAGCGACCGCGCCATGTCCATGCGCTTCTCCCGCGACTGCGACGCCTGCGACGGCGACGGCCAGTGCGAGTTCTGCTCGGTCGAGTTCCACCTCAGGGCCAAGTGCATCAACGACCAAACCCTAGACGTCACGAGCAAGGACTTGTACAGCTCCGACCATACGGTTGTTCCTGTGGATTTCTCCGATTCTGGATCTGGTATTGAGAATTCTGAGCAGAGGTACACATGTTTTTTTCTTTGGATTTGGAGTTCATGCGCTGCTCTCTTAACGATATTCGAGCAATATCTTTAAAATGTCACAGAAAAATTCAATAAAAACCAAACCAAACTGAGCCTATTGGGACGGCTTTTGTATTCATATTAGGATTCATGTCATAAGGATCTAACAAACAACCCACTCCTTTATCCGGGCTTGGGACTGGCTGTAAAAAAGATAAAGACTCTAAGCACGGCATAGCTGGAGTTAAAACTTCAATGGTAGCATAATGGAATGGAAGTTGTATGTATATGTTTGCCTTATTGGTGTTATCAGAAAGCTTACAACTTTGAAGCCTATCACTTGTTTGGATTACTAGAAGAAGTGAGAAATGGGGAGAAAGGATGACAAATGGAGGAAAACGAATTTTGTTGGTCCATTTAGGTTTCTCACCATTTGGTTTGAAATCCCTACATTGTTTCTCTCCCTTTCTCACTGTTTTTGTGTTTTCTTAAGTTTGGATGAGCTAGATAGTAATGCATGAGAGGAAGGGATAGATGTGGCATTTCTTTTCTTCACTTGTATTTTGCTGGGTAGTTTAGCGATGCATGAGAAAAGACTTGAATAATGGATTGTGGAAAGCAAAGCGTCCATTGAGAGATAGGATACATGTATTTTCATGGGCAGTTTAGTGCTTGTAAACATACAGACCTTATTTCTCACAAAAAATAGTGAAAAACAAACCTGGTAGATAAGAAATGTGTATTTCCCTCCTTTCTTACCAGATTCCACCCAATTCGGTATCCAAACATAGGAGAGGGTTAATTTTTTGCCCTTCATTTCTTATTGTTTGTCACCAAATCACTCAGAACAAACAGTCCACTAGCCATTTATATTATGGAATTCATTTTTGAATCATGGCGTACTTCATTTTAGCGATCCTAAACTACCTCAAAATATTTTTCCTATGTGTTTTCTTTGATTTTTTCTCAGAGATCTTCGTTGTTGTCAGGTTTCTTAGATTTCATTGTGAGCAACTCATAGGCTTTATCCAACTATGCAATTTTCAACAGAATTCTGAATGGTCAAACTTGAGAGTAGTTTTATAGTCAGGAAAATTATTAACAGCTGCAGGAGTAACAAGTAGACAATGCCCGCAGTACAATGTTCGCCTACATGGTATTCTTGACAAACGAATGATCGCCACTCACACTAAATGGTCACCCCTTGTCTCCCCATTACTCAACAAAAGTGAGCCATTGCATCCCACCCTACTTATTAGTCGCTGGGAGGACTTGGGATTACATGGTAGTAGTGGTACTCTGGGAGGACCGAGTAATTACTAATTTACTTGTATACATTTTATGCAGGGGAATTATCATCGTGAAATTACGCCGTGGGCAAGAACTGAGGCTGAGAGCCATAGCCAGAAAAGGCATTGGAAAAGACCATGCCAAATGGTCACCTGCAGCAACTGTTACTTTTATGTATGAGCCAGACATTCATATCAATGAGGATATGATGGATACTTTAACACTGGAGGAGAAACAGGGTTGGGTTGACAGTAGTCCAACCAAAGTGTTTGACATTGATGCAGCCACTCAGCAGGTTGTTTGAAATTTCGTTGTGCTTATGTTGTTGCAACAGTAACATTTCAATGCCCCCGAGGCTAATTGCACAGTTTGGCATTTATCAGTTGGGTTCTTACGACTGATGTTGAGGGTTATTGGGTCTAACATTGTGCTCTCGTCTTTGAATAATCAGTATTTTAATGTTTCTAACTTTCTAAGCTCCATGCTGTGCTCACTGGTTTGATGATTGCTTAGGCGGATGGAAATTTATTTCTCATATTTGTTCTATTACTTTAGACATGCAATGTAATTTATGGTAATGTGACCAAACATTTCTGTTAATTTTACCCTGGGGTTGTATTTTAGCTTGGAGTATTGAATCGTGCAACCTACTTATGTGACATGGGCAGTCTTGTCAAACTTATTTCCATCAGTAATTTCATATAAGAGAGGAAGACATTCTCCTAATTATTTAGAAGGTCATTTGAATGCTTTCTTAATCCTGGGTATTCATGTGTCAGTGTGTATGTGTGATATGATTATCTCAAAACCAGTTATTATGTTGGCTTTTCTATTGAACATGAGTACAGGACTACTACATTTTGTCCTATCCTATCGGTTGGAAGGAGTTCAACATTGCAACATTCTTGTTGTGTCTGGCTGTCTGCACTGTTAGGAATGGCAGTTAAACAAATTGATGCTCATCCAACTGCATCTCAATGGAACAAACAACTCATGTACATAAGAAACAACTTGTTCCTTGACATTTTTCTGTGGATGCTACAACTACCTGTTTCTGTGGATTCTGTTTTTCAAATGCATTTCGTTTTGAATGTTGCTTTCGAACCCAAGTGACGGCCTGACAGGAACTGTTGATAATCTTTGTTTTCTGCCAGGTTGTAGTCGTTGATCCTGAGGCATATGCATACGATGATGAAGTGATCAAGAAAGCAGAGGCGATGGGGAAGCCAGGATTAGTAGAGATATATGCCAAAGAAGACAGTTTTATATTCACGGTGGAATCAACTGGCGCTATCAAAGCTTCTCAGCTGGTGCTCAATGCAATAGATATTCTCAAACAAAAGCTGGATGCAGTACGCCTATCGGAGGATACAGTAGAAGCAGATGAACAGTTTGGTGAGCTGGGTGCACATATGCGAGGAGGGTAATCTGTTTGTCTGACCAGAATCCTTGGTTTAGGATATTCAAATTACTTCCTTTTCTTTTCTGAGATGTGCTTGTATCGTTGTGGCTCGCTGCTCCCTGCAAGTTCGTGAGTAGTTAAGGATACTAATTTTATCGTCTGTATTCTGTTTTCAAACTTATGGTAACAATTAACTTATTGCACTTGTCTGGCTGAACGTGTTTCATGCTTTTGAATTAAGCTCGCAAGAAGTGCATTTACCCATTTCTCCGTTCAAAAAAAAGCAGCAGCAGCAGCAGCAGAAGTGCATTTACCTAGGATATTGTCTTAATGCAGGCTCTGTTTAGACCATCTTGTGCTGCCCTTGGTATTTCGTGTTCTGGTTCACTTGATGCATTACTTGAATGAATGGGTTACTTTTTGTATTGTTGGTTGCCTATCCTTCGGGTTTTAGAATTGTATTGTTGGGCACTTGTGCGATGTTTGTTTTGCTATTTTTTGGTCATTTTTTTTACCTTGCATAGCTCAACTTTCTTCATTTGTGCCCTTCCTCTGGAGGCACATGGAATTACTAACATTAGTTGTTTTCTCCCTTCTGTTAGAATGTTGCTCCATTGGCCTCTGGACAGTCTGGTTAGGGTTAGACTCAAAATCCATTTCCAAACCCTGCTCCACAGATGAAAGAATTTTTTGGTGCTCTTTTCGTCAGTACTCATTATCGGAATACATAAAATGCTTTGCCATGTTTGTTTAGCATATTTAGTTTGTTTTAACTTTGTTTTCCAATCATTACCCTATATTTTTCTTCAATCATTACCCTATTTCTCCAATTATTAATTTCATTTCTCTCTCTCTCTCTCCACTCATTACCTATCTCTCCAATCATTACCCTATTTCTCTCTCCACCCACTACCAAAACTAAAATATCCAAATGTGCTAAACGAACATGCCCCTTGTCTTTTGAGAAATATTTTGCTATGCTCGTTTGTGGGCCATTATGTCCAAAAGGATATTGAATCATGATTTCTTGCAGAAATAACCTCTATTTCTCATCAAGGCATTTTCACATTAACCAAATAAACTTAACTCCTCCATCAGTGTGCATATCTGTCCAGTTCAAATACTTCCAATGAGAGTTAGACGATGTGAGAATCCAATTATACACATCCAAACTTGAACAAAAAGGAGTCTTCTTGCTCTTCGAAGCATGAGGAGGTTTTGTTGTTCCTCTTTTTCGTACTAAAAAAATGGGACAAGATACGCTAGAGATGAATAATGATAAACCACTTACCAATCTGCAACCCAACATTCAAGTTTTATGTGTTTCCACAAACCAAGCTTAAACAAAGGGTGTCTACAAACAACTCTCCAACCTGGTGAGCATTGACCACAATTTAATATCACCACACGTTGCCTGCAAAGTTAAAATGAAATGCCCCTTGCAACAAGGGCAATTGAAATAACTACCAGGGGGAAACACACGTCGCTATATAAAAACTACAATAGATCAGGGATGACATTAACAAGCCCCAGAAGACTTTGTCAAGTGGAGCATTGCAACCTCGGGGTTTGAGAGGATGGGAAGTCAACCATCACAAAATCTGGATAGATTGGAGCTTTGCCTCAGTAGGGTGGTGGAGGATAGATTCCAGGAAACGGACCTGTTTGAAAGAAAATTAAAGATTGGGTAAATCATGACATGGTAGATAGAGTAAGAATGATTTTCAGAAAAGAAGAGTTACCTGGAGGAGGAGGATAGGGCGAGCTATGCGGGGGTGGCGGATATGGTGGAGGGGGATAAGCTGAAGGCGGTGGGTATGGTGGAGGATAAGCAGATGGCTGAGGAGGAGCATAAGGTGTTGATGGATAAGGGCTTGAATTTGGTGGGTATGAAGCATACGCTGATGGTGGTGGTGGGTAAGCAGTAGCCGGTGGTGGATAAAAACCCGTAGATGCTGGTGGTGGTGTGGAGTACATAGAGACTTTGGGGGCAGATGGTGCTATATATGGTGGAGCTGATGGAGCATAGCTTGTTGCTGGCTTCTGCAACAACATAAAAGTGCCCAAGTTAGACTAAGCACATAAAGAACCTTCATTATAACGTTCCCAACCAGAGAACTATTAAATTCACAATTGGGTAATGGAAATTGTACATAATTAACAAGAATAAAGTATACAAGATGGAGCTTACATTGGCATTGGCATAATGCATTATGAGTCTAACTTCGCCTGCATGCCTGTCAAGGAGGAAAGAAGCATTAGAATGTGCATAAAATGTTCCCAACCCAATTAGGTCAAAATCCAAATATCTTGACATGTCTTTTAGGAAGTCAGAATATTGTCAGATTAGAACTCCTGAGTTCGAGAGATTTCAGGAAGCATATGAAGCCTACCAGTCATCTTGTTCCCTACCCCAACAAAATGCTCCTCCCTTCCCTCACAATGAAAGAATAAAGATGGCGGTAAGGCCAATCTCCCTCTGAAATTTACAGACCCAGCTTCCAACTCGATCTCCTTCTGAAGACATATCCCTGTAATAGCTACGAGGGGAAGGCCTTTCTTCTACTCTTTCCATTGACTGCTAGCTTAAGTTTTAATTCTCTTATCAGAAACTATGTGCTGCAGTATTTAGCTGATCTTCCCATCTTATGCTTACCACCTCCAACTCGAAATTGTTGGCATATCACATCTGGTTACACAGTAGAGACTCTTCTGTAGAGCTATTGCTCAGACATCTAACCAAAATTCTGTAATTAGAGACTCTCCTGTAAATCTTGCATGTCATACCCCGGCACTACGGCCTATCACCTATGAGGCTATAATGTTTTTGAATCTTTCACTACTTCCACAAATCGTTCAAGTGACATGCTACTAGTCACCAGACTATTTGTCTCTGAAAAGCTCTTCAATGACACCACCAAAAAAATATTCTGATCATTGAGACTTTTAGACAGTAATCCCAAATACGGGCAGCCAAGTAGTGAAATGGGATATTGAAAGGAGTCAATTGTCCTCCTTTGCAAGCCATGACAACTAAACACCAAGGTCATAGGTCAAATTGGCTGGAAAACCTTGGAACTGAGCCGGCTGTCACTAACAAAATACCTAGATTACAAAGACAATACCCATTCCTATTAAGCGAGTTTGAGGGGACATCTAAATAGTTTTATGAATATGCTACCTAGTGACCCAATTATTTGAACCGGCTCTTCATTTGCTCTCTCTCTCATTCATAGCTCTAATGGTGTTAACCTTATGTTATCAGCTCTCCCTGCATATGCGAGACTAAGTTTGAGCAAAGTTCAACAAGTTAAGGTAGTTGCTTAATTTCAACCACCAAATGGGCAAAAAACTCCACAAGCACTAGGTGAAGCACTTTAGAAGCTATGAGTACTGTTTATTTTCCATATTCTTTTCCCTGAATAACGCCTCCAACTTCTGTTCAAAAAAAAGAATAACACCCCCAACTTAGTGTCAGATTAATGTCGCATGGTGTAATAATACAAGATCAAAGGAGTGCAAAAGAACCTTATCTCATCCAGGAACCATAGATGAAGCCATCCTGACTAAAAAAGCATACCGAACTTGTAAACACAATCTCTACCTCATAAAAATTCCCAAAATTGTATTTGTTGGTGTGTTCAATGGGTCACTGCATATGCACGCCAACAATTGTCCTTATTCTTGCTTCTTTTAGGTCCTTTTGGAAACACAAATCCCCACCCAGGCCACCCTTTACAGCCAATTCCCATGGCGACCTCTTATACAATCTCAGAACACACTTTATTAAAGCACTGACATATGGTCACAAGAATCACCAAAACCTATTAGACAGTGTTTGGTTACTTTGGTATAAAAAATGCTCCTATGTTCGGGTCGCTAACAACTGAAAGAATGTACTTTAACTTTTTGAATCAAAGTAGCAATACTCCTAAACACTACTAGCTCTTCCGGGAAAATTCGTTTATGTAAGCTCTATTGGGAATCAATCTGCTCTTTATGGTTTCGGTGAATCCCTCACCCTGCTATATTGGTCTTTTGGTAATGCTTTGCAACGCTCATCCTTATTTACTTGTTAAGCAATTTTCATAATTCAGTACGATCGCTGTCAACTCCTGCTAACCTCATATGCAGTAACTAATGCTTAGCTTAATTAATGGACCCTCAGGTTCTTAGTTGCAGGATCCTTCTCAAAAGGTTGCACTCCCCAGACAAGAGCTTGAATCGGCACTCCCAAGATGGAAGCTTGACGGGAGCTCGCTCCCCTCAAGACGGGAGCTCACTCCTAACAAAGATGTGAGCTTTTCGGGCCGTTAAGGTAGTTATTCTCTTATCTAACTTCAAAGGGAGTTATACCATTGCGGAAATAAGAATATGAGAATCATATTAGTCTAGAAGTTTTGCAAATTGAGAACATATAACTTCCAATAATTACACTTTAAGATCGGGAAAATTTTCAGTATCACTTTTCCATTAATGGTAAAGTATTTAAAGGTATTTTAGATACATATTTTTATATAATCTATATACACTCCTTAGGCGCTCCCAACCTAAGGAACTTCTAGGTGCCTCTGCTCCCACTTCCGCCCCTGCTTCATGCTACTAAGCTCAGGTTTGACCTTTGAGGGACTTCACCACTAACGAGCATCAATAATATAGAATCATCCTTTACCGATAAGGGTGACTTTATGCTCATTCCATTCCCAAAACGAACAAACAAAACAGCTCTTAACCCAGTTGAAACTTGTAAATCATTGAAAACGTCTCTAGTCCTATTATGGCAACCGAGAAGAGAGGTTTTCCACCTGCCAGTTTTAGTCTGTAGTGGCGAAGAGTTGTCGTCGTATCCCTCAGAAAGCACCTTTTGCAATTGAACCCTTTTGGTACACACAGCAAAAGAGTGGTCAGCCAATTCAAGATTAAACCTAGCCAAAAAAAACAGAAGAGCTGATAAATCATAATCAAAGAGCAATTAACTAACTTTCCACTGCCAATAAAATCGTCGTAAGTGAGGGTATTGCTGTTCCAAACAAAAACATTCAGTTCCCGAAGCCCTTCGATCAGCGTGAACGTGAATTTCTCTTGAAACGTAGGGTTTTTGCCTCCGTCTGTGATTTCCACAAACAAAATAGTACAAAATTCAACACCCATTTCTCCAAAATTCACAAATAAAAAATTCAAAAAACAAAAAACACATCAGATCTGAAAACGCGCGCGCGCACGCACACACACATGCGTACGAACCTGTGCAAGTGCGGGTACGGAACTTGGCGCTACCGTATTCGAGGCAAACGTAGGGGTCTTGCCTCGAAATCCATTCTGTGTCCTTCAATTTGTTACAACCAACCACTGTAATCCAATTAATAGGAATATCTGGTTAAAAATTGTTGATTGAGATGAGATTAGAAGAATATATAGATACATATATCTTTATAGAGAGAGAGAGAGAGAGAGAGAGAGAGAGAGAGAGGAATACCGGTGACTTCGAGGAGTTGGCCCTGAATACCAGAGATCGACATGGAAGGATAGGCAGAACATTGAGATTGAGTTGGAAATTGGTACATAATTTGAACTCTACCCCTACAACAACCCCTTTGATGATAATAAGACAAGAAGCTTCACGAAGATTCTCTCTCCATTTGGGTTTGTCTCCAAAGAATTCTCTGGTTTCTCCAATGGAATTTCAGATATTCGCCCGATTCGTTGACGTTGACGACCAATTTGCTAGACCTGATTCACACAAAATGTATTCTTTTGCCGAGAAAAAAAAAAAAAAGAAAGTGGTTCCTACGGCACGCGTAGACACGAGGCCCTACCGTGTGCAATAACTCAAAAGGTGAGACAGATCCGTCCGTATCTGATCCGTTATTCGTTTCGAATGGATCGGATTTTTCAGATATTAGAGTGAATTCGGATTTTCTTTTTTAAAAAATTTCGAAATCCAGATCAAATTCAAAGGTAAGTCAGTTCCCGACCCGATCTGTCCAAATCCGATCAGATTTGAAGGTAGTGTCATTCACGCGCTCATTAGTGAGAGTCTTCGGTTCGGTTTTCTTGAATAGAGTGGGCCCCCAACCAGCGTTTTCCATTGCTGTCAAACATCAAATGCAAGTCTGAGCTGATATAAAGCATCTATTCAATTGGACAAAACTACCCGTTTCTCCATCTGTAACAGTCTCCCATGAGTGCCTTCTCATTTTAGTTAAAATACAGACCTATTTATTTCTTCTATTTTTTGATTGAATTTCGATAATTCGAGCCGCTCAATATGTTCAGAACGTGATTTTAAAGGTTAACCATGAGAAATCAGCCAAAAAAAAAATCGGAAAGAGCTTCATCCGAGCAGTTTTTATTTGAACCGTTCGTTAAAAAAATGCTTGGATAAAACCCTTTCCAATCTTTTGTTTTGCTTATTTCTAAGGAGTACCCTTAAAATCACATTCTGAACATATTAAGCGGCTTGGATCGAAAATGAAAGTTTCATATTTTATTAAATGAGGTGGTCTTTACCGGAGATGGACCAAACGAAACGAAACCAACCTATCCAAGTCTTTTTTTAAAACTTTCTTTTACAAACAGGTCTATCTTGTTTACACCCCATAACTCTCAGGCTTTAAATCTCTTGTACGGTACATTTATTAACGTTTTTTTTAAGGGTAGCAAAAATGCCAAAATTATTTTTGTTGATGTCAAAATTTTTGCGCATAAAAGTCTTGTACATTGCACATTATACATACTTTTTATACACTAGAATTTTGACACCAACAAAAATAGTTTTGACATTACCATTTCCCTTTTTTAATAGTACAGTTATTAGCGTTTTTAAAAATAGCTACTTGGGTGAGTTCTCCTAATTTTTAAGAAAATTTGTTTATTTGTCCTTATTTAAATTTTCTTCGCAATTTTTAGTTTTGCGCTAAACTTTTGTAAATTATTGATTCGTCTCGACAAGAGAAAACGAAAGAGTAAAAAAAAATATTTTTGCTAAAAATATGATTATTTCCCAAAATATTTGGGTAAAAGAAAAAAAAATTATTTCTTCGATTCCTCTCATCTAGATGGGTCAATAATTCACAAAAATTTAACGCAAAATTAACAAATGAGAAAAAATTTCAAATAAGGACAAAGCTAGATTATTTTCTTAAAAGTTTAGGAGAACTTAATCAACTTGTTTCACTTTTTTTTTCCTAAAAAGTGGTTATTATTCAAAATACTTGAATAAAAGTAAAAGTCTTTTACTGTTCCGATTCCTCTCGTCGAGACGGATCAATATTTCATAAAAGTTTTGTGCAAAACTAATAAATACGAAAAATTCAAATAAAGACAAAATTGAGCAGAGAATTGATCAAGCGCTTAACGATGTCTGAACTGATTTTTTACAAGTTTTTTTAGAAAAAAATATTTTAAACAAAATTGAGCGACTCCAATTATTTATACAAAACTCCGGAATAATTTCCACACAATGCTTTGTATATTTGGTATGAGCACTGCTATGTGTACATATGCAATGTGCATACTATGTAGATATGAATTTTGTGGGGTCCACCTCGGATCCCACAAAGATTATTCGAATCACCCATTATTTTTAAAATATTTTTTTATGGAGTCTTGTAAAAAATCAGTTCAACTCGATATCGGTAAGGTTTTTTTCTGAATTTGTAGAGTCAAAACTGAGTAGTTAAGTAATTTCATCCTCACAAATTCAGAAAAAATCCTTATTGATATCGAGTTGAGCTGATTTTTTACGGAACTCCATAAAAAAATATTTAAAAATAATTGGTGGTTCGAATAATCTTTATGGCACTTGAGGTGGATCCCACAAAACCTTTATGTGCCACGTCAGCATTTCATTATCCATTATCCATTTAGGGCTTGTTTGATAACCTAAATTCAGCACTTAATACTGAATCAATTAAGTTATAAGTGATTTAGTAGGTTTGATAACCACATTTTACATTGCTTAACAAATTAAGTACCACTTAAAATATAGGCCAAAAAGTTGAAAATATTAAGTAGCTTTGAGCTACTTAATTCTTGCTGAATTTTTGTATATTTATATTCAACCATCATACCATCACCACAACCACTCCCACCCACACCGCCACTCCACCACCACCACCACCACCACCTCCACCACCACTCCACCACCACCACCACCACTCCTCCACCACCAACACCTCCACCACTCCACCACCACCACTACCACCACCTCCACCACTCCACCACCACCACCACCACCACCACCACCACCACCACTCTTCCACCACAATATCACCACTCCTAGCTTCACCACCACCACCACCACTTCCTCCACTACCACCACCACCACCACATCACCACCACCAACTCCACCACCACCACCACCACCACCACTACCACCACCACCACCACCTCCACTACCACCACTCCTCCTCCACCACTCCACCACCACCACCACCTCCACCACTCCACCACCACCAACTCCACTACCACCACTCCACCTCCATCACATCACCACCACCAGCTCCACTACCACCACTCCACCTCCATCACATCACCACCACCAGCTCCACCACCACTTCCTCTACTACCACCACCACCGCCGCCGCCGCTCCACCACTACCATCACCACCACCAGCTCCACTATTCCACCACCACAACCACCGCTCATACCGCCACCTCCACCACTCCACCACCATCATCACAATCATCACTACCACCGCCACTCCACCACCACTACCATCACTACACCACCACCACCACTACCAGCACTACACCACCACTCCTACCACCTCTACCAAAAGTATATTGTGACCGTTAGTAAATTAAGAGATAATTGGAACAAAATTAATTCATCATTTTTTTAATTCAGTACTTAATATATTTATCAAACAGTTTTTCAGCTTAAAAATTTCAGCATTCAGTTTTCAGTACTTAATTTTTCAGCTTTCAGTTTCAGTTTTCAGTTTTATCAAACAGCCCCTTAGTCCATAATCAAATTTAACAATATCTACATTGGTTATTTTTGCATCTCTAACCAAAAAACCCCCCACAATACACAATGCACATTTGTCCAATCGCAAATGAGTTCCAATCATGCATCCGACCACATCAAATTATTCGTTTTACTGAGACGATTCCAATGTTAGGTGTTTTTGAGTCATTGAGTATTGAGTTTGGTTATTAAGTTTTGGTTATTGGTTAAAGTTGTTAAGTTTGGTTATAAAATGAATGAAATTTGGTTATTTGCTAATAGATTTGTAATTTTGTTTATTACAATGTAATATGTTTTTTGAGCATTATTGTTAAATTTGCTTAACCGCACTCATTTGCTTATTATAATGGGAATGCTCTAAGCACTCATCAAAATCGGAGGAATCAATATCTTAGATGTTCTTAGAAAGAAGTTCTAAACGGCTTTTGGATAGATTTCCAAGTTGGCGATTCCACAATTGAGAAGAGGATAGTTCAACTACCCGACAAGTAGCTCCCCTTAAGGTTGAAAAATAGTAAAGGCCATCCCACACAGTCTTCGTCCCAATCATCTTTCCGCACGCATAGATACAAGGCAGGATTTTCTATGCTGAAAACTCCAATGCTTTTGTGCAGAAGGGTTTCTTAGCCTTTGGATTGAAAATATATTTGTTTTTTAAGAATTTTTTGATGTAATAAATGGAGAGAAATAGATTAAAAAATATATATATATTGAGAATCATGCAATGAGTAAATTTTTTTGAAAACTTGTAAAAGAACAAGTGTTAAAATCACATAATTCAACGGCAGAAAAATACTTTGGTAGCATAGAGACATGGGTTTTTGGGGCTGAGGATATCGGACCCGAATGGTACCGACTGAGCGAGTACGGATAACTATGCTTCCGTTGTGTAGTGACCGTGACCCCATTGTCGTTTCGTTCTTCCAGAGTGTAGTGAGCGGCGCCAATAGAGATGACAAGGTTCAATTTCTAACCGCCATGACCCATGGACCTCAACTGGGGACTCGGCTCCCATCCGGGAGAAATTTTTCAGTGTCCGGTGAGTATCACGTGGTGCCTGCTCAGCACATCCGAGCCATCAGATGCAATTTTGAACGGTTTAGATTTGGATAGAGAAAAAGAAGAGAGAAAGAGGAGGGTGAGAGGAGAGAGAATGTTTTAATCTGAGCCGTCCAAAAGTGCATCGGATGGCTCGGGAATGCCAAGCGGGCACCACGTGGGATATACCCGCTCGGCACTGAAAAATTTCTCCCCGTTCAGTTCCTCTCCATCCAATCGTTTTATTTTTAGAGCTCGCTAACAACATAAACCATGTCAAAAATTAAGTTGACCGGATTCCGTTTTGATATGATTTTGAAATATATTAATCCTTGTTAGTAAAAAAAAGGTGTGCAACACATGATTGCAACCCATTTGAAATGGTATCCGATCTACCCATTTGGATACCGTTTGATATGTTTTAATGGTAATTTTTAAAAAATGGACACTTATTTTGGAACTTTCCAAAATAGAATTATTTTTATGGTTAGATGGAGTATTTCTTTTTTAGCCAATATTGTATACATCAGTGGGGTTAGCGGGGTGGTAATATGTTAATCCACAGGGAATTCATAGGTTGTCCACAGCCCTGAACCCCAATTGCCCCTTGCAGGGCTCGAACCATTCCTCCACTGAGGGAGGCGTACCAACTGAGCTAAGATATTAGTTTTTTGATATATATATATATATATATATATATATATATATATTAAAATGGTAGTTGACATTTGTGGTGATTATAACTATCGCATAGAGTGTTGGCAAGAACGGATAATTTATTTAAGCTGAAACTATGGGCCTCTTTGATAAAACTGAAAACTGAAACTGAATATTGAAAAATTAAGTACTGAAAGTTGAATGCTGAATTTTTTAAACTGAAAAGTTGTTTGGTAAATTTATTAAATACTGAATTAAAAAAATAATAAATTAATTTTAGTTCCGATGCTTTATTAATTTACTAATGGTCACAATATACTTGTAATAATGGTGGAATGATGATTGTGGTGGTGGTGGTGGTGTGTTGATGGTGATGGAGTGGTGGCAGCAGCGGCGATGGTGGTGGTGTTGGAGTGCTGGCGATAGTGGTGTAATAATGGTGGTGAAGTGATGGTGATGTAACGGTGGCAGTGAGTAGTGGTGTTGGTGTAATGGTGGTGGTGGCGTGAAGTGATGGTGTAATGGTGACAATGAGAAGTGTCGATGGAGTGATCGTTGTGCAATGGTGGTATTGTGGTGGTGGCGGTGACGACGATGTGGTAGTGGTAGTAGTAGTGTTGTAATGGTGGTGGTTGTGGAGTGATAGGGGAGTGGTGGTGGTGGTGGAGGGTGTGATGGGGGTGTGGTGGGGAAGTGGTGGGACTGGGGAAAGCTGCTGTGCAGCTTCGTGCAGCACAGCGTGCTGCGCACCCGTAGGCGAGGCCTTGCCGGCATCGTTCCGGCGATCGAAGACGTTCACTGCATAGAACTCGTCGAGTGTTATAAGTGTATCAAAAATCAACTTGATCAAATACTGTTAAGTGCCTCATCGGAATACATATAACTTGGAAAAAAATAAATTCTAATGGATACAAAACACTGGATCAAAACCACTGAATCCATTTTTTTCAAGTTATATGTGTTCGGATGAGACACTTAACGATATTTGAACGAGCTGATTTTTGGCGCGCATGTAGAACTCGACGAGCTCTACGCGGTGAACGTCTCCGTTCGCCGGACCGATGCCGGAAAGACCTCGCCGGAGGGTGTGCAGCACGAAGCTGCACAACAGCTTCCTCCAGTCCGAAGTGGTGGTGGGGGTGATGGTGATAGTAGCGAAGTGGTAGTGGTGGTGGTATGGTAATTAAATGCAAGTACACAAGAATTCAGCTAAAATTAAGTAGCTCAAAGCTACTTAATTTTTTTAACTTTTTAGCCTACATTTTAAGTAGCACTATTTGTTAAGCAATGTATAATGTCGTTATCAAACCTACTGAATCACTTATTACTTAATTGATTCAATTTTAAGTACTGATTTCAAGTTATCAAACAAGTCTTATGTCACATTTCAGATGTACTTTTAGTCATGGACATCCGCTAGTTGTTTACAAAGCTCAGCATTCGGAAAAGAAAAAATAAGCAAAATGACAACAATCTCTCACTGCCCAGATAGCTTCACAAGCAACAAAAACATTTGTTCCCTTCAACTTTCTCCTGCTTCCTCTGGCCTGATAATCAGAGCATGAGCCACTTATTCAATGGCATAAAAATCTTAATTTTCCCTCCCTCCCCACAGAGATCAACGAAACGCTGCTTCTCAAGCGTTACCGATGATCGTTCCCGAATGCCTGTGACCCCAGTTTGCCGTAACAGGACCTCGTTCCAACGCTTTTATTCCGAACGGGATTTCCTTCCGCTGTTTACAACTCATAGAGTATCAGTCAAAGAACAGAGCCTAAATCTTCATCCAGTGGGAAAGATTTCATTTATAAATATGCATGAAAAAAATTTAATCACACAGTGCAAAAAATTTGAATCATAGGGGAGAAAATTGAAGGAACTACAACTATAGTTAAGAATTATATTTCTCAATAATTTTTAGTGATTGGCAATTATATTTCTCAAACGGTGGAAAAGATTCTATTATGTGGATCTAAAATTGGTACTTACAGTTTAGTTTGCATGCATCTTGCCATCTTGTTATTTAAACTGTGAGGTGAGAAGTAGGTTGTGTTTTTGTAAGAGCATCTCCAGCAAGGTCGCCATTTCCTCCGGCGAGACAGATTCCCGAGTGAAACCATCAAAACTGAGTTCCTAGCAGCCTCGCCACGAACTCGCCAGTTGCTCCCCTCGCTCCAGCCCTTTGCTCGTCTGAGCGAGTACGGAGGCTCGCTTGGCCAGACAGATTGGAGACGGTGGCTACTCTCCGTTTTCTGGCGACAGCGGCTTCAATGGAGACTTAATCCTAAAATCGTTTTGAGCGCAAAGGATTGTAGATATCGTCGAGACGATTCCAACGCCACCAATCCCGTCGGCAACTGAGGTCACCGGAGCTCTCACGCGCCGATCAAAGGCCGTGCGTGAGAGAGAGTGAGATCTACTCTCACGCTTGTTGGACACGCGCCTGTCTGAATTTCATTTTTTTTACTTTGTTGAGGTTCTTATTGAGGCTGTTGGGTGGTGGACATGTTTTGTGGCTAGCCAAGAGGGAAATCCTATGGTAAATGGCTAGAATTATGCTTATATTGCTGGAGATGCCCTAAGTAGCAACACTAGAAAAGTACATTTATACTTTTCGTGGCTTTTTAATGCGTCTCATTTCCTATTGTACTCGATTTCATTTCTTATCGTTTATAATGAACGGAATTTATTTGCCGATAATTAAATAAAATAGTTTAAATTACCATTAGGCAGGTGCTGCCGTTGCAAATTGGATAGTCATGGGGGCAACAGGTTGAATCCTTGCAGCAGATAGCAGATTCAAAGGGACAACATCCCCAACTCTTACAAGCACCACTATTTCCAGAGAGACAGCAACATGTGGTGCCCTTAGGGCAACTGGAGTAGTCGTCGCAAGCCGTAGAGGGCTTAACCGGAGGTGGACTAGGTTTCACACTGGTCTTGGTCGGGTATGATGCCGTTAGTGTGATCCCACACTTACCAATAGGAGTATTTATGTTGCGTTGCATCCTGATGTATCCTTTCTCTCCCCAGTTAGGACCCCACGAGTTTCTTACAATCCAATAGTCGATGCCGTTTTCCGAACCGTACCCAACTACAACGACTGCATGGTCAAGACTTGTCCCGCAGGATCCGGTGAATACACCCTGAAAAAAGTTGAGAGGAACATGGCAAGTGAAGTTTGTAACCTAAAAATAGGTACATTGTAAAACTTAATGCTACAGTGTTTTCATATATATCCACATTTAAGAAGAAAGAGGGAGAAACTAAAAGCCTTGGTATCATTGTTTATTTTCGTTGTACAACACGAAAAACTAATTAATTTGGCACTGAATTCCCAAAGCTTGTTTTTCTACAATTTTTAGGAGAATAAGCCATATTTAGAAGAAAGTGTTTCAAGATTCTTTAATCGTAGTTCCGCTCATGCGACACATGATAACAATGTTACAACCAAACACAATTATACAAATACTCAACCCGGGCTGAGGAAGGAAGAGTATAAGAAATCACATGACATATTTACTAATTAAATTGACTAGATTTTGACATAATTGACCCCACCTATATCAAAAAAACACCTCAATAGATTTATTAAAAATCAATTTTTGCCATTTATTATTACCAAACTCGATCAAATTTCCAACAAGTCTAGGTGTTTAACCCCACTAAATACAAATCCTAGCTCCGTTCCAAAGGCCAGCCCACACACTAGACTGCAGAATTGCCTGCGTACTTTGTGTCCAGTTGAAAAGTGTTTTAGACAAATAAAGTCGTACCGATTCATAAAGTTGAAAATCCCTTCCGGAGGATTCGATGGCAACGCTAACGGGTTGGTTGGCCACGGCCTTCCTCAGTGAATTCTCGTCATTCGCTGGTACATCTTCGTATCCGTCAATGCTAACAACTCTCCTGTTTCTCTGAAAGTTCAAAATACTTATCAAACCATTAGCAACAACCACCAAAGACAAATTTATTTTCATTCTTTGGAGATGGATTTGTATATGCGACAAACCCGGTTCTGGTCACATGTGCCATCAACACCACGGTAAGGATAATCTTTCTCGGTGTCGATGCCACCATTGTTGATGATGAACCGAAAGCCGTAGTCCACGTTACCTCCATTGCACCCTTTATTCCACGATCTATCGCAATCCACCAGCTCCTGCTCCGACAACGAGACCAGATTTCCTGTTACAATCTGGTTTATGCCTTCCACTGCAGCAATTGTGGAGAAAGCCCAGCAACTCCCTTCATTGCAGCAGTTAATCAACTCAATCAGAGATAGAAATATGGAGTAGATAGAGTTAAAAAGATACAAGGATTTTGGAAAAATTAATAAAAAACAGAACACAGAGATGTTAAATCACAATATGTGCTGGGGTGGAAACATGGGGGAGAGATTCAGTAATTTTGAAGGAGAGCAGAACAGACGAGATAGTTTTTGCCTTCCTAGATGTTTAGTGGGGCTAAATATATTCTTTAGAGCTTGTACCACCACGCGGTAGGACTTTAGCTTTGGTTGCAAACACGGGTACCGTGTGTTCCTTTGGATGGCTACGTTATGTTGAGGACAATACTGACCGATATGTAAAATAGCTTATTTGCACATCTAGTTTTAGTTACCACAAAAAGAGAAGAAAACCTTTTGGAAAAGGATCCAGCTTCTTAGCCATCTAATTGCAGAGAAGCCGGTGCAGTTCAATCGTGGTCGTCAATCTCTATAATTAATAATCTGGATTGCAAAAGCTTCAAAACTATAGGATACTTTCAGCAAATATGAACCATTATAGACACTTTTGGACAATTATAATCACGCAAACACAATCCAGAAGTGGGACAGGACAAGCCATATTCTTTGTGAAAAACCAAATTCCAAGTCCCACGTCAAAATATGTGCCTCTCAATTCGTAAGATTTAATTTGGGCAGCTTCTTGAGCTCTATTTGTGTTTGGCTGCTATCTCATTTGAAATATGAAAAACAAGCTGAATTCAAACACTTTGGGGTGTTTTGGCCAAAATAAGAGGTTTATTTTTTTGCCTTTATTCAAAAAAATTTACATTTTTTAGTTTTGGAACAAATTTTTGTAGACTAATGATTTGTCTCGACGACAAAAATTGAAAAAGTAAAAAATTATTATCAAAACTCATAATTTTTTAAATAAAGATAAAAATAAGCAAAAAAAAAATCTGCTTTTTGAGTTTGGATCATAATTTTTTTATTTTGCGATTCCCCTCGTCAAGACGGTACAATAATCCACAAAAATATTTACGACAAAAAAACAAATATAAAAAAATTTGAATAAAGAAAAAAAAATAAACCAAGTGACTTATTTTGACGAAAATGCACCTTTTTGTAAGCTCGTTAGGCTGTCAAATATGTTTGGGAAAATGTTTTGCTTGACAATAGAATACAGTAAAAAAAAATATACATCTCAAGCTCAGTTCGAATCAAACAAAGTTCGAACGCATCTTTTAGGCTAGTAGCCTACTACGCATCTTTTATGCTTAACAATGTACCAACAAAAGACAAATATTTCAAGCTGATTTATTCAAAAGAAAAATAAAAAATACACATAAATACACAAATAGGCTTACCACACTGGCCTTGATCCTTAACGGAATTAACAGCCCCCCTCTCCCTCCAATCCACCCGCTTCGGCAACGTCTCCCCAACCCGAACCACATACCGGTTGCTATTGTTCCGACCCGGCATCCGGTTCAACTTCACCGTCTTCATCGTCCCGCTCAAAAACATCGATCGGTACTCTTCATTGGTCAGGTCAGCAAACCGGTTCAATCCAACCTTGTAACTCCGGTTCACGGAATTATGCTCTTCAATAAACCGGAGATTATCTTTAAATATCTCAAACCGCCTCTCCTTCTCCCCCGCGGCATTGTACGTTTTTCCGTGACCGACGAGCCAGTTCTCGTAAAGAGAAGCTAACTCGAGGTGGGTCAGGGGAAACCGCGGCGTCTTGAGGTGGGTTTGGTCGTAGGTGATGATGGAGGTGTCGAGGGCGGAGGAGGAGAAGAGGAGGGAGAAGCAGAGGAAGAGGAAACAGGGGATGGAAAAGGATTCTAAGGCCATTTTTGGGGATTGGTTTTTGTTGTTTTCTCCTTGGATGTTTTGTGATTGTGATTGGTGGAGAGGGAATGTATTAATGGGGATAGAGACAAGTTCGACAAGAAGTGTGTAGGGTATTTATAAGTGGAGATTCGAGAGGGAAAGAGGAGGGAGATGGATTGAAGGTGGACGCCAGGTTGGACTGGTCTTTGATTAGGCATGTTTGCATAAGTCAACGTATACAGCTATGGCCTCAAGTAGGACTATAAACAAGTCGAGCCAAGTTTTGTCGAGTTTGAGCTCGGCTTGTTTATTAAACGGATCAAAAATTTGAGCTTGAGTTTTTAATAAGCCGAGTTTAGTCATTCATTAAATGGGCCTCCTTAATAGAGCCGAGCCTCTTTTATCGAGTCGAGCTTTTTTCGAACGAGTCAAACTCCACTCGGCTCGTTTACTATCGAGCGCGCATTGCTGGATTCATTACAGCCCTACCCTCGAGATCAATCTTGCACTTTGTATAATGATAATGTTAACTAACATTAATATTGTTAGCACATTTTTTTACTTTTTTTTCTTAACGAGGGTGTTCAGAACTTCAATAACGTAGAAAATGAATGGAGCGTGGAATTTTATCATTGCTAGATCACTCAAGATCCACATTTTGGTTTGCCAAGAAAAAATATGGTGAAAAAAGGTGACCGACTATGACAACTTAGCATGGGCGTAATCTAAGGGATTCTAGACCCGCGATGGATCCGTGAGGGATAAATCATTTGAGATTGAAGCAAGGCAAAATTCTCCCATGGGACTCAGTTGATCTTCTATGCAAATGAACATAAGCACTCTCATATTCTATAGTCCCATCGAGAGCTAGTGGGTTACATCAAACTCCAAGGTATGAGGATCGGCTTTATGCCTTCAAAAATTGCAATTTTCTGACTACAAACGTGAATGTAATAAGTTATTTATCACTAGGCTACCACTCTGTGATCGTAAGATCATTTGGACATTGAACCTTGCACTTATGTTTTGGCCAACTAAAACCATCTAGCCTTTTGCTTTTGACATCCCATGTGTGCATTTTGGACATACAATCATTTTGTTTGGTTCAACATTCTGAGAGTTACTTTTAATTCTCGGCACAATTTTCAATAAATTTTTCTCTCTATCTCTCTCTACTTAATACAACTGTGTATCTTTTACTCATTTGATAAGCATTGTTGTTTGAAAACAAAAGGAGAAAATAAAACTTTTTAACGGAGCCTCGCGTAAATAAAGTTTATGGTGGCCAATCTCGGTTATTCAAAACACTTTAGACATCTGAAATTGCATGTAGCCATGAATAACGTAAATAAATTTCTCTCAAACAAAAAATGATACTCCGTAAGCATTATAAAAGGCCAGAATGGGCTGCTCCGTCGCCGCCGTCTGTTTAACACATGTCGGCAGTCGACATGGAAAGCTATAGGCGGCTTTTGCCTTAGCTTTTTTAATTTGCCATAATGGGATCCACGTATCATAAGTTGGGGATAAAAATTTTAAAAAAAATATACGTGACAGAGATGGATCCGGACACTGTTTGCAATTATTCAATGCATGTGGACTCCACATTTATTATATGTAACTCACGGGCATCAGAAGGTTCCTCACGCATCTAAGTTTAGATAAGTGCTAAACGTCTGTGTTCGTAATATTGCTCTTATACTTTCCAGTCGTTTATGCAATAGCTCCAGAAAATGTTTCCCTCGGCATAGGGAAATTAGTACCCCATTTCTTTAAGTGAAACCCCTTCCCATATTGAGTTGTATCTATTTTTTTCCCCAACTATAATTATGTTTTGTAGCAAACAATTTTTGTACTCTTCTTTGTCATAAATACCCTCTAAAAACTCACATCCTACTAGCAAGTTTTGAGAATTGTGTTGTGTGTATAGTTAAGAGTGACTTTTTTCACTCGTCAAATAAGGTTAAACAATGGCTACAAACATAAGTTGGAGCGC
Source organism: Rhododendron simsii (assembly GCA_014282245.1). NCBI lineage: Eukaryota > Viridiplantae > Streptophyta > Magnoliopsida > Ericales > Ericaceae > Rhododendron > Rhododendron simsii. The sequence continues at coordinate 11,717,639 of CM024957.1, read as the reverse complement.
CAAACACTAATTTCTATCTATCTATATTAAAAAGTTTGTTAGTTCCGCGAACTCCACACATTTTATGATTTTAACCAATAAGAGTGAGAAAATTATTCACCCTCTTTTAACGGGGCAGACAAAAACAAACTCTTGCACACTAGATATACGTCTCGAGTCGGTGAGCAATGATGATAAATACAGATATATTTTACCCTTTGGCGATCTTGGATATTATTATTTAACAAGTGATCATGAATACGTGCGTGCTTTAGTTCTGGCTCATGAAGTTCTTGGTGATTTATTTGGCGTTTTACAGTTATGATTTTGACATTCGGGTACGTAGATCTTAATGTCGAAGTTAACATTTTGGGCTTGTGTGATGCAGTGAAGATTGAAATGAGATTCCTATACGATGGGGCAGTTTGATCTGCTCGGTTATCGGCGGGTGTCGTTATAGATATCTACACGACTGCACCAGTAGTTATGTACATCCTTTTCTATATAATATGTGAAGAGTTTCTTAATTTCGACGTTGATCAAGTGGCTGACATTTGGGCGATAGTAGAAAGTGATAGTTACCAGGGGTTTCGCTGGAGAATCGTTCACTTGCACGTTGCAACAGAAATACGCTACCATTTAGAAATGGAATGGGATGCTGCACGAGGTAAAAGATGATCCCTCTGGGATACGATTCCTCGTCGTGGAAGCAAAACATGGACATGTCCAAACGTCTGTCAGGTTACATGATGTATCTACTTGCAATGCACCCTTCGCTATTGCGCTATGTTGGGCCAAATCTTCAATTTAAGATAGACAGACTTAAAAGATTTATAGGGGATGAGCATACAGGGAATGCGTGGAACATATGCGCGGCTTGCCGTTTTGTGCGAAAAAAAAAAGAGTTCCCTATACCAACAGACTGAAGTTACACTTGGATTTCTTTGCGCCTAAATTTGATGAACAGAATGACGATCCATGCTCATATACTTTGCCTCTAAAAGTACCTCAAAATGCAATCTATTGAAAGGTTCTTTTTTTTGGGTTTGGCACATCAAACTATCTTTGAATTTGCTCTATGTACCTTACTATAGTCTAAGGAACTCAAAAAAAAGCTAACTTTTTTCGAAGAAGGGGTCGCAATGTTCAGGGTTTTTCAAAACGAAAATGATATACGTACCGACCAACCTCCACCGAAATCGTACCGACGGCCGCCGGCGGGCCGTCTCCGGCCACCGGACGGCCGATCCGAGCCGTCCAAAAATTCTAAAAAAAAAAACCGAGGGGACCTATGCGAGAATAAATGGCATCCGAGGTGCGTAGAGTACTTGATCGGAGCACCCATTTTTCGTGTATATATGTATACGAGTGTATATACACGAAAAAGAGGTGTTCGGATCAAGCACCCTACGTACCTCGGATGCCATTGATTCTCGCATAGGGCCCCTCGGTTTTTTTTTTTAGAATTTTTGGACGGTTTGGATCGGCCGTCCGGTGGCCGGAGACGGCCCGCCGGCGGCCGTCGGTACGATTTCGGTGGGAGGCCGTCGGTACGGCTAGCATCACTCTTTTCAAAAAAGGGGTCGCACTGTTCAGGGCATTTATTTTGACGAAAACACAAGCCTCCACAAAGTCGTAGCATTAATATTAGTACTTTTATTCACAAAACCATTGCTTAGAACTTAGAAGCAACCTCACCAAGCAGCAGAAACCAAAAAACAAAAAGTATCTACAACACTTGCTTTCTTCTGCACTGAGTCTGTAATCAATATTTAATTGGGTTCGATTCAATTCCTTTATGCATTAGACAACCCGTCCCCATAAATTGGTCTGTCTGGTATTATAGGAATCTCAATATCTCCTTCCAACATTTTCAGGGCCTCCAAAATGGTAGGCCTCAAAGCCACCATCACATGAGCACACAAAATACCCACAAGCACAAACCTTTCCATAATCTCCCTCAGATTTCTCCTATTCAAGAATTCCCCATCACTAGCCAACGAATCATCAAAAACCTCTTCCACTCTTCCCGCTTTCACCAACTCCCAAGCCCAATCGGTGATCAAAAAGGACCGCAGTGACCCTGAGGACGACAAGTCAAGTGCCTTTCTCCCACTCATCGTTTCCAAAACTACCACTCCGAAGCTATAAACATCACTCTTCTCTGTCAGTTGCCCGTATAATGCGTATTCTGGGGCTAAGTATCCATGTGTCCCAGCCACTCTGGTTGTGAGACGGGAATTTCCTTCTGTGTTTTGCTTGACTAGTCCAAAATCAGCTATTCTAGCCCTCATATTTGCATCCAACAGTATATTTGTTGGCTTGATGTCTCTATGGTAAATTGCAGGGTTCACTCCATAATGCAAGTAAGCCAAAGCCTTTGCCACATCCAGAATTATGTTCTTTCTTTGAGGCCAAGTCAATGGATCTTTTGGTGATAAAAAAGAGGCACAAGCTCCACTTTCTCCAAAATTCATGTCACCTTGTCTCAGCTGCACGATCGTGTCTTGAGATTCATATGTTCCAGGGATAGAGGATCTTTGGCGAAAAAACAAACGGTCATTGAGGCTTCCATTGGGCATGTAATCATAGACAAGGTATTTCCGACCCCCTCCATCTCCACAATTCTCGTCTCTCCCGGTCACACAACACCCTCTAAGTGGCACCAGATTGCGGTGCTTCAAAGTACTGATGATCTCAACTTCATTTAAGAATTCAGAATCTCCTTGAATTTCAGATTCTATGACCCTCTTCACAGCCACCGTTGTTCCATCAGGCAAAATCCCTTTAAACACAACCCCAAATTGCCCTCTTCCAATGAAATTCTCCAGAGAAAAATCGCCGGTTGCCTTCTCTAAATCTTGAATTTTGAACCAAATCGCTCCTGCCGTGGGCCGCCACTTCCGGCCATCATCTGAACCTAACCCAAACCCGAAACTTGAAAGTACGTTCGAAGAGTTGCGATTTATATTCCTCCACCAGAAGCACAAGCCCAACAAGCAATAAAGGCCTAGAACAGCTAGACCAGCTCCAGCTGACCCATAAACCAGGGCTTGTTGGCTCATACTACTTTCTGTCTCTGAAACCGTTGGAGATCTCATTGGAAGCCCAAAGATGCACGAAAGAGCACCCGGACTCTTGGGGCCTAACTCATTCACAACACCTGCAGCATACAAAACACTGTAGTAGTAGTAGCAAACGTTGGGGCGGGAGAAATTCCCATCGCCGGAAACCAACAGGGCGTGGGCTTTGAACCCGGCTTGCACGCACGCGTCGCACGAGGTGAGATCGGATAGGTCGTGCCGGCAGGCGGGGTCGAGGGGATTGGACGATCCTATCAAGGCGTCAAAGTCCTCTTGGGTCTTGATGTCGGCACACGCGCCGGTGGGGTTGGTGTAAGTTTGGGGGTGGAAACATGTGGAGGTGAGGTAGGGGGGTAGAGAGAGATTGGTGAGCTTGGATTGGAAGAGAGAGAGGCAAGAAGTGGAGGTGGGTAGGTCAGGGAGCCTGAAGAGAGTGGTGTCCTTGAGGTGCTGGGATAGAGCTACTGCATAGAGGCTGAGGAGTGTTTGGCAACAGGTGTCGTTGGTAGTAGCTGAAAGTGCAGTATGGTTGCAAGCAGAGGAGTCCCACTGGATTGTAAGGACGTAGTCTAGGTCCATGGGGCATGTGGGTGATGAAAGTGAGGAGATAGAGACGGTGGAGAGGGTGAGTATTGATAGAAATAGAATTGGCAATTGAAAACTCATCTTGTTTGGGGGAAGAGGAGAGAGAGTGAGAGGTGGGTATTCTCAATAATTTAAGATTTGTTGGGATTTGGAAGGTGGAAAATTGGGGTTTTAATCTGTTTCCAAGAAATATCCCTCTGGGAAAAAGAAAGGAGAGAGAGAGGAAAAAGAAGTAACACGGGGGTGACTTTTGATTCCTAGGATATTTGAAGAGTCCAGGAAGTCTCCCTTGTGACTGCCCAAATACCAGAAAAAAACGAGATAGAGGAGAAACTTTTTGGGCAAATTATAGTTACCCCCTCTAACTATGCCTCAAGTACACTTATCCCTCTCTAACTTTTTTTTGGCACTTAATCCCCTCAAACTAACGGAAATTCAAACGGTCATAACTTCAAACGGTCATAACTTCTTCGTCCAAAATTGAAAATATGCAAATTATATATCAATTTCGAGGTCTTGAAGTCAGCTTTCTAATGACACCAAAATCACATCACGATTCAAAGTACACAGAAAGTTATGATCAAAAGAGAAAGGGCTGGTAGGCAGAAAGACCGTTTTGATCATAACTTTCTTTGTGCTTTGAATCGTGATATGATTTTGGTGTCATTAGAAAGCTGACTTCAAGATCTCGAAATCGATATATAATTTGCATATTTTCGATTTTGGACAAAGAAGTTATGACCGTTTGAAATTATGACCGTTTGAATTTTCGTTAGTTTGAGGGGGTTAAGTGCCAAAAAAAAAGTTAGAGGGGGTAAGTGTACGCGAGGCATAGTTAGAGAGGGGTAATTATAATTTGCCCAAACTTTTTTTTTTTTAAACAGGATATACCAAGGGTGGTGGTATTCCCTTTCAATCCGTTTTTAATTTTTTTGGCAATTTTTTTAGATACATGATTGGAACACGTAAAAGTTGAAGAAAACCAAAACTGGATCTAAAACCACACCGAATCGGACCCAGTTTTGTTTTTTCTTACAATTTTTATGTGTGCCGATCATATATCTATTAAAGTCCGATAAACACGATTTTTAGTACAATTAAGGTTCTCGCTGAACTCTATAAAATAAACTAAACCAATCATCACGTGTAATAGAAAAATTAAAAACGGACCAAAAGAATACCACTACCATTGATATCCCGGTATAGAAAAATAAAGTAGTTCACAGGGACCAAATGAATGATGTTCACAGCTTACCAAATGAATGACGTGGACAATTTTGGGGGAATTATTCATTATAATAAGCTTCACAGAAGATGACAAAGCGAAACCAATCAAACTGCCATTTTTTAATGCTCGGTTGCTTGATAGCGTTCCCCCACTTTTTGTATTTTTGGACTTTTTCTTATCTTATTCTTATTAAAAATAATTTACGCTCGTCAGTTTTGCGCCTTGCTTTTTTAGTTTTTTGATTCATCTTATCAAGACGAATCAGAAAAGTGAAAAATTATAAATTTTACTCAAATATTTTTGAAAATATCCAAGATAAAATAAATAAAAAAACCCAGCTCGATTCCTCGTATTATTTTTTCCTTATCATTTTTATCTAAATTATTTTTCACGTTGGAGTCTTGGAGGTGCTTAATTATCACAAAGTGACGTCGAGAAAAAAACAAAAAAAAATTATGGGTACACAAATTTGTCCACATCAAATGTACACCGAATTTATGGTATCCATCAAATGCATCCCACATAAATTATCAAAGTTGTTCAATTTGTTTAAAACATATTTTTGAAAGTTCTTATATAAAAATTTAACTTATTCGGATATCGGTAAGGATTTGATCGACTGAATGGATGAAGCTCGTATATGATCTGATTTTTTTACAAAGACTCTAAGATTGACATTGTAAACTAATTAAATGGCTCCGATCATTAATTTGAAACCCCAAAATAATTTTCAATCAATTTGATGTACAAATAGTGCACCACGAGTTTTGTACCCATAAAAGGGCTCACAAAATAAACAAAGACGAAAAAAGGGAGGAACAATTTTTATTATAGCACTTCTTCTTTTTATAGCACTTCTTCAAACAGTTGGAAAATGTTTTTACGACAAATTAAAAATGATTCCCAGAATTAGGAGAGCTGGTTTACTTTTGTACGAATAGACCACTAGTAAAAGTGCATGTGCGTTGCACGTGCTCCGAGCTTTAGGGTTAGGGTATATTCAGAAGACTAGAGCTGATTCAAAATTAAGAAATGGAGCTGATGGAGGTGGAATCAGACTCGACTTCTGCTATTGTGCTGATTACGCGCGGACGATCCACCCGTGCATTTCCCTTATATCATTTTGATTAAGGAATGTAAAGCTCTTCTAGAGGCTTCGGATTGCACACTAAGACACACTTTGAAGGAGGCAATAAGGTTGCAGATAGGCTTGATACCTTGGGCGTTGACAAAGAGTATAAGAAATGATCTCATTCTCCTCCCTGAGGCGGATATGAGGAGAGTGGCCTTCGAGAGGTTTTAGTTATTTTTCATTTTCCTAAGTACCAAAAAAAAAAGTTCGACAAATACTAATGCAATTAAAAGACTAAACTACCACTACAATAAAAAGAAAAATTACCGATGTACGTTTCACAGTAACACCATGCAAATGCCTTGAATCATATTTATAGTTGCATCATTCACCAAAGAAATAGATTTTCTTTGTCTTTTTGTACTCCAACCTTCTTTGCAAGTGTACGTGTAACAGTTTCTAGGGTGTCCAAACAAAAAACATTGAGGCGGCATTTGATAATGGCCTAACGGGGCGTTTGATAACCTTTTTGTTTTTAGTTTTTGATTTTGATTTTTACTTTTTTAAAAACTAATCAAGAAAATTTGGCGTAAAAGTTAAAAATTTTTACTTTTTCGATTACTCTCGTCCTTACTTACCCATATCACATGAAAATTTGGCGTAAAACTAACAAAATGCAAAAAAAAATTAAATAAAGACAAAACCAAAAAATTTACATTTTACATAAGTTAATCACTGTAAGCATGTAAAAATTCTAGCCTATCACAAATTGCCACATGTTGCTAGGGTATAAAAATTGGCCAATCAAATGTCGCCAAGTGCCTATAAGTCAAAGTCAAAATTTCATGGACGGGCCAATCAAGTGATGCCAAGTATTCGTAGTCAAAAGTCAGAAACATGTAAATGGACCAATCAAATGGTGCCACGTGTCAAAATGACACAGTTATTATTTTATCAAATCCGGCCAATCAAATTAGGCTAATTGGTGAATAATAATATATCTCTTTATATATAATTACCTTTTTCTACAAAGGAAAGGTAATTATCAAATTATTATTATTCTTTTTAAATTCAATAAAGGAAATAATTAAAGAGATCAATATGGAAGGTTAGGGTTAGAGTCTCCATCCCACATCCTTATAATAAGAGGTGCTCCCTCCCATATTTTTCTCATCTGCACATTGACGCACACAAGCTGCACGGCTCTGAAGATCAAAACCCTCAAGTCCTTCAGAAGTTTTCAAGTCTACATCCGACAAGAAGGTTCTTTAGATTAAAACTTCAAAGCTCCGAAGAACATTTAAATCAAGTCCACATCAAACAAGACGGTTCTTCAGATCAAAGTTTCAAAGCCCTGAAGAACGCTCAAGTCAAATCTCCATCATCAAATCCAAACTCCAGAACTCTAAAGATCAAAGCCTCTAAGCCCTTCAAATTTCACATTCATCCATCACACGCAAGCTTCCGGAGTTCTGAAGATCAAAGCTGCGAAGGCCCTTCAGAATCTTTCAAGTCCACATCAAGCCAGACGCTCTTCAGTTCAAAGCATCCAAGCCCTGGAGAACGTTCAAGCCAAATCCACCAATCATCAGTCTCCTTCAACCAAATTGAAGAAGATTTCAAATACCGATTTGAGTCAACATCTGCAAATCTGCATCTCCTTCAACCAAATTGAAGAAGATCTCAAAGACAGATTTGAGAAGAAGCTCCAAAGCCCTCAAGTTAATATCCACAAATCCGCCATCTTTTTTAACCGAATTGGAGAAGAGCAAGCAATTCAACTTGAGAAGAAGCTTCAAAGCCCTCAAGTCAAAGTCTGACATAGTTGCCGTCATCTTTGCAAAGACCGCAGAAGATATCGCCGTTCAAATCGAGATCAAGTTATCAAGCCCTTGTTTCAACAACCGAAGAGAATAATCAAATGATTAATTTCTTTGAAAATTGCATCAGAGATTGTAATCCTAAATTTCTCAAATTAATAAAATTGAACTTATTCAACATTTTTCCGTCTTTTTTTGTAGACTCGAATTTTGCGTGACACAATCACTAACGTAAACATTCTCAACTAAAAGAACTCCATAGGACATTATTGAAGTTTGTGTCATGTCTCTCATAGTCTAATGGCAGATACTTTTGGATAAGAGTGAGTCTACAAACCATGAAACCAACCCATGATCCAACTCATGACCGCTAACGTGGTGGGATGGGCCCACATCAGCAATTGAAAAAAAAAAACAAAAAACCCAAATCTGGTTCTCTCCTCCCTCTTCACCAACTCCCATGGACGGCCCCCACCTTCCCTCAAACCCCCTCCACTCGCCCACCCATAACCCACTGGTCCCGCTCCCACCCGCCGCCGCCGTCGATTCCACCCAAATGATCTCCTGCAAAAGAAAAACAAATTTTATATGAGTTGCAGAAAATTTGAGTTCGGAACACCCGCCAAACAATTTCAGAAATATAAATTGCATGATCTGGGGAGGGGACTGGAATTGGGAGGCCGGAATTTGAGTGTGGGTGGAATCGGCGGCGGCGGCAGGTGGGAGTGGAGCAGTAGAGGTAGGAGGAGAGGACAGGGTGGATAGACACAGGTGATGGGCGGCAAGGACGTTGTGGTGGGCGGAGGCCCGGAGGGTTGGTAGCCAGAGGTGAATCCAGTGGTGGTGGTGGGAGTTGCCGGTGGCGATGGGTGTTGACCTCTCCTCCTCCCTCCCTCCCTCCCTCTCTTCATGAACTAGAGATGGGGATTGGGATTTTTTTTTTTTTTTAATTTTGGGTTTTCGGTGGTAGGCGCCGGTGGTGGTGGCCCCGGTGGGTTGACCTCCTCTCCCTTTCCGCAAAACAGAACCAGATTGGGGGAAGAAAAAAATTCAAAATTTTTTTTATTTTAAAGTATGGTCTATTGCTGACGTGGCATGAAACCAACCCGCCACGTTGGCGTGATTGATTGGGTGGTGGGTGGGATTCCTAGTCCCTGGGCTTTTCGTTTGGATTTGGATTATGGCCTCGCTTTCTGCTGCTTTTGATGATTGATTGCTGCCTCGATACTTTCGTCTCGTGATAGTAGCTCGCTTGGTTTGGAAAGGTGACAAATCAAATGGGCTGTGGCGCACTTTGTACCAGCTGACCAATTGAGTATTGAGAGCTCGTTTGATTGGAAGGAACAGGAATGCTACGCTTACAATCCATTACAACATGACGTGGCACCAGCCCCACCAACTTAACCCAGCCAAAAATAAATAAATTCAAAATCTAAAAATCAAAAACTAGGTTCACTTTCCCCAAATCATCATACACATTAGAGAGAGACAGCGACGACCACCCACCACCACCACTACCTCCGGCGAGAGACTCCCGGGCCTCCGGCGAATACCACTGACGGCACCAAAAAAGTAGAGAAGCAACTGAAAGTACATTCAAACTATTTACCAAAAGAAAAGGTTCATTTGTATCTTTATCTGATGAAAAGACATGTTCAATCAGTTAATTGATCACATGGGTTTCAATTCTTAGGAAGCAGAGTTGACAACGGCGTTCGTACATAAACTTTCTTGTCGATCTGAATAGGCACAAGAGATGAATCCGTGGTTTCGCAGATCCAACCCAGTGTCCCTAAAGGAAAAGTGGGACTCTGTTTCCACACGATCAATTACACTAGAATACAATTATTAAGGCAGAAAACAAGATTATTGGGGACTAACAACACAATTTGCCACCAATTTTTCATCTGGGTATTGTTTAATCTCTAGTCAAACGATGATCTCTAATATGCTTTCTCTCAAACTCCTCCCTCCGTGGCTCGAAGTTCGCCGCCAGTGGTGTTTGAAGGAGGCCCAGGAGTCTCTCGCCGGAGGTGGTGATTGCCCGAGGTGGGTGGCGCGGTGATGGGGATGGCCGTCCCTCTCTCTGTATCGTGTATCGATGATTTAGGTAGATTTTGATTTTTTTTTTGGTTGGGGTTAAGTTTGTGGGGACCGGTGCCATGTCAACATGTTGTATGCATGTTGTAAATGAAATGTTGTAAGCGTAGCATAAATGGGATTGCGGTGAAGGAATTATTAATGAGAAGACTATAAATAATCGGAGGACTAGTTGGAAAATAATCCTTCATATCACATGTTTATTTGTGCATCGGATTACGTAAGGGATAATAATTAGAGAGCTTTGGCTAGAAGGACATACTATAGGGTGTAATAAAGTAATTAGGACATCAAAAGTTTTTAACCAGGCTCCAGGACTTTTTCCCCCGCCTTCCAAAACTACCCCTTTAGAATAAACACAGAGCGCCATCCCAAACAGTTCCGTCAAACCCCAAATGCCACTTCTCTCTCGCGCGATTGCTGACAACGTTCGCCGATAAGCAAAATGCTGAGAGAGGCCACCACCTCCGTGTGCCGGTGGAGGTCGGCAGTGATGGTGTGAGAAAGGTGGTGGTGACGGCGGAGATAGGGTGGTGTGGAGCCGAGAGAGGTGAGGGAGAGAGGGAGAGAGCTGCAGAGAAAGAGAGGAGAAAGGGAAGCAACTCTGCTGCGGCGACGGGTTTGGGTGTTTATTGCCTAGAACAAGAAAGAAAGAGGGAGGAGATGAGAGAGAGGCGGGACGGTGGCTGCGTTTGCCTTCTTTCTTCTTCTTTTTTTTTTGTTTGTTTTAGACAGTAGAGAGAGAAAACAGAGAGAGAATAGACCGGAGGGAGGAGTACGCGGGGATATGTCGCCGGAGTGAGGCTCCACCGGATATGGCGTTTTGCTTGGGAATAAAAGGTGGCAGTGGTGGGACTCGATTGCCAGCATATTTTACAGAGATGAGCTTGAGCATAGAGATGGGGGAAGAAGATGGGTTAGTGCCGACTCACTTCATTTCTACAAAATAGCAATTTGTTCTCCATAGTTGACTCTCTCTGTCCTCGTTTTCCAATTGAGTTTTCTTTCCAAGTGTAATTTGGTGGGGAAATCCAGTAGATTTTTTTCTCTTACAGTTTGTGTGTAGCTAGTGTTATCTCTGTTAATCAATTCATTTTTTCTTTTCAAAATAAAGTTAATCAATTCATTTTTTCTTTTCAAAATAAAGTAACAGATGATGATATTTGTATTAATTTATTCCCTGTAATTTTAAAATTTTAACAGATAATATTATCTCTGTCAATCAATTCATTTTTTTTTCAAAATAAAACAATAGATAACATTACTATAACTTTGCATGAGAGAGAGAGAGAGAGAGGGGGGGTTGTACAATTAGTTTTTATCGGTTAGTTTTTTTTACCTCAGATAAAGTTATATGTGTTAAGCGCCATACAGATAAAGTTAAAGTTATATGTGTGTGTTATACATTAAAAAAATAAAAGTATTGTGCGTTATTTGAGTTATTTGTGCATAAAATTTTAACAGATAATATTATCTCTGTCAATCAATTCATTTTTTTTTCAAAATAAAACAATAGATAACATTACTATAACTTTGTATTAGAGAGAGAGAGAGAGAGGGTTGTACAATTAGTTTTTATCGGTTAGTTTTTTTTACCTCAGATAAAGTTATATGTGTTAAGCGCTATACAGATAAAGTTAAAGTTATATGTGTGTGTTATACATTAAAAAAATAAAAGTATTGTGTGTTATTTGAGTTATTTGTGTCATAAATTAAAACAAATGAAGTTATCTATGTTTAAAAAAAAATATTTTCTCTTATGTAAAAAATTCACAAGTAAGACAAGCAGCTAATGTTATATGTGATACATGCAAAATAAACAAATAATCTTATATATATTACTTTGTCAGAAAAATAAAAGCACGCAGATAATGTTATATTTGTGACACCAACTAAACATATAACCTTATATGTGTTACTTTATCATCTTAAAAACAAAAAATACACACAAATTACATTATTTGGATGACACAATAAGCACGCACATGGCCTTATATGTGCTCTTTATATGTGATACCAAACTAAAATACACCCCATTTATACCATATTTTTTGAAATTCTTTGATTTTTATACTTTGTGTAATCGCACAAAAACGAACAAATAGATAAGGTTATTTATGCGAAATTTGTACTCTATATAATCGCAATAAAACTAAAAGATGTGGTTATCTGTCCAAATCTATACACTATATATGTGGCACCAAATTAAAACACACCGCATTGATACCATTTTTTTGAAATTCATTTGTTTGTATATTTTGTATAATCGCAATAAAACGAACAAATATGTTTATATGTTCAAATCTATACTATTTAGTATCACAAAATTACCAACAGATAAGGTTATTTATATAAAATTTGTACTTTATATAATTGCAATAAAATTAAAAGATGTGATTATTTGTGTAGTCTTTTTCAAAAAAGAAGGCAAAGTAGACTTGGAGCTTTTACATGTGAAGAGAGAGTGAGATTAGTGCAGCAAGTACTACCTTCTCAAACTTTACAATCTAGCATTAAACAAATCTCATTCACAGGTATGGCTATTCTGTTAAAACAAAAAACAAAAATCAAAAGTAAGAACTATAAAACTCTATGTTTAGTGTGTACTTGCTACACATGATCATAGCTCTGTCCTTACATAGTCCCCCAAAAAACGAAACAGACGGGAAGAAGGAAACAAGTACACCGGCGAGATTCGTTTCTGTCAATCTTCCCCTCTGGTTCGTTCTATCTCGCATCAATGTTCTCCAACATTACAACATGAATTTTGCTAGTAAGTTAGGGCTCATGAGAAATTACAAAAAGAAAAGGTGTTGTTCTACTTCTGCATCGTCATCCTCGCTCTTTGCTGGTGTCAAGGGTGGCTTCGCCGGACGGAGGCTGTTGGGGAGATTAAGACCGTTGATCGAGCGAAGTTTTGGCCAGGATTTGGCCGTCGGAGGAAGAGAGGCAGCGGTTCAGATGGTCGAGGAGGAGGGGTAGGCGGCGGGTTCAGATCTGAGAGAGATAGAGAGAGAGCTAGCTCTGGGCGTGCTTTGCCATATATGGGCAATTTTGTCCAATTAAATGAGTTAATGGACCTCCGGTTATAGAAATTCTGAATTAGTGGATTAGAAGCCTTCCTAAAATATTTGGTGGACTGGAAGCTGGCCGACTAGGCTATAAATGGACTGGCGACTAATTTTCTGTAATAATTAATAAGTCTTATCCTGTTCCAAACCAAGCAAACTACTATCTTTCTGCAGAAATTTTTTTTACTATTACCTTTTTTGCAACTGGTTCTTACATATGACATTCTCGTTGGCCTCCTTCTGCAATAGGTGCCATTGAGTTTGCGACTGGTGCATGTGCTCACGTTCAGATTTTGGTAGTATTGGTTCACTCCTTTATCTTGTGATAAAATCTGTAGTGTCTTCGGGATTTTGAAATGATATGGAATTGCCTCTTTCAAATTAAAAAGGCCTTCTTAATGTTTTTAGCCGAACCGGGTTCTAATGATGGAGACAGTGCAGATAGCCCAATTTGGTAAACAAGTCCATTGTGGAAGAAGATTTTTGGGCCTGGCCCTAATTAGTTAGAAACTTGTTTCGAACTTCTTACAATTAAGGCTATAATCGAGTCGAGCCGTGTCGAGTTTTGTCAAGTTCGAGCTCGGCTTGTTAACTAAACAATTCAAAATTTTGAGCTAGAGCTCGGCTCGAGTCCTAGCTTAATCATTTACTAAACGAGTCTATTTAATCATGCTGAGCCTCCCTTAACGAGCAAAGTTGCATGGTTGCACTAGGCTCATTTACTAAACCAGCCGAAATATAATTTTCCCCAAGTTGATAAGCAAATCAAGCTACTCGATTTCAAACTCATGTTTAGCTTATTAAAATATCATTTGAGATTGCTTGAATACTTAAACTAATCAAAATTGAACAAGCTACTACTCACCTGACTTATCATATGATTGCAATATTCGAGCCGCTCAAAATCAACTCGATTAAAGCTCCCTTGATATTCGCTCACCTAATGAACAAGTAAAACTTGAACATTTTTAGAAGTCGTTAATATTTCAAATTGAAGATAAACAATATACGACTCGACTCGTTCAATTCATTCATCTGCCCTTTCAGACGCAGGAAAAGCCTAACCTTTGTTTCTCCATGCAGGAAAATTCCAATTTGTTTTTTGCCCTTTTTGATTGGGCCTTAAGAATTGTCCCAGTTTCCTTTAACTAGTAAATGGCCAGCCACAGCCCAAATCAGTTGACTGATGTAAGATGTGGGCTTTCTCTTTCCCGTGGTTTTTTCCCAACTCGACTTACCAAAATATAGGAGTATTGAAAATGTACGACGACATGCGGGACTCAATTTCTGGTCACACACGAATGATTCAAATCGTTCATTAATTTTAAAATAATTCTTCTAGTGACAATACCAAAAATTAGCTCAATTAAATATGTTCTGAATGAAAACTTGGAAGATTGCAAGGCCACTCAAACAAAAATACTTCAAAATTAATGAACGCCTCGAATTATTGGTGTGGAATTCAAAAGTGGGTCTCACATGCCGTTGTACATTATCGTTATCCCTATATTCCGGTACCTCTAGCATTTTCGATTTTTACCTCGTGCATGTATGGCTGTAATTGTAGCTTGAACACGTGATCTGAAAAGGATAGCAGACCTACTCCTCCCTGGGTTGAGTTCCACCACCATACATTTTAGGGGTGATTTCGGTTTGGTTCGGGGTAAAATTTTTGAAGACCAATTCGGTTCAGTCCAAATATTTTCAAGACTGATCCCAATCGGAGTTGAGTTCGGTTTGGTTCGTGGTGGGATCGGTCCGGTAGGAGATTTCAAAGATTTTGCTCTGCCCGAAATATAAAATTTTAATTTAATTTAAAGTATATATATGTAAAATATATAAAAATATAGAATTTCAGTTTGGTCCAGTGAAAATTCTAGGAAACCGAGACTGAATCGATTTCGGTTCAGTTCGAAAAAATTCCGCTATCACCCCGACCAAAAACCGAACCGATCGATTAATTTTTTTAGTCCGTGGGGTTTTGTAACACCCCTAACATCTATATCCTTTATAGAACCTTTCTCAAATTTCTCTTGCTACTCTCAAAAACAAAAAAACTCTCATTCATGCCTCATCTTGAGCAGTGGCAGAAGCAAGATTTTAAATCCGGGGAGGTCAGTTTAGTAGACATATATTTTTTATGAGAACATATACTTATTATATCATAAAGTTTTTGTTTTCCAATACATTACATTTGTACATTAAAATAATTCTAGCCTAATGTAGTTAAAATATACCAATCATTTTATTTTTTCCTTTACACTACAATTGTTACGTGCTTATTTTTATTTATGAAGGAAATTGAGAATGTAAAATAACCGATTTTTTATCAAATCAAACCAAAATTATTAAGATAATAAGTAGCTATACACGAATAATTATTAATAATTTTAAAAATCAAGTATATACAAAATACAAAATTTTAAAACTCGGGAGCTTGGTGTGCCGGGGCCGGTGACAATCCGATATCGATAAGAGTTGTTTCAAAATTCGTAGACTGTTTCAAATTGAGCTAATTCTTTTCAGGGAGCCATAAAAAATATTTCAAGAATAATTTTACAATTTGAATCATCTTTGTAGGACTCGTAATGAGTCCCATAAAAAATTTTAAAAAAATTATTACATGCCATAGGTAATGGCCAAACAGAGGCTTAAGGGTTGGAATTGGGGAATAGAGTTTGTGCCTGAAATGGCAGCGTATTGGGGCGCTGGTGCCCGTTAGGACAGCAGCTCGCCTGAGAAATTTGTGACAGTGTTGGTGTATTTGTGCGTGATTTTCGAAGCCCAAAAACCGAGGCCGTACGGAGTGGCCCAACATGCGGGCGTTGGAGCGGGTGAGCGTGAGCCGAAACATTGGGGTGTCCAAAAGATATGCGCTTCATTCAAAGATACATTTCAATTCTAGTGGCCCCACCTCACTGTTTCTATTTCAGTCCCTCCATTCAATTAGGTGCCGAGCGGATACCACGTGGCGGTATCCGTTATTCCATATTTATTCCCCCCTTCTCTCCTCACCCGACCACTCTTTCTTGTTTTCTCTTTCTGAAATCCAAACTGTCCAAAACACATTTGGACGACTGAAATCACTCACGAAGAACCATGTGTGTGGTGCCCGCCTGGCACCTAAAACTTATCGCTTCCATCACCCATCGCTAGTATATTCAGAACTCACCGACACACTCCCAGTTCTCTCAATAATTGTTTGTTTGGTTGGTGAGAAAGTTGGGGCAATCAAATCCGAAAATTTCGTGTTTTTCAAGAGAGCTTCATTTACTTTACCCTGTCCCAATTATCTCACCCTTCACTTTCAATTTTTTAACTTTCCCAATAAAAAATATTTTTCTATAAAATAGATTTTGTCAAAAGACGAAAAAATGGTTTTCCTACAAGATTTTTTATCAATAGAACACATATAAAAAAATAAAATTTATTATTCTGTATTTTACCTCACTTAACTTTTATTGGAAATCTATTTCACATATAGTATTTTCAATAACTAAATGGAGCCTTCATGTAATTATTTTAAATCTGTTAAACCAATCTAAATTATCTGTGCTCAACTCGATTTCGACTCGTTAAATTATCCAATTTCTTAAGAGAAAGTAGCCACTTATTTTCGATAATTAAAATTTCTCAGATTTGTTTGTTTTATACATGCCTACCCGCAAATTGGGGCAAATTGCAGTATTAGAATTTTAGATCTTGTCCAAATGTTACTATTAAATAATATCTTCAAATCGTATTAGGAATAAGGTCACTCCACTCCACTCAACGTCAAAGTAATTGTTTAAGATTCAGATAGATTCGGAATTATGTAAGCAGGCCATATCCAAATACATATTCGGATACTTTTGAACCCGTCTATGGCCGCACCGAGCGACATGCAGTGTCCACTTTAAGTCTTGCACAAAAAATTCAAGCCGTTTAATAATTTTTTTTTAAAATTACGGAATAGCCTAGTGAAAAATGAGGTCAATTGGATAAGTATAGGTGCTTGATCCTGTAATATATCTGAATGAAAAAATATGAAGATTGAATCGAGCACCTACATACTACTTATCCAATTGAGCTCATTTTTCACTAGTCCACTCAAACTCTCGGCTCAGATTTTCTGTGTGGGATCCGAAATGGGCCTCATGGGCCACGTACCAATCGGTGCTGTGTCGATGGCTTTAGCATTTTCGAATACTTTTAATGAGCTCAATTTTTATTCTCTCCATATTTGGTTATAGCAAAGAAATTAAAGCAAGCAAAATAAAATAATACGTCATCGCTCGTGATTGACTCAATAAGAACTTGCTTGTGATCACCAAAACTAAACAAATCAAATTTAGAAGTGTGATTCAACGAACTCCGAACTAGCTTAGCAAAAAAAAGAAGAAGAAGTCTAAACTAGATGATCAACAAATTTTCCACATTTCATGCTATAATCTTAAAAAGAAGTGACTAAGAACATCTTCAACCACGAAATGAATCTGTCTATAGAATAGAATCAAATGAAAAAAAAAATCAAGAGACTCGAAAAGATTGACTCAAGAACAAATTTTATTAAGAACTCCATCATCGAATGAATACCTAACTATTAAATAAGAATTAAGAAGCGATGAGAACGATGGAATTTGTGAATGCAGATGGAGTTGCTATTTGGATAGTTATTGCTATATATACCAATGAATAGTTTCTAACTGCTCTCATATAGCAATGTTTCTCCAATGAGGCATATGTTATTTCTTCTATTTTCTACAAAATATCAATTTGAATTGCTTTTCTTGGATTCCATGATGAGAGTTGCAAAAACAAGAGGGCATGCTAAATTATATAAGAACAACTGTATCTCGAGTTATATCTACCACAATATATAACTTTAAAAATCGTAAAATATAGCATGTATTTTACCTCATCATTGTAGAAGAAAATTTGGAACTTCATGCTCTATAATATAGAAAACCAACACGAGATTATGAGAGTCCCATCCAAAACTAGTAGTTTAATTTGGTTTCATTCCTGTCTATCATGATATAATCTTTTAGGGGAAATTACAGTAAGCCCCCTTCAACTATACCTCGGTAACGAGTTGCCCCCTTCATCGTTTAACTCGGACACTTAACCCCCTTCATCTTTTTTCGCGTGACACTTAACCCCCTGCCGTTAGTGAGCCGTTAACGGAATTGCTGAAATTACCAATTTACCCTCTTTGGGCTATTTTGGTGGGTGGTGCTAAAATTTTTTTGTTTTGTTTTGTTTTTTTTTTTCCTTTGGCTGCCGATTTGGTTTGCCCTACGCTCATTCGCTTATTTATACAAGAATCTTATTGTGTTAGTGGGCTTTTTAGTTAAATACTATTTTGGTTAATCTTTGATAAAGGAATCGGAAAAAAGAAAAAAAAATTGATCAAAGGTTTAAAAAAAAGGCCACTCAAATAAGCAATCAGGAAAATAAAATGTTTTGATAAACACTTTCCAAAACCTTGATTTAGTATTTTAGCCCAAGAAAATAAAGCTCAAGTCAAGACCAAGACAAAAAAAAACCCAAAAAAGAAGATATTTTGGAAGGAGATGTAAATATGTAATTTCTGGAATAGTTTTAGAATATTTAGATTCTAGAAGATGTTTAGAAAAAGGACATTAATAATGCCACGATGAAGGTTGCATTCTTTTTATTTTTGGAGCTTAACTTATTTTACCCTTTTGGAACTTAATTTAAAATACGTTTAGCCCATACATTCTTCTTAACATATTTTTGGAGCTTAACTTATTTTGTACCCTTTGGTAACCTAATGTAAAATAAGTTTAGTTCATGCATTCTTCTAAACGGAGAAATAAGTTAAGCTCCAAAATAATTTAAGAAGAGGGTAAATTGGTAATTTCAGCAATTCCGTTAACGGCTCACTAAAGGCAGGGGGTTAAGTGTCACGCGAAAAAAGATGAAGGGGGTTAAGTGTCCGAGTTAAAAGATGAAGGGGGCAACTCGTTACCGAGGTATAGTTGAAGGGGGCTTACTGTAATTTTCCCAATCTTTTATCATGATATAATCCTTTGCCCCCGAGCTTTTGCAATGGAAATTGCTTGACTGTTTGATAAAAAAAAATTGCTCTATAATATAGCTATAGGTACTATAATAACACATATACCAAGCCATTGGAGATGCTAATCAAGCAGCCAAATATGAGTAATCACAACTCCAATTCTAACCATCTACCCATGATGATTTCAATGATGGCGAGATTTGAACAACTCAAACACTGTGCTTGTCTAGACTCCTCCTTTACAATTCCATCATCACTAGCTCTCTCAAAACTACTCCGTATGACTTTAATTGATCCGCGACATCATCTCGAACCGAAACGAACGGCCGAATCGAGCGTACTACAGGATCGAAGTGCAGCTTTGCACTCTAGAATTTCCAATTTCCAATCTTACACTTAGTATATCTTAAAATAAAAGGCAATTAAAATAAGAAAATTTATACAAGTAATTCACAACTTCTAGTATAATCTAATCATCTAATCTATTGATTTTCCAACGATGCCGAATTGCTGCAGAACTCAAACCTATTAGCCTCCATTCTCCCCACCGCAAAATGCCCCAACAAGTCCTTCACCTCCACCAAATTCTCCCCACACAGAAACTCCTCACTGCAAACCCTCTCCACTTCCCTGTCAAACTCGTGCACAAACACATGGGTTTTCCCTCCTCCTCCTCCTCCTCCTCCTCCTCCTCTCTTACTCCTAGCCAGCACGCCGGCGGTGTAAATCGCCGCCATCCTCCCGGGCGCCGCGGGGAAGTACCCGCGCGGCCCGTCGACCAAGATCACGTCCCAGCCCACCTCGTACACGTGATTCGGGAAGTCGTTGATGCCCAGCTTGCAGTCGGAGAACAGGAGGTTTTGCACGGGCCGGCACTCGTGTCGGATTTGGCGTCTCGTGTGGTTGACCAGCGCGTGGAGGTCTCTCACCTTGGTCGTGAACTGGATGTCGTAGGCCTCGATGTCCGGGTGGGATTGCTCGAGCTTGGAGACCAGGTAGGCGCTCTCGTCGACGAAGACGGTGCGGCCGCCGCGGTTGAGGGCGTGCCAGAGGAGGGTCTCGTGGGTCAGGCCGAAGACGAGGAGGTTGCAGTTGGGGCAGCGACGGAGGACGGCGGCGACGGATTTCAGCTCGGCGGAGGAGAGGCGGTTGGCGTCGGTGGAGTTCGAGATGGAGGCGTAGTGGAGGAGGGCGTCGAAGACGGGTTCGGGTAGGGAGGCGCCGCCGCCGTCGGCGGAGGATGAGGCGGTTGTGGTTGTGGTGGCGGCGGGGGGACCGCGGGTTTTGGTGGTGAGGAGAGTGAAGAGGGAGAAGAAAGTGAAGAGTGAGGCGAAGAGGAGGAGATAGATGCGGTGGGGAGTGGTGGCGTTGGTGGCGGCGGCGGTTTGTCCGCCGTGTTTGGGTAGTGAAGAGGGGTGGAGCAGGATTAGTTTTGTGCTGGCCTTCATTTTTTGGAGAGAGAGAGAGAGATAGAAGAAATGCAGAGTGATTTTTAGTGTACTCGTGAGACGCAGACTTTGTTTGAATATTTTGAGGGAATATTAAATTGAGATTCTTTAATGAATGGTTTCTGTAACAAACAGGGGACAGAATTAAAAGAGGGAGGAGAGGAGGGGGAACAGACGAATCACGGAGGTGGAGATTTGAGACAGTACTTATCTTTTTCCTTTTTTTTTTTTTAATTTTGAGAAGAATTTGAAAGAGTACTTTTTTTTTTCCCCCACTAATAAGATTGGAGAGTCCAGCCTATACGTACCGACCATGAGTATACCGATGGGTCAGGGCACACGGAATCTATTCTGGATTCCGAACGAACATCCGAGCTGTTAATAATTTTTTTTAAAAATGAGTGGACCGGCGAGATTAATCTGAATAGAAGAATGGAATATTGAATTAATCACCTCCACATATCGGATTGAACTGATTTCTAGCGAGTCCACTAGATTTTTTTAAAAAAATTAGTGAACGATTCGAATCATCCGTGTGAGACCCTGGAATAGGCCTCGCGTGCCCGTCGGTATACTCATGGTCGGTCCCCTTAGCTTTACTGAAGATAAGTGGTATCTTGTACTCAAATAGTCAAATGAGTCGACAAATTCACTTGGGTCTTATTGGTTGCAAAGAACCAATACCCACGAAAAAATAGTTAGAAACGACTGAGATAGGGGTCCATTGGACGTGCGATGATGTTATTGACATGGATTTGTACCTCCCAATTAGTTGGCCTACACCTGAGAATCGAACTCATAGCTCAAGGTGCAAATCCAGCAGAGCGGAGAGTCACAAATCACAAGCCACAAGGTATTATTTGTACGGTGTTGATATGGGTGGTGGTAGAAGGGCGAAGGACAGATGTGGGGTCTGGATTTTGCGAGTTGGTGGGACCGGACGGTAAATCACCGATGATGGTGGTCACTGGTGGTAGCCCAGCGGAGTATTATTTGTACCGTGTTCTCTGGTTACATAATCAGGAAATTGTGGTGACCGGTGGTACCCCAGCAAACCATCTCTTTTTCATAGTTAATTTTTGGTTGCAAATAAGGTACCACGTGGACCCAATCGGCACGTCCAAGCCGAGCAACCAACGGTCCGGAGTGAAACAGCCTTTTCATTTTCTTTTTCCCTTTTTTAAATCAATTCAGTACCTTTGCATCCGGACCGGTAGTTGTATTTTGGACGGTTCAGATGCGCTACACAGTATCACGTCAGTAATACCCTATTTGCACCAAAAAAATTCTCCCTTTTTTAAGATGGAAATAAACGTGTGCGGTGACTATCATACAAATTGTGCACAAATCATTCGAACAATATCAAACACAACCTCTCACATCCACGTGGGTCCCATACACATTTAACACACGGAACCCACGTGTATGTGAGGATTTGTGTTTGGTGTTGTGTTCAAATAATTGTGCACCTAGCATCTCTTTACAAATTGGGATGCACAGATGTGCAGATGATGAAATTTTCCTTTTTTAAGATGGGTTAAAAAAATAAATTTATGGGGTGTATAGATGTGCAGATGATGAAATTGTGTTACTCTACGTCACTTTTTCAAGTCCCTTGAAAAAAGAAATGAGTAATTTTTGGATGGAATAATAAATACTTTCAATCTTAATTCAGTACAAAGAATTGGGAAATACTAGGAAAAAAAATGTCTGAAAATACTTTTCTACCTGAAGGGTACGTCTTTTCGTATGAGACATTTAGGCTATGTTCGTTTTGAGACTTAATGAAAGTTTTTTGGGCAATGAGTGGAGAGCGATTGATAGAGAAATGAGAGTAATAATTAAAAAGAAAATTTATTGAAGATCATACGCAGGAAAAAAAGGTACGGACATGATCTTAGTGTTGTTTGGCAAACATTTTCATGGAAATTTTTTAGAATAATAAGTGGAGATAGATAAATACAGAGATGATTGTAATAATTGGAGAGAAAATCTATTGAAAACGGTGCTAAGGGAGAGAGGTTCTAAGAACTTCAAGTGAACGAAGCGTAGTTTATAAGATGGAAGCCTAATAGAATTTGAATAAAATTGTTTTTTTATATCAAAATAGGTAATTTGAAACGACTTATTCATATATTTATCGATGTCTACTCGAGGTATGTTTGTACATCTCTAGGTAGTTTACTAGACGATAGATTCGGATCCTAAATCTGAGTGAGGCCCTAATGGATCAACGGATCATTTTGCTGGCAGATAAAAATTAATGAGTTTGTTTAGTAGTTGAAATGGATAGATAAGAGTAAATAAAAATAATAATCTGAGAATTTACTTTTAATTATCTTGTAATGAGAATACAAAAAGGGCTTGGACATATTTGAGGGTACGTTGATAATTACGCCGACCCAAATAAGGTTATCCTATACAAGGGTAGGTTGAGTTTTGCTAAGACCCCTGCAGGGTCTTATCTTGTCCGCTGGATATACAATCTCGGTGCAAATGAAAAACCAAACACAAGATACGAGTGAGACCGAATTAACTTATCCTCCCAAGGTCCTTACACCTTATCCCCTCCCCTCCCCTCCCCTCCCCTCCCTTCCCCGCCCGGCAAATGGCCGTTAGGCCCCATTCTGCTAAGATTCTTACTTTGTAAATATTAATTTTTTGTTTTACAAGACAGATTATTCTATTACAATACATTACCTTTAATTCAAAATATAAGTATTTATTTTAGTTAGCGAAACGGAGCCTTGGACCCTTCCCATGCCATTGGCATTGTTGGGGGGCTCGATTGGATGCGGGATTAGATTTGGAGGTATTATGTAAGAAGGGGAGATTAGATAGTAGATGGTATTATGTAAGAAGAGTGGATCCACATTGATGTGACGGGAGATTAAATAATACTTGGTTTGAATGAGGGATAAAACAGGGAGATAAGATTGTTTTGTAGTTGAAATGAAAGAGCGTGAGAGAGAGGGTATTAGGAGGGGGGATTCCACAATGCCGGCTCAAACCCTAGCCATATGTAAGCCCCCCTCAGGGGGTATTAGAGTGGTTTATGGAGGAGGGCGTATTATCAAATCCCCCGGTTTTTAGCTTCCCAAACAACGCCGTAGAACCGGCCCCACGAATTAAAAGGGGAATTGGACAATACCCTTTCACAGTGTGACATCCAAACAAGCCCTTAGTCGGTTGCGGAGAGGAACAGATGTGAAGTTAAGGGGAGGTTGTGGGCAATATTGGAGGGATGAGATCATTGGGATGGCAGAGGGCATTATTTTGTTTAGTAGGCACGAGGCAGGGAAGCACCCCTTCTTTACTTGCAATTATTAATGCATTTATGCCTCTCATCTGCCCGCTTTATATTCTCTTTACATTTATAGGCTCTTTATTCTTCGAATCCAGATCCGAATCCTCTCCTATCCAAATATGAACAGAAGAGAAGACAGTTCTAATTGTGACCATCTTCTCTATTAGTAATATACAAATACATAATAACTTTTGAGGTCCAACCCATGAATTTCGTGTACCAAAAGTCGGGCATGCACTAAAGTTAAAAGTTGGCGCAAGAATATATTTTTGGGATAATTTTCACTTGTACATAAGAATATTTGTGCTATTAATTACTAGACCTGGGTAACAGGTCGTGTCGGATCGTGTTTGTATCGTGTCAGTCGGGTTCATATCACAAACCACCCAACCCGAACCCGACCTATTTACAATTCGTGTTTCTCGAGTCGTGTCATTTTCGTGTCAAAAATGCTCAACTCTAACCCGTTAACTTCGTGTCCAGTTCGTGTCGTGTTATCGTGTCCGTTACCCAACTCCATATAGAATCACAGATATACCATATTATATATATATATATATATGTTTTTGTTAATGAGTGACACAGATTAGTAACCATGTTGGTCGTGTCAATTTCGTGTCTTGCGTGTTCAATCCGAACCCAACCCATTTAGAATTCGTGTTCTCGAGTCGTGTCATTTTCGTGTTTCTTGTCAGAAATGTTCAATCTTAACCCTCGAATTTCATATCCAATTTGGATCTTGTTATTATATTTCGTAGTCATTGCCCAGCTCTATTTATTACAAAATTCTGTGGTAGACAATTTTGTGGTCCAAGGTATAAAACTTAGTTATGATGAAGCAATGGAAAAGGAATCGAAATGACTGGTATAATCATTTGACTTTTAAACAGTAGCAATGAAAGTGAAAGGTTGTTAAGCAAAATGATAGCTACAATCAACTGCACATTTGACGGTTTTTAGGTGTGCCCGACTGCCCGTTGATGTGTTTTGTCTGTTTGGCTCCCAAGTGATTCATTTCGGGCCAGTTTACACGCATCTTAATTAATTCTAAAATACAAATTCTAGGAGCGCCCACTTACAGGAATCCCAATTAAAACCAAAACAAAATTCTATATAGACTGAGCACAAAAAAAAGGTTGATAGCACCTAAGGCTGAGAGGTTTCCAACCCGAAACCTTAAAAGAGAGCAAAACTCTAAAATCTCAAACCTTGACTCACTAGGCAAATCCCTTGGGATTAATTGAAATGTCTTCTAACTATTGGCTCAAACACTTCTTCCATCAATACGAAGGAAATACTTTTTAGTGGAAATTTTGTTAATGAAAGAACTTGAGTTGAATGCACCATGTTGAGCAGCTCCACACACTTCAAAGGTAAAGGTACATGATGGGCGTAATATTAGCCCTAAAAGCTGGATAATGTGAACCTTTTCACTCAAGAATTGCATCAATAATTGACTACCAATTCAAGCATTAGTTGTCCAAGATTCGAAATCCCCCTTTTCCCTAACAAGAATTATGATAAATCTTACTTTCAATTGATAGGAAAGCCAATAGTCCAAGATAAAAAAATTTAAATTTGAATGGTGGCAGGCAAAAGGAATTTCCCATCACCAACCTTCTTTTGCCAAAAGAATAAGCCAGCGGTTTACTTCACCTTTACGGTTCAATAAGAGAACCCTTTGGCCAGTAGAGTGTGCAATTTTGTTCACGTTTCTTAAAAAAGGGTAAACATTACCGTCTTTTTTATTGATTGAAATGATGTAGGTCTCATCTGTGAAATACACTTTTGATAAGTATGATATCACTTTGTCGTGGAATCCACATCATTTCAACAAATAAGGAAGATGGTAATATTTACCCTCTTAAGTGGAGGGTGAACAAAACTCACTATTTATAGTATTTGTTACCATTCTTACTTATCAAAAGGTACTCTCCAAATGCTTTGGTTTGAGTTGGACAGGGAATAAGGCCCCATTCTGCTAAGGGAAAAGTACTTATTTTTTAAATTAAACATGATATACTGGAAAAGAATCTGTCTTGTAAAACGGAAAATAAATACTTAAAAAATAAAAACTTTAACGAAACGGAGCCTAAGAATGTTTAAGTCACGAACTATACACAAATTTACGGAGCGAAAGGAGAAGACTATGGTGTGAGAACATGATACCCGGAGGCACAAAGGAAAAGAGGAAAAGAGAACATGATAGCAGGTAAAGAGTCACTTCCTCACGCTAGCATGTTTGACTCCCACTGCCAGTTAAAAACCTTAGACCACCAGAAGTTTATTCCGTCGTTACCTTCACCAAACTAAGGATTGAATGAGGAGCACATAAGCTGCTTCGAACCCCCAATTTTCAAAACATGTATATGCATATATAGCTCAAGTTTGTCATAGTTTTGCTCCCCAAACACAAATACACAAATCACAGTTCAAAATTTTACACGACTGCTTAATGAACGCTATGAAATCCCAACCCAAGCTCCTCTATTTCATCAAACAATGTGGAAATGCTAATGAAGAATACAGGCACAAGCACAAAGAAAGTGATAAAGGACAAATAAGACATATAGGCTGAAGGAGGTTTATCATTACTGACCTCCAAATGCTGCAATTGATATGGCAAAACGTTTGGGATATTCAAACTGCCTTTTCCTATTCTGATGCTATAGTTGGCCAAACAAAATACCCTCCGAGATCTTCAAATATACATGATCTTCAATTATGGTATCTCTCGTTAGCATGTTTGATCTGAAGAGCAGCTCTAACGACATTTCCCCGTGTAATGATTCCAACCTTTTACAGATAGAGACCAATGAAAAACTAGTTTTGCCAACGGGGAATGGACACGAAAATTCTATAGAAGTGAATGCAGAGAAAAATATTTCACCAGCATGCCATCACTGTCTACAACCGGCAGACGACGGTACTTTGTTTCAAGCAACAACCTGAAATTAGAAAAATCAGTGAAAAGGACATGATTACGCCATTTTAAAATGAATAAAGTGGTTTTCAGCAAATGCAGAGTGACATGGGTTACATAATTTCTTCCTAATATTTTCTCCATTCTTTTTAGTAGGACGACCATTTCATTAATAAGCAGAATTCATCCACAATAATAATTACTTTTTGGCATCACATCTTTCCAGGATGAAGTTCAACCAAATCTAATGCTTTCAAAGAACCAGGAAAACCCCTTTTTGCCAAATTTTAAGAGGTTCACAAGGAACATGAGTTGTCCTACTTGTAAAGGATGAAAAACCGTTCAAAAACTGGCCTTTAAATAACTTTTGATTAATCGAAGCATAGAAGGAGCAAGTACCTCGCAGCATCCTCAAGATTGGTGGTTTCACGGACAACAAGAGGAGCAGGTGTCATCAAATCGCCAACAACTTTTCCATTGGTTTTACTAAGCAGACTCTGTATCCTATTAAATGCCTGCCATATTGTTCATAACCTGTAAGCTCTAGCCCAAGATGTAATATTTCAACCAATTTATCAAGAAACAAACATATTAGGAGAGCCATCAGTTCAGATTATTGAGAAGTTGCCACCATCATGCCTAGAGAGTAGAGAATTCTCGTGTCATGTGATGTTTTTAAACCTCCGGAAAAGTGGAAATGAATAGACTATATTCATAGCCGATAAAAAAAAAAAAAAAAAAGAACTATACAGTCTCTCCCTAGAAAATAGACTGCAAATGGAGAAAAACTTTCTTCCATAATAGAACTGTGACTGTTGAACTAGTTAGAGCTTCTAAGTTTGCATACTTCCACAGCCTCACAGGCAAAAAGTTATTTTAGTCTCCATGAAGATCCAAGACATGACATGACACGAACATGCTAATCAGCTACTTCATAAGAACACCCAAATGCACTATATTTACAGGTGCATTGTCAGTTAGCTTTTGGTTTCATGATATGTCAGATTGACATGGCTAGTAAAGATCGGGAAAGGACTTTAGGATTTGTAGGAAAGATTGTCTATGTAATGCTCATGGGGTATTGAGTTGGTGGAGTCTTCAGCGTCTAGGTTTTGTTGTAATTGATTGTTTATTCCTAGATCCGTCCATCCGTTGTTTATTTCTCTAGTTCGAGTAGTTCATCTGTATCTTCCTCTATTGTAGTTGCTTATTATTAATTGCTCTGTTTCATGCTTCCTTGATCTAGTTCCATCAGATTGAAAATGATTTTTGTCAAATTAACTAACCCATAACTACAATTAATCAGCATAATTCTGAGTAGATCCATTGCAAACTCTCCATTTCCAATGGTCTTGCAAAAGAGAGCAGATCAATCGGAGCACCATGTTACTTAGGTTGTTTTTAAAATTATGAGAATCATATGTGACTAATTCATATCACCATAAATTTAACTGTAACCTTCCTCGCCTTGTCGACAACAAAACGGTAGATTGGAAGTGATAATTGAAGGTGGCAAACTACCATTAGAGCATGAGTAATCAATTAGAGAAGAGCTCTCTTACATACCTTCCAGGAACTATCAACATCAGGGAACAGGTTTGCATCTGAATGACCACCCCCTATGAGCCAGAAACAAGATTCATTAAATAAAAATAAAAATTCACTGGGAAGAACTGAATAATAGTGTTCACTGAAAAAGAATCTCAGTGAGTTTATCAAATAGTAAGAGTCAAAACAAATTGCACCAATCTAACTATCACGATACTGACAATAATGCCCCCACTTAAATAACCAGGATTCTTGTGACCAAACTAGATACAGAAAGCCATATGATGGATAAGAAAGACACCTCACAATTCAGATAATGATGCCCCCACTTAAATAGCCAAGATTCTTCAGGCCAAACATTTCAAAAGAAATATAACCATATAACTAAATTTAGCGAGGACAAAATGTAATCTCAAGTAGTACCTGAGATAGAATCAAGTGCTAACAAGTCATAATCTGAAACAACACCAACCTGCAGCCACAATATTCGTTTTTGTCACTAAATAATTATAAGGATCTCATGCAGGGAGCGGAAATAAGTTGAGATATAAAAAAAAAAGAAAGGAAAATGGAGAATCAGCATATGGTACTAGTATCAGAGTAGCATCTGAAAACTACAAAACAAAAACACCAGGACATCCTCAAAGGACCAAGATATTGTCTCCTAACAAGCCCAAAGACTTGTTTCACAAAGACTACCATCAATCTAAACTATCCAGATGGAAGATTAATGCATGGCTAGAAAAAATATATCCACGGCCACAGATGATGGCATTTGCCAAAAAAAAAAGGTTCCTGTCAACTTAGCACATAAATTTGCAAAGGTATTTCCTCAAAGCATAGACCTAAAGTTTGAGAACATTTTGATATGAGACAATAATTTTACATGAACAGCCAATTGCATCTAGGCTATGAATAGCAGCAGCAATTAGCTATTGATCTATATGCGGCTCAAAAATAGTCTGGTATTCATAAATTTGGACTCAGCGCTGTACAGCAATACTCATAAAAGTGACCAAACCTCCATCAATCTAGTTACTCATCCCTAGATAGCATCGTTGGTGCACAATCTTGAATTGTGATCAATTACGTACTTAATATTCTGCACTTGAGAATCACTAACAGTGGATTCTTCTTTGTGGTACACAACTCCAGACAAGAATGAACGTAATTAAGAACTCAGCAGTAATTTGTTGTTAGATTTAGCAACTCCTGACCTCTTACATCAATTGATTCAAGTTGAAATTGAGAGAAAAGCAAGATTAGCAGTCATTGATTCAAGTTGCAATTGTTAGAATAAGAAAAGCAAGATTAGGAAGATTCCATTACAATGTCAGCATCTACATCAATCAAGCAAATACTTAAGGTGCTAACCGAGCTAAATGGATTTTGTATTTACCACAATGCTTTTTTTTAAAGATATTTTAAATGAAGTCATCATCTTTCTAATAATATACGCAATAGTCATAGTATTGCATCAAAAGAGCCTCTTTTGTGTATAGCCCCATTTTCTAAAACAGTCCCAAGAAAAATGAAGAAACAGTTCAAAAGGTTTTCCTTTCTCAAAACTAAACTTTGCCTCATCAGTTACTAGCACTGGCTCCCGCTTTGAAGGACCATTGGTGAACTAATACAAAGAAAGGGAGAAATCATGGGGAGTATAGATGCTTAAGTTTGCAAAAATCTAAGTGAACATACCTAGAGCATTAGAGTCATATGCACCTATAATGATTGGGAAGTACAACAGTCTGGACTACCATGTGGATATAGGTCATATCCAGTAGATTTCTTAAAGCGGGCCAATAAGAAGAGAAGGAGACCAGAGATGGAACCTCAAGAGTCCGAACTTTACGCCAATCCCCAATCAACGGGAACATGACTAGACATAAAATAAGTAGGGATACGGAGCAAGCATGTACATAGCATGTAAAATCTACGAGGGCCAAAGATGTCGTAGGCGCAAGCTCTTCCCTCCAAAGTCCAAACCCAAATGCACCATACATGCAATGTGTATTGAAAAGACAAACATTGTTATTAACTCCGCCCAGAACGTGCTTTGAAAAACGCCTAATCCACAAAACACTATCTGACTTTTTAAACTAGTTTAGAAGTCGTGGGGAAGGTAAGCGATGCAAGATTTGGTTAAGTCAAGAAGTTTGCCTAACCAACCACAGTGTGACACGCAGCATTGCAACCGCGTGACAAGTGGCAGCAGGGCAGACGAATACGAGTGGTCAATTGACACCTATATGATGCACACACCTTCATGTTTGCTCCGGTCACGAGGCAGGACCCGAGGGGCCCTCTAAGCTTGGTTGCAGTATTGGCATGGCTGAGCAAGTCATGACCTTGCCCGTACAAGAGTAGGGGAGATGAAGATCTAGTGGCACGGTGGCTTCAAAAGAAAAAGGGTTCGCCACGAGACTCGTGGGACCCAAGGAGTGTCGTCACCCCCGTGGTCAAGAGTTATGGAATAGGACACATGTCAATGATTTACAGAGTCACCTGGCGCCTGAGTACTCGCCCACATGTCTATAAATATGAGACATTCCTCTCATATTTTGCAGAGATGATAAGACTGTTAGAGAGATAAAGTTGGTGCACATTGATTCTTAAGAAGGAGAATATCCTTTCCTTGGTATCTCTATTGTCTTTCTCGTAGAGATTCTGAGTAAACATCACCCACACAGAGTGACTGCCTTAGTCTATTATATATTCTCTTGCCTTCTGACTGCCTTAGTCTATTATATATTCTCTTGCCTTCTTCTTCACCCCCTGGATCACTCCATCTCCCATTCTTCTAATCGTCAATAATTTTTACCTCTCCAACACTTCAATTATTCGGAGTACTAGGGCTCATATTTCAACCTCTCTTACAATAATCAATGCCTTGTTCGTTTCCCTTTTTTTTTAAAAAAAATTCAACTTAAAATATACTCATTATCCCTACTTGCAATAATTACTTTCCACTCATTACCCCTATCTCCAATCATTATTCTCATCTCTCTCTTTACCTCTCTCCACTCATTACTCCTATTTCCAATCATTACTCTCATAAAAAATTTCTCCAAAACTTATCCAAACACAGCACAAGTTTTGTACAATGCCTATTGTCAAAACAGTATCTGATTTTCTAAAATAGGTTGGTAGCAAGCTGTATTACTTTGTTCAACAACTTGATTTAATCCCAGACTGCAAAAAATAGCATGGTTTAGGTAAGTTGGACATCAGCATGAAGAAAGCAACAAACCAAAACTCATACAAGTTAACACTTGATTAGCAGCCTTACAGAAGATAACTTCAAATTCGTGGAAAACAACCATAATAATTTTCTTGTTCAAAATCATTTTCTCAAGATAAATCCCTTTCTAGTTTCCCATAGTGTTTTACTGCCATTTCGTCTTTCTTGCCAATGCGGGATAGTACTGGAGATTCATGTTCGTAAAAAGATATTCACCTATCCTTACAACAGGAAGGCAATATAATCCTTTCATGTCCATGATGATGATTACATTATCCCTTTTTTGGTACATTATCAGTTTCTCACAAACAATGCAATCAAATACAGTTCTGAATTGGAGACTAGAGCGGCACACATTGACCCACATCCCTTACAATTACCAGTGTTACATTGTCAAGGGAAGGCATACCTAGTGAGACCCAAAATTGACACCTTATGATGCAATTTTTATAGCAAATTTTCACTTTGCGACCTCTGTTAACTGCTTCAGAGATCTACCACGCTAGAGCAGGTGGTAGGATCTTGTCCCCCCTCCTTGGTGGCCAGAGGTCGAGCCCCACGAGGGGCGGTGTTTGGGGTTTCAGGGCTATGGATAACCTCTGAGTCTCCCGTTGACTAACATCCCACTAATTCCCGCTAACTATAAAATATGGGGAAAAAAAAACTGCTTCAGTTATCCTACAGTGTTTTGTGTTTATGTCCCATCTGTTCTTATCTCCTCGAATCATTAACCGCTTCAGTTTTTTAATACGAAATTCGATAGCCACAGCATGCGCGCTTCCCAATTTTATACAAGTAAAATACTCACGGAGAATTAACTACTGCAATTGTAGAATAATACTATTTGACTTGTTTCCTTTGCGTAACAAGACGTAACTAAGTACTTAAAACATAGGAAATCAGACAAGTAGTCAACCATTACTCCATCATGAATGGCATAACATAAAATATTGCACTGTGACAAAATCCAAGGTCTAGATTCTAGAAAAAAAAAACACAGGAGGTCTCCAATAATGTTGTCAATCCCGTACCACACCGGCAACAAAACGGAACACTCCCAACACTGTTGTCAATCCCGCACCACACTAGCAACAAAACGGAACACATACCTAGGGGTTCCGTACCGCCCAAAATCCCGATCTGTGCCGATCGATACAGGGTGTACCAACTTGTACAGGTCAATACCGGGCTTGTGCTAGAATCTCGGCCGGTACAAAATAGATTGTGTATTTTTTTTTCTTGCTAAAAAAAGGCTTGAATTTTAATTTTAAGATAGTCAACAAAACTTGGAGTCTTTCATAGGTTGATCATCTTAATTTGTTATTAGGACTAAGGTTAAGGTATATCAAAATGTTAGAATTTGTTTTATAAGGTTTTTGCTTATTCAAAAAAAATATTATAAATACATCAAATATATGTTGCTGACAATCCGGAACGGTACCAAGGTACACATCGATACCAGTCCGGCGGTCGTACCATCCCCATAGAGAAAATGGTACGTTTGCCTGCGAGGGGTTGACTACTCTGCTCCCCCAATGGTCTTTAACAGAGTAAACAATTAGACTCAGCGATGATAAAAAAAAAAAAACAATTAGACTCAGCGAATATTTAACTTACCAATTTCCAGTTGTCATCAATCACAGGAAAGCCGGTAATTCTTTTATCCACAAGAAACTCTAGAGCTGTTGACAACAAAACCGATGATAAGATGATGAAGTAATCATAAATAAATACACCTAACGACAGAGGAAAAATAAAATCCCGCGTATCTTAATTACCTTCATCAACTGTCGTCGTAGGTTTGACAACGTGCAAATCTTCCTTCTTCGTCATGAAATCACCCACCGTGTATACAACCGCGCTTCTTGGCTGCAAATCATCGACCAGAGTAAGAGAGAGAAAGATATTCCCTCATGTATAGAGAGATACAAGGAAGAGAGAGAGGTAAATACAGGCGTGGAATTAGTGGTGCCGGAGGCGGAAACGAGGAGCCGGCGTGGGCGAGAGCAGAGAAGGATGGAGGAAGGGCGTGGTGCGGGGGCGATTGGATGGCCGAGGGTGCAGGGTAACTGAGAGCGATGGCGGCGGCCGACGGCGGGGAAGGGGGAAAGAGAAACGGAAATTGAATTCATCGAGTGTGTTTGGGATTGGGAAATGGAAGGCTGGCGGCGCTTGGTGAGGGAATTTCGAACGGTGGAAACTGTGCGTCTATGCAGGCAGGCGCTGTTTGAAGAGGGAATAATGCGTTCCGTGTGGGAGAGAAAGTGCTGCCTGCGACTGGGAAAGGCGCGGCCAAGGTCGTCGGTTGGAACTTGGAAGGAATTTCCCATGTTTTCAACTATCAAGCACCTACTAGTGGGATCACGTGGGACCCGAGAAAATTGAGATATCGGAGTACGATTTGATGAGCCTAACCAGGCAGTCAAGTGGTAGCAGGCGCTAAAGCTGCAAACGAGCCGAGTTTTGTTGTGTTACAGTTAGGTTGGATTGACAAAGGTGTCAAAAGATTGAGAGCTCGAGTCCACATGAGCTAGAGGTGTGTTTTAGTTAAGCTGGATTAATAAAAGAGTTAAAAAATTGTGCTCAAGCTTAAACGAGCCAGAGCCTAATTCATTTGTTAAACGAGCCTCCATAAATGAGCTGAGCATACTTTTTTTCGAGCCGAGCCGAATTTTGGAGTGTCAATCTCGACTCGTTATTGAGTGTAATGAGTTGAGAGACAGAATTTATCATTCAAGACAATAACCCTCATCCGAAATGACCATAACCCTCATCTGAAATGACCAACCCGTGTCTGCCATGTGAAAATGGTTTAATGACTGTGGACCCAATTTGATTGATATTATTCGATACTAGTGCTATTCTTTTTTCAATGAGACGAAAAAATACACAGTAGTTGGTATAAGTTTCTCTGTTTAAATCTTTCACGACACCCAGTGACCCAATAATGTACGGAGTACGGAACGCCACTGTTTAACCAATACTAAGGCCTCGTTCCACAACTGAGAATAAAAACTTATTTTTTAAGAAAGCAATTTCAAGCTCAAAAATAATGTGTTTACGCAAATAATTTTTCTACCAATATGGATCTTGTTTGATAGATCTTATCGAGATCTTTTATACGGTGCAAAAAAAATCAAAAAATTATTTTTCATTTACATTATTTTTTAGTTTGAAAATATGAAATAAGTACTTATTTTTTAAGAAGGTGTTCTGGAACGGAGCCTAAGTTATCCCCCACTTTTTTGCTAGAGAAAAAGCTAGAAATAAATTAGAAAGTAGAACAAGGCCTTGTCAATGGGGCTCCTAATTGAACCAAACTACTCTGAATCCGAGTCCGAGCTCGTGTTCATTTGTTAAAAGCTTCTTCAAGATTAGTTTATTTCATTGACAAACCAAGCTTGAAAAATTTACAACTTAGCTCATTCAACTTATAACACATAAAAAATTCAAGTTACTCAAAATTGGACACATAAAAAATTCAAGTTACTCAAAATTGGCTTGTGTTTGGCATAATTATAGCTCATTTGAGCTCAGCTTGTCTCTTAAGTAAGCTAAGTTGAAAAAAAAAATTTGAAGGTCGTGAAGTTTTCAAACAAAGCTTGTTCAATCACGTGCTTGGCTCGTTTGGCTTGTTTATCAAGACTCGAGATACTTTGTGTGATCATACAAATAAAATTTTGTTTCTAACTTCTGGCGATTAAAGCCTTCCCAAATCATATTTACAACCTAAACAATTATGTAAAATAGAGAAACCAAATAACCCCTCTAAAAAGGGGTATAAAATGAGCCCTATCTCTTAATCAGGCATTTTGCCGGTTAAGATGCCTAAGTCTCAACCCTCCATCTACTCCATCGTGGTCCTGCCTAATTAATCGAGTCCCCTGCGTATCAGAATTTTGTGCTTCCGAAGAACTCGGTTCACTTTGCCTTCTCCCCGAATCCTCTCCAAAGTTATGAAGCCTACGCCCGATCAAATAGCGATCATCGCGAATAGAGTTATGGAGGTTGGTGAACCAGACATGGAACCTCTTGGCGCAAAAGCATAAAATGCTGAAACCAAGGCATCCCAGCCAGGCAAATCGATACACTGCCGAGTTAACCACCAATGGGTACCCAAATACCGGAAACACCCCTCGGGCCAAAACGTAGGGAACACACAGTGCAGTAAGCAGCTTCATAGTGATGGGCAGAACTATCTCACGCAGTACCCAAAAGCCCTGCAGCCTGGAGAAACCATCTTCTCTCACCCTTTCAAACTTTACACGCCAACCCTCATCCACCAGAGGCACCATTTGCTCCAGCATGACCTGATCAATAGAAAATAAATGCTCAGTAGTGCTTGGACACTTGGAACAAAACATCCTGTCGTTTGCAAAATAGATTGCAACCTAGTCATGACATAGAAGGATTAAACTCGAAATCACAACTATTTTCCACGGAAATAAAGGAAATGATCCCAAAGCTGGCCATATCTAGCAGAGACCAGGCCCAGAGGTGGCGGCTGAACACGCCCTGGAATTCTGGAGATGAATTTCAAGAGTTCAGACACCCCAAATAGAAAGAGTTGGAAAATTTAAACTGAACAACTAATGCCTAATCTTTGGTACATGTATAATAGTAAAACAAGAGATTCCTAAGAACCCAGAGAATTGAAAGGAAAAATAGGCCACGTTGAACGAAATTGGGGAAAAATAGACAGGACAGGAGCAAAATTCCTTGCGCATTTCGTCAATCGTATTGACATATCTGATTGGGGAATAGTTGCACTTGCAAGTGATGTCTTACCACATTATTTCATAATCATTCTGCCACAAATTTCAAAATACAATTCCTTCACAGAAGTCGGAAGTTAAACACTTACCATTCTCGTCCAGATCTTAAGAAAAATGAGTCCCAAAGCCCAGTCCTGATACAAAAGGAAAACCGGGCTTTCATCCACAGGCACCCGCATTGGCACAATTACCAAAAGTTCAAAGAGAAGTCCAATTAACACCGGGATGACAAAAACCTGGAACAAAAATGTGATCGTAGAGTTGAGAAGATAGTAAATAGAATTACCGCAAAAAAAAAAAGAGGATGGCTTTTTCTTACCCATATTGACAGCAATGCGGAACTCTTCAAAATAATGACACACCATTTCCAAATTTGTTTTAGCAGAACTTTAGCCCTCCTTGTTTTAACGTGCTCAATGGAATACCTAGCCCCAGCTAAGGCAGTCCAAATAATATAGACTCCAATGGCAAAAGAATATAAATCTACAGAAAATAGCGGCAACAGTTAATATTTTCCTTGCGGAAGCAAGGAACTCGAGGCTGAACCAATATGAGTCAATCTTATTACCATTGCACTTGACCCCATGAGTTACTGGGAGAAGAGGGATGCGGTTGAAAAGTGTACGTCCAATAGAAACTGGTACAACTACTAAGGCAGAGTTAACTATAAGTAGAGTCATCCAAGCCATCACCAACAACAGCACAATCTGAAGCACAAATACGTACCTTCTACAAGACAAAATCAAAAAACATAAGACCACAACAACAAAAATGTCAGAAGCATTCAGAAGAATACTAGTTCGAAACATAACCCATAATTATTCACTATCTGAAAAACATAAAGGTTCTGGAGAGAAGTATGTTAGAACGTGCCATTTTGATGTAAGACAAGTATGGTGAAGACTCTTTTACTAGTAATGAGACAAAAAATCAATACGAATCTGAAAACAGCACTAGCACTAGTGTCAATTTAGGTGTTCATGTGGCAAACCTTGGGTTATTACTTACTCCCTCCGTCCCAAATTGATTGTCCGGTCCGCAAAACGGAGTGTTAAAAATAATACAATTTTTGCAAGAAAAAATCAAAAGTTTTTTAACAACTTACTAGATATCAATGAGTATTTTTAATTTGTGAAAAAAGTTTGAATTTTTTCTTCAAAAAATTGCATTATTTTTAACACTCCGTTTTGCGGACCGGACAATCAATTTGGGACGGAGGGAGTATTAGTAATTGTAAGCCCCTCAACCACCAAACATGTGTGTTCATAGCTTATGTGGCAGGTATGGCACTGACAAAAAGGATAATATGCTATAAAGTTGAGACATAAAAGCAAGTGGCAACCAATGGTCACAGATTGAGGGGCTACAAAAGTACATTTGGATAAATTCGTGATAAACAACCACAAAGTTGAAGGAAGAGAATTATTACTAAAAGTTTTCCTACAATGATGCAATTCATGGGCACAGTGTAAGCTAAAGATGTCCAATTTCGTCATAGAACTTACTCTGAGTCAGCTGGTTCATCACCATCATACTCTTCTTCAAGATCAGTGTTTGCTAATACTAGCCTGCCCCTGTTCAAATCATCAGCAGCATGTCCTCCTGGTCTATCCTGCCTTGCTGGCTCCCCATTTCCGTTTTCAAGACCACCATTGTCCTCAAGTCTAGGCAGTAAGAAATCTGTTAAACCCAGCGCCCATCCAACTACGGTAAACCAGTAGAGGAGAATGGACTTGATTGTTACACGCGACTTAAAATGCTTAATCGCATATGGAATGCAGATTTGAAAGAGAAGCATATCAGCAGGGATTTCAGTGAACGGGTCAGATACACTGCAATGACAGGTGTGAATATTCATCTATACAGTGGCAATACATCAAACAGGAAAACAAAACATAAAAATAGTTGGAGAGCAATCTTACGAGACATCCAGCGGGAAAATTGATGGTGCCATTCGTACAGCAATTTTAACTGGTAAAAATACCAGCATCACTATCAAACTACCATAAACAGCAACAGACAGCAAAACCCTACGAGCATGTTTGTGCATAGGATCATCAATCAGATCACGGAAGGGGTTGTAATTTGGATCGGTCTGATCTCGAAGAAAGTAAAGAACGCCTTTGCGCAAAACCTACTAGAACATGCAGCCATTGCACATAAGGGTTGATTGTAATAAAATGAAATAAGAAAACAAAACATAGGTTGCAAAATCTATACCCCTCGAAGAAGGCTGACAAAGATACTTATTTGTACCATATACACGATTCCTACACCCCAATGGACCAACGAGCTTGCTAATGGAGAGACTGAAAAGAAATCAATTCTTTGAGCAATCGACTTCCCGAACATTCTTATGGTACATATATCCAGCCACCATCCGCACATCAGAGGAAAAACACCCAGTTCAATGACCAGAAGGAAAGCAAGCTTAATCATGGTCATTAAATGTCTCATTGCTGCCACAAACTGCCTGAATAGGATGGGTATTGTCTCTGCTAATGAAGCTATACCATAGAACCTACCCATTGTCAAGGGCTCACCCCTAGTGTACCGAATCATTGCAACAATACCGAGATAGAGAAAGACCAAAGAGATTACAAACACGTATCCAACAGCAAGAGTAGCAACATCAGAAAGCCGTGATGTTCCAGCAGATGCACCACTCATAATATCAGCTGAGAGTAATGTGCTAAGATTATTCGATGATTCTTGTGGTCTTGTGGAATTTGCATTCAACATTTCAGCAACCGGTCCAAGAAAACTATTTTCTTGGTTATCAGGTGTCAAATTACCAACAGCAGCAAGTGCATTCTTCAATGTTATATTGGCGAAGGAAAGGGCAGACTCCATAAGCGGCAATACTGTTGACAGCAATGGACTAGTAGCAGAGGACAACACCCATGACAGATAATGAAGTATAATTCGTCCCAACCAAAAGGGCACATAGATGACAAACCCAAGGAATACCACGTTGCTGACAAGAACCTGTAGAAAAATAGTACCCCAGGTAAACACCATTCTTGACTCAAGCCTGTGAATTTTTTTATTTTTTATTTTGAAAGGCAAGCCTGTGAATTTGAAACAACCTAAAATGAAAAACAGGAACAAAATATATTCCCCACGCATGCAAGCCCATGCAGCATTCCAGTAATTGAAAGCCACTGCAATGATGATTATATCCACGAGGGCACGATGAAATCTAGGGATGGCAATTTGTACCGAACCGATGGGTACCCCCGAACCGTAACCGAAAATTTTCCCCGAACCATAGCCGAAATTTTCCCCGTGGGTACGGGTATGGTTGAGGGTAAGAAATAACCGTTCGGGTTCGGTTCGGTTATGGTTTGTCTGCTACCCGAACCGAACCGAAATTTTGAAATTACAAAATTACCCCTTTATATAAATAAACAAATATATATATATATATAAAAGATTAGGGTTTCACTTTACTCATTCTTTCCGTCATTAGTCATCAGCCACGCCTCAAAACCCAACTACCCAAGCCCTTCTCTGCGGGAAGATTGCCCACTAATGCAACCCCAGTATCTTCTCGACTTCTCCATTCGAGTCTCCGACGTTGTTTGTTCTCTCCTTTGCCATCAATCATCATTACAACGTCCAGCCGTCGTCAATCTCCATCTCCGATCACCCATTTGCCATTGACTCCCTTTTCTCCGATCGACTTCGCCGTCGTTCTCCCTCTGCTAAAGTCTCTTTGTGTGTGTTAAGGTTTCTGCTCTTTTTCCCCCCACTGTGTAAAAATATATGTATGTATCTATAATTGCGTCATGTAGATTTTTGTTTTTACTGAAAGTAAATTGATCAGCCATTTTTTTGTGAAGAATCCATTGATGTGCATTGTTTGTCTGTTTTTTTTTTTTTCCTCGTTTTGATCTGCCATTTTTTGGTTAAAAGAACCCATTGATTTGCATGTCTTTCTTATTTCTCAACTCCATTAGATTTCAACTACGTGTACCCATTCTGTTCAGGGAATACCCGAACCCCGTTTGGTTCAGTTATGGGAGAACTCTTCTCTTCCCGTTCGGTTATCGGGGCGGATTCGGATAGGATAATGGTTTCGGGTATCGGGTGCGAATATTCCAATATCCGCCCCAATTGGCCCGATTGCCATTCGTAATGAAATCAAAACAAAAAAGAAATCAAGTAAGAATACATTAAAAGAAACTTTGTAACTCTTCTAGGTTTGTATAAACATTGCCAGCCCCAAGCCCAAAAAATTAGGACATGTGAGGTAGGATGACAGTTAAAATCAAGTCAAACTGCCATGCAAATCCACCAGTTAAACCAATGTGAATAACTGCCCGACACATAGAACTTCAGTTTAGTAAACCCCGCTAGACAACAGCGGTAAACCTCCCCAAGGCGCACTTGGGAGACAGCCCACAAGGACCCGGAGCAAGGTTGAGAAAAGAAATGAAAGAAAAAGCTTTATTGAGATGAGAAATAGGGAAAAAGGATGGAAAACAAAGAAAAATGGATTAACCTTTATTGATCCATTTCTTTTCTCACCAAATCCCATCACATTGGTGAGATTTGGAGAGAAACCACAGCCCTTTCTTTTCTCTCCATTTCCCACAATCCAAAGGTCTTGTAAGTGTACACGCAACAAAACACACAACACTTCCCATCAATACAGCACACCAATCGAGGGAGTAAATTACCCCTTGTACCCGAATCCACCCAAAACCTCCCTCTGTTATGTCCCATCCCCAAGGATACCTTCAACCATAGAGATTTGACACCATAAACATAAAAGAACAAATTCCACTGGTGAGAGTATAAACTTGCCAAGTTGTGAGAAAGAAGAGCTAGAGACGTTTCTCAAGTGTATAAAAGGTATTGATTCGGTGGTGTTGGTGAAAGATAAGGCGATCAGGGATAGATGGAAATCGTATTTCGAGAAGTTGTTAAATGAGAAACATGAAGGAGGCTTTGGTGGGGAGGAAGAGTATGTACCTCACAAGAACATAGAATATGAATTTTATCGGAGAATACAAAAGTTCGAATTGGTTAAAGCTTTGAAAAGGATGAAATCAGGTAAGGCCTTAGGACCAAATGGTATCCCTATTGAAGTGTGGAAAAGTCTAGGTGACCTGGGGGTGACTTAGTTGACGAAGTTGTTTAACAAGATTATTATGACTAGGAAGATGCCCGACGAATGGAGAAGGAGCACTCTAGTACTCATCTATAAGAATAAAGAGGATATTCAAAGCTGCAACAACTATAGAGGTATTAAATTGATGAGTCATACGATAAAGTTGTGGGAAAGATTATTGAGATGGCTTGAGGACGATGACTACGGTGTCAGAGAAACAGTTTGGGTTCATACCTGGAAGATCAACTGTGGAAGCTATCTACCTATTAAGGAGAATGGTAGAAAAACACAGAGCAAAGAAGGAGGGAAAGCTATCTACCTATTGAGATGGCTTGAACCTCAATGCTTATCTGCTATTGCATAATATTGTTACGTGTTTGACCTGCTTAGGAGGGAAAGCTTGAAATAATAAGGAAGCGCGTTGAGAGAGTGTTCTCTCTCTAAGAGCCTAAGCTTTCGTATGAAATGGTGTTTAAAACTTAACATCCACCAAGACTACAAATGAACAAATATTGGCCTGAAGTATCCTTCTAAATAAGAAAATTAGACACAAAAAAAACTCAGAAATGCATTTACAACTCTACAAGATGTCTTATGATTTGGAGAAATTATAAAGAGAGAAGTGATGATATCAAAATTTAATAACTACAACTACTTTCTGAACCTTGTTTATACACTTAATAAGATGGCAAATATTGAACTCCAAACTATGACTGCTAGTTGCTGAACAGGCAAACATGCTTAGATATTGATATTTGTCTTGCTTATGTGTAAGACTGCCAGTGTATAACATGACCCATGTCCATGTATAAGAAACTGGGAGTGAAGGGTGGCAATTGAGTAAAACTTTGATAGTCTCTACCATATTTCATGGGCTAACCATATCAACCGAAGTGAATATTCCTAGCTCATAACTCCCACTGATCGATAGTCCCGCATATATGTTAACATGCATGAGAAGTTAAAAGAAACTTGAGGGCATTCAAACTACAACCAGCCTAGAAACGATAGGGCAAAGAGTTGATATTAAACAAGTCTCTTCACTTGCCCCAAATTTAAGCTGAAGGTGGAAGGCCCTAGTTGCTAGCTCATCTCAATTAATTGGAGATATCCAAGTCGAAAGGAAACAAAGTTACCAGAGATGCAAAGCATAAAATTGTACTTACAGTGAGTGCGTTTTCCAGCAAATGGAAAACAGGCCCCTGCATTCCAACTAGCTCCTCGAAGGGTACATCCTCTGCACCATCAGCATCATCCAAATCATCAAACATTTGTTCGACTTGAGCCTCAAGACGAGCTGCCTGCATCTCCAACCTAGCAGCAACATTTTCTGCATTCCTTCTGATTATTTGACCAGCTCCAGCAAGTCCTTGTGCCCCACCACCATCATCCCCATTTGCTTCACCCGCTAAATTCCTATTAGCATGTCCAGGAGGTCTTCTTGCAGCTTGAGCACCATTTCTATCTCCATCTTCTCTGTCAGCATCCTGCCCTCCAATTTCTCGTAAATGCCTGAAATAATCCCTCAACGACGTGGCTCCAAGAAAAATAAACACAATGCTTGCAGAAAGTAGGAACCCATGCAGACAATCAGTCAGAAAGGCTGTAGAAGATATATGACTCAAGAAAAGACTTTGAGCTTCACCAAAACTCTTCACAAATGACAATCGCCAGATCCAATATGTAATGAAGGGAATGACAAGGAGCCAAACTGTAAGTACAAAAATAAGGCGCAACAAAAATTGCACAACATGGCACGCTTTCATGGCCATCCCCACCAAAATCTCCTGAAAAGGAAGCCTCGCTGGAGCATCCTTAGCATAAACAGGTGAGAACGAAAATGCATGCTTGCAGACCTGTCATTTTATAACAAGTGAACTAATTAAGGAAAACCAGAAGTACAACAATAAAAATTTAAGTACTGATAAGAGAAAAAGAAGCGTGGCAGAGAGTACAGAATTGCATTTAACTTAACATACAAACCAAAGTGTTGACTTCATAATTTCAATCATTGGAATCTTAAAGCAATCCACATTTAAGTGTTCCTATGAAGAAGGAAGAAGAGGATTGCAGTCCACTATATAATTTGAAAAGATCCAAAAGGAGAAGTACCGCCTCCAAAGCCTAAATACCAGTCCTGGGAAAACTCTTTTTTTCCAGCGGCAGGAGAAATTCTTCCGTAGGCCAAGAAGACCCTGTCAGTCAACTGACATGGTGTGCCCAGCCATTTAAAAACAGATACATCGCATTAAAACAGCCACGTCAATTTAATGACATGCACAATCTCCCAAGTGGTGAACTTTGTTAACAGACATTCAAAAACTTCGTTTAACCGTCACTATTTTCTCCTCTCTCACTTCTCCTGTCATTAAACCAAAAGTTCAAAATACACCTGGTCCCACCATCCCCAATTCGTGGCCATCATTCTCAACCCCCCAACCCCGAAAAAAATAAAACTCTATTTAATTTACCTAACAAACACACTGCTTCCCTCCCCCAAAATGACCGTTGTACCTCCCTCAAATACAGATACACTTCCTCAAGGATTTCAATTATTTAATCCAATGATGGTCCCGTAATCTGGCCAGTCCCTTCTCTCTCTCTCCCTCCTTCACAAATCAGTGCGCACTAATTCGTCAAAGAGCAGAGCTTTGTGTGAATGCACTTCTGCCAAAAAAATTCCAACAATG
The DNA here is from genome assembly GCA_014282245.1 of Rhododendron simsii. Lineage (NCBI taxonomy): Eukaryota > Viridiplantae > Streptophyta > Magnoliopsida > Ericales > Ericaceae > Rhododendron > Rhododendron simsii. The sequence continues at coordinate 11,673,625 of CM024957.1, read as the reverse complement.
ACTCTGCTATAGCACGAAGAAATTCCATTAAAAAACACTTCCATCGGCCGAATGAATCTCCTTTCAATATTCCTAAATCTCCATCGGCCGTTCATTACGGTTCTGTGGTTTAATTTCAAAGGTCATGCTTTTCAATTCAATTGTTCCAAGTTCTGAAGGCGCAACTCTAATTTAGATTTCTTAACAATAGGCTTAAAAAATTTAATGGCAGTTAAAGAAGTTCGCTGCCTTAAAACATTTTCGTGTAACAGAGTTTTGTAACATGGACTGATGTGGCAGACTTATGTTGTGTGCCTGTTTTTAAATGGTTGGGCATACCACATCACATCACCCAAGTAACATTGTCTTCCTGACCCACCGAAAACATTCACCATCGGGAGAGGCAGTTTTCATGGTCATCACAATTCCAATATGTTACATCAGATAAAAATAATCACCCACTCCCCAAAAACGTACCCCAGAGCCAGCCAACTTAAGAAGACTATTCTCTATCCCAGCCGCTTCATTTCAGGTAGTGCCTAGCAAGACACTCCACCAAAAGACTGTTTTAGTACCAAAATTAACTCCTCAGACTGCCACCTGAACATAGTGGGTTCTTAAAGTATGAGTTTGTTTCCACCCAATCAAACTCATTTGTAATCCATGGCCTCCTTCATTTTGTCAAAGGTCTACATGTTTTACTTGGTGTTGAAAATGTCCAACTCTCTCGTCAGAATATACATAATGTGAACCAGCCTTCACTTGAAAGGAGTCAAAAGGACAGCAAACCAAGTTACTAGGCCGGACCCCCCGTGTTACTACCTTCCAGAACAAAAAAAAAAAAAACTAGGTGAATGAAGCGGCGGAGGGGGGTTGGGGGTGGGGGTTGTTCTTCTTTCTTTCAGTATCTAGTTTCCTGTAAGTTATCCCTTCCATAATTTATATCATGTGAACCAACACTACGATTGCACTGTAAATTTGTTTAAACAGAGCCAATTTAACAATAAATACAATGAAATGCTCAAATTTCAGGATACCATTATTTGTTTTGAATAATTCATAAGCACAATAACCTATGCACAAACCACAAAACAGAAAAGGAAAACCCTAAACCTGATTCAACCTAGGTCATGACAATTATCAGATATTTCTCACAAACAAAGCAATAATTCAAGAATGCATTCAACCAGACTGCCCAATTGATACACAATCTAGCCAATTGAACATAGGTCATGACAATTATCATAAATTTCTCAATAACAAAGCAATAATTTATAATTCAAGAATACATTCGACCAGACGGCCCAATTGATACACAATCTAGCCAATTGATTGCATTCACAAACCTAAACTACAATTTTATCGTAAATTCCTTTTGATGAAAGCCAATTCACCAATACTTACCCAAAAAATGCCTAAAGTTCAGGATACCAAATATTTTTATTCAAAGAACTCATAACCTCAATAGCCTATGCAAAAATGATTCAACCTAGTTGATGACAATTATCATATATCTCTCGTAACAAAGAAAAAAAAAATCAACAATCATTTCGACCAGAGGAACCAATTGACACACAAACCCGCCAATTGATTCCGTTCACAAACCTTAACTACAATCTTATCGTGAACAAGTTAACAAGCCAACTGGCCAATAATTACCACAACATGCCTAATATTGTGGATACCAATATTATTTTTGTTCGAAGAACTCGTAACCTGAATAGCTTAAGCAAAAACGATTCCACCTAGTTCAAGATTTTTCTCAAACAAAGTAACAATGACCAGAGGGCCCAATTGACACACAACCAACTCACCAATTGACCTTCCACTCTCAGTCCTAGATCTCGCGAATTTTAAGGATGTTTTTACAATACGCTTTTAAGCAGGCACGTTACGTGACTTAGGTCATGACAATTATCTCGTATTTCTCACAAACAGAGCAAAATTCAACCATCGATTCGACCAGAGGGCCCAAGTGACACAAACTCGCGAATTCACCTTCCACTCCCGCTCTCAATCCTTGCTCTGCGCTCTCACTCTCAATCCTCGATCTCAAAATTTTTACAAGTGCCGGATGTTTATAAAAAGACGCGTTTTTCATGCTGTGCTCCGGCTCACGCATGCACATTACGTGACTTACTAGGTCACGACAATCATCATGTATTTCTCATAAACCGAGAGGCATAAAAAGAGGGACCTCGCATTGGCGGGCGCTGCTGTGATTGAGCCACTGGAGGAGGCAGTCTTGGTGAACGAACTTGATGCTGCCGCTGCAGGCGCAAGGGTACTGGAGAGGGTTCTCCGTGTCTCCTGGATTACGGCAGATACGACAAACATCTCCCTCTTCGTCGTCGTCGTCGTTTTGATTGGTCGGCGGATTAATTTCCGGCGAAGTGGAGGGGTTCACGACGGGATCGAGGGACGCGGCGATCTCCATGAGATACGGTGGGAGATTTACGGTTCCAGTGAATCTCTCTCTCTCTCTCTCTCTCTCTCTCTCTAGGGTTCGAATTGTGAACTGCAGGGAGGTGGATTGTCTTTTGTGGCGGATGGAGAGCGGGGGGGGGAAACGGACCCGTACGTGTTGGAGGAGAGAGGAGATGGACACGGAAGTACTCCCGTACACGATTTTAGACTGGAGATCCGCTCTACCATAATTGGGTATACCTGTACCGAGATGTTTTGAGTCATTAGATTGCGTGAGCTTATTATGTTTCCAAATTTTCCTGCAATCCAACGGCCGAAAATGCGTAGAGGTACAAAGAATTCATCAGTATAGAGGATTTTAATTCAATGATTTTAGAGGAAGAGAGGGGAACTTGATTTTGGGCATTATGAACTCAAAATGTCTAGAATCGTTATTTTTGGATGAATTTGGAGTCGTTTTATGTATGTGTTATCACATGCATTAAATTGCTTTGGACGCAATTTGTGTGTAATATTGTGTTCCTAGTATTGCTGTAAGGACATCTGCATAAAGCTCGTTTCTCCCCTTGCGGGACTAGCGAGTATAAGTGCACAAAACTCAGAGCTTAAGCCTCGCCTCTGATTGAATCGGATTAACAAATGCTACAGTCACTCGCCTGAAGAAGAGAGGCATTATTCATAGGCTAACTAATACTATAGTATTTTTACATTGTTTTTTTTTTTTCCACAAAATCCATGCCAAACAACATATATTACTCTGATTACGTCTTTATTTTCAACACCACATCCACCATAAACTGTATTCTTCGTTTCAAAAATATACTCCGTCATATTTTGATAGTTCCCTGCGAAAAGATGTGTAATTTTTGGACCAAAAAAGAAAGCACTTCAATTCATAATTTTTGTTGTTCATAACTTTTAAATTATGAACGGATTTATAATTTTTGAATTATGAATGGAAGTTCTTTCTTTTTTGGTCCAAAAATTACACAATCTTTTCGCAGGTGACTATCAAAATGGGACGAGAGAGTATATTTTAAAATATATTGCAACGGTGTTTATTAGAAAACTATGAGGATTAAAAAAATAAATGACACATTTCAAAGTTAAAACACAAATTAAAAAGCAAAAATTTCCACTACAAGAAAAATGACCATTCCCGGCATTTTTATTACCGACATTTTAATTAATGCCGGAAAAGTCATTATTACCGGCATTTGAAAAAATGCCGGAAAAAGATAATTATTACCGGCATTTGTTTAAAAAAATGCCGGGAAAAGTCAATTTTTTCGCCAAAATAATACAATTAAACTATTACCGGCATTTGTTGAAAAAAATGCCGGGAAAACTCTTCGTATAATATAAATATTTTTCATTGTGTAAGGTGATCCAATATGGAGGCTAGCCCAGTCGGTAGTCTCACGCGCGCGCGAGGTGAAGGTCATGAGTTCGAATCTTGGGGAAGACAATTTCTTCACAAAATTGCGCGCCACGTGGGCGCCACTCAAGCGCCACGGGGCGGACACGTGGGTGACAAACAAGCACCACGTGGCGGACACGTGGCGCCCATGTGGCATTTTGTCTTATATGGTCTAGTTTTTCCCGGCATTTGTACAAATGCCGCAAATGAGTCCAACTATTCCCGGCATTTATATAGACCTTTCCCGGCATTTGTACTTTTACCGACACACTCCTAGACGGCATTTGTAACAAATGCCGGTAATACCTAACAAATGCCGGTAATACTCTTTATCGGCATTTTTTGAACTTTTAGCGGCATTTATAAAATGCCGGGAAAAGCAAAATTTCTTGTAGTGTTCATGAATATTATACTTGATATATTACTAGACCATAAGTTAAAATAAAAAATCTCATGCAGTAGATATTTTAAATGTGACTAGCCAAAATGATAAAGTAGTCTTTTAAGATGTATAATTTGGTCTCAAATTTAAAGAGTATGATGCGGATACTCTAACGAACTCCACGTATTTGGCAGGGTTCAGAATCTAAAAGTAACTACAACTAACAAAATTGATCCGGACATGTATCAATAGAAATTTCATTGTCTTGACGTGCATCTCTAAACAAAAATGCCCTGTTTGGCTCTATAACTCGATACCTAATTCTTGAATTACAAAGAGCTCATGTTGGGATCTCTAATCTCTAAAAAAAAGGACAGTGAAATTTTTGTGACCCGGAACATAATTATTTATATACTATATAACGGAAAATTATTTGTGGTCCAACGTAAAAACATTTGGGCTGGTCTTATAAGAATTTGTGGTCCAATATATGTACTTCTGTAGTACAACATATAAATTTTGTGGTCGGACCAATGAATTCCGTGGTTCAAAACCGGCGCATGAATTAGAAGTAGGTGCAAAGTTTTATGAATTATCATGTTCCAGCATATGAAATCTTGAATAAGTAGATTGCGTCTCCATATATATTTGGTCCAACGTAAAAACATTTGGGCTGGTCTTATAAGAATTTGTGGTCCAATATGTAGTGCAACATATAAATTTTGTGGTCGCTACCAATGAATTCTATGGTTCAAAATCGGCGCATGAGTCAGAAGTAGGTGCAATGTTTTATGAATTATTGTGTTCCAGCATATGGAATCTTGAATAAGTAGATTGCATCTCCATATACATTATGGTAATTGATTTTTACACTATACTGTTTGATAAATAACAGGGCCGGTCCCGACGTTTGGGTTGCCCAAGCCCGAACTTAAGTTTGGTTGCCAGTTCACTATTAAGCCATGCAAAATAAAAAATAAAAAAACAGTAAAAAAAATTCAAGATGACATTGTACTTTTAATTTGAATTATATCCAAAAAAACAAAACCTGTTTTTTTTTTTTTAATCCGATCCTCTGGTTATAGTACTTTATGATTTAGCATGATCTGATTCAAAAAAAAGATTATAATGCTTTTACATTATTTTTAGATTTCATTTAGTTATTTTCCTTATTTTGATCACTATTCATTGTTTAATAATAAAATGGAAAAATAAACATTACGAATCAACTTGGAAAAATAAAAATCTGACTTAAAAATTGGTTAATTTTTTCATTGAAGTTTTTTAAAGTGGTGCCTGTGCAATGCAAAATTGCAAATAACTATTGTGAGTCCTTTGTAAAAATAATATACATATGCGTGTATATTTTTATATTTGCATACATAGACAAATACCATTCCATTTCATGGAGAGAGAGATAGATTTAAAGTTAATTTTCAGAACCATTAATTGCAAGTTATTTTCTGAGAGAGAGAGAGAGAGAGAGAGAGAGAGAGATTTTGAAAAGGAGTTAATTTTCGGAAGCATTAATTGCAAGTTATTCCCCAGATAAAAAGAATCCCCAACACAAGGAAGAAGAATCAAGCATTAATTGCAAGTTATTTTATAGGTCTCATATTTCTTTTTATAAAAAGACAAAAATAAGTATAAAAAAATGGTCTTTTTTACATATTTTTGTTTATATTCAAAACTTTATGAGTTTCGATCATAATTTTTTACCTTTTTTTATTTCTCTCGTCAAAACAAATCAATAAATCACAAAAATTTGATGCAAAAACTAACAAATGCAAAAAGAATTGAATAAAGACAAACAAAAAAATCACTTTGCTTTTTAAGCCAAAACAAGCCTCGGTATTTGCTTCACTGAAAGTTTCTCCATAGCTTTATCCTCCTAAAATATCTGGTTATGTTGGATGAAATTAAGATAGCTTTGTGTTGAAAATTACAATGGGGATGCAAGTGTTTTTTTTTGCAAGGATGAAATAAAAAGAAATAGAGTCTAACAGCTAGATATCAACCCCCCTCCCCCAACCCCAAAAAAAATAAGAATAAAAATAAGGGGGGGGCGCGGATTGGGTACGACTTACCCATTTTTGACCCAATACATTTTAACCTGCTTTATATCGACCCATATTCAGTACACGATCCGTTTCAACCCACCCATTTATCACCTCTATGTTAGACTGTGCCCTCCATTTTTTCCCTTTTCCTGATGATTTGATTTAACAAAAAGAACTCCACATTTTTCTTTAGGAAATTGATTTTCACATTCCCTTTGTTGATGCCCACACTCTTTTATTGTCTTTTAACAGGTGAATTTACGAAACAGCCCTTGAGATTTGTAAAAAATATATGCATGCAGGGACTATTTCGTAAACTCATTCGCTAGAAAAAATAAGAAGAATGTTTGCAACAATTGGGAGAGTGTAAAAATCAATTTCCTTTCTTCATACCTATTGTTTTCAATACAAGTATCATTTTTTTCCCCAATTCTTCGTAGAAAGCAAAACAACCATTGGATGGACACACAGACAAATATTCAGGAAAGATCATGCCAATGATACTCAGGGCCACTATTCGAAAGTTTATCCGATCGTTAATTTCAGAAATTAAGATATTCAAATTAGTCGAGATGCACGATTATTAAAAAAAGATGTGCACAAATTGGCTCGAACATCGGTTATGAAAAAAATATCATGCCAAAGATTGATGGAGTTAGAATAAACAAATGGGTCACCTCTACCGGACGATTATTTTCATAAAGGCGTATGAGAACAAATCAGAAGCGTCCAATGTGAACTATCACAATTCCTCCACCGTCCATTAGAAATACAAAGAGCACAACGTTCATCACAAATAGCAGTAAACAAGAGAGAGAAACACAGGAGAGAAACAAATGTGTAATATTTTTAACTCAAACTTGGGGCAGAATCAGCTGACGCGGCGGCACAGGGTGATCCCGTCGCCGACGGGGAGCATGCAGATCTCGATGCGGGGATCGGCGGCGAGAGCTTTGTTGAGCTCCAGCACGAAGTCCCTGTAGTACCTGACGTACTTCCTCATCGGAGCGTCGGGCGGGGCCACCACGGATCCGTTCCACAGGGTGTTGTCGTAGCCGATCAGCCCCCCGACCTTCACCAGATCGATCAGCCTCTTGTGGTAGTTTAAGTAGTTGTCCTTGTCCGCGTCCACGAAGATGAAATCAAACGTCCCATGGTACTTCCCCTGTAAATCGATGCCCATATAGATCCAGTCAAATTTTGAAAAGTAATTGGAACGCAGATGTTCAGATACAATTCCATCCGGTCAAAAAAATGGGACCCGGGATGCTGCCAAGCACACCGCCGAGCGGGATACCGAGCAGCATCCGGGCCATTCAAAATGCAACCGACGGTCCGGAGAGCAGTATCCGTAATTCACTGCTCCAAAAACTTTAGAGAGGAGAGATTTGAGATTTTGATGAATCTTACATCTTCGATCATTTGATCGAGAGCAGGAAGAGCAGGGCCTTCTCTGAAGTCGATTTTGTGGGCGAGGCCGGCTTTTTCAATAATGGGGAGACCGATTTCGTAGTTTTCTCGGTTAATGTCCATTGCCAAAATCTGCAAGATCAAAATCCAAAAAGATTCTCGGTTAACTTAATACTGTTGCATTTGATTGTTTTCCTTTTCATTACCCAAAAATCATTCTACATGAATTGATATAGCAATATCAGAAAGAGAACATTTGATACATTTTTGCATTTAATGAACTTGTGTAAGTTGTAACGTTTGATTCGTATTTCTTTTTTTCATTTTTTTCAACGTTCTCGGCTATTGGGGTCCGCTCACGCACACCTCAATTATTCCCCGCCTGATCCGGTCAAAGGCAGGCGATCCAGGCCAAAACTAAGGAATTCACAAGAGATTTCTCTCTTTTGCGGCCATTTCTTTCGCAGTCCGGCTCCAAGAGATTGAAAAGTTTTGAACCAAAAACACCGACTCACAAGAGATTTCTCTATTCGTCCCTTCTCGTGGAGCATAAAAATTTGAACTTTTTCATCAAAAACTAGAAAACGGGGGGAAAAAAAGCAGGGGAATTGTGAAATTACCTTTCCATCATCAGGGATAGCAAGGGCAGTAGCAAGAAGAGAGTAACCAGTAAAGACACCGATTTCCATGGTGTTCTTGGCGTTGATCAGCTTCAAAAGCATGTTCAAGAACTGCCCTTCATCGGCAGAGGTAGTCATGATGTTCCTGTTTCCATTTCACCGTTCAAAAAATCAACAACAATTTCCAACAAAAATTCAATACGGGAAAATTCAAAATCCCAGATCATGAAACTCACCATGGATGCTTGGCAGTCACCTCTCTCAGTTCTTTCATCGGTTCCGGTTCTCTCGGGTACACACTGGTCTCCAGTATATACTGCCGAAAACAAAAAACAAAACCCAATTCAAATTAGGGGAAAAGCACACAAACCCAGATCAAATTTTTGGAAAACCAAACAAACCCAAGTCGATTTGAGGAAAACCAAACAGACCCATAAAGCTTTGGGGGGAAATGAACCAGAGAGAAATTGGATAAGCAAATGGGATTAGTACCTGATAGAGAGCGTCGCTCTGTAAAAGGCTCTTGTGTCCGACCTCTTGGTGCCTAAGGTTCTGGTTTTGCTCTGTTTCTCCCTTGGCTGCCATTGCTGCGAATTGAAGAACTTCTTGATTACTTGTTTTTTTTTCTTCTCTCTCTTTGCTCTTGACTCCTTTGGTCGCTGTTGGTGTACCTGGGTCTTTTGGGTGGGGCGAACGAGGGTATATATGGGTGGAGATATCCGGTTGAACCGGTGGTGAGAAGTGGTTGGACCGGCCGCCCACCGGTCGGGGGTTGGTGAGATAACTCTATAGCGTGAGATTCGGTGAGACACTTCGAATGGGCCGGCCCTGCCAGTGGGACCTACTTGGTAATTCTTTTTTGGCATTATCCGGTGACGCTCGTGGCGCGCTTTATTTCAAATGACGCCAATATGGAGTTTAATGACGTCGTAAATAGTTGGTTTTTATACTTACTACTACAGAGTACAGTATTTGATTGGACCGCCATCGTCACGTTAGTTAGGCCCCGTTCCAGAACGGAAATAAGTTCTTATTTTTTGTCTAATAAGAAGGGTTATTCTACAAAAGATTGAACAATTACTTATTTTTTGAGAAGACAATTTCAAGCTCAAAAATCATGTGCTTAAGCAAATAATTTTCCTATCAATATGGATCTTATTTGATAGATCTCATTGAGATCTTTAATACGGTGCAAAAAAATTGAAAAATTATTTCTCATTTACGTTATTTTTTAGTTTAAAAATGTGAAATAAGCTGCTTATTTGGATTTTGTAAACAAACCTTCTTATTTTTCTTTGAGAAGTTGCAAAATAAGTACTTATTTTTTAAGAAGGTTTCTGAAACGGAGCCTTACTTCGAGAATGGGCTACTCTCTCCGTCCCAATTTATTAGGCCCCGTTTATTTCTTTCTTTACGAGATAAGTCATTCTTTCATAATATATCATTTGTAATTCAAAAAATAAATGCTTATTTTTACTTATTTTAGTTAGTGGAGTCTTTTATTCAAAAGGGTTTCCATTAAATATGATATGAATATCTCGTGTCTTTCATTTCCTATTGTGGTTTTTTTTTCCTCAATCGGACATTCCATAGTAGGTAGGGAGCCTCCATGGTCACACCCAGGGACCTACTATGCTGATTGTCCCTTCCCATCCTTTTTGGTAATAAAAAAATTATGGGTTGGTTAGCGGATAAAAAAAAATATTTGTGGATTTGATCTCTCCTTCTATTTTCCCTATTATCGAGGTTTCCAAGGAGAATTAAATTTTGCGAGGGGTTGAAACTTTATTGCGTGTAAGAACATCCATAAATGATATTTGGGGTCCAATCTTTTGATTCTTTTCTGTTATAAAAATTCTTGTGCCTCTCAGCCTCTGTGTCAAGGGATTTTCTGGGTGTTGGATTGTGTATTTTTTTTATATTTTAAATTCAACGGCCGAAAAATCTCTTAACATAAATGCACAAAAATTTTGGATACGGAGAATCATGATATTTTGGCATACGAACTCATGGTATAGTACTCCCTCCGTCCCTTTTTAAGTGTCCTGTTTCGTAATTCTAACTTATTAAAAAGACATCATCATTATACCTTTCACATTAACTTTTTCCTCCACTTTCCTACTTCTCTATCATTATTATATTTTTACTCACTAACTTTTCAAAATGAAATATACTTTTAGGGACAAAATAGACAATGCACCAACTTTTACCCACTAATTTTACAAAATGGACATTTATTAAGGGACAACCGAAAATGAAATACCGGACTATAAAAAAGGGACGGAAGGAGTAGTATTTTGACCCTCTTTGCATGATCAAAGGTGCTGGTGGGACTACCGACTCCAACTCAAAGACATCCCCTGCATAAGTTGGCAAACGTGGTTGGTGGAAGGTTGGTGAAAGGAAACTTTGATCCACAAAGAGAAAGAGAGTTGGTGGCCTTCCCCATAGCTAAGGAAATACAGCAGTTCTATTTTTGGTTATTCTTAATTAACAGCTTTTTCTAACAATTTTTCCGAATTGGTTGAACAGGGCGGATTCAATGTAGAACCAAAAGGGACACGTGATCCACTTGGCAAAGTAATAAATGATATATATGTGTGTGTGTGTTGACATATGTAACAAACTAGTGCGTGATTCAGTGGTTTGGCAGCAGTGTAAGGAACAGGTTTGAAACATGTAATAGCTTGCTTCTTTGTTTTGTTTAATGCTCCCAAGTCTCCATAATATGTTTTGACATTGTTTCAATTTTTCTCTCTTCTTGTAACTTATAAATTTTATTTTAAAATTTCTTAAGTATATTAAATTTTGAACATCATTAAAAAGATTATAGGAGTAATACAATTTTAAAAGGACCAGCACATGAATTTTTGAAAATCTGTTATTAGTGTGTTTGTGTGTGTGTGTATATATATATATATTATATTCATTTACTTATTTATTTTGTACTCTGATCAAGTTTATTTTTCTTGTCTTTTTTTATAAGCTCCATTACATGGTCTTAAATAAAAAATAACGTTACTATTTTGAATGATTTTACAGTTTTCAATTTTTGTCGAGAGCCCAGATTTAAGGTTTTGCCACCCTAAAATCTCAGGGCCAGATTTGTTTTCGGAAGGTGACACATCTGTATGAAATTTCTGGATCTGCCACTATTTGAACACATATGTTCATGATGCGGATCCAGACACACACGTATATTGCAATTTTTTGATGCGCAAAGGTTCGATGTGCATCATTTAAGACTCACGTGCACAGTTTTCACACATTAGCTAGGATCTCCTAAGGGATCCCGTACGACCTTACCATGCAGGACTCCCTTTTTCCGATCGAATTGCGACGATTCGAGCTGCTCAAAGTGATCAGAACGTGATTTTAAGGGCACTCCCTAGAAATCAACAAAAAAAAAAATGATCGAGAAGGGCTTGATCCGAACAGTTTTTTATTGAACAGTTCAGTATAAAACTGCTCAAATCAAGCCTTTCCCGATCATTTTTTTTGTTAATTTTGCGTGAGTACCCCTAAAATCACATTCTGAACACATTGAGTGGCTCGGATCGTCGCAATTCGATCGGAAAAGGGGACTTATCGTGCGGGATCCCTCATTGGATCCTAAGTGTTTCACACATATCTATGTTTGTAATACTATAAAAAAAAAAATTAGGAAATGATTTTCACACTCCATGTTATTATATTAATATTCTATTGGTTTGTATTTTCTCAAGTGTTACGACATTATTCTCATATTTGTTCACTTTTTTGTACATAATAAAATAATGTCGTAAATTTAGATGAGTTAAAACGGGGGGCGGGGGTGTTTAGAGGTAAGAGAAAGAGATTAGCCAAATTAAAAGACCTTTAATCCAACGATATTATATTAAGAATTCAACTCCTCTTTCAAGGTATTAATAATAATTCTAACAATACTGACTTTCAAAAAAAAAAAAAAACAGAAAGAGAGTACGAATCGATTCCCAAATGCCATCGATATTCGAAACTTCCCATGCGATATCAACTCATTTGTGGTCAATTCAGTTGTAATTGGGCTCCTTGCAAGTGATGCGCATAAACTTGTTAAGTTACAGACTAGGGTTCACAATAAGTTGTGCACCACAACTTATTCATTGAAAATCACAATTTGTTCATGCTAATGAATAAAGTTGTGAATGCAGAATACACAACTTATTAATTTATAAAAAGACAATGTACTATTAAAGACATAGTAACTGACATAGATATGATCACCTCAGACAGCCCAAATATGTTATACATCTTTGTTCAGGGAATAATACGTACGTACGTATGTTTCAAGTTTTGCATCTTCGTTGGTATATCTATTTAAATTAGTCCACAAGTAAATTATAAACGTTCATGAGAATGGATCCCGTTACACTAACTCAAATAAGTACTTAAAAAATAAAGATCTATTTTCAAACTTAAAAATAATAAATTTATAAAAATAATTTTTAAAATTTTTTCGCAGGGTCAAAGAAGATTCATATTGCATATTTTATGATTTTATTAAATCTATTATTTTAAAATTAAAAATTATAAATAAATACTTATTTTTTAAGGAGCAAAAGCAAAATTTTTGATTGAGGTCAAATAGCAAGGCCAACCACTTCTGACTCACCACCTTGAAAGTTACAAGAAGGGCAGTGTTAGGTGAAGATTGTGAAGGCTCCCCACTGCCTCTTTTTTACTCCAATATGCTTGCTCGTTGGGGACCTTATTGGCAACATCATTATTTTTTTTTCCAGCAATTAATAAAAAAAAAGTTCTAATAAGTCATTGCATTACCTACTCCATTTATCTGACCTATAGTTGTTAATTTGGGAGTCAATCTCTATTAGCCACTTCCATGGGTCCCAGACTCAGTTCAAGTATCAAGTCCGTTGTTTACCGATATTAGGTCTGAAAGGTGATGTATATGTTTTTAATGTTCTTCAATAAACAAATGAAAGTATTTTTCTGAAAAAAGATTATATGCATTACATGACGGATATATAAAGTGAAAATCACTCAACATTAGTCATCCTCAAATTTGTAGATCTATAGAGCCCTCTTCTAAAACAACACAACTGGCCGGCCATACCGTTTTCTTCTCAAACACAACCATAAATAAAATGTTGCACCTCGTTAGTTCGGCTACATACGCGATAACTGTTTCATGAAATTATTTCTCATTGAAGAAATCATAATCAAAGGAAGGGTGAATTCTCATAACTTTCTCTGTCATATATGTAATATGTGACATCGACCATAAAAAGGTGGAGTATGTTGAACTATTTGTTCGAGGGGTACAGAGCATTGAGCTGAAATTTGGCATATAACACAATCAATCAACCAAAAAAGGTTGTAAAATATAGTCCTGGTTTTTTTTTTTCAGATGGATACATGATTAGAAATTGTCAGATTATGCAGTATTATTATTTTAGTCTTTTTTTTCCAAAAATTATTATTTCAGTTAAAGAGAGTAGAAAATAATTTTCAACATACGGGAACAATAAGTTTCCAATAATGGAGCCTAATTTGGTTGGGTCATGCTTCACTTGACTATTGTAAGTTTGACACAGGTATGTGTGTTATGGTTAATTAGTGATGTAAATCCTAGATTATGTCAATACTTGTTGTATGTAATAGTCGATGTAACTCTTGTACTCCTTCATTTGATAAAAAGTGAAAACCTGTACGAGCCTTGAATATGCTCAATTACACAAATAGGGAATTACGTAAAATCTATGTATCTTGTATTCCTTGTTTCTTTTTCTTAATTGTCCTTTACGCGCTGTATGTTAGCTGGTTTAGCCGATATCTCAACATTTAAGTTCTAATGCTATGGTGTCCCCAGTCATTTTGAGGACACTATAATTTTTGTCATAACTTTACCATTATGAGCATAACTAAAACCGATTACAAGCATAACCGAACCCAAACAAGGTATAACCAAAGAATATCCAAAAAACTAACAAAGGCATAACCAAACCCAACCAAGGCATAACAAACAAGTTATGTCTTACTATGGTTCTGTTATGCTCATAATGGTTTTGATTATGCTCATAATAGGTTTTGGTTATACTCATAATGGTTTTGTTATGCGAAAAGTTACGGTGTCCCCGAAATGACCGGGGACACCGAAGTCATTCCTAAATAAAATGCAATTCAAAACAAAAATTCTTAAAACCCACCGAAGGACAAGAGTATAATGGGCTTAAGGCGGGCTTCGGCCTGGGTTTTGGCAGGCCTAGGCAAAACCCAGGCCACCATTGCATACCTAGCAGGCCTTGCAGCATGGTCTCATCCTAACTAGCCCAGCCATCCATTTTGCAAACCTCCACATGTTCATTACTTATAAAGAAAATTTTGTTGATCGCATATCGATCAAATAACTACACGGCGAGACCTAGAAGAACTAACGGTTCAAAGCCTCATAATAGAGTCCGTTATGGGCCTCACACCCCAGACAATCTCCTCCGGTCCTCCGGATCGCAGCCTGAGATTCTAAATGCACTCATTATTCTCTCCTCAAGAGTGAGGAGTTCGTACTTCGTTGTTATGGAGTCACTGCTATCTTTCCTCTATCTCCTCTCCTCTTCCATCAAATCACACCCTCTCCGACTCCCTCCAGCAAGACGCGGTCAAACTTCAAGCCTGTCATGCACAAGCAATTCTGCGGTTCGAGCCCTCTGAATATTCTAACTGGAAACTTAAAGAGGCATAATCCACTTGACAGTTAAGAGTCATACAATGAGAAATGAATAGCAATGGTTAACAGGCACCGGTACTATTCTTGACAAGGAAAATTTTGACTGTGCTCAGAAGCCCAAAACCCAATAAGGCTAACTCGACAAAAGGAAAACAAGAATCTACAATCCTAAACAAGGTGCTTAGGATTGTCAAAGCAAAGCTCAGTTATCTTTTCCAATAATTATATTGAACTGCAACTGTTCTTCACTACCAAGATCCATACGCTGATCTGATTTATTTGCACCCTTCAGCCCTTGAAGCCAAATTCACTTCGAATAGCCAAACCCATTATCTCAATCTGGATACTCCCCAAAATTAGCATCCCTATGGCACGAGAGCCTTTAACAGGGAACATTTACAGTCATGACGAGGCCGAAAACCCTTTTGCTTACAAGGTATCTGAGTGTCCAACATTCTTAAGTGTTGGACTCAGGCACAGTGTATCTGTCTAAGTGTCGGATTCATCAAAAAAATTTACATTAAGAAAGCTCTTTATTTCCCCAGGTATATTGTACTTAAAAGGTTTCATCAACTATTTTTATGCACGATATGAAAGTTTAATGTATTACTCCTATTTCACTGTGGAAATTGAATAGTATGTTTCCTGGAAGAATGCTCAACTAAAAAATCTCGTCCAGTTGAGTCTGATACTTTGCAAGTTTCGAAGAATCCATGTGGCATAGGTGTACAAAAGCAACCTTCCAAAAATCAAAAAAGGCTAAATTGACCAAAATGAAACAAAGAATATGTAACTATTCACAGTTATAATCCCAACTTACCTATCCCTCATTACCAAGGTCCATAGGTTGACCTGATTTACATCACTTTAGCTCTAGTGGCCAATGCACTTCGAATGACCGAACCCTTTAGCTCAACTGAATTCTCCTCAAAATTAGCATCCCTATAGACCTGATCATCCACCGTATAATCAACAAATTCGTCGCACAAAGACGAGTAATCCTCCCTCATAAGCAAAACATTGTGCAGAATTGAACAAGCACCAATATAAGCCACAGCAGTCTTGAACTCTGCTTCAATTGGCTTATTCAAAACACCCCAGTTCTTCAAACTGGCAATTGTTCTAATCGCCGGAAGTCTCATCAAATTGAGCGCAGCGTTGAAATTCTCTTCGTTTCTTTCAGACACTGGATCAGGAAACGGAGTAATTAACCAGGGGAGTAAAGGGTAATTCCTATCCCCAACCAGATACTGAGGTACAGAAACACCGTTGATGTATATTGGTGGGGAATCTAATAAACTTCCAGAGTCGATATCTTTGTACAATGAGGAAGACTTGAGAATTGCCCAATCACTGTTGTTGCCGCCAAAACCTGGTGGAAATTAATCACGAAGTTAGTATTATGATCCACAAAATCAAGTTAACACTTCACACACATCCATTCAGTCATGTTAAGCTTGTGATATAGATGAAAGGCATGACAGCCAAGTCATTGTTCTACAACCGTATCGGCATCCATTTGGGTTAGTTTCGAAGTCTATATTTTAGATATAAGTCTAACAAACTGGGGTGTGAATACTGGAAAACGAAGGTTAGATGCCAAACTTGTTCTGAATTACTCCTAAAATGTAAAAAGTATAATATTGAGGGGGAGTAATGAACAGCTTGCCGATCAAAAGAAAGTAGTGAACCGAATTTTTTAAAGAAAGAAACGCATTAATAAGATAAGCAGTTCATAGATGTACAGAAAACCAAACAAGCTAGCCCAGGTCTAAATATCCATGTGCAGTGCACACTACATCTGCAGAGTTAATCCTAAAAAAAGGTCCAAACATCATGTGTTGAGGTCCTAATTCTTTTGTTTTTATGTGTCCCTTCACCAATACACAATGAACGGTAGTTACCATATAAGAAAACAATGTGCATGTAGACTTTGTTTGCCATGTCTAGAAAACAAACTTTTTGACTTCCTTAACCTAAAAAGGTTAAAAAACTCACTCATGTGTCTTTCCTCTATTTCAGCCAAAAACCACTACCTAAAATAGCAAAACAGTCCAGCAAAGTCATCTAATACGCTGCCTGTTTGGAACCTGGGGAAAAGAAAGGAAAGGGAGGGGAAAAAAAATTAGAAGGAAGCTCTGAGAATGTGTGGAGAAAATTTACTTTAGAGCATCTCCTATCCATCCTTCATTCCTCCATATCTCTATATTTTGGTCCTCCAGAAAAAGGTGTTTTGGAGGATGTGTTTGCTCCAACCCATCCTCAAAAACACTTTTTTTTTTTTTCGTCTCCATCCCTTCAAATGTGGGGGGAAAAACCCTTTTTCATCCTCCAAATATAGAGGATGAAAGTACGATTGCTATCAAATGGAGGATAGGTTGAGCACTATTTTCCTCAAAAATGGAGAATTAATGTCAAGACAATTTTTGGAGGATGGGTTGGAATTGATTTTTTCCTCCAAAATGGAGGAATGGAGGAAATTTTGAAGTAATAGAGCATCTCCAATGCACCCTTCATTCCTCCATATCTCCATATTTTACTCTTCCAAAAAGGTGCAAAGAGGTGTTTTGGAGAATGTATTTGATCAAATCCATCCTTCATTCCTCCATATCTCCATATTTTGGTCCTCCAAACCTTTTTCATCCTTCGGAGATGCTTAAGTTGTCACTTGATTCCTTGTTTCCTCTCAAAGCAACCAAGGGTTTATTTTTCCCTTCATCTCTTCTTTTCCCATATCCCAAACAAACTCGTAGGCTTCGTTGGATTCGCAGATTAATCACCTGGGATAGGACAAATTGCGGCTAATCTCATATTATCCAATGTTTGGTTCACGAAACTGCTGTTGCGATTAATAATCCTAGGATTAATTTTATCCTATATGTGAGGTAATATATAAAATCCCGGGGGTGGATTGAGCGGGATTAAGAAGAAGGCGCAAGAAACTCATTTGAACAAGATATGAAAAATTACAAAGATACCCTCAAATGTTCCCTAGGCAATAAAAGTTTAGTAAAATTGTTCAAATACCCTGGAAAATTGTGTACCCTCCCTATCTGTCGGGGTAGAAAAAATTAGTACTAGGACAAATAGTCCAGAGGGAGTCATGGACTATCAATAAGAAAACGGTTAATTTCGTGTATTTTAATCTGTGAATCAAACGCGGCATTAATAGAAACAGTGTGACTGGTGCACAGCATCATCCCCAGTTCTCCTATAAACTGAATTTTCCAGACATCCCAAACAAGCCTACATATTCAAAAACCACATTTCTAGAAAGGGTAACTATAATTTGTCCAAAAATAAATAAATTAAAAGTTCCCAACAAAACCTGCAACAATGCTCAGAATTCTCGAAGAAGAATCGACCACGATTTGGGCAGCGATGCTCGATCCTCGAACTTTGTCTGCTTTCCTTGCAATTCTGAATCTAATACATCCAATGACTCCGCAGCAATTGGGTATTCCGGAAATCGACTCAAAAGCGGACGACACGCCACCGAGCTCACTCGGGGTAGGAAACCCGACCCAGAACCGGAAATTGGTGCACAAGACACGGCAGAACTGCTTGACGCAGAACTTCGCGACCGAGTCGGAGACTTGAAACCGGGTCGACACCTCGGGGTAATCGGCGCCGGAGGACAGCCGGAAGAGGCCGATCCCGAGCCGGGTTTCGGCGGGGAGGTCGAGCGGCGAGTCAACCGGGTCGCGGCACTCGAGCAGCGGCTCGAGGAGGCTAGCCAGCCACTCGAACGTGGACGAACTCATCCGGAACAAGAGCTTGAACGCGTCCGGGTCGCGCGGGATGACCGGGTCTGCTCGGTGGAGTTGACCGAGTTGAGGGTTCGGGTCGTTTGTTTGTTGTTGTCGTTTGCGTTTTCTGGAGAGGAGGGGGAGGAGAGAGAGGGAGGCGGCGAGGTCGGAGGTGGAGAGGAAGTGGTGGAGGAGGAGAGGGAAAGGGTTTCCGTGGGAATTGGGATTGGAATTGGTGGGGATTTGGAGGGGGGTTGAGGAAGGGAAGAGGAGGAGGGTGAGGAGGAGTTGCGAGGTGAGGGAGGAGAGGAAAGCTGCCAATTCCCGAGAATCCATTCTCTCTCTCTCTCTCTCTCTCTCTCTCTCTCTTATTTTTCTTCTTGTTGGGATTGGGAATGGGGGTTTGGAATTCTGAGTCCAAGCGAATCAGAGGTTTTGGCCGTTGAGGAAGGAATCTGGAGCGGACGAGATTCGTATCTCATAGTAGTAACTTTCTAGTGTGTTTTTGGCAGTTTCTTGTTTTTGTTTGTTTTGTTTTTCAATGTGTAAATTCGTTTCGCTTAATTTTTAACACTTTTAATATTTATTATTTAAAATTATTCACTTTTTTAGTCTTGTAATGAATTTTTGTGAATTATTGATTCGTTTTGATAAGACGAATTGCAAACGTAAATTTTTTTATTTTCACCCAAAGATTTTGGGAAATAATCAATTTTTAGTTAAAATAAGAGAATTGATTTTTGGGCAAATTATAGTTACCCTCCTCTAACTATGCCTCGCGTATAATTACCCCCCTAACTTTTTTTTTGACACTTAACCCCCTCAAACTAACGAAAATTTACACGGTCATAATTTCAAACGATCATAACTTCTTCGTCCAAGATCGAAAATATGCAAATTATATATCGATTTTGAAGTCTTGAAGTCAGCTTTCTAATGACACCAAAATCACATCACGATTCAAAGCACATAGAAAGTTATGATTAAAACGGTCTTTCTGTCTACTAGCCCTTACTCTTTTGATCATAACTTTCTGTGTGCTTTGAATCGTGATGTGATTTTGGTGTCATTAGAAAGCTGACTTCAAGACCTCGAAATCGATATATAATTTGCATATTTTCGATCTTGGACGAAGAAGTTATGACCGTGTGAATTTTCGTTAGTTTGAGGGGGTTAAGTGCCAAAAAAAAAGTTAGAGGGGGGTAACTATAATTTGCCCTTGATTTTTACACTCTCCTTTTAGCCACCCACAATTTTTTTCTTGTCTCTATCCACTTAAATTTACTTTCTTGTCATTTATTTGATGCATTTTTTCACATATTCAAGGACAATATTGTAAATTCATATAAAAAAAGAAAAAAAGTGAGTGTGGTTGCCTAAAAAAGGAGTGCGAAAATTATTTTCTTATAAAATTATTCTTTTCTTTTGAATATTGGTTATTTCTCAAAATATTTGGGTACAAATAAAAAAAATTTTACTTTTCCGATTCGTCTTGACGAGACTAATCAGAAAACCAAAAAAGTAAGGCTCATAACTCCGGAAAAAAAAAATCAAATAAGGAGACAAAATAAAAGAAAAATTCTGAAAGTCCTTATTTAAACAATACCTTAAGGCACTTGAACCAGCTTGTGTGTATCTTGACTATTCTCCTTTCTGGTTAGGTCAAAGGCATACAATCTATCCAGGACTAGGAGATTCACAAAATATTTCTCTCGTGCGGACTGATCACAAGAGTTAGCCAAGTTTCGAACTCAAAATGTCAGATTAACTGCTCATTTCTGTTGCCACATTTTTGGAAGTTTATATCACGCGACAGAATAATAAACTTTCGTAGCTAGGCCATCTATGGGCATGTTTGTAAGAGTGATCTGGATTACGGCCCCGTATCATATGTGGACTGACTTGATTGCATCACTAAAGCCCAAACTTGAACCACGTCTCGGCCCAATTCGCAAATCATATCAATCATGTAGATTCATGTCCAAGTCGATGGAACAACATTGATATGCCATAGTAATCGGCCTCCATTAGTATCCGATCGTCCTGGCCCTGCTGAATCATCTGCTCTTGGTGCGTTTCGACATTATGATTCCTATCTGTATACAGTCGGTTAATTCAAACAATTGTTTCTTCGACTAATGGATTAAACTTGACTACCGATAAAAAAAACAATGTCCTACTTATCCCCAACCGCAGTCCCTCGAGCCACTGCTAGGGGTGTACATGGTCCGGATTGGTCCGGTTCTCTAGAAAATCAGTAACCGGACCATTTTAAATGGTTCTAGAAAATTGGGTGTTAATGTAATTGGTGATTTTCAGATGCGACAAACCGTTGGAGTCTGTATTTATTCTTTTTCCATTTGGATTTGGGAGGTAATTTTATTTTGTCTAGATTAGATACTCCGCCCTTTGGTTCAAGAGTTGATCACAAAGGCCGTGCCGTGCATTTTGCTTGGAAAGGTATATGCATCTCATGTGCATTAGCTTAATATCTTTCCTTGCATCATTAAAGCTATTCAATGTCTTAATCTTTTATAATATCATTTATGCACTAACCTTATATTATTGGCCTTGCTTTATTTGAAGGAAAATTTTGTTTAAGGCCTTTTAAGTGCTTGCGCCTTAGTAGTGCCTTACCAGACTAAGGCCCTTCCATGCATGTTAAGAGAGCCTTAGTAGTGCCTTAGCCGAGTAAGGCCCTTGTGCGCGTGCTAAGAGCGGCTTTGTATGGCTCTCTAGAATATTTCTTGCTTGGTCATATATAAGCTTATTTTTCATTATTCTAGGGCATACATGAGATACAATAGCCCACTTTAGAGCGAGAAAGCTTTATCTCCTTTGCTCATGTGCCTTCATTTGCATTTGGATGAGTTGAATCTAGCATTCAATCATCTTTGTTCAATCTAGAGAATACTTTGATGATCCATGTATTCTCTCTAAATTGATTCTTTTGCATAAAAACTTTCATTTTACAAAATCCATACTTTCATGCCTATGATACCACTTGGCTGGATGATACCAAAGCCGTGGTGAACGGAGATCGAGGCGTTGGACTCACGGTGGCTATGGGATCAAGAAGGAGTTTGGGGAGCTACATCAAAGTGGTGGAGTTAGGATAAGCTTTTGGGATAAAGTTGTTATTCCTCTCTTAGCACTTTGTAAACCTTTTGGTCTGTAGCAATTTTGGTAGTTAGGCCATGGTTTTATGGTTAGGGTGTGATTGACCCTAAGTAGTTTCCACGTATATCTCTGTGTTTGCGTTCTTTAGATTAATTGCTCTTAACTTATATTATTAATTTGGATATCATTGGCATGGAGTTTGGATAGTAGCTTGAATTGTTGGTTGCTTTAAATTTAAATAGATCGTCCTATTCACCCCCCTCTAGGACTTTATAGCGCATTAGTTATTGGTATAATTACCTGAGTTTGATTCTGTGTTTGCGCTATGAATCGTGATAATCATATGGAGGGTGCTTCTAATTCCTGACCTCCTTATTTTGACGATAGTGACTACCCTCTTAGGAAAACGAAAATGAAAAATTATTTAATATCTCTTGGCATTAAGGTTTGAAGATCCGTTTTGTATGGCTATGGAGAACCTACTATTGAAGATGCTACCACTAAGGAGAATAGAGTGAAAAAAGGAGGCTGAATGGGATTCCAGTGACATTACAAATTGTGAGACTAATGCCCGTGTTTTAGGAGCCATCTTTGGTGCTATGTCTAGAAATGAAGTTGCACGTATATTCTCTTGTGTTACAGCCAAAGAGGCTTGGGACATTCTTCGTATATCTCATGAGGGAACAGAGACTGTTAGAGTGTCTAAGCTTCAAATGTGCACCACACGATTCGAACAACTTAAAATGCATGACGAGGAAAACTTTGATGGCTTTATCTCTAGGTTAACTGAGATTGTCAACTCTTTTCATAGTTTAGGTGAGCCACTCTCCGATCTTAAAGTGTGTTGCAAAATCCTTAGGTCTCTTCCTGAGAGGTTTAGAGTGAAGGTCACCGCTATAGAAGAACGTACGGATGTCGATAAGTTGACCTTTGCCGAGCTTGTAGGAAAACTCCAAATTTTTTAGATCAACCAACTCTCCGATTTCAAACCCTCAAAAACTACCTCCAAATCTAATACCGGTATAGCGTTTAAGTCCGCTCGTGAGGAAAACTTTGAAACTTGTGAGGATGAAGATGATATAACTGACGAAGAGATTGCCATGTTTGTTAAGAAATTTCGGAAGTTCTTTAAGAAAGGAAACAATCTAGGTAAGCCTTCTAAGCCATCATCTAGCTTTAAGAAAAATGTCTTTGGAAATTGAAAAATCTAGAAAGCCACAAGGAATTCAATGTCATGAGTGTCATGGGTTTGGACACATTTAATCTGAGTGCGCTAATACACTTAAGAAGAAAATGAAGAAAGGTCTTAAAGTTACTTGGGACGATGATAGTGATGAGGACGGTAGTGAGAGTGGTGGTCAAGAAAATGGTGAAGGAAATTCTCGTGTATTTGTGCTTGTTGCCTCTCTTGAATCCACAGAGTCATTTAAACTTTCTACATTACCTATTACGTCTAGTGTTAAGTCTTCAACTACTAGTGAGGAGGAAAAAGAAGGTGATGAGGATATAGGCTCAATTCATGAAGTGTATGATGAGATGTATCGTGAGTGCCTCACCCTTACGAAGAAGAAGAAGGAGTTAGAAATTGAGCTTAAGAGGATAAAGAAAGAAAAGGTTTTGCTTAGGATTGAGTTAGATGACCTTAAGAAACACAATTCAAATCTAGTTGAAAATTTTGACACCGCAGAGAAGGAAAGAGTAGAAGGTTTAAGAGAGGTTGAGAAGGCAAGATCTAGGATTTGTGAGTTAGAAAGAGACCTAAGTGAGGCTATTGAAGCTATTAAAAGAAATGATTGTGGAGCCACTAGGATTATAGAGATGACCCGCACTTTTAGAGAAAAGACTGGTCTAGGTTTCACAGATCCATCTTCCTTAAAAACGAAGTCTAGTGACTCTAAGAAAAAAATCATGTTTGTAAGTGCTAAACCCATAGTGAATCCTTTCTCCTCTAGCAATGCTAAATCTAGTGAGAATGAGACACTTGTGAGTGCTAAGCCCATAGCAAATTTACTTTCATCTAGCATCTCAAAACCTATAGTGAATGAGTTACTTGAGAAGAGAGTCCTCGCTTGTCATCATTGCGGAAATGAGGGTCACATTCAACCTATGTGCTATAGTTTGAGGAGAGAGCTTCGAAAGAAAGGTCAAACTCAAAGACCTTAAAAGCGATTCGTTCCTCGGTGTAAAGACCTGTATTTAATTTAATTATTTTTAATGTTTATAAATGAGGAAAATGAGAAATGTGGTGTTTATGTGATTTGGGGCTAAAGTGGAAGAATTGATTGTGGAAGGGTACAATGTGTAGTTTACATATACGTGAGTATATATAGGAGGGTGAGAGAGAGCATGGAATCATTTTCCCTCTCATCTCCATCAGCGGCTCTCTCTCTCCCTATCTCCGGTCTCTCTCTCTCTCTCTCTCTCTCTCTTACTCTCTCACCAAAACTCCGCAAAACCATCACAAACGAACCTTCATTCCTCGTTCTACACGTGATTTTGGGCTTGCTCTTCGTCGATTAAAGCTCGGTGAAGAGTATTTCGGTCGAATCAAGGTTTTCGGAAAGCTAGGGCTCGTATTTTCGTGGGTTTCGTTCTTCGGCTTCGAGGTAGGGATTCTACCTCTCAATATATGTGATAGAAGTGTTTTCCTTGCTTGAAATCGTGCCTATGGTTGTTGTTGTTGTTGTTGTTGTAGTTGAATTTCTTGAAATCTGCAGAAAATCTGCTCGAACGCCCATCTGTATCGATACTGATTTGGTTAGTATCGATACAGGAATCTCTGGGATGTTCTTAGCTACTGTCGTATCGATACTGATTTAATCAGTATCGATACAATCATCTCTGGAGCATTTTTAGCCTGTATTGTATGGATACTGAAATTCATAGTATCTATACAACAGTGCCTAAGGCCAACTTTTGTTCTTTGTTCCGAACTCCATTGTTTCGAACTCCGATCATTTCTAACTCGTTCTAGACATCATCAAATCACTCCATAACATTGTCAATCATACTCGTTGAGTTTCTTGTGTATCTTTGCATCCCTTGCTATTGTTCGGTATAATTTGACGTTGATTCCCTTATGAGCACCTATTGAATAAAAATGATACGTTACGAGAAAATGGGATTTGTGAGTACTAGTCGACACAACGATGAACATTCGGGGCCCATCGACGGGTGGGTGCCTGGCAGGGGATATCAGGGTCCCATAATTAGCCTGGCAGGAGCTTATGCTCATATTAAACACTCAAGGCCTAACCTCCTACGGGTGGGTGCTTGGCAGGGGATATCAGGGTCCCATAATTAGCCTGGCAGGAGCTAACGCTCATATTGAACATTCAAGGCCCAACCTTCCAGGTGGGTGCTTGGCAGGGGATATCGGGGTCCCATAATTAGCCCGGCAGGAGCTTCGGCTCGTGACAAATAACGCGACGTGACATTGGACACATGGGAAGTTGATATGATTAACGGTTGAGGTGTTTACCAAATTTCGTATCGAGTATATTGGATTGTTAAACCTTGGTTATTGACTATTGTGTGGTCTACGTCCCGTTCTTGCCTTTGATTATTTTTGCATTTCTCTTACATATAATGTTAGCGTAGAATTTCCTACTGGGCTAGTGTAGCTCAAGCCTATTATCATTTTCAGGTACCGACGCAGGACAATAGCATGCATGCTTAGAGTGCTTGAATGTGATCATTAAATTGAAAGCTAACATTGAAGAGTTACTTAGGCATCTTTGTAAATCTCTTTTGAAGATGTATTTGTAACTTTATTTGTAGATCTTTGACGATGGAATATTGTAATCCTTAACTCTCGAATATTCAGTACTTATGTTAATTTGGGCCTCGGAGCCAAAGATGTAATATTTTGGGAATGCTACATTACTTTGGTTATCGTACGAATTCTGGCGAGGTTTTATCTATGAAAATCATTTATATTTATGATAAAAATCGAGGGCGTGACACTCGGGGCATTGTCCTTGGTCAATCCACTTTGGAGAGACCTCATAAGACTTCTCCCAAGCCTTCTAAAACTCAAGATAATGACTTCTTTACTCAATTGAATGATCTTACGACTCAAACTTCTCATATTGTGAAAGAAATTAACAAATTGAGTGTATTTGCTAAGATTTTTGATGTGAATGCTCTTGCTCGTGATAGAAACTTAAATGGTAATTCGCATACTCATGTTCATTCTAACAAAACATGGAAAAAGGTTGAAAATGTTTGTCATGTTGCACGCATCACATATAGAGCTCATATTGCTTCTCTATCAATTTCAATGAAATTCCATGTTATACTTGAGGATGATTCTTTGGAAATTTCTATTTTCTGTGTGTTTGATTTTTAGAATGCTTTTGGATGCTTGCATGATCATATTTTATTTGGGCATTTTAGTAAAGGGGAGTCTTATTGTGAGGGGGAGTAATTCGTCGTTGTGTCCCTTTATTTTCTTTTCTTTTAGTCTTTATGCCTTAGTTTAATTTTGGTTTAGGCATTCATTTTATTTACTCCTGTTGTGTTTGCAATTCTGAGAGTAAAGGGCCTCCATAGGGCCTTAAGAGAGCAAGTGCCCTCTCTAGCAGGTTTTATCTTCTTTTCAATTTTTGGAAGATTCAAAAAGTGGGGCATTAAGAGGGTTTTAAGAGAGCAGTTGCGCTTTTCAGCAGGATTTGAAACTCTCAAACTTCTGAAAGTGAGAGCCTTCGTAGGGCCTTAGTAGAGCACTTGCCCACTCTAACAGGTGAATTTTCATTATTCAGAGAGTTGGGGCGAGAGCCGTTCGATCAACAACATGTGTTGGTCCCCGTACACACGCTTTTGCTGCTCTTAAATTTTGCGTGTTTGCAGCGCTCTGGTGGCGCGCCATCCCCAGTTAATCACACTGTCGATTGCGTGACACCTGTCTTGTGTGTGCCCCTCTCGTCAGCCGCTCTCCTTTATTCTCGCGACACTTGTCCCGTTCCTCCTTCTCGTAGCAGCAACGAATCCTAGCTCCTTAGCTCCCTTCCTCGCGTGTTAATGGCGCCTCTATGGTGTGCTGATATGCCTCCCACATATACACTTCCGGCCAAATTTTTTTTATTCATTTGAACCTTATCCACTTCCCACCTTCTTCTTTTTTTTTTTTTTTCCTTTTTTTCTTTAGATGGCTTTTCCTACCTGAGCACAACAGCTGCAATTCTTCCTCTGGGTTGCTCATCTAGGGCCTCCTTTCGGCTTTGGGTGATTTATTCACTCTCTGATACGTCATTGCTTCTCATTCTCGTAGAAATCTCAGCTTTATTTACGGTCATGGCTGGTGGTTCCTCATCTCGTGCTACCCCTAACAGACCTAGACCGTGGAGATGCCCATCTGAGTCTTAAGTCGGTTACAAGTTCTTTGTAAATGATGCAGCTCGTGCTTCGTATACGGAAACCTATTCTCAAAAGGCTGCAAATCTGTTTGAACGAAATGTTAATCTCTCGGATCTTGACTCCATGGGTTTTGATGCTCAGTTTAAGGCTCGCTGGTTGGACTAGTTTGTGTTCTGGTCATGTTTATGCTAATCCAGAAATGGTGCGTGAATTCTTTAGTAATGTTGGTGATGTTAACTCTGAGAAGGGGTATTTCTTTACCATGGTGCGCAAAGTTAAGCTGCGTTTCTCTATTGAGTCGATTTGTGAGTTCCTCAAAATGCCTCATTTATTCGATGCTCAATGGCCTTTTGATACCTCTATTACTCCTCCTCGCTCTGAAGTCATTTGTGAGCTCTCCGATGGGTTGATAACACACATAGATGACATTCCTTCCGGTATCATGTCTCCCCACTATCACATGCTTAACAAAAATTGTGTGCTCTCTCATAGAACCAACTGACCATAGTCACAGTGTGAATTTCCCTCGGGCTTGTCTTCTTTATGCTATCGGTCGGGGTTACTCTATGGACTTGGCTTCTAAGATTTGGTGGCAAATCTATCTATGTGTATGCAACTCGAGCTCCGGGCACCGCTGGTCTTCCTTTCCAATCTTTGCTCACTCGATTCATGCTAGACAAAAATGTCCCCGAGCTTGACAATGAAATCCCCTTTACTCCTAAGGGTGCTATTTCTTCTAAAACCGCATGTCTCTCAAAAGCTCAAGTGACCTTTTTGGCCAATGCCAAACCTCCAAAGTTCATTCCCACACCTGAGTATCCTTCGCTTGAAGCTGTTTTCGCTCTTCGCCACCCTCCTCCGGGGTATAATCCACCTTGGAATGTCAATGTTCATGCTCTTGCATGTGACACTCCTTCTTGTCTTGCTCCAATGGCTGTGGAAGCTCCTGCACCACCAATGGTGGCCTTGGTTTCTCCTCATCCACCCGAGTGGATAGAGTCTCTCCAACGTCACTTTGATAAGGTGCAACTAAAGTTGGATGAGTTTGCGACCCATTTTGAGGCTTTTGACACAGAGCTTTTGAAGATTGATGACTATAATGCTTAGTTTTCGGGGAGTTTTTCGGGTTGCACAGTGACATGACTTACTTGGCTACTCAGATCAATGGGATGGCAACTCACATCAATAGGTTGGAAGCTCGTTTGAAATTTGATTACTCATCTCCGGACGATGAAATGGAGGCTGATGATGAGGTCGGGTCTGCTAATTGAAGTGCTACCTTGGCTTTCCTCCAAATTTTGGGATACTTCTTTGCTTCTCGGGACAAAAAGGGGGAGAAAGATCGGTTGCTTGTGCAGAGAGCCGTTATGAGGTAGTTTGGTAGTTCGGTGAGGTTTATATTAGTAGCTACTTTATCTATCTTTTTGTTTAGCCCTTGCATGGGCTAGTTCGGCGAGGTTTATATTAGCAGCTCCTTTATCTATATTTTTATTTAGCCTTTGCATGGGTTTAGTACTTATGTTGGTACGTTTGCTTTGTTGCATGATAGTGCCCATGGTTAGGGCTTATAGTTTATGTTAATATGTGCGGCCTTTATCTATACTTTAAATGCCTGTATTGCTCTTTCTCTTCCATTAGCATTGCCTTAAATATGATAGCTTCTCTTGGTAATTTGATTTCCGTTGCGCTAAATCCTTAATGTTGTCATATATCTACGCATGCTTGTTGCTTTGGTTGAGTTATCTTTTGCAGGTTCATTGTGATTGGATTGGAAGCTTTTGGTTTCTAGGTTGTTAGAGTCTTTAGAAGGCTCTCTAGCAATTTAGCATTTGTTTCCTTGTAATGAGTTAGAATGGTTTTGTCTCGGAAATGCCAAAGGGGGAGATTGTTAATGTAATTGGTGATTTCCGAATGCGACAAACCGTTGGAATCTGTATTTAATCTTTTTGGGAGGTGATTTTATTTTGTTTAGATTAGATACTCCGTCCTTTGGTTCAAGAGTTGATCACAAAGGTTGTGCCGCGCATTTTGCTTAGAAAGGTATATGCATCTCATGTGCATTTAGCTTAATATCTTTCCTTGCATCATTAAAGCTATTCAATGACATAATTTTTTTCCCAACTCGTCCTCTCTATGAGAGGTTTCGTCTTGCTCTGCAAGTTTGTCTTCGACTAGCTTTGGCGGCGGAGTTTTTCCATCTCCTTTACCCCTCTCCTTCTTCCTATCCTTCCCTCTTTTCACTCCAACTGTCTCTCTCTATTCTCCACC
Organism: Rhododendron simsii; assembly: GCA_014282245.1. Taxonomy (NCBI): domain Eukaryota; kingdom Viridiplantae; phylum Streptophyta; class Magnoliopsida; order Ericales; family Ericaceae; genus Rhododendron; species Rhododendron simsii. Next base: position 11,644,126 of record CM024957.1, on the reverse strand, counting down.
CTCTTCTTCTTTTTAGCCATACACAGATCTCAGCCTCTCCTCTTTAACCCTATTACTATGGGCGATGATATCAGTTCGTCGGGGACGATCTGTCTCTTTGTTTCAAAACATTTACACTCACAAATGTTGAATCCAAAGAAGTCACGATTGTGGAGGAGGATATCAAACTTAGTGAGGCCGAATGTCGGCGTAGTTTGATTGGTAAGGTGGTTTCCTCAAAGTTGGCAAATCTGCAAGGTATCAAAAACACTATGGGCCATTTTTGGGGTAACCCGACGGGTTTTAAGGTCCTGGAGATTGGGGATAATTTATTCCAGTTTGTTTTCGGATTGGAAGAAGATATTGTTCGTGTGATAGTCGGAAAACCTTGGTTTTTTAATAACAGCTTCCTAATCCTCTCTAAATGGCATGCTGATATGAAGGTGCAACAGTTGGCGTTTAAACACTCACCCATTTGGATTCAAGTTTGGGGACTTCCACTTCAGTTTTACTCTATTGAGGTTGGCACCAAAATTGGCAAAAGCATGGGTGAGTTTTTGGAGATTGATTTGCCCATCGGCTGGCGCCCGCCGCCCATCTCATTGAAATAGGCGAAGGTCTTACCTCTCAACAAGAAGGCATCCCCCAAAGGGAACACAATGCGTCATCGAGGAAGGTTACCGAAGGGACTGTGCCATAGCCAATGGAGAACCATCGACCGGCGCTCATCACCTGGGCGACAAGCTTTCCTCTCAGCAAGGAGGCATCCCCCGATGGGAACACCAATGCATCATGGAGGATGTGAGTCTGAAAGCATTGCCAACGGGGCATGAAATCACAAGCATTCGAGACCAAACTGCCATGGAATTCTAGTTTCTGCCCGATAGTGCCATGGTTTACTCTGCCTTGCCCAACCTTTCATTGGCTAGGGCATGCCTTAACACGGGCAATTTTTTCGGGCGTTACAGACATGTCCTCTTTTTATTGGTTTCCAAGGCCAAACGGCCAACATTTGCCCGATAGAGTGTTTCTTTGCCCGATAGAGTCATGCTTTGCCCTACGGGACCGGTTACAACAAGAATTTGCCTCGGGGGTATTTCGGTATTTTTCTCGAGCATTACCAATGGGTAGTGCTTCAGGGAGCATCCAAGGCCTAATGGCCAAGAATTGCCCGATAGAGTCTTGCTCTGCCCGATAGAGCCGTGCTTTGCCTTGCGGGACGGCTTCAAATAGCATTTCGATTCAGGGACATTTCGGTCTTTTTTCCGGGCATTACCGACAGGGAGTGTTTTCTCGAGAAACCGAGGCCAAATGGCCAAGAATTGCCCGAGCGGTCTCGATAGCAACATGCCTTGGCACCCGGCATCGAGTGGCCGTGGCTTCCCCAAGGGAGGGAGACCACCCCCCCTATAGTAGTAAAATTAGCCTTTGCCCTTGTGGCAGGAAGGAACATAGGGTGTGTCCCAAATGGGACATTCGGCTTTTTTTTGAGATTCACGACCTTTTCTCATGAACTTTGAATTGGAACATCTTCACATAATTATTTGGCAACTCCACCAAAAAATTCAGAATTTTTTGCCAAAAGGATAATTTTTAATTAATTAAACAAAAATTAAATAGATTAAAATTATTAAAAAATACTAAAAAATACAAAAAAAGTATGAAAAAATTACGAAAAATTACAAACAAGCTACACAATAATTATGTAAATATGTTGGGTTGAAAAATGAGGCATCTATAATACAAAATGTTCAAATTATGACTTAAAAACGCTTAAAAATAAAAATTAAAAAAGATCGAAAACTAACATTGCGAAATTTCCAAAAGATGGTGAATAAACAAGAGCTTTTGGGGCGTTTTGACAACATCATATTGATGCTTGCATTGATTTGCCCGGCGACAAGCTACTCTTTTAGCCGGTACCCAGCAAATTTTTAGCCGTTGCCCAGCAACTTGCTTGCTGTTACCCAGCAACTTCTTAGCCGTTACCCAGCAACGTTTTAGCTGATACCCAGCGTTACCCGACAACTTTTTAGCCGTTACCCAGCAACTTTTTAGCCGATACCCAGTGTTGCCCGACAACCTGGTTGCCGTTATCCAGCAACTTATTTGCCATTACCTAGCAACTTGGGAGCCAAACCCTTGTTATGGCTTTGCCTTGAGCCTTGCCTTTGCCACCCCTTGTTTTGGCATGCCGTGAGTCATGCCTTGGCCACCCTCGGTCTTGGGATGCCGTGAGCAATGCATTGCCTTGCCCGGTGACAAGCAATCGGCTTGCCAGCTGTAGGAAGGTATTCCCGAACAGGTAAGTTTGGATGCCGAACACGTGATGTATTAGGGACACGTGGCAGGCATGATAAGTTCATCGCTGATCAGTACGATGAACAGCGATCTGGACCAGTGACACGCGAAGTCATTGGTCCAGAAAGTCTGTTCGGCAGACAAGGTCAAAGACATACGAAGTCATTTGACCAGATATAACAAATGTGGACCAGTCGCATGTGATGTCATTGGTCCAGGAGGACTGTTCGGCAAAGAGGAAGCCGAACAGTGCAACAAGTTGCCCTAGGTCGTGATGTGGCAAATAATAATCCAGAATGGTAATATTCCACAAAAGGATAAGATCCCGAGTGTGTAGGATCGAACCTAGAAACCCAACGTGATTGGGGTGTTCGGATAATTATGGGAAAGAGTCCCAAAAGGACTGAGAGTCCTATAAAGATTAAGATATTATACAGATAAGGGAACGAGAATCCATAAGTTATTAGGTTTCCTGTACGAGGCGGGAATCCTAGGGCAACTGGGATGCTTGGGCAGCAAGCATCCGTGAATCTATAAATACGAGGTAAACCTGGAGGCATAAGGTATGCAATTCTTGGGCTATCTCTTATTGTTTTCCTATTGATAATTAGGGTTCAACAAGTACGTGACACTAACTAAGGCATCGGAGGGCCTTTGCCACGAGAGGCAAAGGTGCACTCACCCCTTGTCTGTTTTGCAGATTAGGGTTCCGACGAAGAATTAGGGTTCAGGTGCAGAGGCACGTGAGGCCGTTAGCAGTTTGGTACGTTCAGGTCATCAACTGTTTTCATCCCTCTACAATTGGCGCCGTCTGTGGGAAACGAATCTCTGAAAAACAATCACGATGGAAGAAGATCCAGCCACGCCGTTTAATCCAAAGGACCAGTTAAGTGGTGGAGGAGATAAATCTCCACCAGGTGCTCCGAGAAAGCCCACTGGAAGGCAGGATAAGACGGCTACGGGCTCCACGAGAAGGAGCAAGTCTCACCGAAGAGAGGCATCTGTAGAACAGTCAAGAAGTATACACAACAGTGAGGATGTCCTCGACCGAAAAAGGAAGGAGATCGAGGAGTACGCTCGTTTAATTAAAAAACGAGAGTACGAAATACAAGAGTTGCAGCGGGTACGAGAACACCCAGAAGATTCTGGGCTCTCCAGGAGGAGTCCTGAAAGAGATAGACGGATTCAAGTAGTCCATAGACATGCCCGTTCGCGAAGGGCAAGGAGCAGAAGTCCTATTATGAGGCGATATAATGTTTCTCCACGAAAAAGGAGTAACAGAAGCAGAAGCCGAACTCCGGAAAGACAAAGGTCTTCCTCACGGAAAAGGAGGAGTAGGGACCGGAGTTCCACCCCTGAAGAAGAGGATAGAAGGAAACATCATCGCGACAGGTATGAGAGACCTGATGCTGACTGGGCCAGAGTTACGGCTCACAAAACAAAGGAAAATGAAGAAGGGTCGGTGTCTGCACGAGAGGCGGCACGAAAAGCCCTAAGTAACATTGCAGCCTCCCCTTTTGCAAGGAGACTGCAAGAGGCGAAGTTGCCGAGCAGAGTGAAGCACGGAGCGTTCGTACTTTACGAGACAAATACGGATCCTGTGGCCCACATACAGCATTACCAGCAGGCCATGTTCATGCACGATGGCGATGATGCCATTCTGTGCAAGATGTTCCCGTCCAGTCTAGGCAAAGTGGCGTTGAGTTGGTTTCATAAATTAGCACCACGATCCATAAGAGGATGGAGGCAGTTGGCTGAGGAATTCACTGCTCGGTTTTTGACAAGCAGAAAGGCTCCAAAGACGTTTGAGAGTCTGTCCACCATGAAGCAAACGGATGACGAGCCGATCAGGGATTACGCAAAAAAGTACTGGGAAACTTTCAACGAGATTGAGGGTTGCAGTGAGGAATATGCCATAGCCACCTTCAAAACTGGTTTGCCTGTTCGGGGAGAACTGCGTCGGTCATTAAACAAACATCCGGTGGCTACATTGGCCAAATTGATGGAGCGAATAGAGCAGCATGCCCGAATGGAGGATGACATACTTCGAGAGGATGGCAGGATTGCTGCTGAACAGCCTAAGACGGTTGCGAAGAAGGTGGATAAACCTGAGCCCAAGACGTACAAAGAGCGAAAGGAGTACGGACAGGCTAAGAAGGATCCGTACAAGGAAAAGCCAGCCCCTGATCCCAAGTCTTTCTTTTCTATTACTACTGTTTGGAAGGAGCCAATTTACAGGATTCTTTATCGAATAAAGAATCAGCCATACTTCAAGTGGCCCCCAAGTCTTGGTGGAGACAAAGACGCTAAACGTGCTACGAATCAGCACTGCAGCTACCACAAAGATTGGGGCCACATGACTGAAGATTGTGAGATGTATAAGAAACACCTTGATGATTTGGTCTCTCGGGGTTATCTCAAAGAGTTTATCCAGGAAGATCCCAAAGAAAAAGGAAGGGCAATGGAACTGGATTACGAGCAGAATCCTAAGGGAGTAATTCATATGATACATGGGCTGGCCGCACCTTATACGAGAAATGAGGTGAGGCTACTGCAAAGGCAGGTTAAGCATGACCAACATGTGATGCGGTTGGGAAATAAAAGAGGTCGAGAGAATGGTGTATGCAATGAAAGCATAGCATTCACGGATGATGATCTGACAGAAGTCCAAGTACCCCATAATGATGCCTTGGTCGTAACCCTACGAGTAGGGGAATATGACATTGAAAGGATTCTGGTGGATCCAGGAAGCTGTACAGAGGTGATGTACTACGATGCATTCAAAAAGTTGGGACTGGCCCAAACAGATTTGGAGCAATCCACAACACCTCTGATTGGGTTTGGTGCGGGAGCCGTTTGGCCCCTCGGAAAAGTAACCCTCCCTGTTCGGGCAGGAACAGTTGTCTTAAAGACTGATTTCCTTGTTGTCGACGTTCCTTCTTCCTATAACGCAATTATAGGCAGGACCTGGCTACACAAGATGAGGGCTGTTTCCTCAACTTACCACCAGATGATGAAATTCCCAGGATCCAATGGGATCGAAATAATTAGGGGCAACCAGAAAGTAGCCCAACAGTGCCTGATTTCCGTGGTCAAGAAAGCTCCAAAGGCCCACCATGTTCACACACTAGAAGTGCCAGATCAACCGACAATCGAAGATGTTGGGAGGAATCCGGCGGAAAAGGTGGTTGAAGGCCTGGAGAAAATTCAGATCAACGAGAATGATACTGAAAGATATTTTTTGATTGGGGAATCACTACCAGCAGAGGAAAAGACTGAGTCAATACAGTTTCTGAAGGAATATGTCGATGTGTTTGCATGGGTACCAGAAGAAATGCCCGGCGTAGATGCTGAGATAATCTGCCACCATTTAAATGTTGACCCTCAACATAAACCAGTTATTCAGAGAAAAGTAGGGCGGCCGTACAGCACGTGGATGCTGTTATTGAAGAAGTTAATCGTTTGCTCGAGGCAAAAGCAATACGTGAGGTTTATTATCCTGAGTGGCTATCCAACACCGTGGTCGTAAAGAAGAAGAACGGGAAGTGGCGTGTCTGTGTGGATTTCACAGACTTGAACAAGGCCTGCCCTAAGGATAGTTTTCCCCTCCCAAGGATAGACCAGTTGGTTGACGCAACAGCTGGCTACGAGCGAATGAGCTTTCTTGATGCGTATCGAGGATACCATCAAATTGCTATGTTTGAGCCCGATCAGGAGAAGACATCTTTTATCACCCCACGGGGCTTATACTGCTATAATGTCATGCCGTTTGGGCTGAGGAATGCAGGAGCAACTTACCAAAGGCTTGCGACTATCATGTTTAGGGAACTGCTCGGGAAAACCATGGAGGTTTACATAGACGATATGGTGGTAAAAAGCCGAGACAAACGAGGGCACATTACAGACTTGAGAGAAGTCTTTGAGATTTTGAGAAAGTACAAGTTGAAACTCAACGCCTCGAAATGTGCGTTTGGGGTTGGTTCTGGGAAGTTCCTAGGGCACTTGGTAACTATGAGAGGAATTGAGGCCAACCCAGATCAGATTGCAGCTCTGCAGAAACTGCAAAGTCCCAAGACTACGAAGGAAGTCCAGCGGTTAACGGGAATGGCTGCAGCACTGAACAGGTTCATAAGCAGGTCAAGTGACAAGTGCAGACCCTTCTTTCAGTTGTTAAAAAAAAGGGAGGAATTCGAATGGGGAGCAGAGTGTGAACAGGCCTTCCAGGATTTGAAGAAGTACCTGGCTGAGCCTCCTCTTTTGTCAACTCCACAGCAAGGTGAGTCTTTAGTTTTGTACTTAGCTGTCTCTGAACATGCTGTTAGTGCAGTCCTGTTAAGGGATTTGGGAGTCGAGCAAATCCCAATTTATTATGTTAGCAAGACCTTGCTGGATGCAGAGACGAGATATCTGCCCTTAGAAAAACTTGTCTTGGCACTTAGAACGGCCACAAGGAAGTTGCCACACTACTTTCAGAGCCACAAGGTTGTGGTTTATACTGAATTCCCGCTGAAATCACTGCTACGAAAAGCAGATTTTTCAGGAAGAATCTCAACGTGGTCTGTTGAGTTGAGCCAGTATGACATTGATTATCGGCCACGTACGGCAATTAAAGGCCAAGTATTGGCAGATTTTGTGGCGGAGTTTTCTCCTACGGTTGCACCTTTGCCTCCTACGAGAAAGGAGCAAGCGTCCAAGCCAGCACCCATGAAGAATCATCTGTCAGCCGAACAGGACCCCACGGAATGGAAATTATTCGTTGACGGATCAGCATGCAATACCGGTTCGGGAATTGGGGTGGTAATATTTCCTCCAGGAGGCGTAATGATCGAGCTGTCTGTTCGGCTAGGGTTCAGTGCATCAAATAACGTAGCAGAGTACGAGGCACTCTTAGCTGGTTTGAGAAGTGTAAAAACTTTAAAGGCAAAACGAGTCAAGGTGCATTGCGATTCGCAGCTCGTAGTTAACCAACTGTCCGGCGAATACCAGGCCCGGAATGAAAAGATGGTAGCATACATGGAAGCAGCCAAAGATCTACTTGATACCTTCGATAGGGTTCATGTTGAACAGATAAGTTCTGGACAAAATGCCCATGCTGATTCTTTAGCATGGCTGGCAGCAGCTGTTCCAACTGAACTCAAGCGGAAGGTGGCAGTTGAGTATCTGACAGAGCCAAGCATTGGAAGGGGTATTGAATTGGTTCTGGATGTGAACCAGGGACCAAGTTGGATGGATCCAATCGTGGAATTTTTACGAAATGAAATACTCCCTGTTGATAAAAAGGAAGCTCATAAAATCAGAACCAAGTCCGCAAGGTTTTGGCTGTCCCCAGAAGGGAAGCTGTACAGAAAGTCCTTTACGGGACCATATTTGCTTTGTGTGCACCCCGGGATGGTGCAGAAATTTCTTCATGAAATCCACGAGGGAACATGTGGAAGTCATGCTGGGGGCAGGTCCATTGCCCACCGAGCAATTACCCAAGGCTATTGGTGGCCACATATGCAGGAAGACGCCAAGGTATATGTTAAAATCTGTGAGAAATGTCAGAAGTTCTCACCCATGATTCGAACACCAGCCGAAGACCTGGTACCTCTGACAAGCCCTTGGCCGTTTGCCCAGTGGGGAATGGACATCGTGGGTCCCCTCCATAAAGCAACTGGGAACCGAAAATTCCTGTTAGTTGCAACGGACTATTTTACCAAGTGGATAGAAGCAGAACCACTGGCTAAAATCACCGAACCCATGATAGAAAGGTTCGTATGGAAGAATATTATTACTCGGTTTGGGGTTCCCTATTCCTTGATCACAGATAACGGGTCGCAATTTCAGAAGAAGTTCAAAGCATTTTGTGCCCAATATGGAATTAGGAACTACTATTCCACTCCAGCGTACCCTCAGAGCAACGGGCAGGCAGAAGCATCTAATAAAATCATTCTTGACGGGATCAAGAAAAGGTTGGACAAGGCCAAAGGGAAATGGCCCGATGAATTGCCCCTTGTTTTATGGGCACACAGGACAACTCCTAGGAGGTCTACGGGAGAGACCCCCTACTCGTTGGCATATGGCACAAAGGCAGTCATACCTTTGGAAGTGGGACTTCCAACTAACAGGACTGTGTTGGTTGAAAGTGGGTGCAACGACAGAGCCCTTCAAATTGAACTTGATCTCGCCGAAGAGAGAAGAGAAAAGGCCCTGGTTCATTTAGCTTCTTACCAGGAACAGTTGATGAAAAGTTACAACAAGCTTGTACACCCTCGAGAGTTTGGTGTTGGGGACCTTGTACTACGGAAGGTGCTCGGCAATACCAAGGTGGCCAATGAAGGCAAGCTGGGGGCCAATTGGGAAGGCCCATATCGAGTAACTGAGATTGTGGGCATTGGGGCCTACAAATTGGCAGATCTGGACGGCAATCCAATTCCAAGGCCATGGAATGTCCATAATCTCAGAAAATTCTTTGTTTAGAAGAATCAAGTTTTATATTAGAATGCACTACGTGATTGTGTGAGAGCTACGAATAAAGCTCCCTTGTTTTTTATTGTTTTCTAGTAACAAGGTGTATGATAACAAGGTGTATGAATAATGCCACCTTGAGTTTCATGCATTATGTGTTCGTGTGGGAATTACGAGTATAACTCCCTTGTTTGGATTCTATATTGTTGCTTAGTGCAAATTTATAAATAAAGTTGCTTCTTCTTTTTTCACGTATATCCGATTTTCTGAAATTTTCGTTCTCAACATGAGGAATATGAAATTTGGAAACGTGTTATCTTCCCTTTTTCATATTGGGGAGCACGGACTAGGCATGAATGCCAAAATTGAGATATTTGAAAGTACGAGGTACTTTAAAGAACGAAAACTCTTTACTAAATTCTAAGTACGAATATACTTAGCAGAGTCCAAGTACGAAATGCTCGGACAAAAGACATAATGAGATATGTCTTAAAACCACAAACTAAGTACATGAGATTTATGAGTATGAGTACACTCACATATTGCATATGAACGCATGCAATCCGTTCGGATACAATCATTTGAATAATTGATTGTGGTAAAGATTTAGGTATGAGATATCTACGGTACGAGCAACCTACAAATACCTAAGTACGAATACACTCGGTACAATATGAGGATGAAACACTTGGGTAATAAACATAACGAGCGTATGTCAGTCACTGATTCCAGGCGTAAGATGCTATCAAAAGTACGCAATACTTATAGATAAAGACGTACAAACTTAGCAGGAACAGATGTTTACTGCCACGCAGGGCCAGCAAATACTACGGTCACACAGGACCTGCAAATTGTCCAAAAAGTTGGGAATAATAATCATGCTTAGTCCAATTCTTGGACCTCAGAAGCAAGCTGGTTTGTTGTTTCAGTGTTAGGCTCTGTTGGGATGCCACCACCAGTTTCCCCTTCCACAACTATGGGATCGTTGGTCGATTCCCGAGCAGGAGACCCCACAGTGACAATCTGTGGAATGTCAGTAGGTGTATCTTCTTCAGCATCAGCAAAATCTTCAATTTGCTGATCGATGTCATCCTCTGGGTTCCCCTCAGGTCCATCCACAATTTGAGACCGTTTGCTTGGCAGTTCGTTGTCCACCCACAGCGGGGAATCTTCAGCAACCCCAACCTTGGTCAAGCACGTCTCCCAGCATGCTACCCATATCTGATCTTGTATGGCTGGCATCTGTTCAACATAACTTGCAGTCGTTGCATCGAACCCTTTCTGATACCCATCTTCATAAGCAGCCTTCTTGGCGCTATCAATCTCAGACAGAGCCTGATTAAGACTCTCCTCAGTTGTGTTAAGCCTAGCCTTGGTGGTCTCTGCTTCCAGCTTTGCTTTGTCTCTTTCTCTTTCCAGCCTCGCCACAGTTTGAAGCAGCCCAATGTTGGCCCTCATGAGCCTGTTGCGCTCCGCCTCAGTTTCTTGCACTCTATGACCCAGGGTCACCATCTTTTGGATAAACTGAAAATTCCCAAGTATTGAAAACAACGTTATGAATAAGACGTCAGAAAATGAAAGATGAAGTATTAAATATACTTTACCTTGATCCCACTGATGAGACCAGTGGACACCAGCCGTTCAGATGTAGATCCAGCTTCCTTTTGCATATCAACTGGAAGCAACAACCCTTGTGCAAGAGCGACCGCCATCTCTGATGAACTGGCGGTGTCCCCAATGTGCACGGGACGATCACCCCTAGTCAGTGGGGGAGCCCATGTTTGGGGAAGAACCTGGCCAGGGGGTGATTGGGGTTGGCTATTCCCCCCATCAGTAGGTATGTCAGAAGGGGAAGGGTCTTCAGTCCTGGGACGCCTGTCCCGATGAGCATCCGTAGCTTCAAGAGAGCTATCCCGTGGAGATGAGGACGATCGTGTTGACCTCCCCCTCGTGCGCCGAGGTGGTGGTGGGGCAACACCAGTAGATGCCGCCCTGCCGGCGGCACCACGATTCTGTGTGGATACAGTCAGAAGTGTGCTAAGGTCAATAGGTTGACGAGCCATCGTACCTGGGTTCGTAGGGGACTGGGAATACCCTGAAGACGACGACTGGCTAGTGACACACAGGGGAATGGCCTGTTGAGAATGATGCTCGGCGGTGTTCCTCCTTCGCTCCGATCTTCTAAGCACTACACGCGTTTGGAGAACGCCTTCGGGAACCTGAATTTCACCTGACTGCCCGGCGAGAGTAACTCCTGCTTGCAGTCTCGAACCTTGCGGCGGGGGAGCAGTTGAGGTGGAAGCAATACTTGTGCTTGGGTGGGCAAGTCTTCTATCAATAACTCCTCTATAGGCAGGATCGTATCCTAATAGCACGTCAGCATTACGACCTCGTCCAGCTGTTCGGGTACCTGGCTCCCCCGTGTATTTCAAGATCCTGTTTATTTCTTCTGTTCGGACATAACTCGGTTCTCGACGAGGGCGCTTGTTCGCGTTCTCCGCTGAAATAAAGAAAGCATAAATATGAATTTAAAAGCATGAAGAGACTAAAGAAAACACAGTAAACGAGAATTACGGAAGAAAATTAGAAGCATACGTGGGTAACCCCATATGTGGGGGCAATGCAAGCCCACCACTTGGCCGTCTTCCCCTATTGGCTCGAAGGCACCAGTCACGTAGAGGAAGTCGATTTCATGGTCGCGAGCGGAATCTGGCAGGTTTAGCACGAGACGCTTGTCTGCCCTTCTAACTTTGAAGTAAAATGTATTGTAATCAGGGTTCAATACTATGCTGTACCACCATTGGATGTCCCAGATTCCTAACTGGGTCCCTAGAATCCGATTTAAAGCTATGACCCCCATTATCAACCTAAAGACGTTGGTCGAGACTTGCATAGGGGTGAGGCGATACCAGTTCAGAATCTGGGGAGTAATGGATGAAGGGGAAAACGCACCCCTCCCTCAACGATTGCCACAATAGGGATGCACATCCTGTCCCATGAGCCACCATCCCTGTCTGCCCCCAGTGGGGCGAGTTCGAGCCCCACATTGTCAGGGATGGCATACTCCGCCCTAAAAGCCGCCATGGCTGTAGGATTCTCACAAAGTTTTCTAAACTTACTGGGTTTGGGAACATCTTCATTCCCATCCGCCATGACTATTCTAGACAAGCTCTACGACTTCCTAAAAACGAAACCCTACTGATAGGTACGTTTGAGGATCAAAGATCTCAGAAACCGAATGAGGAAAAAGGAAAGGTGAGATTCTTACGAAACTTTTGCAGCGGTTGCTCGAGATGCGATCGAGTTGCAGTCGGCGGCAATGGCAGTTGCACCCTCGTCTGGTTTTCGAAAAAGATGGGATAAAAGGGTTGAGTGTTGGTAAAAGGGCTGAATCCCCCTTTTCTTAAGAATTTAAAACGAAACTGACAGAGTCGAAACGTCACCTCTTACGCCGTTACACGAAAAGTAACGGAAAGCAAAGATATCGTTCTGACGCCGTTCTAGAGACGTCAGTTCAGTATTTATGAAGGGCATACGAAACATGCCATGTGGCGTCATTGCCCTAAAAATGATATAATGACTAAGCCGCCAAAAACCTTAAAAGGTATTAACGAATTGGCTGCCCGGGGCTAGCAAGTACAGTCCAGAATTGTTGTTTCTAAAAGCTTCATCCATCGCCCCCGAACAGAGGCAAGCGGATGAAGCTGGGGAGCAATTGTAGGAAGGTATTCCCGAACAGGTAAGTTTGGATGCCGAACACGTGATGTATTAGGGACACGTGGCAGGCATGATAAGTTCATCGCTGATCAGTACGATGAACAGCGATCTGGACCAGTGACACGCGAAGTCATTAGTCCAGACAGTCTGTTCGGCAGACAAGGTCAAAGACATACGAAGTCATTTGACCAGATATAACAAATGTGGACCAGTCGCATGTGATGTCATTGGTCCAGGAGGACTGTTCGGCAAAGAGGAAGCCGAACAGTGCAACAAGTTGCCCTAGGTCGTGATGTGGCAAATAATAATCCAGAATGGTAATATTCCACAAAAGGATAAGATCCCGAGTGTGTAGGATCGAACCTAGAAACCCAACGTGATTGGGGTGTTCGGATAATTATGGGAAAGAGTCCCAAAAGGACTGAGAGTCCTATAAAGATTAAGATATTATACAGATAAGGGAACGAGAATCCAAAAGTTATTAGGTTTCCTGTACGAGGCGGGAATCCTAGGGCAACTGGGATGCTTGGGCAGCAAGCATCCGTGAATCTATAAATACGAGGTAAACCTGGAGGCATAAGGTATGCAATTCTTGGGCTATCTCTTATTGTTTTCCTATTGATAATTAGGGTTCAACAAGTACGTGACACTAACTAAGGCATCGGAGGGCCTTTGCCACGAGAGGCAAAGGTGCACTCACCCCTTGTCTGTTTTGCAGATTAGGGTTCCGACGAAGAATTAGGGTTCAGGTGCAGAGGCACGTGAGGCCGTTAGCAGTTTGGTACGTTCAGGTCATCAACTGTTTTCATCCCCCTACACCAGCAACTTTTTAGCCGATAACCTGCATTACCCGACAACATTTCAGCCGTTACCCAGCAACTTTTTAGCCGATACCCAGCGTTGCCCGACAACCTGGTTGGCCGTTATCCAGCAACTTTTTAGCCGTTACCCGGTGAGCCAGCTTGCCACGCCTTGGCTAGAACAGTCAATTGTTGTTGTCTACCAACACATGCGATTCCCGAAGCCTTGTCTAGACCACCGTCTTGGCATACGCCCAAGTGTTTGCCCACTTGTCTAGACCACCGTCTTGGAGTACGCCCAAGTCCACCGTCTTGGCATACGCCCAAGTGTTTGCCCAAGTGGTTTGCCCACTTGTCTAGACCACCGTCTTAGAGTACGCCCAAGTCCACCGTCGTGGCATACGCCCAAGTGTTTGCCCAAGTGTTTCCCAATAAGTGCCAAAGTGCCTAAGTGCCGTGCCGCGCGCGTGGGTCTTTGATATAAGAATATTTAGAAAATTGTTTCTAAACATGCTATATCAAAGACCCAAGCGAGCGGGCGCGTCACAGGGTGGCACTTTGGCACTATGGCATTGGTGACACATGGAAACACTTGGATGGCTAGGCGGTGGACGATAACGATTGGCATAGCCTAGCCCAAACGGCGAAGAAAATCTAGTTTCGCCTTGCCAAACCCGATCATAGTAGCATGCCATTTCAAGGGCCTTTCGGTGTTCTTTTCGAGCATTACCGACAGGTCGTGTTTTCTTGGGAATTTCGGTCGTTTTTCTGAGCATTACCGACGGGATCTGTTTCCTGGGGTATCCGAGGCCAAACGGCCATGAATTGCCCGATAGAGTCTTGCTCTGCCCGATAGAGCCGTTCTTTGCCTTGCGGGACGGCTTCAAATAGCATTTCGATTCAGGGGCATTTTGGTCTTTTTTCCGGGCATTACCGACGGGGAGTGTTTTCTCGAGCAACCGAGGCCAAATGGCCAAGAATTGCCCGAGCGGTCTCGATAGCAACGTGCCTTGGCACCCGGCATCGGGTGGCCGCGGCTTCCCCAAGGGAGGGAGACCACC